>JAKSZU010000012.1:24192596-24792596 GCA_026018925.1 Tupaia tana
ATTACCAAACAAAGATGAAGAGCTGCTGGGTAGCAGAACTCACTGGTACCACACGGCCATCAAAAATACTTTCTAGTTAATTCTAAACTTTAGTTACATACATCTTCCTACCATTAATGGGATTCTGAGAAAAATGGCCTTCTCTGGATCATCCTTCTCTGGAGTTCAGCACAACAGCAGCAGGACCGGTGTGACGAAGGATGGCAATTTCAAAGTTCCAGGCCATGGCCCATAGCAGACATCTCAGGCATTTTTTAAAGTAGTATGTGAGACTAGATGATATGTAATAGGGAAGTCTTTAGTCTGGCTGAGCCCAGAAATGGATGTGAGACAAGTTCCTCCTTTCCAAAATATATGGAGAAGGAAAAGCTTTGGGATGGGACAGGAAGGCGTCCCTATTTTATAAGCTTGAGATTTTTCACATAGCATATCCCATAAACTTTCTACGGCTTCTCTCTCCCCATGCTCTCCTCTGCTTCTTTCTTTGGCCTTCTCATTCCTTTCTTTCTCCATCTTCCATGTTCACCTTCCCTTCTTTCTGTCATACCTCCTTCCATCTTCTCTGTTTTCCTGTGAGAACTGAAGTCTCGTAGAAAAACAACTCTAAATTTTCAGGAGATGTCATCATTTTGCCTATTACTGAACATGAGAAGACTAACTCTCCATGGCTGTGATATGATAAACATTGTATCTCTAATTTCAAAGGACGAATAAAGATGCTAAACAGAAGAACAGGAAGATATACAAATGATATTAAAGCATATCTACTATGTTATATTTATGCAAATATAACAGTGTATACTTGGAGGAAGAAACCCCTGGGAAATGCATGGGAGGAGACCCCTTCCTTGAACATCTTACCTTCTTTTATTTTTTCAAGAACTATTTTTATTTTAACTTTATTTATTATTATTTTTCCCATTTTGACCAGAGAGAGACAGAGAGAGAGAGAGAGAGGGAATTTGAGAAAGGAAGCCACCAGGTCCAGGACTCGAACCATGGCTGGCCACGTAGGAGTCCAGTGCCTTTAACCACCACACCACCTGCCAGTCTCATATCTTGATTTCATAACAGAGCTGATGGACTCATGATCAAGAGACCAAAGTGCCTTCTGAAGACCTGCATGGAGGGAGAGAATAGTTAGCCCAACTGCTTTCAACAAGCAAAGGGACACTGACGGCTGAAATCCGTGTTTATGCTTACATGGTAGGCGAACCACCCACTTGTCCCAGAATTTTCAATGTGAGCTCAGCCACACATATCACCCTTCCTCGATTACTGGGTGCAGCTTTACTTCCAGTGTCTAACATGCAAAAGACCAAGATGCAGCTTCCCTCCTACTTTCTACCCACTTCAAAGCTCTCTAGTCAAATGGAAGTGTGAGTGCCTTTTTATTCTCCCAGGGGAAACACATGCCCTCCCTGAGCGAGGCCGTGCTGTGAGAGGAGAGATTACAGGGTACTGCTCCACAGCTGCTTCCTCCTTAGGAACCAGGCGAAATGTCAGAGCAGCCAGCACTCATCAATTCACTCTCTGTGATTTCAAATACCAATTAGGGCTATGAACTCCTAATTGCCTCATTTCTAGCCACATTTTAAAGTAATTAATAAGTAATTGAGTAATGCGTTAATAATAGCCTTAATCATTTTTCTAATGACCGGCTCCTACATATAGTCATCTTTATGACCCGTGGGGAATGCTGCAACTCAGGTCATAGCTTGTTAATAGCTGCCGGAGCTATAAAGCAATCTTTCTTAACAAGGAGATTCCCTTTCCTCCCCCTCAGAGCACAAAAAAAAAAAAAAAAAAAAAAAAAAAAAAAAAAAGGAAAAAAATATCAACCTTCAAACTGGATTGTTGGTCTTCTATTTTCCCTTTTTTTCTCCTCTTGTATGTCCTATCCCTCCCTCTCATCCAATTTATTCTCCCACTGAAACTCACAAGGAGGTATCAACATCCAAAAGTAATTTCTAATTGCGGTGAAGCCTTATCGCATGACCACTCCTGAGCACACGCCTCTGTCACTGATAAGAACATTTAGCTGGACTCCCAGTTTGGTTTCATTATAATAATAGCTTATATTGAGCTATTAGATATGAAGGCATTTATTAACCTTTGGGTTTTGACTCAAGGGTAAAGATGGCTACTGCAAAAGCACCAGACCATCAGGCAAGCTGTAGGCAGGAGGTGTAGAGTCTAATTAGCTCCCCAAATGGGTGGAAGTTTGCTCTCATGATGAGCCCTAGCAACTGAGAGCCAGAGAGGCTAAGCCATCTAGAAATGTGTCAGAAGAGCACTGGCATCCCTACTGGTTCTCCCCAGCCTTCAGTCTTAAGAGCTAGGGAGTTAGGCAGGGCAACTCTAATTCTAAAGATGCTGAGTAAGAATCCAGTTCTATGACCATGGAGATGGACTACTGGAGAATCATTCACAGTGCAAGTATAAGTCTTTCCAAGAGAAATGGTTTTTCTTTCTTTCTTTTTTATTTAGGTTTTTGCCATAGGGCACACATGCTTGTCAAAGAGAGACAGACATGGGAAGGAAAGTAAGAAATCACCCCCATTGGGAATAGCCATGCCATAATCCCTCCTATTCCTTTCTCCTGCTGGGATTTTGGACACATATGCACACACACCCAGCATGATTTTCGAGCCCTCAGGTCCGGGACTCAAACTGCCGTCAGCCATGTGGAAATTCAGTGCCTTAACCACCACACCACCTGCTGGCCCCCATGAAGTAGAGTTTTAAATTATTTTTTCTAATTTCTCTCTCTCTCTCTCCACTGTTCTTTTTCATCCAGAATATAAATATGCTAAAGCATCTCCTTTAAAATAAACCCGCAAAATCTCACTCTTACTCTGCTCTCTGCTCTAATAACTACTTTGTATAACTGATAAGCCTTTCTGTCTACAGTGATCCCTCAAGACAGGACCACCCCAATGTGTAGACAGTTCAACAGTGTTGGGGACCAGCAGGTGACATGGTGATTAAGGTGCTGGACACTCCCACATGGCTGTCCAGGGTTCAAGTCCTGAATCTGGTAACTTGCTTTCCCACTTCCTCTCTCACTCTTACCCTCTGTCTCTCTCTGGTCAAATTAAAAAAAAATGAATGAATAAATAAAATAAAATAATTAATTTAAAAAATAGCGTTTAGAACAGTGTTTCTCAAGGAGGTGGTGAATTGAGTGCGAAGGATCAGAATTTTGAGAGGTATCAAGGGTAGATACAGTAGCACAGCTATAGCACACACTCCTCCATCTCCAACCCCTGCTTTTAGTTGAGAGCTACTGTTTTAGAATTATGTTAACTTCCCATTTTGAGTCTTTTCATTTCCAAATGATGAAATCAATACTGTGTTCTGTAGTTAGATCCAAATCTGGAGACATAAAGCTGATTATAACATACACACTCATTCTCTTAGACTGAGTTCCCCCCAGAGACAGACTCTGCAACCAAGATTTGATGAAAGAGGTTTATTGAAGTCTATTCTTGGGAACAATACCTATAAAATAGTAAGAGGTGCTACATTATGTTGATGGAGAGATTAAAGTGAGACTGAGGTTTCAGCCAATCTCATAAGAGCTCTGAAGCTGAGATGATCCTTGGTAGAACTCCTGAATTGAGGGAAGGAGGCTGGATCCTGAAACTCCTGTAGTTTAAAGTCATTGACCACATAACGATCTGGGCAGGGAACAGAACCTTCAAAAAGGACAGTTTCTAGGGAGGGACTCAGCCATGAGCAACAAGCATTCAACCTTCCAGGCAGCTGGGAGAATGACTGGCTTACTCTTGGATGATACATCCCAGTACCCAGTAAAATCACTCCTCTTCCCTCTAAGTCACACTCCTCTAGCCTACTGAGGTACCTCAGCCTTGTCCACCCCTTCTCATGCATAGATAACGGCAGGCTCCTCACAATATCCAGGTGTCTGTACATTTGCTTCAACCTGCTCTGGGGGACAGGATTTGCTTGCCTTTCCAAGAATTCAGCTCTATTCACTTCCGACAATAATCAATCCCACTTTCCCTTCTCAGAGACTTTCTTCTAATTTCAGATAATTCCTCTAACATTTGGTCAAAAGGTGACTAACTAAACTCAAATACAATTCTAAGGAAAGAGACTGGAATTCTTCCACATCCTTTTTCGATACTTTCCTTTAGTTGGAATTTCAGTTATTTCCTAATTATCAAAGTCAAGGACACTTTTTAGCCCTGAATTTGTTTGACATCTCTAGAATATGGCTTTATTCTATACTTTGAAATTTCCTTCTCTCCCTCCCTCACACTTTTTTGAACTCTTATTCTCTTCACACACTGTTTGCCTGTCTGGCTCTTGTCTCAGAGACTCCAGACTTCTCTCTTCTGTCTATCTCTAAAACACTATGATAGTATTTAGACCAGTGGTCCCAACCTTCTCAGCACCAGGGACCAACCTCACGGAAGATAATCCCTCCACATACTGAGGTGGGGGTAGGGGACAGGCATAGTTCTGGTATGATCAAGCACACCACATCCACCATACACCCCATTTCCACTATTACCACATTGCAACATATAATGAAACAATCACACAATAAGGTGAGTGATTTGACAGGAGATCGCGTTCATGTGGTAAGGCAAGCAATGGGGAGTGGCTGCAAACACAGATGAAGCCTCCCTCATTTGCCCACTGCTCACCCACCACTGCACAGCTCAGATCTACACTGGTCCATGGCCCAGAGATTGAAGATCCTGATCTAGACTATACTAAAACCCCAAAGTTGTGTTTAGTATTACTATTCTTTCTTTACATATCAAACATGCTGTTTATGTCTTCTTCTTTTTCTCTTTCTTTCTTTTCTTTACAAAACGGTTTTCTGAGGGAAAATGAAAAATCACTCCCCAGGTAGGATGGCCACATTACAATCCTTTTTCCTCCATTCACCTCATAATCCCTTGTCTTCCATTATCCTCCTGGGATTTTAGGCACACATACACATGTATCTGGTGTAATCCTCAAGTCACCAGGTCCAGGACTTGAACCTGGTTTTGAATCTGAACCACTTGAACCATTGTTGGCCATATTCAACCTCAACCACTACATCACCTGCTGTCCTCTATTAATGTCTTTTTCTCTATATCTGGCTCATAGGTTACAATTTTGCCGTGTACATGTGATGTACGAGTAAATATAATGGACATACTTGAACATTTACACTCAGATGTCTAAGATAAGTTAGAAACAGTATGTTCTCTTTTCCCCTCAACCTGATTCTCCAAGTCCCACTCCAACCCCATTTCCTGCCTCAGGTAATGACATCATCAGACATACCCATCACCAAGGCATTCTAGACTCTGGCTTCTCCTCCTAATCCTATGTGTAATCAAACACCAAGTTTGTTTATTCTACTTCCTAAGTAGCTTTCAGATCTTCCCACTATTCACCACATTGCTACTGACTCAAGTAGAAACCTCATAAATTCTCACCTAAACTTCTTTAATAGCTTCCTAATGGGTTTCCCCACTCTATTCTCCCCTCCTCCAATTCATTTCCCACACTGCTACCAGAACAATCTGCTTAAAACACACATCTAATCTTATTGCTCCTTCCTTAAAAGCCTTCAATTTCCAATTGCCTTCTGGATAATGTTCAAACTCTTCATCATGGCATTAAAAAATCTCATGATCTGGCCCTTGCCCAGCTCTCTAGCTTTCTCTCTTGCCACACTCCACTGCAGACATACCAGGAGTTTGTTTGTTTTGTTTTTAACGTTTGCTACAGGGTCTGTGTGCTTGCCAGAAAGAGACAGAAATAGAGAGATAGAGAAAAAGTGAAAAATCACCCCCTGGGGAATAACTACACCACAATTCCTTCTCCATTTTCCTCTCAGAATTTTGGGCATGCAGACATATGCACTTGGTGTTTTTCTTTTTCTTCTTTCCTTCCCCTTCTCCAGAATCCCTTCTCCTCCATTCTCCTCCTGGGATCCTAGTCATGCATGCACATGCACCCAGCATGAATCTCAAGCCACAAGGTCCAGAACTTGAACCATGTAATTAGTCATGTGGGATCCAGACACCTTAACCTCCATTGCCACCTGCTGGCCCTGTATCAGACATTTTGTACCAGAATCTGTCAAGTTTCTCATACCACCATGTCTTGCTCCTGCTGCTCTGTTGGGAACATCCTTTCCCACATATGGAGACTGTTTTTCAGTTATATTTTTATAGTATTTCTCATCTAACCTTATTGTCCAAGGAAAATAACTATTGGTAAGTTTTACATGAGCACTCTGCAGCCCACACCACTGGAGAGAGAGAGATAAATGGAGGAGACTATGATCAATTCTTAGAAATATACCCCCAATACTTCAAAATGAAGTGAGGAAAAATAAATGATAAAAGATAGCTAAAATTCTGAGAAGATAGAAACCGTTGTCAATCAGCTACTGAGACAACCCTACTAATATTGAAGAAAAATCACAGCCAAGTTATTATTACGGAAAACAGAGATGACCAAATCTAGATACCTGTAACTTTAGGTTCATAAAAAGATGTTAATAAAAGGATAAAGGACAAGCTCATGTCCACTGATCTTCCACTAATTGCTAAATGCAGGTAAAAGATAGCCAAGTCTCTTGATTTACTCATGTCTGTGCTGCCTGACTGTAGCCACTCTGCATTCCTGAAAATAGACAAAGCTGTGAGCCGAAACCACCTATAGTTGCCTAGATCAAACGGTGTGATTCCTGGCCCTCCCTCCTTTATAACTTCTCAAAGCACTGTAGAACTAAAAAGGATAACTGCAAAGGAAAAGTTATTTTCTTTAAAAAAAGGAAATCATTGCTCTTAGAAAGCCAGTACAAAATAAGGGTCAAACCCTGAAGCATGCAGTCCAGACATGGCAGGTGGAATGACATTTCTGCCAACCTGACACCAGTAAAAGGGTTACAATGCATGTAAGTTGTTCTGAAAGATTTTATATTGGACAAAGATAACAGAGGAGGATCTTACGGAGATGGAGAAGGGACAGGACTGGGTGATAGTTCATTAGCAGAAGCTATCTGAAACAACCTATTGGCAGTGATGGCAGCCTATTCAGAGGATGTGTTGTCAGTCTCAGGAAGTGTGTGACAGTCAACCACATAGTCAATAGGGAGTTGGCACAACCTGTCAGCAGGCTGGTCAGCCATCTTCTCTTCCTCCTAGTTCTCAGACCTTTACTTACTTTTTAATTTATGTAATGATATCTTTTTTATATAAACTTTATCTTCACAAATTCAACATGCCCATTGGGTGGGATTCCCAGCTACTTTTATTGTCTGAAAGGATCTTGCTAGAAGAGTCCCACCTGGGGTGAAGACCTATGGATCTACCTGCCTCTCACCTATGATCTTTCAGAAAATAAATCCAACTGCTGTTTCGCTAGGTATACAGATGCCAGAATTATACAGGACTGGAAGGAACCCACCCAACAAAATAACAAAAAAACAGTGTAGCTCTTGAAGGTGGAAAAGATCATGGAGCAAATACAACAAATTAGCACTTCAAAATGGAATGTAATAGAGAAATCAAGGCAAATAGGCCAATATATTTTAAAGAAAGAATTAAAGTAGGAAATGGAAGACTTTAAAGACTTCTAAATCTTGTTTTCTGTTAGTGGGTAGTGCACTGATAAAACACAGCAGACTACCATGATAAAGAGAAACTGACAATTAGAAAGTGTTTTCCAAAGTAAAAATCATTATTTGCCAAAGTAAAAAAAAAAAAAAAAAAATCAACAGTGACAGTAAACAGAATGTATGCTACCAAAAACCTAATTAAAGGAATTATTTAAACAAATGATTTTCCCAGAATACAAAACAAGAAGATAAAAAGACAGAAATTATGAGAAAACTCATGAAGGACAAATCCAGCTGCTCCAGTCTTCTGAAAGGAGATAAAAGAACTGAAAGAAGGAAATGGCAATAAATACTGAACTGGAAAAAATTTTCTGAGCTGAAAAACCAAATGAAGGCAAGATTATTTTAAAATATCTGTATACAATTATGCATATTCTGGTGACATTTAAAAAAATTATGTACTTAATTTAATTTAATTTTTCTGATTTAATCAGAGAGAGAGAGAGAGAGAGAGAGAGAGAGAGAGAGAGAAGGAAAGTGAGAAAGCAAGCCCCCAGGTCCAATACTCAAACTGCAGTCGACCATGTGGGAGTAAAGAGTCTTAAGCACCATACCACCTATTGGCCCCTATCCTGGTGACATTTTGTAATCAAAACATAAAGACCTAAAAGCTTCTACACCGACAAGAGCAATTACCTAAAAACAAACAAACAAACAAAAATCAGATTGGGACCAACATTTGTACTTTTTGTATTTCTATACATTATCTATGGAACAATATCTGTATTTTTGAGAAAAAGAGATGTAATTCTATGTTACTATAGCCAAATTCTGTTCATCTGTGACAACAAGGATTTAATATTTTTTAGACATGCAAGCACTCAGAAACTATCACACCGTATTTCCTTAAAATTTAAAGAATTTTATTAAAGCACTCTAGCCAAATGAACATGGAATTAGCATAAGGCTCTCAAGATGTCGAAAATTTAATATAAAAGAAACAATAGCAATCAAGGAGACTAGTGGTAATTCAATTTAAATAACAGTTGCTACTATAATCCTAAAATATGTGGTGATTGTTAAAAAAGAATTCTTGAAATAGAAAGGACATAATGTAAGAAAAAAATGAATAGCAATGTAAGAGTAAGCTTAAAAGTGTAGATTCTCAAGCAGTTTGCTACTTCTGTCACCTTATAGCTGTTATAATCAAGCACACATTATTTAATCTCTTCCATCTTGGTTTCCTCCCCAGTATAATGAGAGTAATAACAGCATCTGCTTCAGAGGGCTCTTTAGAAAAATAAATAAATTAGTACGGGGCCAGCTTTGTGGCCTAGTGGTTAACGGAGCAAGATCCCACATAGCCAACTGCAGTTCAAATCTTAGCTTTGATGATTTGAGAGACAGAGGGGTGTGTGTGTGCATGCATGCACGCACATGTCCAAAATCCCAATTGGATACAGAAATAGAGGAGAGGTGATTGTGGTGTGACCACACCCCACTGGAGGATGCTTTCTCCCTCTTCCTCTGTCTCTCCTGCTTCCCTCTGGCAAATGCACATGTCCTTGGCAATTAAATAAATACATACATGTAAAGAGCTTAGAAGAGTATTTAGCATATACCTAGTCTTTAAGGAATGCCCTCTACTATCATCATTGCTATAATTTTTATTATAGTATCAATGAGAGGGCAGAAACATGCTAAAGCCCACATGGATCCTGAATTTCAGCTGTGAAATATTGCTTTCAGAGACTTAAAATGAAGATTTTCTGCTGAGACTTCTTCCTCACTCATTTCTAGTGGGTAGTGCTAACTGTCTCTTTCTCTCCATTTCTCTCTCTGTCTCTCTGTGTCTTCCTGTGTCTTTTAATTTTTTTAAAGGTAAAGTATTCGGGGCTCTCAAGCCCCTTCTTTATTGTGATAATGGGTGCCTTTCCCCATTCTATTTTAGAAAGGCACAAATCCAGGCTTATCCCCACATAGATCCTGAACTTCAGCTGTGAAATATTGATTTCCAATTTTTGCTTTTTAAAATTAAATTTTAAAGTTTTATTATCTTTTTTTATTACTTCTTTTGTTATTTTTTTTCCTGTTTCCTTTTCTCTAATTCTTTTCTTTTTTCTTTATCTTTTCTCATTGGCTGCTCAGCCCCTATGCACTAAGTGCCTAGACAGAGCCAAGTGAACAGTATCTAAACATCTGAATATGATTAGTGTCAGAATATTACTCTATTCCCATTTGTTCTGATGCACAAAGAGTGAAAACACAATGGAAGAGAGATTGGAGATCACCTTCTCCTGCTTGCCTCTAAAAACTCAAATTGAACTTCAAAAATTAGGGAGAAACTCACCATCCATCAAATGACTAGAAATCACTGCAGGGTCACAAGAAATATGCGAAAGCAAGAAAATACCTCTCCTCCAAGGAAAAAGAATAACTCCTCTTCATCTTCAGACAGTATAGTGAAACTCATGGAAATGACAGATAAAGAATTTAGAATTTTCATTGTGACAAAGCTCACAAAGATCAAAGAGAAGAGAGACAATGAACCGCTGACGAGACAAGAGAAAGGAGCTGACATGTTCTAGGAGGTAAGGAAATTCTTGCAAGATCTAAAAGAGGAAATTCACACTATAAAAAAGAATCAAATGGACCTGTTAGAGATGAAGGCTATAATACAGGAAGTCAAAACCTCCCTTGAAAGTATTAAAAGCAGACTAGATTATACAGAAAATCGAATCTCAAATGTAGAAGATAGAATCCCTGGACTAGAAAAATCCACCACAAAGACTGAGAAAATTGCCCCCCAAAAATGAGAATAGTATACAAGAAATACTAGATACCATCAAACATCAAAACATTCAGATAATTGGTATCCCAGAAGGGGAAGAGACTCATAAGGGCATTGACAATCTATTCAATAAAATCCTGGAAGAAAACTTTCCAAACCTAGAGAGGCATTCAAAAATCCAATCCCATGAAATACAAAGGACTCCCAATAGAATCAATTGAAGAAAATCTTCTCCAAGACACATTATAGCCAGATTGACCAAAACCACAGATAAAGACAAGATACTAAGATTGGCAAGAGAGAAACATCAAGTTACCTACAAAGGATATCCCATTAGGCTGACAGTGCTCTCATAGGAAACAATGAGAGTGAGGAAAGAATGGGAAAATATATTCAGAGTGTTAAGGGAAAAGCAATTTCAACCAAGAATACCGTATCCAAGAAGATTATCCTTCATATGGGAAGAAAAGACAAAAACATTCTCAGATAAACAAAACCTGAGAATTTACCAACACCAGACTAGATCTCTAAGAAATTCTGCAGGGAGTGCTATATCAGGAAAATTAAATACAGTCACACAGAAATAAGAGTTCAAAAACTAACAAAATGATCAACTTAATTGTAGGGACAAGTCTGGAGTTGAATATTATATCCCAGAATTTAATTGAGAAGATCGAACCACAACAGAAGATAGATTAAGTACATGAGACTGAACTGGTAAAATAGCCATTTTATGACTTTTGACTAAAACATTGCTGATTTTCTTCTAAACTTTGTTTTCTGGTATTAAGGATTTTTGTCCTGTCTTGAGCTGCCAGTAGGTTCATGTACCTACTATTCGAACAGGATCCCAGCCTGTTTCCTGGTTTTAAGTTTTTGTTTTTATTTTTATTTTTATTCATACATTAAATCACTATACATCATTTAGATTGTGAAAACACTTTACCCAGCATGATATACACCTCAGTTCAGCCCAGCGGAGACCACCATACACATCCTCATGTAATAAACCTTATCTGTGTCCCACAAGTGTCTTACCATTCCATTTTCCCCTCAAATTTCCTGCATTCTTCCCCTTTACATTTTAAGTATAGTTCCTTAGCATTTCTTTGATTTATTAAAGCTAAAACTGCTTATCTTGAAATTAAAAAATATAGTAAAAAATACAGAATGACCATGGTAAACTATATAGCATCAGCTAGGTGCTACCTTATAGCATATTCATTCTACTCAGAGTTTCATGCCTAAAGTCAGACATGTATTCACAGATATGTATATATCAACTGAACTTGCTATTGAAAATAGTTAGATTATTTAAGAAATTTTGTGAATCAATAAAATGTGGGGGAAAAAAGGAATGGAAAGCAACTGTGGACACATGAGAGTATGGGAGGAGGGTGGAAAATGGTAGAGGGTGAGAAATAGGGGGAAAATACATATATGTGTGTGTGTGTATGTGTGTGTGTGTGTGTGTATATATATATATATATATATATATATATATATATATATATGAAACTAGGAATGTAAAATTATTGACAATAACATGTATGATTAAGCCACTATACAGTATATTCTGGATGGAAATCACATTTTGTATACTGTGACAATGCTCAGTGAATGAATATAAATTAATTCATTAAAAATTTTTTTAAATGCTAGAAAATAATAAAGGTTCAAAATGATCATGTAAATTAAGTAACCTTGGGGCCATCAGGTGTTGTGTGGGTTAGGGCACTGGACTTCTCATAAGACTGACCACAGTTCAAGTCCTGGACCTGACAGCTTGCTTTCTTTCTCTCTGGTAAGCACACATGCCCTGTAACAAATTGAAAAATAATAATGATTATAAATAATTTTAATTAAAATATTAAAAATTAATTAAGTAAACCAGTTGAAATAGGTTCTAGAACTTAGAAATCAATTGAAGAAAAGGGGAACAAACACAACTTGCTTGATCCAGCTAATTAACCAAAATAATGAATCCAGGACAAGGAGCTCGTTTGGGGGATCATCATAAACTCAATTTTGGACACAGTGAATTTGAGATGCTTCTCAGTTAGTTGAATTTATGGGACTCAGCTTAAGAGCGAGGTCTAGACTAAGGACATATATTTTTGAAAATGAAATTCATGGATACAGTTAAAGCATGGGAGAATTTCAAAAAAGAGGATTAGTGTAATATGTGGCTGAAAGGTCTGATAAAATAATTTGACTTGGCCCTGAGGAAAACATGAGTAACTTGGCGAGAGCAGGCTTGATCACAACAGACTGAGGCAGTGATTGGCACCCTGACAGCATGGAGAATCAGATGGCTACACTGATTCACCCTGCCTGGAAGTGCTATGCTCAAGGGAGAGTATACCTGTCTTCATGCAGAGATAGAGAAACTCTCACACAAAAATGGTATTCTAGAAACAGGACACAGGCCATGGGCAAATAGGCAATTACAACTGTTTTATTCAACAATTGTCTATAGAATGCTTCTGCATCAGATATGCTATGCCAGATTCTGAAGATGAAGTAGTAAGTAGAACACATTTTCCCTTCCCCGTGGTGAATTAAGGTCTAGAGCCATTAAGAAAGAAAAAAAAAAAAAGAAGAAGTCTGGCGCCAGGAGGTGGCAAGGTGGTAAGGCAGCTGGGTCCCACATGGCTGACTGCATGACTGGAATCCCAGGCCTAGGAGCTTGAAAATCCCCAGGGTGCATATGTGTGCATGCTCAAAACTGCAAGGGAATAGAAGAGAAAGGATTGCAGCATGGCTATCCCCCTTGGGAGCTGATTTTTTACTTTTCGTCTCTGTTTCTCTCTGGTGAACACACGTGCCCTATAGAAAACTTAGAAATAAATTAACTAACTAAAAATGAAATCTTTCCTTAACCCTAAACCACAAGAGGAGAGAGGTTTCCTTCCAGATAGTAAGCCAGCAAGATAAATCCTGGGATACAAGAAAGCCTAACTTCCTTCTTTACCTTGTCAGAGGGAACCATTTATTTTTATCAGCATTCATTCCTGGGATATAGGACTGTCAACCACGCTACAGTCTGCATGCCAGAATCCTAGGTGCCTCACTAAAATGGGCTTCCTCTCACTAGGAATGTGGACTGCCCTTACTGTTTATTCTCAGCTATCCGACAGCAAGAAGAATCTCTCTGGACTCCCTAAAAAATGTAGGTCACCTATGCAGAACAAAGTCTGAGTGTTTCTTACAAACATCCCTCCTCCTGCTTCTTCCCCATCTAACTCAAATCGATCTTAGAAAGGAGACTGGGTCAGGGAATACCTTTCCTTGCAGTTCTGTGAATACCACAGATTCAAACTCACAGTTGTCAATCACACAGTGACGGCGGCTTCCTGTTTCTCTTCATATTCTCATCTGATTGTGCTGCATTTCGAACTGCAAGATAGCACAGTGATCATTTCTATTGACTGCCTTGAGTGAATAAGGGAAGCTGGGCAATTCGGTTTTCCAGGAATTCTGCAGAGATACTGTGCCCAAGAACTACAGATAAGCAAGGTAATCTTTCCTCCAAACTAGGGGTAGGTGCACCAAAACCAAAGGCATGCAGAGTCCAAGTGGGAAGCTAAACTCTGAAGAGAATCAGAGGAGTTGTCTTAAATTTGGGGTATGGGTGCCGAAGACAAAGAACAGGGATTACAAAAACCAGAGGAATAGACACTGCCATTATGAAACTATTGACAGTTTAACTGGGGTAAGATTTGTACTTTCTGAGATCTATCGAAGTTATAGATGACCTCCATGAGCATGAATCAGTTTTCTTGGAGTATTAAGTCAGAGGAAGTAGGTTGTAGAAAAAAATAGGAGAACATAATTTGTGTTCTAGTTTCCTGGAAAATTATTACTGTTGGCTGCAGGACATTCCATTGAATGGATACATTATTATTAACTTAAACATTCCTTTATTGTTGAAAATTCATATCATTTCCATTTTCTACTAATATTGTACTACGATTAACATCTTTTTTATATGCATTAGTGTCTTCATTAAATATTATAGTATATCCTAAAGATAGATACAGTTGCAGAATTTCAAGAAGGAATGTAACATAGTTCCAATTAAAGTGAAGATGAATTGGAAATAGGGAGATCAAACAGGAGACTATTAGCAATAACTCAGATAAAAATTGTAATTACTGAACTAAGGAAGTGGGATGGCCAATGAATACAAAGGGAAGAATGAGAGGATGGATGTCTATGCAGATGTTGTAGAGAGAGGAGAAATTCAGGTAATTCCTTGGTTTCTAGGAGCTGAACCTGTTGTGTTTAAGGTATCTATGAGATATCATGATGGAGATACTGAGTGGCTACTTGAGATGTCCAGCTCTGGGACACAGAAGATTCATGAAATGGAAGACATAGCTGTCATTCATCTACATATAGGTGATACTTAAAATTGTAATTGCATAGATAAGATTACCAGGAACATTGTACAGAGAAAAGAGGTTAAAATTAATTCCAGTATTTTTCTTGCTTATCTGGCTTTCCTGAGAAAACCAAAATAATATGGAAGGGCAGAAGAAGGGCCTCTGTTCCTTTGAAGCAGAGGTCAGCAATAATAAAGAACCAAAATGTAACAGGATTAGAGAAACCAAGTGGAAAACCTTCATAAATGGAATAAGAGTATTTCCTAATGCTAATGATCAGTCCAAGGACAACAGGATTAGAAAACAACTGGTATTGTGGCCAGCTGGTGGCATGGTGGTTAGGGCACTAGACTCCCACATGGCCAATTGTAGTTCAAGTCCCGGACCTGGCAGCTTGCTTTCTCACTTTCCCTCTCTCACTCTCTCTGGTGAGTGCATTTGCCCTATAGCAAATGAAGTAATAATAATAATAAAATAAATAATTCTTTGAAAAAACTCTCATAAATTAAATAAACTTTTAAAAATTTTAAATAAAATGAATAAACTTAAAAAAAAAAAAACTGGTATCAAATGTTCTTCTGACTCCTACATTTCTTCAGTAGTTCCTGTTCCCAAATGGAACAGAATTAGATTGATAGTAAATTATGACTAGACGTCACAAAATCATATATATTAGATTTAGTTCTGCTATACTCATTTTGACTGTTGATTAATTTTTTTATGCTTACACTACCCAACACATATTTATCGGTTCTAAAAATGATACATTGGGAGGAGGGGCTGATGTTGCTGCAGAGGTAAAATGTGACTCAATGACACTGACCTACATGGAAAGGTTTCCGGTTTGCATCCAGAGACCTCCCTGAGGACACTGGGCACACACATGCCCCTGTTCTAGGGCGACCTGAGACTGAGAGGGGAGTGGATTACAGCATCAAGAGTCTGTTGGGTGTGACTGCATGCTCTCTCTCTTGTTCATGGAAGAAATAAACTTTTAAAAATGATGTGTACATTTAGCCTTTTTTACTAGAATCCATCTACAATCCTTTACAGTACTTTGTTTTATTGCCATTTCTTACTAAATATTTATTGAATTTATTTAATTGAATCTAAGAAATAATTTGGAAATCCTAATAGGTACTCGATAAACACTTAATGAATACATTAGTGAATCAATGAATCTAAAGTCTTAGAACAAAAACACAAAGATCTATCTTCCTCCTTACAAAGACATATTAAT
Source organism: Tupaia tana (assembly GCA_026018925.1). Taxonomy (NCBI): domain Eukaryota; kingdom Metazoa; phylum Chordata; class Mammalia; order Scandentia; family Tupaiidae; genus Tupaia; species Tupaia tana. The sequence continues at coordinate 24,208,619 of JAKSZU010000012.1, forward strand.
GCTGTGCTACATGGCCCAGGAGTCTTGTTGCAGCCAGAAGCCATGCGGTTTGATGGGATGTGATGGTAAACAAGATAATTAAGCACTTACTGTGTGCTAGCTGCTAAGATGAGCATGCTACATACATCTCCCCACAGCTCAGAATCTTTTATTCATTGTTTTCTTTTTCTCCTATAGATGACTACTTCTTCTTCCTACTATCTAAGGTCAGCCTCTTCACTGACAAACTCAGCAGTAAACTTATAAATGTTTAACAATACTCTCTTGGAGTTAAAAAAAAATGTAATTTTTTTTATGCTACAGTTTGAATGCCTTCTACAAATTCATGTGTTGAGATTTGGTTGTGATGGGATTATGAGAGTGAAAACTTGGGCTGGCCCCATACTTCAGCAGTTAAGCACTGTGCAAAGGAAGCTGGGTCACAACTGGCTGACTGCTGTTTAGATCCCAACTCCAGAAGCTTGAAAAACACATAGAGACTGTGTGAGCACATGCTCAGTATATTCTGATGGGAAGGAGACCTGGAGGAAAGGGGATTATGGCTTGACCATGACCCACTGGAAGGTGTTTTCTCTTTTTCTGGTGTGCATACACATCTTTAGTATTTAAAAAAAAAAAAAAGTGAAAACTTAATCTGACTATGGTGTTGAAAGGTAAGGTCTTTTGAAGGAGGTTAGGATAAAGTCACAGGATAAGCCTCCATGACTGACTCCTGGTGGGTTTACACGGAGAGGGAATGAGACCAGCACAGAGCCACATGCACACAGTTGCACACCCTCCTGCCTTCCACCCTGTTGTGATGCAGCCAGCACCTCAGCAGATGTGGCCCCCAGACCTTGGACCTCAAAATCGTAAGATGAATAAACCTCAACTCCCTTAAGCTACCCTGACTCAGATATTTTCTGTTACTAGCAGCAGGATGAACTAGAAGAGCTGATTTCTGTCATGTAAACAGCGCTACCATGGCCTATTTCAAGCTCCGACTATGATACCACTGAACTTGGAATCGGGAAAAGATGCTAATAACTTGCCCTTGGGAGCATGTAAGAGCGGGGCTCAGAACACCACCACAGACGCTAGACCCCACTCCCTCTGGTCACCCAAGGACGTTGCTTTACCAATTCTGCCTTACTGCTTCTGAAATAACAATTCCCCTCTCTGCTGGAGCTGCCTCATCAGTCTATGAACATACTATTTCTCCCACTGAAAAACAACAAACCTACTTAACCCTAGTTCCATCTCCAATTACTATGCTGTTTTATAGGATGGGAACCCCAATTTATAGCAGGTTGGTCAGAGGCATGCCTAAAACAACTGGAGGTTTGCAGTTGGCATGGTGTGTAGTGGTTGGGGACTTGGGGGGGGGGGGGCAGTCTCAGCCTAAGGGATCTTATTTTCAGGCAGCTATGGTCAGAACTGAATTGAGTTTGAGGACACTCGGCTGGTGTCCACTGCAGAAATGAGTGCTTGCTTGCTCTTGGGATCACATAGGTGACCTGTTTTGTGTGTGCTAGGATAAATGCGGCTTTTGTTTCTCTTACTCATTACTCATCAGCAGTAGTGGACACTTAGTTCCCTATACCACTTCCCTCCCCTGGTATCTCTCCACCCCTTCTGACCGCTCCTAAGCATCCAGTGTTGTTTCTTCCCCCTCTTCTGACTTTTTAGTGCTGGGGTCTCAGGGCTCATTCCATGGACTTCTTCCTTCCATTTATACACCCTCCCTTGCATACTTGCCTCATGGTTTTAAATGTCATCTGTAAAAAGACAACTCTTAAATTTACGTCTCAACTTCAAACCTTGCCCCTGAACTCCTGACTCATATGCAACTGCTTTTTCCTTCTTCAACATTTACACTCAAATGTCTAATAGGAATCTCAAATTTATGACGGAAACTAGGCCTCTGCTTCTGCCCAGCCCTACCTGTTCCACCTGGGCTCTGGGCCATCCCAGCTAGTGGCATCCTTCCTATTGCTCAAGCCAAAAATTGGTCACCGCTGACTCCTCACTCGCATCGGTCCATCGGTGAGCTTTTTAACATCTGTTTTCAGGATGTGACTAGAATACAGCTTTTCTCAACACTCACTTTTATGATCATCCCACCTGTATTAGCTTTCTAGCCAGCCTTCTAGCGTTTGCTGTCCCTCTACTACGCATTCTCAAAGCAGTGGCCAGAGTAATTGTTTAAAATGTAAATGAGATCAGGTCCTTTCCCTGTTCAAAACTCTCCGATGGTACTTCATCTCATTGAGAGGAAAGCCATGATTCTTAAAAAGACCAAAGTATCCTGGGCGTGTGCTATGCTCTCATTTCATCTTTTGCCTTTCCTGCTACTCATTCTGCCCCAGACACATGGGTCTGCTGGTCATTCCTTGAACACACTTAAGGTTCCTTCAACATTAAAGCCTTCATCTATGACTGGTCCCCACACCTAGAGCACTCGTCCCTCGAGTGTTCTCCCGACATTTGTGAAAGTTGCTGAGATGTTGCCTTCTCAGTGATGCCTCTCTCTTCATTCCTAGAACCCACAGTCTCTTTTAACCAGCTCGGAATCACCCAAACACTTAAACTGTACTATAATGATCACCATTTACTATAATAGAATTGCAAGTTTCTTAAGGGCAGAAAGTTATTTTTCCTATTTTTCTTCATTAATACAAGGGGTCTTCAAAAAATTCATAGTAAAAGCATATCTTGGGAAAAAAAAAACTATGCATGGATTTCAAAATTTTTTCTCACCAAAATAAACTCATATATTTTCCCAAAACTTGTTGAAGTCCCCTCATGTATCCCTAGTACTTAGAACAGTTACTGGCATATGGTGGATACTCAAAAAGGATTGTTGAGAAAATAAATTATTTCATGTAATTTTCACAATGCTGTGATGTAGGTGTTACCAAGCTCCTTATGTTACAAGAGAAGAAACTGAGGCTCAGTATAATAAATATTTAGCCCACATTCAAAGAGCTGTTAGGTGGTAGAGGTCAAATTAAAATGTTTTGTTTTTTAAAAATTATTTAATTAATTTATTCATTCATTTATTTTAATTTGACCAAAGAGGAGAGACAGAGAAAGAGGAAAAGTGAGAAAGCAAGTCACCAGGTCTGGGACTCAAACCGTGGTTGGCCATGTGGGAATGTCCAGTGCCTCAACCACCACACCACCTGCTGGCCCCCTAAATGTATTAGTAGGCTGAACAGAACAATAAAATTTCCTAATATAGTTAGAACTTCATTAAAATATGAGCCTTTGATAATAGAAATTTTTTTCATTACCTTAAGAAAGTACTGGTTATACACAATACTTGTGAATAATAATGACTTATTTCAAAGGGTAAGGGGGCTATAAAAAACATGAAAGGTGATGACGGGGATGCTGAGCTGTTTCTTCAGCAATAGGAAGCATGAAGGATTTTTTTCTTTCTTCTTCTTTTTTTTTTTTTGGAGAGGTTTTTGCTATAGGGCGCGTGCACTCGCCAGACAGACAGAGAGATAAAAAGCGAGAAATCACCCCCCAGGGGGGATGGCCACGTCGCAATCCCTTCTCCTCCATTCTCCTCTCGGGATCTTGGGCATGCACACACACGTGCCCGGCGTGAGTTTTAAGCCACCGGGTCCGGGATGCAAACCGCGGTCGACTACGTGGGAGTCCAGTGACATAGCCATTATGCTAACTGCTGGTCTCAGCATGAAGGATTTTTAACAAAGTGATGTGTGTGCAACTGTATGTTCATGTGATTGTAGTTGTAGACAACTAAGGGAGAAAAAAGGAGCTTAAACCATAATATTTGCCAGTCTCAAATATGATCTTATTTATTCTAACCATAGTTTAAGAAAATAATTTAAGAGTTAAGTAGTCTATCTTTTGTGAACTTTGAAATGAGAAAGACAAACGCTGAGATACAGTTCAGAAAATGAGACATCACTACTTGAAAGAAATGGGAACACGAAGGAAGCAATCTAAAACAGAAGCCAACATTGGTGGAAAGAAACGCAACTAGAACCATTCTAGGCAAGTTAAGCATATGCATGCGGGCACATACACACGGTCACCACACATACACATGTCACTGAGTATACTGACTGTCCTGGTACACGCAGACTTCCACACACTGGGTTAACATAGTTTATATTTGCCATTGCATATGCAGAACGGCTCTTACTGAGCTGTTTTAGTACACAGTGGCCAGAGGGTGGGCACCACCATGCCCAGAACACAGCGGCTGCAATGGAGCATGAAGGCTGATGAACCCGGGCTGCCTAAGAGTGTACAGACTGCGAGAATACAGGCTGGCACATGCTGGACTGCCATGTGTGTTCTGGTCTGTTAAGCTGTTTACTATCCACTGGAATGTCATGGTACATGCAGAATGCTGCAAAATTTTCCCCAGGGCCCCACATAAAATGGCTGCTGTGGTTCATGCAAGACTGCCATGGCACTTGCAGAAGGTTATTATGCACATGGGCAATAGATCTCGAACCATTACAGGCTGTCATGACAGGCACATTCTAACATATGCTGGGATGTTATGGCAAATATAAGCTTCTCACGAAAGACCAACACATACTGATCCTGCACAGTATGAAATGGCTCTCAATGTGCATGCGAGCTGACACATGCTGTGCTGTCATACATATAATTGGCAGTCACGGCGCGTGCTAACTGATACACAGGGGCTGTCACTGTATATAACAGACGGGCACTGTACATATACACTGACCTACTTTGGACCGGTATGGCTTATATGGGACCATTATGACACTTATAAACAAACTTTAATGTCAACTGGGTTGAGCAGGCTGACACATCGCAGATGCTCATAGTATTTATGGGCTGCCAGCATGCAGGCAACTAAAATAAGCTAGCCAAAGAAATTTCCCATTTTATATCCCAATGACGTATGTCTCTAGCTCCTAAATTAAACAACCGTAGAAGTGCTAATAATAATACATTGAGTTCAAGCAAAGTTATAAAGTACATCCTTAAATTAAAAGTCCTGCCATTCCAGGGAAACATCAAATAATTGATTAATCCTATTCCTTTCCCCCACCTTGTATGGGCAAATATCTTTGATACTCATTTTTCTTTCAGTAACTTGATTTATATATTTTTTACTTTTCTAGGCAGATGGTAATAAACATACTGTGTTTTCTCTAACAGATACTTTCATTTCCTACACACAGAATATACTGTGTTTATACCAATACTTCGCAATATTTATCTGTCACCTTTCAAGACTAAATATATTTGTAACGTTTAAAGAAGTGATTGATCATTTTAAAAAAGTTTTAATTGTCAAAACAAGATAATAAAATAAATATTTTATGGATATAAATTTTATGATACAGAAGGAATATTTATAAGACAATATATAATAATATCCTAGCACTTTGGTGTGTATAACAAATTTCTGCACTCACTGGAGAGAGACAGAGAGAGGGAAAGTAAAAAAATCACCTTCCAGAGGGGATGGCCACGCAGAAATCTCCTAATCTCTAATCTCCTCTCAGGATTTTGAGTACAAATGCACATGTGCCCAGCATGATTTTTCAAGCCACCGGGCCAACGACTAGAACTGCAGTTGGCCATGTGGGAGTCTAGCGTCTTAACCTCCGTGCCATCTGCTGGACCCCAAAATAAAAGTTTTTATAAGAATCAAGGGGCCAGCAGGTAGCGTAATGGTTAAGGAGCTGTACTCCTACATGGCCAACCACGGTTCAAGTCCTGAACCTGTTGGTTTGAAACTCACACCAGGTGCGTGTGCATGTGTGCCAAAAAATCCCAGGAGGAAAAGGGAATGTGACATGGCCATCCTCCCAGAGGTTGATTTCTCACTTTCCCTCTCACTGTCTCTTTCTGTCTCTCTCCTATCTGGCAAGCACAGGCACCTCATAGCAAAAATAAATAAATAAATAAATTTAAAAGTTTTTAAAAAAGGATCAAATACAGTGCAATGGTACAAACAATATAAATTATATTTTATCTGCCAAGGGCTCTGACAACCTGACTTCACATCTCCATCAGCATAAACCACTGGATTTGCTGAAATGGCACTTACACCTCTATTTTGGTGGTTAAAGTGAGTTTAAAATAAACACATCCTGAATTGCAACAGTCCAGCGAACATGGTGAAGAGAGGATGGGATGGGATGGCCAAGTGTGACCAGTGCCATGGTGAATCACTGGCCAGCAGGTGGCTTGATTATGGCTCGAGACTCACACATGGCCAACCATGGTCAAATCCTTGACCCGGTGGCTTGAAAATCACACCAGGCACATGTGTGTGCATGTTCAAAATCCCAGAAGGACAATGGTGGAGAAAAGATTGTGGCACGGCCACCCCCCCGTGGGGGTTGGGGAGGGGTGTGATTTCTCACTTTCCCTCTCACTGTCTTTAAGAGCACACATACCCTATGGCAAAAACCTTAAAACAAACAAACAAACAAAAACACTGTGGAGATAAGCATGCATCATGGAAAAAAAAAAACACATTTAAGACTAGGTGTGGAAGCATATAGTTTATTTACTTTTTAAGTTTATTTATTTACTTCTTCCATGAGAGAGAGACAGAGGCAGAGCGATAGCATCCCCCTCAACCAGTGTCTCAATGTACAATCCCACCTCCAGCTGCAGCTGGCCCTGGACTAGGGACACATATACACCTGGTGCACTAAGGGAGGTCTCTGGATACGAACCAGGAACCTTCCCATGAAGGTTAGCCTCACATAGTGTCATGTTTTCTATTGCCGAGTCACCATCTGACCCTCAACTTTCATGACTTTTAGAGATTACAGGTCAGTTATTTGCCTCATGTCTCTTCATTTTGATGCATCTGGTATCTCATGACCTGACTCAGTATGGATTTGGCAGACATATCTCAAAATAATGCTGTGTTCTTGCCATGGCATCCTATCAGCTTATACAGGATTTCAATTTGTCTCTTTACTAATGATATTTGCTTTGATCATTTGTTTAAGATAGTTTACGCTACCTTTTTTTTTTTTCACTGTGAAGTTACTTTTTTTCCTTTCAAAGTGATAAGTATTTTATGATGAGGTTTTTTGAAACTGTGTAAATAAAATATTGCTTATCAAATTTTCCTTTTTTATTAATATTAGAATGGACTACTGTTCCCTATTTTATTTGATGAATTATAAAGCTTTACTTTCATGATTTATTCTGGTGCTCATATATGATGACCTTCAAGATGACGCCTCCATCTTTTTAATATGTGTCACCATTCTCTGAGAAGTCCATTGCTTTCTGGTACTTAGAAGCCAAGATCTAGGTATTACATGTCCTCATTGCTACTGAGGTGAAGACTTCAATCCCCTTTAGTCAACACAGCTATACATACAATTACATCTATTGATACATTTACTTAAAAAAATTTATGTGTATTTATACAAGTCCTTGTATTCATTCCAATATTTCCGATTACAATCTAACATTTTAGGCTTATCTTAGTTTTCGTCCTTTTCATATTTATACTCTCTTCTGTGACAATGAGAAAATGTACTTCTATTATTCTTACTGTATTTTCTTATTTAATCAACTCTGTGGCATGTAACAGAGCTTCTCTTATTCTCTCTATCCTCTTTCCTACAAGGATGTTATCCTTGCTCTGGTGCCAGCGTTCCATGCCAGGAAGCCCGTCTGTGTGGATACCCTCCTCACCCCACCTGGTTTTTGTTATCCCATGACAGACATTACTCCATGAAAACACCTTTCACATTCTTCTCTGGAACTGACCTCCTATTATGCATGTAGCTGCCCTTCTCACACTACTCTGACTCTGGCGCCATGCCGGGCATCTGATGTATTCTTGAATGTGCTACTGAGCCTACATATTTGGTAGACTAGAATGGGCATAAACAAGGGAATTTTAAATTTTCTACTGTGCTGTTAAATAGCCCAGTAGAGTTGCTTTATCGAGACACACTGGCCGCCAATTTAATAACCATATTAAAACATGAATACATATTGAGACTATCTTGTCAATCAGGTATTAGGGCAGCTCTTCACTCATAAAAGCAACTTTGAAGTTATCTCTCTTTATTAGATGTCTGGTATATAATACATGTTCAAATGGTATTTATTGAATAATTGGCATGGATGCTGAATCAATGGCCCTCTTGTGATGCCTTCTCTGTTCTAGGTTCTCAGGCAGGCACTGCAGAAATACAACAACGAGTAAGATACATTTCCCACTCTCAGGAGACCATGTATAGGCTGAGATAAACAGGGAAATACCTGAGAGGTATAAAGTGTTATGATAGAATCTATGAAGAAATCTGAGAAAGGAAAAGTTTACCTAGAAACAATCTCTTAGAGGAAGTGTCACTTGAGCCAATTACTGGCAAGTGAGCTAAGCTTTTCACGGGTGGTGAAAGCAGAGAAGTTGTCCAGACTAAAGTACAGTGGAGCCAAGGTAAGAAGAGAGTAAAAACTCCAGCATATATTTGGTGAAGGAGAAGAATAAAGCACAGTTAAAGCAACACTACACTGGGAAACGTGGCCGGAGATAAGCCTGCAAAGTAAGGCTAAATAAGAATATACAATTCCTAAAAGATTAGCTTGGCCATCAGCTTAGTACTACTAGTACTTTTTAGTACTAAAATCAAGCAAACACATGAAAACAAGATCACTAAACAAAATCTATTAGCTAAGGGCCCTAATTGTGAGCCAAAGAGCTTCATACTGAACCATCAATGATCTGCTTGCTTAACAGGGGGCTAAAGGCTTAGAGGAATTATGACTCTAGTTGATCATTCTTCTGCTAGGATATCAGAAAAGACAAAATGGAGGATCTATTGCCCAGTGAAATAGGCCAAGATATGAAAGAAAGATATTGTATGTATCCACTTAATATATACCGACTATCCGCACTCTATGGTAGAGATCGAAATACTGGAGGGCATAAAAGCAGTGAAAATAGTTAACAATAATAAGACAGTGTGGAATGGGGTGGGAGAAGAGAAGAGTATATAGAAAGATAGCAAGAAAACAATTAGAGAGGCATGACATTAGTGTGACACAGATAAGGTTTATTACCTGTTGATGATGACGTGTATAGTTTTCTCAACTGTATTGGTCTGAGAAGTATTTCATGTTGGATAAAGTCTTTTTACAAGCAAAATGATAAATAGTGATTGATTGTTCAAAAAAATAATTGGAATAATAATAATAATAATCGGGAGGAAAATGAAAAGCTATTAGATGATGAAAATGGGGATTTTAATGTCTCTGTATTGACTGATATGCATGGTATTCTTTCTGGTAAAAGGAATGTAATACACTGTAAAGTTATATGTGATTCAATGTAATATAAACAAGATTATGATAATAAATAAAAAAATAAAAAAGTCATAATGCACAGAAAAATATGTTGTGGCTTTTCTGACGACCCAATATATTTGATGGTAAATATTAATACAAATTAGGATGTTGCTAACAATACCTTATGTTGTCATCCTACATTGAAATGAAAAATGTCTCTACATTCTCAAAGAAATTAAAGAAAATGTGTAAGTTTTGAATTAAAAGACCAATAGAGAGGTTAAAAGATATTAAAACAGACCCAGTAAGAGTGGAAGGGGCTGATCTGACTAGTTAATTCTAGATTTTACTTGGAAGTGTATCCTGTCAGAAACAAACCTCTATTTTGAGTGGCTGACCACAATAAAAAGTACTTTCTCATCCAAGAATCTAATGCAAATATCCCTAGATATGGTTGTCCTCAACCTGTCATTGAGGGTCACAGGATCCTTCTATCTTGTGGTTGTACCTTTCTCTCTTACCTCCGAGTTCTCTTCATTTATTAAGAGGATAAAGAAAAGAGCAGATATCATGTCTTTTTTTTAATATTACTTCTCCAATTCGCTGACACCAGCTAACGGTACAATTCAACTCCATTTTGACACTAAGAACTTGAAGAAGCATACTTTCCAGATGGAGGGCTCAGTCCCACAAGACCACCCTCACTTCAGGCATGAGCTGCATGTCCTGGATTGCCCCCAGTATTTCTGACTGACTGACTATATATCAGGGATCACCTCAGTCTCCTCGTCAGGCTTGATATTTTGCTAGAATGACTCAAGGAACTCAGGAAAGTGTTGTGCTTGCTGTTATTTGTTTGTTATAAAGGCTGTAACTCAGGAACAGCAGATGGAAAAGATGCATAGGATAAGGGATAGGAGGAGCAGTGGAGACCTTCCACACATCCCTCTAGGTAAGCTCATCTTCCTAGCAGCTCGCTGTGTTCACCAACCCACAGGATCTCTGAGCCCTACTCCTTAGGGTTTTTTTTCTTTCTGTTTTATTTTTTTAAATTTTCCATAGGGCATGTGTGCTTGCCGGAGAGAGACAGAGAGAGACACAAAGGGAAAGTGAGAAATCATCTTGCCATTGGGGGGGGGGGATGGCCATGCTACAATCTCTTCTCCACTCTCCTTTTGGGATTCTGGAGACACATGCACATGCACCTAGTGTGTTTTTCAAGTTGTGGGACCTGGGAGTAGGCCTGTGCTCAGATAAAAGAGGAAATAGCTTTGTTGATGAGTTTGAAGTCACTGCACCGTGCTGTGCTGCAGTCATTCTAAATTAAAGTTGTCCCAGTATACTGGCTGCTCCGATCTTTGTCCCTTCTCCTCCAGCAGTAACTAATGCACTGCAAAGACCACGACACAAATGATTCTCTAGCTCAGTTTTGTTTTGTTTTGTTTTTGTTTGCCATGGGGTGTGTGTACTCGCCAGACAGAGACAGAGAGACAGAGAGGGAAAATGAAAAATCATCCGTCAGGGGGATGGTCACACTGCAATCCTCTCTCCTCCATTCTCCTCTTGGGACTTTTAGGCACGCATGCACATATGCCTGGTGTGATTTTCAAGCCAGCAGGTGTGGGACTCAAACCACAGTCAGCCATGTGCGAGTCCAGTGCCTTAACTGCTATGCCATGTATTGATCCCTCTATTCAGTTTTAATGGCACAATCAAAATAATGTCCAGGTTATCAGCAGGGAGAATTAAGAGGAATTAATCCATCCTGTTCTTCAATACCTAGGGTATCCTACACAATAGATTCCTAGGCCTGCTGTAAACAGTATTGCAAGGTCTACACTACATCTGTGCAAAAGATGTCCCCTAGCATGGTGCAGGGAATAACCTGTGCAACTACAGCTGGCAGCCTGCTTCCCATTCTAGATAAATAATTAGCAGAAAGGAGAGAACATGAGATGTGTATAGAAACTATATAAAAAAGAAAACCTTCAAATCAAAACCTTCTCTGCCTTCTCAGAGAAATTAGAGAACACATAGTCTTTGAATCCAAACATCAATGAAAGGATTAAAAGATCAAAATTAGGGAACCAGCACTTAGCGTAATGGCTATGTCGCTGGACTCTCACGTAGTCGACCGCGGTTCGTGTCCCGGACCCAGTGGCTTAAAACTCACGCCGGGCGCACACGTGCCCAAGATCCCAAGAGGAGAATGGAGGAGAAGGGATTGCGGCGTGACCATCCCCCCAGGGGGGTGATTTCTCCCTTTCTGTCTCTATATCTCTCTCTGTCTGTCTGTCTGGCGAGCGCGCGTGCCCTATAGCGAAAACCTCTCAAAAAAAAAAAAAAAAAAAAAAGATCAAAATTAACTAAAAATAATACAATAAGGAGGTAGGAGGTCCTGTCACAGGAAGCTGATTTGGCCCGCTGGTTTTACATTTTATTTGAAGACACAAATTTGCAATAATAATTGAGAACCTATCATAAAGAAGAATAATAAAAAGAGATTTGACCAGCAGATGTAATACCTGCCATAAAACCTACAAAATCAAATAACATGGTGCCAGTGTAAAATGAGGAAATAAATCAATAGGAACAGAGAAAAGAGAGCCCAGAAACAGATCCAAGTACAAATATTATTTTAGTATTAAAACCATGACATTTAAAGTCTGTGAAGAAATGACTGCTGATTAGAAAAATGGCTTTTGAGTTCTAGCCTCTCTATTTGGGAGAAGATAAAGGTAAATCTCTATAGCATATAAAAAATAAATTTCAGATGGCTTGCTAATCTAAGAGAAGAACTTAAAATTGGGTAAATACTAAGAGAAACCAAAGAGCATGGTTTTATTATCTTAGAGAATGACAGAAGACTGAGAGGTTGTAAAGAAGATTGACTAATTTTACACAAAATCTAAAGCTTTCTCAACTGCTTAAGAAACTTTACAAAATTATTGGGACCAGCAGTTAGCGTAATAGCTATGTCGCTGAACTCCTATGCAGTCGACTGTGGTTCGAGTCCTGGACCCGGTGGCTTAAACTCACGCTGGGTGCATGTGTATGCATGCCCAAGCGTGCCCAAGATCCCAAGAGGAGAATGGAGGAGAAGGGACTGCGGCATGGCCATCCCCCCTGGGGGGTGATTTCTAGCTTTCTGTCTCTCTCTGTCTTTCTGGTAAGCACACATGCTCTATAGCAAAAACCTCTCCAAAAAGACAAAAGAAGCTTTACAAAATTATAAGTAAAATAAATAACAGTAAGAAGAATTTTTGCATAGCAGATAATAGATAGGCATTTTATATGCAGCATTTAAATCTCATAATTATTCCACTGTGAGAAAAATTATCTGTGCTTTACAGTTGTGAAAGACCAAGAACTACTGTGAGTTAAATAACTTCATCAAGGTTCCACAGATAGTAAGTAACGAGTGAAGACTTATAACCAAACTTTAATTAGTACAATACACTGCCTCCCTGATATACAAAAAGTTGGAAAATTTTTGCATCATAAAATATTCAATAAAATAATACCTAAAATGCCTACAGAACTCTTACATATTATTTTTAAAAGGACAAACTAACTCAATAGAAAAAAGTGAGAAGAAGATGTAGACTGGATTGAAAAACCGTAGACCATACATACTATGGACTATTACTCAGCCATAAGAAACAACAAGACCCTATGATCTTGGGACCAGCAGTTAGTGTAATGGCTATGTCGCTGAACTCCCACATAGTCAACTGCGGTTCAAGTCCTGGACCCAGTAGCTTAAACTCATGCCAGGCGCGTGTGTGTGCGTGTCCAAGATCCCAAAAGGAGAATGGAGGAGAAGGGATTCAGGTGTGGCCATCCCCCCGGGGGGGTAATTTCTCATGTTCTGTCTCTCTGTCTCTCTCTGTCTCGCACACACGCCCTATAGCAAAAAGCTCTCCCCCCCCAAAAAAAAGACCCTATGATCTCATTCAAAGTAGATGAATATAGAAGACTCAAAGTTGCACAAAGTGAACCAGACTTTGAAAGACACACACTGTATATTGTACTCCATGGGTACTGAATGTCTGCACTCTATAGCAGAAATTGAAAGATCCAAAGATATGAAAACAGAGAGGATAAGCATAGATACCAGAGACTGTAGGAAGGAGAGTGGATGATAGAGAGCGGGTGGTAGAGGGAGAGTATGAGGTGCAGAGGGAAGAAATATTTAACAAAGAAAAATATGTAAAGTTCTCTGTTGGAAAAAAATACATATTGTATACATTATAATGGAGAGTTTATGTGAAATTAATCTGAAAAAAAATTTAAAGATATAAAAAGAATTATATATTAATAAAGGAATATACACATTTTCAAAGGTCAACTTGGCAAATAACCAAGGAAATGGTAATGAACTAAAAATGAAAACGATAGGGTGTTTTTAGAATTATTTAATTTTATTTATTATTATCATTATTATTTTAAATGTGCTATAGGGCATGTATGCTCACCAGAGAGAGAGAGACAGAGAGAGAAAGAGAGAGAGAGAGAGAGAGAGAGAGAGAGAGAGAGAGAGAGAGAGAGAGAGAGAAAGCAAACTACCAGATCTGGGACTCAAACCATGCTTGGGGAGTCTAGCACCTTAATCACCACACTACCTGTTGGTCCCAATGTCAGGTTTTAAACATATGTCATACTTGGTAATGAAATGGAGGGTGAGGCACTATGATTTTCCACTGATAGAAGTATAAGGGTACATATTTAGAGAACACTTTAGAAATACTGGCTATTATTTTTAATATGTGTATTTATGGCCCAGTTTTTCAATTCTAGGAATATTGCCTAGAGTAGCACAAAATTTTTCAAGACTTCTGTATAATTTTTTGCAGTATTATTTAATAATGAAAAACTAAAAATAAACTATTAAGGCAGTTAAATAAATGATGTCATACACATAAAATAGAAAATCTGTATTTTTTTTTTTTTTTGAGAGCTTTTCGCTATAGGGCGCGTGCGCTCGCCAGACAGACAGAGACATAGAGACAGAAAGTGAGAAATCACCCCCCAGGGGGGATGGCTACGCCGCAATCCCTTCTCCTCCATTCTCCTCTCGGGATCTCGGGCACGCACGCACACACGCCCGGCGTGAGTTTTAAGCCACTGGGTCCGGGACGTGAACCGCGGTCGACTACGTGGGAGTCCAGCGACATAGCCGTTACGCTAACTGCTGGTTCCAAAAATCTGTATTTCTTAAAAGTCAAATGAAAGTCAAACATCTTACATTGTCCAGAGCGTGCTGCTAAAACAAGTGGCACTATGCTCACTAGACTGCTAAAAAGAAAGACAGAGGGGCCAGATGATGGTGCAGCACTAAAAAGTGACACTCTTCAAGGCAATCCCATAGGAAGGTTCCTAGACTAAGTCCAGAAACCTCCATAAGTATGCCAGGCATGAACTTGTCCATAATCTTGGGCTGACTTAAGACTGGAGGTGGATCACAGCATTAAGATCCTGTTGAGGGTGACTTTCTCAGAAGAAATAAGTAAATACACTTTTCAAAAAATACCAAGTTAGGAAAATGTGGAGAAGGAAAAGTAGCAATTTTCAAACATTGACTGTTACGAATGGATTAGTCAATGTTCTCCAGAGGAAAAGAACCAGGATGTGTATGAGTAGGGAGATAGTTATTTTAAGGACTGGCTAATGCAGTTGTGGAGGCTAGCAAGTTCAAACTTCCCAGGAGACCCAGGGAAGAGCTGCAGTCAGAGTCTGAAGGCAATCTGTCTCAGAACTATTCTTCCTCTAGGCAAATCAGGCCTTGAACTGATTAGATGAGGCCCACCTATATAGTGAAGAGTAATCAGCTTTACTCAAGGTCCACTGATTTAATGGCTTGGAAAAAAAAAAAAAAAAACTCTCAGCATGTGTGCATGCAGGCCTAAAATCCCAAGAGGAGAATGGAGGAGAAGAGATTGCGGCATGGCCAAGCCTCTGAGGGGTGCTCTCTCACTTTCCCTCTTTCTCTCTCTCTCTCTCTCTCTCTCTCTCTCTCTGTCTCTCTGGCAAGTGCACATATCCTACAGCAAATTAAAAAAATACAATTAAAAAAATACTTGCACATAGACATGGAGGATAATCTTTGACTAAGTATCTGGGTACTGTGGTCTAGCAAAATTGACACATAAAATCAACCATAAGGGGGTATAACCGGTCTTTGGAAATGTCTTTGATATGTACACCAAAGCTAAATATTACCATACTCTATGACTCAGTAATTCCATCCTTCATTTCATAGTCAACAGAAATGCATATGTATGATTCCACAAATTCATGATCAAGAATGTTCACAGTAGCACTTCACACTAGAAACTACTCCAAAGCCCTGCAAAAGTGCTATGGGTAAACATATTGAGGTGTGGTCACACGTGGAATACTGGACAGCAATGAGAATTAACAGTCTACAACTTCATACAACAACATGGAAGCACCTGAAATATATGACAGAATAAAAGAAGCCAGACATAAAAGTATGCAGACTTTATTACTGCTATGGTTGTTTTTATTCCAATTATTAAAAAAAAAAAAAAGAAAAAGAAAAACACTAGACAAACTCATCACTCCTGCTGTAGTCATCATAGTTAGAGTACTTACAAGAAAGGGGCACAGGAAGTCTTTTGCAGTGCTGGTAGTGTCCTGGGTTACTTTTGCTGTTGTTTTAATCTGGGAACTGGTTACCTAAAGGGTGGAGGTTTGTGAAAATTCATAGAGATGTACAATTGTGGTATGTGCAGTTTTATGTATGCAAGCAGTATTTCTATAACATATCTTTTAAAGTAAAACAACACGTATTTCTAAATATTAATATATCTATGTTTACCTGTAATTAGTATACAGATAGATAAAAATATCAAGTTTGGAGGATTTCGACTACCAAAGATCCTCTGCCCAGACTTCACCTCCTGCTCTTCAGTCTAGCCAGGAGCCAGTTAGAGCACCCTACGTATTCTGTCTCTTTCCATGTCTCAATTTTTAACTTTTAAACAATTTTTTAAACTTAGCTCTCTGCTGCTCTTTTGTCTTTCTAATTCTTACCTTCCCCCCTGCTCCCATAGGATAAACCAATCAGCAGCCATCTATATTTGAGTTCTGAGAGGCCTCTGGCATGCTGCTTGGTTTTCATTTTTTGACAAAAAAAAAAATTTTCTTCTCTTTTTTTTTATTGTTTTTTTCTCTCTCTTTTTTTTTTTCTATTTTCTTTTCTTTATACCTTTCTCACTTTTCTGCTCAGACTCCATACACTGATTATCTAGACAGGCCTAGGTGGTTAGTAACCAAATATCCAAATACTTTTAGGGTCCGATTAATCCTCAACTTTCATTGAATCATTTGTGCAAAGGGAGAAAAACAGTACTGTCTATAGACTGCAGGTCACCTCCTTTTGCATTCCTTTGATTGCTCAGATTTAACTCCAAAAAAAATAGGAAAAAATGTATAATCCATCAGATGACCAGAAACCACTGCAGAGGCACAATGAATATAAGAAATGAAGAAAATATCTCTCCTCTAATGGAAAAGAATAACTCCTCTTCCCCCACAAAGAATACAAGGGAACTCATGGAAATGTCAGATAAAGAATTTAAAATATTCATAGTGACTAAGCTATAAAATCTGGGTCTTGGATTTTGATTTACTAGTGTGGAGAAATAACTGCATTCTAATGGAAAGATCAAGTTTGATATGTTTGTTTTGAAAGTAGTATTGGGGAATTGGAGGGGGTTACATCCCAATAGTATCCTCTGCATTTGGGAATAGGTTTCCTAAATGTTGGGGAAATGTTTCTTTTTTTTTTTTTTTTTTTTTTTTTTAAGTGGTTTTTGCTATAGGGAGCATGCACTTCCCAGAAAGAGACAGAGAGACAGAAAACGAGAAATTACCCCCCAGGGGGGATGGCCTTGCCACAATCCCTTCTTCACCATTCTCCTCTCACTCAGGATCTTGGACATGCACGCACATGCACCCGGCGTGAGTTTAAGCCACCGGGTCAGGGACTCGAACCACGGTTGACTACATAGGAATCCAGCAACATAGCCATTACGCTAACTGCTGGTCCTGGGAAATGTTTCATTGTCATGAACTTGTGTTTAACTCACATGCCTCAGTACCAGTCTGGATTTTTTGTTTTCTGTCTTTGTGTGCGTGTATACATAAGATAATACGTAAATTGCTTTCTGTTTTTGAAAACTTCATCAAAACAAAAATTGTGTATAAGCTCATGTGTCTGAGATACCGTCATGCTGAGCAACCTCAGAATATGAAATAAGTTCCTCCAAATTAAATTGAAAGTTTTCCTGAAGCCACAACCTTAAATTAAATAATGATTTTATAATTGGGCGATCTAAATTGGATAACTTAAAAGCAACCATATCAGAATTTTTATCTATCTGTAGTCATGTAAATTCAATAGTTTATTTGCAGAATTCCTGAAAGGAGAAACTGTACGGTTACCGGCAAGCTCCACTCCCAGATGCCAAAAATAGACAAATCCCAGTGTTTAGCTAAGAAAGACTTAAAGTTAAGTGGCCATTTTAATCCTCTAGTAAACTTCCTTTACAAAAAGCTGAAATCCTTATGCTCTATTGACTAAGAGGTCATTATTCATGAAATGTCTAAGATTTGGCTCATGGAAACTTAATCAGATGGTTAAAGATGTTAGCAGTTTAGGACTTGTTGGCATAAATGAGTGAACAAATTTGTGATCTAAACTATTGTGCATGTTTCTTTTCTTAACCCCAATTCATTCCTTACGTGTAGGCCTCAACCTTTTCAGTATTTGGGTTACTGATTCAGCAGAAGCAAGGAAAACCAGTAACTCTGTAGTAGTCAGAATGTTACCCAACTGTATATTGTTTACTTTATTGTAAATACTGGTGAACAGTGGTCAATAAATAGTTTTACATTCCTTAAAAAAAAAAAAAAAAAAAAAAGAGTACAAGAAACAAGCAAGAGAATGGCTAGCCTAATGATAGGGACAAGTCTGGAGTTGAATATTAACCTCCAGAGTTTAAATGGAAAGATCAGACTACAGTAACACTGCAAATTCAATAGAAGAGAGATTAATTCCATCAGTCTGAACTAGTGAAATAGAATTTTTTTACTTTAGAATAAAACATTACTGATTTTCTTTGATGCTTTGATTTCTATATTTAAGGATATTTGTTTTCTCTTGAACTGTTGATAGGTTTATATACCTACTATTTGAACTGAATCCTAACCTTTTTCCTGGCTTTAAGTTTTAAGAAAACTACTCTTAACATTTTTTAATTTTGGTTTATTGAAACTAAAACTTTTTATGAAATTAAAAAACACATTAAAAACACTTAATACCTACTTAGTGACTACAGTAAGCTATATAGCCCCAGCAAGGTGCTACTTTATAGTGTGTTCACTTTACTCACTGAGGTTTATGCCTAAAGTCAGACATGCATTCATAAATGTGTATATATCAGTTGTGCTTGCTATTGAAAGTCTTAGCATCAATTAAGATCTTTAGTGAATCAATAAAATGTGGGGGTGGGGAGGCATGGAAGACAACTGTACTTACTAGAGACAGTGCAGGAGAAGGGGGAGGAGTTGGTAGAAGGTGAGAGGTAGGGAATCAAGGAGGGGATAAAAAGCAAAATATGTAAGCAACAAGAAATAGAGGGAACCAGCAGTTAGCGTAATGGCTATGTCACTGGACTCCCATGTAGTTGACCGCGGTTCGCGTCCCGGACCCGGTGGCTTAAAACTCACGCCGGGCGTGTGTGCGTGCGGCCCAAGATCCCGAGAGGAGAATGGAGGAGAAGGGATCGCAGCGTGGCCATCCCCTCTGGGGGGTGATTTCTTGCTTTCTGTCTCTCTGTCTCTCTCTGTCTGTCTGGCGAGCGCACACGCCCTATAGTGAAAAAACCTCTCACAAAAAAAAAAAAAGAAATAGAAAGTTACTTGTTGACGATAACATGTATGTTAATATCTTTGATTGAGCCAACATAAAATGTATACTGGGTGGAAAATCTCATTTTGTATACTGGATTAATGTACAGTGAATGACTGTAAATAAATAAATAGTTAAATAAATAGAATATCAAGGTTGGAAATTGAATTGTTGGTACGTATTTCTCTCTGGGGGCAGGTTGTGTGATGTCAGTGAAAAAGTGAGAGAAGCACTTTGACCTTTTACTTTTTACATTTCTGTATCACAATATTTTTTCAACATGAAACATGCAATTTTTAATCACATTCCTTTGGCAGGAAGAGGGAGGGCATCTTTTCAAGCATCTCTCTATTCCTAAACAGGTAAAAACCTACTATACTTTTAGATGGCCTACATGCTGAAGCCTTCATTTTTCATTCAATAATATCTTTTCAGTCAATAAACAGAGGGTGTTTTTTAAGAACCTTATGAAATTCCTACATTATAATTTATTTTACCAGTCCATTACTGATGGGCATTAACAGTGTTTCACATGTGACACTGTAAAAAGAGCAGTGATATGCGTATATCTCTCTAGGGCAAATTCCCAAAAGTATCTTGCAGAGTGAAGTATTTCACATTTTAATATATACTGTTGTACTGCTCTCCTGAGGTGATGTGACTGTTTATATTCCAACGATGTTGCTTGAGACTTGTTGCCTCTCACAATTGTGAAGTTAGGTTTGTCAATAATTTTAATCTTGGCCAGTTTGATGGGGGGAAAAAAATCTATTCACATTTTACTAGCACTTTTTTTTTATTATTATTAATGAGAATAAACATTTTTCATATGTCTTTGTGTTTCCTTGGTGACTTGCCTCTGTATTTGGCCCATTTTTCCATTAAAACCTTAAACATTTTCCCTATTGATTTTTAAGAGCTCTCTATTTATCTGGGATATTGATTCTTTGTCTTCATTTTCACTGCAATAATTTTCCAATTTGCTTTCTACCTTTCAACCTTTTACATGGTTTATTTTTACCCAGAAGTTTCTTTCTTCTATTGTTTTGTTTTGAGAGAGAGAGAGTACGTGCATGCAAATGAGAAATCACCCTGTAGTGGGGATGGCCACACTTCAACTACTTCTCTTCCAGTCTCTTCTCAGGATTTTGGGGATTCACACACTCTCATCTGGTGTGTTTTTAAGTCTCTAGGTCCAGGGTTTGAACTATGCAGTAAGCCATGTGGGATCCAGCTGCCTCAACCACTGTACCACCGACTGGCCCAAGAAATTTCATTTTTTTAAAGTTGCCAAGTTTACTAATCTTCCTGTTGTGTTTTCCAGTGCTCGAGACAAACTTAGAGGAGTCTTCTCTAATGTAAGACTGTAAAAATATTCAGTAATTTGAGCCCTCCTTCAAGAGACAGAGAGCTCCATGCCTCCTGCAATCTAGCCATTTTGGGAGAAAGGAAGATGTCCCACTGCTAACTGGGCCTCCAGCATACAAAACCCACGTGGTAAGAAGACCCCTTTCAAGTCTCCTCTCTCTCTATCAGTCTTTGTCTCTCTCTACCTCTGTCCTCTGTCTCTGTCCTCTCTTCCTCTCTCTCTCTCTCTCTCTGTCTTTTTTTTTAATTTTTGCTTTATAGAATTTTTTAAGGTGAGGCGTTTTACAGGGCCCTTTGGCCCCTCCCTCCTAGGCCTTTTATCTTGTTAATAATCCCCTCTCCTCCCAGAACAGCCATTCTTCAAGAGACAGACAGCTCCATGCCTCCTGCGATCTAGCCATTTCTAATTTTTGAGTTTTATTGAAGTTTTTTGAATATTAATTTTTCTTTTTTAGATTTATTTAAAAGTCTTTCTCTTCTTTTTCTATGTTTCTTGTCTGTTTTTTTTTTTTTTTTTTTTTTTTTTTTTTTGCTGTTGTTGGTATTGTTTCCCTCTCTCTGCTTCCTTTTCTGCACACTCCTTGACCCTCAGATTGAACTTCCAAGTTTGGGAAGAAACCGACCATCCACCAGATGACTAGAAATCGCTGCAGGACCACAAGAAATATGGGGAAGCAGGAAAATGCCTCTCCCACAGGGGAAACGGATAGCTCCTCTTCATCCACACACAGCTCAATGGAAATCATGGAAATTTCTGATAAAGAATTTAGAACATTCATAATGGCAAAGTTAACAGAGATGGAAGAGAAGAGAGACAAGGAACTACTGAAGAGGAAGGAGAAAGGAGTTGAAGAGTTCCAGGAGGTGAGGAAATTCATGCAAGATCTAAAAGAGGAATTTCACACTTTATAAAAGAACCATATGGAACTGTTAGAGAGGAAGGCTATAATACAACAAGTCAAAATCTCCCTTGAAAGTATTAAAAGCAGACTAGATCATACAGAAAATAGAATCTCTAATGTAGAAGAGAAAATGGCTGGCCTAGAAAAATCCACCATGAAGACTGAGAAAATGGCACAAAAATTTGAGAATAATATGCGAGAAGTACTAGATACAATTAAACGTCCAAACATCCGGATAATAGGCATCCCAGAGGGTGAAGAGACTCATAAGGGCATTGATAATCTATTCCATGAAATCCTGCAAGAAAACTTTCCAAACCTGGAGAGGCACTCAAAGATTCAGTCCCAAGAAATACAGAGGACCCCAAATAGAATCAACCCAAGAAGATCTTCTCCAGGACACATTATAGCCAGATTGACCAAAACCGCAGACAAAGACAAGATACTACGACTGGCAAGAGAAAAAAGGCAAGTTACCTACAAAGGGTATCCCATCAGACTAACGGCAGACCTCTCATTGGAAACAATGCGAGCGAGGAGAGAATGGGAAAATATATTCAAAGTATTATGGGAAAAGCAATTTCAACCGAGAATTCTGTACCCAGCAAGGTTATCGTTCATTTGGGAAGAAAAGACACGAACTTTCCCAGATAAACAAAACCTGAAGGAATTTACCAGCACCAGACCAGATCTCCAAGAAGTTCTTAAGGGAGTGCTATGTCAGTAAAATTAAATGCAGACACACAGAAATAAGAGTTCAAAAACTAAGAAAATAGGCAACTTAAGTGTAGGGACAATGTTTGGAGATGAATATTATATCCCAGAATTCAATCTGGAAGATCGAACCTTAACAGAAGAAAGATTAAGTACATGAGACTGAACCGATGAAACAACATTCTGTGACTTGACTAAATTATTGCTGCTTTTCTCCTAAGCTTTGTTTTCCGGTTTTAATGGATTTTTGTCTTGTCTTGAGCTGTTGATAGGTGCATGTACCTACTATTTGAACAGAATACTAACCTGTTTCTAGGCCTTAAGTTTCAAGGAAATATCATTACCAGTTCAAAACTACTATTCTTGAAATTACCTGCTGAAAGTAGTTAAATTACCTATGATATTGTGTAGTCAACAAATTGTTGGAGAAAAAGGAATGGAAGACAACTGTATATAGCAGAGATAGTGTAATAAGAGAGTGGGAAAGGGCAGAGGGTCAAACATGGGGTAAAAAACATATATATATGTATACATATGTATGAAAGTAGAAATGGAATATTATTGATGATAACATGCTTGATTAAGCCACTATGCAGTTTATTCTAGATGGGAAACCACATTTAGTACGTTGGGATGATGCTCAGGGAATGAGTGTTATGTAATTAAAAAAAAAAGTTGCAGGAGAAAAAAAAACGGTAAAACTGTTCGTATCAATTTTAAAAAATGCATATTTGATGACTGCAGTAAGCTATATAGCCCCAGCTGGGTACTACTTTATAATATGTTCATTCTACTCACTGGGGTTTATGCCTAAAGTCAGACTTCGGTTCATGTATAGGTATATATCAGCTGTGCTAGCTATTAGATATATTTAGAATAACTAAGTTCATTAGCAAATCAATTAAATGGGGGAGGGGGGAAGGCATAGAAAGCAACCATGGATACCAGAGACAATGTGGGAGGAGGGTGGGACATGGCAGAGGGTGAGGGATAAGGAATCAAAGATGGCAAAACAAAAAACAAAGTATACAAGACATAAGAATTGGAAAATTATTTGCTGAAAACATGTATGTTGATGTGCTTGATTGAGCCAATACACAGTGTATTTTGGATGGAAAAAAAATTCAGTAATTTGTTTGTATCTCATGGTTTCAGTAATAATTTATTTTGTCATAGTAAGTGAGGTGAGACTTTGTTTTTCTTATTAATTTATAAAGCAATCTTTATCAGATATGAACATATCATATACACTTAGTTCTAAGTCTGAAACTGTATTCTTTCCATTGTCCTTTCTGTTTTCACAGCAGTAACATACATTTTTAATTGCTTTAGTTTTATAATGCATTTTAATATGTGTTAAGACATGCTAGTCTCAGTCTTCTTTCTCAGAATTTTTTAGTATTTCCACTTGAATATTTTTCTAGTGGTCTTATAAGGTTGAAACAAAGTTTTGTTGGTTTCATAAAGTTGAAATGAAATTGTTGGAATTCAGTGGAACTACATTGAATATGTGAACAGAAATATTGACACATTGATATTGATCTATTATTATACAAAGTCTTTCTATCCTAAAACACTATGGGTCTATTTATTTATGGTCTTGCACAAAGTCTAGTAGTTTCATAAATGTCATTATTCATATTATAAATAACTGGTTATTTTTCAGTTATTATGAGTAGATTATGCCTTTTCTATTATATTTTTCAACTGGTTCTTATTGGTACATGTTAGATATATTAATTGGGTATATTAATTTTGTAAATAGTCATCCCACTGATTTTTTCATCATTTATTAATTTTCTTGTGTTTTATAGGTTTTCTTGGTACATATTTACATATATCTTATTTTTCTGTCTTATACAATAATACTGTCTAGTGTTTGTATTATGTTAATATACAATAAAAAATAAGGATTACAAGAGTCATCCATATCTTATTCCTAATTTTAATTAGACTATTCCAATGTTGACATCAATACTGACATTTGGCATAAATTCATATATTTATATGTTCAAATGAGAATATATTATTTATTTATTTTTAAATTTTAAAAATAATTTTTTGCTACAAGGCTTGGGCACTCATCAGAGACAGAAAAAGATACAGAGGAAGACGGAGGGAAAATGAAAAAGCACTCCATAGTGGGGGATGCCACAGTCCCTTCTCCTCCATTCTCCTCTTGGGGTTTTGGGTACACATGCTGGGGTTTTGGGTACACATGCATACACACTCAGTGTGCTTTTCAAACCACTGGGTCTGGGACTTGAACCATGCAGTCAGAGATGTGGGATCAAGCTGCTCTTTAACTTCCATACCATCTGCTAGCCTGAAGACGTATCTTTCTAATCCTACAAAATTAATACTTCTAAATACAGATGAATATCTTAATATCAAGGTAGGAATGAGTTTACTGAGTATGACATAAAAAGTACAAACTAGGGGCAAGCAGATGGTGTAATGGTTACATTGTTGGACTCCCACATGGCTGATCGCAGTTCAGGTCTCCGATCTGGAAGCTTGAAAATCAAGGAAGGCGCGTATGAGTACACACCCAAAATCCCAAGGGGACAATGGAGGAGAAGGGACTGTGGCATGGCTATCCCCCTGGAGAGTAATTTTTCACTTTCCCTCTCACTGTCTCTGTCCCTCTCTCTCTCCAGTGAATGCACATGCCCTGTGTGTGTGGGGGGGAGATCCAAACTCAAAGGCAAATTTTGCTAAATATGACCACATTAAAAAGAAACCGCAGGGACCAGCAGATGGCATAATGGCTACGTCACTGGACTCCCATGTAGTTGACCACGGTTCAATTCCTGGACCTGGTGGATTAAACTCACGCTGGGTGTGTGTGCATGCATGCCCAAGATCCCGAGAGGAGAATGGAGGAGAAGGGATTGTGGTGAGGCCATCCCCTGGGGGGATGATTTCTCACTTTCTGTCTCTCTGTGTCTTTCTGGAGGAGTGCACACACCCTATAGCAAAAACCTGTCCAAAAAATAAAAATACAATCAGCAAAATTATAAAAATGATACACAAAAAAATTAAAGTTCATTCATTAAAAAGACATTCAGGTTAATATGCTAGTCAATGACTCTGAAGTGTGACAGCGGTTCAAGGTCATCAGTGTTGTCATCAGAATTATCATCAGGAGCTGTGGAAGGCCCAGGTAAGGGAGATGACGGTGATGAAATAAAAAATACTTATAGGGGTAGGAATCCTGGGTGTTGCTTTCAAGAATTTGGTTATTGTGGTCTGCTTTATAAGTTTCTTTTGTTCTTCACAAATCTCAAGATAGCATCATAAAAGTTCATTCATTTGATATTCCACTTTTGTGAACTGTTCAACATCCGGATCAATACTCTCTAGTACTAGAACCATTCCCTTTCAAGAATGCATCAGGGCTGGGCAGGTGGTGTGGTGGTTAAGGGCACTGGACTCCCACATGACCAACCACCACAGTTCAAATCCCACACCTGGCAGCTTGCTTTCTGACTATCACTCTCCCTCTCCCTCTGGTAAAACAGAATACTGCTACTACTAAATAAAACTGAATAAATAACTTAAAAAAAAAAAAAAGAAGAATGCATCAGCTAACTCTTTTACAATGAACTTCTTTCATACATCTCTGTCCTTCCTCTTTTTCTTCTAAGTGCTGCTGTGCTTCCAACTCTACTAAATCTTCATAAGCTCTCCTGACATCTCCTCTGAACAACGTGACCCTGTCCTTAAAAGCTTGAAACCAGGCATTGTTTTAGTTTGTATAAGTAGAACCTTTTGGCATTTTCTTCCCTCTCAAAAAACCAAGTTTCATCCATACTAAATATTTGTTCTGAGTGGTAGCTGCCTTCATTGATCATTTTATCAAATTGGTCAACGAATTTTTCCACTGCTTCTCCATCCATGCTTGCAGACTCAGCGCTGATACATGATTATGCAAGTTGAATCTTGGATAAAACCATTGAAACCATCATGGCTTAGAGTAAATGTTTCTGTTGATTCTTCCCTTTGTAGTTCTGTAGGCTAAATAAGTCTAGAAATGTAATGTACAACATGAGGACTCTAGCTGATCATTTTGCACTGTATATGGAAATTGGCTAAGAGTAGATTTTATGTGTTCTGCCCACAAAAAGTAACCATATGGAATAATGGATATGTTAATTTACTTGACTGCAGTAATCATCTCAGTATGTATATCAAAAATCTCATGCTGAACACTTTAAATGTTTATAAAAATGCATACAATAAAAAAACCTTTTAATTCCTGGTATAAACACTTTATATTCAGATTTTTTTGGTGGGTATCTTTACAATAATTATACTGTATGTACATTTTTTTCCTAATAGGTCACTGAGACTTTTTATTTTGCACAAAAAGCCACTGGTGCTCTTGCCTATGGCTCCCTGGGAGATTACACTGGTGGTCCATGTGGCTCTAGACACTTGGCGTGAAGCAAGGGAATAAAAACAATGATTTGGACCAATCACATAATCTGACAGGGTTCCAAGGTGGTCAAGCTCAACTTCTTCAGAAGTTCTAAGGAAGCAGTATGAGCACCACAGGGCTGAGAGAGGGGCATTAATTACCAGAGGCCCTATACATATTGGTTATCATGTTCAGCCTGATGTCAAGTCTACTTAGTCACCCAGTGACTGAGGCCTCAAGGTCACCTGTCCTCAGCCTACTTGGCCAGGGAGTTTCTGAAGTTCCTGTCGGCAAACTTTGCCTTACTGCCCAGCTCCTCTTCCATTCTGAGGAGCTGGTTGTACTTGGTCAAGTGCTCAGATTAGCAAGGCACACTAGTCTTGATTGGCCCAGTGCAGAGCCCCATTAACCAGGTCGGCAGTGAAGGTATCTTCAGTCTCCCCAGAACAATGAGACAACATGACACTCCAGTCATTGGACTAGACGAGCTTGCACATCTAAAGGGACCCGGTCACAGAACTGATCTGGTTCACTTTGAGCAGGAGGCAGTTGCATGACTTATCTCTCACGGTCTTGGCAATGTGTCTTGGGTTTGTCACAGTGAGGTCGACCCCCATGTGGATTTCTGCAGTGGCTGTGAACTTCTGCCATGCGTCCCAGTCATCCTGGTCAAAGGAGTTTTCAATAGACACCACTGAGTAGTCCTTGATGAAGGACTTATATATGTCAACCAGCTATCAGGAGACTTATAAGTTCAGGTCATATTTCCCAGACCTGAAGAGCTCAGAGGCAGTCATGTTCATGCCAATGACAACCTTTTGAGTGTGGCCAGCCTTCCTGATCACATTTTCATCAGCTCCAGGGCTTCTTTGTTCTCCAGGATGTTAGGAGCAAACTTACCTTCTGTTACCCACATTAGTGGCATCCTTCCCATATTTCTTCTTGATGACATTCTTCATGTTGTAAGAAACTTCTGCTCCAATATGCATGGCATTCCCATGAATTTGGCCGCACTCACAGAGAAGATTGTGAATGACATAGCCAGTTTGTTGCCAGCATGAGAGCCACCACTGTTCACGTTGAAGGCCAGAGCTGGCAGGATGACTTCAGAACTGCCAGCCAAGTTGAAGATCTGCTGGTACAGGGGCACCCCCTTTCCCAATGGCTCCAGGCTTACAGCCATTGAGGGACACTCCCAGGATGGCATTTACAACAAAGTTAGATTTGTTTTCCACTCCATTCATTTCGATCATCAGTTTGTCGATCTTCTGTTCCACAGTGTTGAGTGTCTTGCTAACCAGGGCAGGCACAGTAGTTTTATTGGTGTGCTCAACAGTCTTTGAGACATCCTTCCTCATATAGCAAGTCTTATCATTGTTCCAGAGTTCCACAGCCTCACAGATCCCTGTTGGGGCATAGCAGCTCTGAAGAGACCTTTTGAAGTATGAAGCTCAATCTAACAGTGGGATTCATGAGACTTGAAAGTCTTTCTGGTATCGATCTTGCAAACAGATACAATAAATCTGGCTGCTGGGTCTTGTTGCCCAAGAAAGAAGCAGAGAGTTCTGCTGACACTGAGATGAGTGCAAAGGCAGTGTGGTCTAGGCACCCAGAGCTCCTCTTGCACGTGCATTTTTTTAAAAGAATTATTTTATTTAAAATAATAAAATCACTTTATTTAACTTTATTTAACTTAACTTTATTATTTTATTTAACTGTATTTATTTATTTAAATTTGACCAGAGAGGGACAGAGGGACACAGTAAGAGTGAGAGAGAGAGAGAGAGAGAGAGAGAGAGAGAGAGAGAGAGAAAGAAAGCCATCAGGTTCAGGACTCAAACCATGGCCAGCCATAGGAAGTCCAACGCCCTTAACCACCATGCCGCCTGCCACCCCTGCATATGCATTTTTAAAGTTTATTTATTTATGTCTTCCATGAGAAAGAAACAAGCATCCCCTCAAAGGGTCTTCATGCCACAATCCTACCTTCAGCCTCAGCCAACTAGGATCATAGACACAAAATCGTGTTGCACCCAATGGGTACAAGGAGACCTCAGGCTGTGAACCTGGGGCTTTCCCACTTGGCCCCAGCATCCTGGAGTGCTGAGTTACTGTTGTGCCACCACAGCTGATCGCCTGTTCATTTTGACACATTTTTGAAATTTTAAAGCATTTAAGAGGCTCTGATATATTCAAAAGGATCCTAATTAAAGGCTTAGAAGTATTTGATTAAGTTTGCAATCAACATTTAAATGTTTGGGGAAATTTAATCTGTTTGGTGCATAAATTTGATTTATCAATTTGTGTACATGCTGGGTAAATATTCAGTGGAATGGTATTAATATTTAAATAAATTCTAGATTCATATGATTAACAAATTGGGGAATAAACTAATTATAAATAATAATGTTTATTCCTCTTTTTGCATAAAAATTATTTGGACCTAAATTAATCTCACAAAGATAAGTCACCTCTTTCCCCAAGTTGTTTTCTGTGAAATGAGATATTTTTGGCCCGTAATTCCTCATAAGAACTTTCATTTTCCAAAATAATTATTTATTTAATTTTATTTATTTATTATTATTATTTTAATTTGCTATAGGTCAAATGCACTCATCAGAGAGACAGAGAGAGAGAGAGAGAAGGTGAGAAAGCCAGCCATGAGGTCAGGACTCAAGTCGTGGTCGGCCATGTGGGAGTCCAGTGATCAACCACCATGCCACCTGCAGGCCTTCCTCCATAAGAACTTTAGAATTAGCTTAGTAAGTTACACAAAACGACTCTGTGCAGTCCAGCTGAGGTAGTGCATGTTGGATGTCACTGATGGGCAGGCTGAGGCCACAGAGGAAGCCCAAGCTCGATTTCTGGCCCACTAAAAAGTAGGGCACAGTGGCACACATCTGTGACCTCCACTACTCAGGAGCCTAAGGAAGGAGGATCACGACTCAATGAGACCTTGTTTATAATACCATACACAAAGACAGCAGGTGGCATGGTGGTTAAGGCACTGGACTCCACATGACTCACATGATTCGAGTCCCAGACCTGGCAGTTTGCTTTCTCACTTTCCCCCGCCCCTTCTCTGTATCTCTTTGGTGAGTGCATGTACCCTAAACAAACTTTAAAATAATAATAATGGGGGGCTGGCAGGTGGCATGGTGTTTAAAGGTGTTGAACTCCCATAATGCTGACCATGGTTCAAGTCCTGGACCTAGTGGCTTGCTTTCTGGAGCCCCAATCCCCCTACCCCCATCTGATCAAACTGAATAATAATAGTAATATCAATAAATAAAGTTAAATAAAATAATTCTTTAAAAAAATAATAATAGGGACCAGCAGTTGGCATAATGGTTATGTCGCTGGACTCCCATGTAGTGACCATGGTTCAAGTTCCAGATCTGGTGGCTTAAAACTCACACCAGGCACGTATGCATGAGTGCCCAAAATCCCAAGAAGAGACTGGAGAAGAAGGGATTGTGGCATGGACATCCACCCTGGGGAGTGATTTCTTACTTTGTCTCTCTATCTTTCTGGTGAGCACATGTGCCCTATAGCAAAAATCTCTCTCTAAAAAAAAATAACAATAATAGATAAAACCACCAGCAGTATTATTTTTCCTATTTAACAGATAAGGCTTAGAGAATTATAAAATGAAAACTATTTCTGCTGAAAACAAAAATCTTCTTCCTTCTTGAGTAGCAGTTCTCAAAGTTTTGTCTGGAGAACAGGGTTCAAAACTATTTTCATAAAAATGCTAAGATTTTATTTTCCGTTTTTACTCTAATTCTCTCAGTGGTATAGAGAAGAATACAGTAAATAGAATTCAGAAGCAGTTATAAGAATCCAGTTATTTTGGGCCAGCCAGAGATATGGTGGTTAAAGTGGCTGGGTTCCACATGCCTGTCTGCATGGTTTGAGTTCCAACTGGGCAGCTTGAAAAACACACAAACACATGTGTGTGCATACCCAAAGTCCCAAGAGGAAAATGGAGAAAGGACTGCAGTGTGCCCCCCCCCCCCCCTTCCCGGGAGTGATTTCTCATTTTCCTTTCTCTCTCTGCCTCAAGTGAGCAAATGCTGCCCTAGAGAAAAAATAAAAAAATTCAGCTATTTATTTATTTCTATTTACCCAGACTTCTAAGTGAATATAAAGCAATGCTATTCTAAGTTTTGGGGTTTGTTTTTGAAAATGTGGCTATTTTTCTACATACATGTTATTTTATGCTAAAATATAATAAAATTCTTGTAATTTGAAATAAAATCATATCTATTTCATACAGGTCTCAGTTACAGTAAATATCTATAGATATAACTCACATAAACAAAGCTCTTTGGGGTCTGTAATCATGTTTAAGGGTGTAAAAGAGTCCCAAGAGAAAATTAATGAGAACCACCATCCTAAATTATCCTACTCTCCAGAGATGAACAGGTTTGTGGTTTCCTGTGCGTCTTTCCTTTTTCCCTGTGCATATAAAAGCAAGTGTATATTTACATACATATGCACACATTTATGCTTTTCTCCACAAATAGAAACATACTATACAGCTGATTTTAAATGCCCATTTTTTATCTATTGTTAAGACAAGTTTGGTACGTTTTATAGTAATTCTTTCAGAAGCCCAGAATCTAGTATGAGAGGTAGGCAGACAATCACTGACAGGAGGAAGAATGGCTCAGAGGCAGAGTAGTCAGAGAAAAGGTAATCAAAAAAGTGCTATCTTCAGCTTGTTGAGTTTTATGGCTTAAATCTTGAAAAGGGTATGGTACATGCAAATATCTGAATAACTTTCATCTTGGTATTCTATGATTTGACTTCGCTAAGTGTTTTATTCATTTATTCTTCTGGAATTGATTTTGGTGGGAGATAAAAACTTAGCACGTGTTGAATTTAAATTACAGGTCCCTCAAATTATTATCCAGGGAACAAGCTGCCATTTAATGAATGGCCTTTCCTTTTTCATTCTTTTCAGAAACTGTTTCATGAGATAGGTTTTAGAGTTTTGTTTTTGCCTTTTTTGTCTATTTATTTGTTGTGATTTTTGAGCCATGGGGTCTGGGACCTGAATCGTGGTTGGCCACATGGGAGTTCAGTGCCTTAACCACCACGCCACCTGCTGACCCAGTTCTCAGAGTTCTATTCTGTTTTAACGATCTCTTTATTCTATGGTGGATGCAGGAGCTGAGCATTTTAAGACCAACCATGTTCTACCTTGGTAGAATGGACCTCTTCCCTGCTGCTTTGTTCGTCTGCAATTGTGTGCCCAGTCATTCTGTATATGAAATATAGAAGCATTTTACTGCCTTTTAGGATAAAATTTTATTAGACTGTTAATCAAACCTGTGCGTAACTTTTAAACTGTTGAAAAATGATTATTGAATGTGGCATTTGTAACACCAGCCAATATGACTACACATGAAAGAGGATTCAAATCAGTATTTATGGAAAAACTCTTCAGGCTTTACCCCACTCACCACACATACTCTCCCTTCCAGTCTAACTCCCTGCTTGCTTGAATTCTCTTCAGTGTAGACTTCTGGCTTCAAATTTCATTCTCTTTCCTTTACTGCTCTTTTTATTATTAGTCAGATCCTTTTGACAGTTTCCTTGGTTCCTAAACTGTGTTCCTTGCTAGGTGCTGTTTTTTTCCTATTATTTTAGTTCTCTTAAGACTGTTTGCTAATCTCTTCTATTTTCCTCTTCTAGCTCTACATTCTAGAACTCCAATCAGAATTAGCAGGTTTTTATTCTCCCATATACTACTGTACCTTGCTATATTGCTCAAAACGTTCATTTACATCTATTAGGCTTTATTTTTTTCATTATGGAGCTCTGTGTTACTTTAGCCCAATGTCGCCAAGTATATATGTGTGTTTGTTGTATTGAGAGAGGACCTTTCCTATTCAGACTCTCTGTTTATTACTAATACTTTAAAACATCACTAATTTGTTTGCTTTGTCTTGCATTTGACATAACTTCTTTATTAAAAAGTTAAGGCTATTAGTTTTTGCCAATCCTTTAAGATTTTTCTAATCATGTAGATATTATCTACAGATAATAAGATATTGTTTCAAATTTCCTAGTATTCATTGCCCACATCTATGGGAATAGGAGAGTACAGCATCACTAGCCAGATGTCATACTCCCAAGAATGCACATTGGTGCCATTGAGGATCCCAAAGTACTTTCATTAGCAATGTGTACTACAGAGCTACATGCAGTCAGCAGACCTAAGAGATTTGTTAATACACACACGTGGGATGCTCACTGGAGGCTTCCAGAAACAATCAAGGAGGAATTCGCAGAGTAGGAAATACATATTGGGAGGTAAAGACCACTGCCAGAAAAATCTAGTTTAGTTCTAGATCTTATTTATTACTTTTGTTATGCCACTTAGTCTTTGCAACCACAGAAATGTGCGGTAGATAGCATCAACTATGAAAGGACACAAGAACTGAACAGCGAGGATGAAAATAAAAAACAAATTAAAATGTTCCTGTGAAAAGCAAAAAGAGGAACTCGAAAGATAAGTGTCAAGTCCCAATCCTAAAGAAATTATATAAATGGATTCAAAGGCAACTAACAGATTTAGACATTAACTTTAAATAAATGACATAAAAATTAGTGCTTTGAGGAGACCAGCAGATGGTGTAATGGTTATGTCGTTGGACTCCCACATGGTTGACCACAGTTGGAATCCTGAACTGGTGGCTTAAAACTCACACCAGTTGCATATGCGTGCATGCCAAAAATCCCAAGAGAATGAAGGAGAAGGGATTGCAGTGTGGCCATCCCCCAGGGAGTGATTTCTCACTTCCTGTCTCTCTGTCTCTCTCTGTTTCTCTGACAAGTGCACACACCCCATAGCAAAAAGTGAGCATTTCTAAATGTTTGAATTTCACAAAGTGAGCTTTTTTAAAATTTTGTAGCCTGACTTAGTGTTATTTTCTTTCCTTAGCCCAAATAAGAATGTTAAAGAAAAAAAGAAAACTTACTATTAATTTATTATTAATTATTTATTTTAGTTTGTTGTGTGCATTACCAGAGACAGACAGAAAGTAAGGAATCACTCCCAGAAGGACTGCCACGCTGCAATCCCTTCTCCATTCTCCTCTCAGGATTTTGGACATGTACACAGTACACACATGCAGCCAGTGTGTTTTCCAAGCCACAGGGTCCAGACTCAAAATCACAGCCAGTAATGTGGGATACAGCCACCTTAACCTCTGTGCCACCTGCTGGCCCCACCATTATTTTTCAATAAGAAAACATTTTGTAATTAAAACATCAAGAATGTGGCATTATCTGTTGAAGATATTTTACAGTTTTATCAACTGGACTAGGAAGAAATGTTCACATGTTGAAATATTCACTTTGTAATAAGCTAAATAATGTGATTGAATGTATAAAAGAAAATGAAATAAAAAAATGTAAATTAAAAAGTCCAAAAAAAAAAAAAAAAGAAAAGAAAAGAAAAAATAAATTCTGCTTTTTTACTCTGGGGGAAAAAGAGAAAAAAGAATGGCACAGGCTCAGAATAAAGAAAAATTTCATAAATTGAATATACTTGCTTCTACTACAAATTTCATTGTTCCAGTACTTCTCAATTAGCTAAAGATAAATGCAAACTTTATCAGGAACTGGCATTAGCTCAAAGACTACTGTAAAGTTTTCACACCAGGGATATATCGGATATATTGCAGCTGTATGAAATGGGTAATCACCAAATGGGTACCAAATGGGGACCATGGGTACCATGGGGACCAAATGGGTACCATGGGGACCAGCAGGTGGTGTGGTGGTTAAGGTGCTGGATTCCCACATGACCAACCATAGTTCAAGGCCTAGACCCAGCACTATGAACATCACAGCAAATAAAAAGATAAATAAATAAATGTTAAAAAAAAATATGGGTGCCACAAGTAGAAGAGATACCAACCATACACAACCATCTGAAAATAAAACCTAAGGCATATCACAGATATAAAACTTGTGCAAAATTGTGGCGCCAAAGGAGATGTGAAAAAATTACGAAATGAAGAAACTAAAACTATTTTCCTGAGTTGATAAAAATCATTTAGCATAAAGTTAGAGATTTAATGTGTCACCTATAATTAACATCAAAGGAAGCCAGAGTCAGCAATATCTTATTTATTTTTTAGATTAATTTAATTTTATTATTATTATTATTTTAATTTCATATAGGGCATGCACACTCAACAGAGAGAGACAGAAATAAAGAGAGAAAGTGAGAAAGCAAGCCACCAGGTGGGAATTCAGCACCCTAACCACCACATCACCTGCCAGTCCACCAATGTGTTACCTAATTTCTCAGATTACAAATTCAAAGAACTTGAACTACATGCAGTAAGAATGAGAGGGCACTCTAAGGTGGGAATAAAAAAAAAAAATCTTTATTTTTATAACTTAAAAGATTATAGGGCTGAAGAGGGGAAAGATACTTACAGAGCACTTATGGGATATGTTTTCTTACCGCAGGTCAATTATTTTGCTTAGTTTCCGTTCTCTTTGAAAAAAGAAGAAAAATATTTCCCAAACCACAATAACAGAAAATTCCCTGCCTCTGGTGAATGCTGTGATGATGGACTGAGCTGGTTTTACAGAGAGTAGACATTGCAAAGGTAAGTGGCCAGCATCTTAACATGCATGGGTGGGCCAAGAAGATACAGTTGTGAAATAGAAAATACACTTTAAAAACTCTTAAGTTCTCAGAAAAGGCACCATAAAAGCCTTTTTTTTATAAAAAAATATTTTATTTTTACTTTTATTTATTTATTTTCGTTTTACTGGGGGGGCGGGGGGGGAGAGAAAGTAAGAAAGCAAGCTGCCAGGTCCAGGACTGGAACCGTGGTTGGCCATGTGGGAGTCCAGCACCCCTAATCACCACACCACCTGCGAGCTCCACTATAAAAGGTTTTAAGATTATCAAGAAATTATAAGAAAGATTAGATGCATGTGGGTAATAACGGGAAAAGGTTAAACAGTCAAGCAAAATTAAATTCTAATTCTCAGATGGTCATGCAAAGATTTTTTTCCTAACCATAATTTAAAAACAAGGTGTCAAGATTTAATAGAGGTAGTTAGGTATTGAGCTTACATGTTCTTAAAAATTTGATTAGCTTCCTGTGGAAAGGACTAAAAATTACTTATGCATTTACTCTTTCACTGGTCTAGGATTTACCCAGAAGATACATCTCTATAAATACAATACCACATATGCACAAAGTTACTTATTGCAGCACAATTTGTAACAGTGAGATCTATTAAAATGTGGGACAACACAAATTCCTTTCAGTAGAAGCATGGTTAAATTAACTATACCCATCCAACAAAGTATTGTGCAGCTATAAAAATAATAAGGAAGATTTCTTTGAATGAAGTGGAATAATTTCCATTTTAATTTTCATGACTGAGTAGAAAAAACGGTGCATAAGAGCATATATGAAGAATATTTCTTTTTGTTAAGAAAAAGAGGGAAATAAGAATATAAATATATGCTCACCTTTACAAAAATAACTATAAGAAGGATAAATCAGATACTAATGACAATGATTACCAAATTGGTTGGTTGTCTCATAGGGTTCCTTAAGTATTTGAGAGTAATTCTGTCCCTTAAAAGTGACAACCAATACTACTCCAGATAGCAAAGAATGAATCCTAATGCACAGATTTTGGTCTCTAGATACCATTTATTGCCCACTATGAGGAACAAATTCCTCAGAGGAATGAATGATTCCATGTCTAGCACTGGGGTATCTTGTAAAATTGAAAACCAAAAGGATGAGTCATACCAAGAAAAACACAGGAGCCAACTGGAAAGGACTTCCACTGCCCAAATTCCAAATATAAAAATTGAAAGTTGAGTTTAAAAATGCTAGTAACAATTCATTTTTTTATTGCCAGAGGGTGTATGGGCTCACTGAAGAGAGACAGAGAGAGAAAGAGAGAAAGCACCTTTCCTCCAAAGGAACGTAGTCACACACAATCCTTTCTCCTCTGTTTCTACACCCTGCTTGGGGATTTTGTGCATGCACACCCATTGCACCCACGTTTTTTGAGCTACTGGGACCAGAATTTGAACCTTGATCACCCATGTGGGATCTCATCCCCTTAACCATGAGCCTATGGTGCCAGTTCACAACTGATTTTCAATAAATAAAAAATATTTAGGTAACTTCCATGTTCCTGATATACACATTCACGTAGCTAAGGTAAAAAGGGAAAGCTCTTCTTTCGGGAAGAATGCTATTGAGTAAATGTAAAATAACTGACAGAAGTTTAAAATTACCATTACAATTTCACAGTTGATTCAGACAAGTGTCATGAATTAATTTTAAATAAGTGGAAGAGAAAGAAGATACTTACATCCCTAAAACTTTCACCCCATAGACAAATACTAATTCAAAAGGAAATCGTTGGTTTATAAAAGATCCAGAATTCTTTGCCTTAATCACATCGTTAAATTTAGCACTAAGACTGAGACAACCTGACTTTATGTCCCTCCTGAAGTGATGCAGTAAGAACACATCACTTATAAAGTGTTCTGGTCAATAACATTTAACATGAATCAAATCAAGTCTCAGACCTGCACTTCAGTTTGCAGGAAATGTAAGAGATTAAAAAATAAAATAAAACAAATTTAATGACACCATGAGGAAACAATTAGCCTAATTTCAAATGTGGACCTCCTATAAAGATCAAAATTAGCAGGGCTGCTTTAGATGTAAAATGACTAAATAGACTTAGCATCCAAATGCAATATGTTATCTTTGGCTGATCCTGTATCTAAATAAGCAAAAACAGATATAAAAGACATTTAGTGACAGTTGGAGATATTTTAATACAGACTTGATATTAGGTGATGCTATGTCTATTCTTTTGAGTGTGAGAATACTACTATTCTTTTTTTTTTTTTAAGAATTTATTTAACTTTATTTATTTATCTATTTATTTTAATTTGACCAGAGGGGGCGGAGGTCAGGGTGAGGTGGGGGAGGTGAGAAAACATGCTGCCAGGTCAGGGACTCAAACTGCTGTCAGCCATGTAGGAGTCCAGTGCCCTTAATGACCACACCACCTGCCAGCCCCAATAATACTGTTCTTATGTAGGAGGATTTCTTTATTCTTCAGTCTTAAGGGTATAAGGTATTTTAGAGTATAGTTCATGAGAACTGCAACTTATTTTAAATGGTCAGCAAAAATAGATCATCATTTTATTTATTTGTTTTGATTCTCAAATTGCCCAAACTTAGCCAGAGAGAATAAAAGAGAGTGAGAAACAGATAGGAAGCAGTTGCAAAAAAAGACTAACAATTGGTCAAATCTGAGTAAGAGACATAGGAATTTTTATTTCCAATGTGCCGGAGGGCACATACACTCATTGGAGAGACAGAGGAACAGTGTGTGAAAGCAATCCTTTCTCTTCCATTTCTCCTTTTGAGATTTTGGGCATGCATGCACACATGTACAGCATGTTTTTCAAGCCACCAGGTCTGGGAGTCTAACTGTGGGGTCAGCCATGTGGGACTCAGCTGCCTGAACCACCAGACCACTGGCTGGCCCTTAAATTTATTATTTTTTCCATGAGGGAAGGAGGGAAGAGCAGAGAGAGAGAGAGAGAGAGAGAGAGAGAGAGAGAGAGAGGAAACCCAGTAGGATCTTCTTGTCACGATCCACCAGGCTCAGCCAGCCAGGATCACACACACATATGCATATGCATACAGGAAGACCTCAGGACACACATCTGGACCTTCCCATACGGCTTCAGCATCATGGAGCCTTGCATTATCACTGGGCAGCTGTAGTAGCGGGCCTTGTGTCCTATTCTTGTTCTAACAGTTCTGTTTTCTTAGTACCCCAGAAGTGAAGAGGGTGCCTTCATGTTAAAGGTGGTTGTTTCATCACAAGCATTTAGCTTCTCTTATTCCTAAAGATCCTGTTAAAATGACAGTAAAGGAATACAAAAGCTTTTAATCCTGATGCCTTTTTCTCTAGCCTTTCTTCCTTTAATATAATTGTCTGCAATGTTTCTGTTCCCTATTGCTTCTAAATCCATTTTACACTTGTTTCTAAACGTATTTTAAAATAGGCGATGACATTATTTATTTATATGCTAACTCTTTCAAGCTTCCTGTTGTCTGTAGTTTTAGGATCTCTTTCTGAGTCTCAAATATTGGTATGTAATGTTTTAATTTTCTTTAATACATGAAATAGTTGTTTTCCAGGACCAACATGTGGCATAGAAATTAAGGTGCTAGACTTCCACATGGTCGATTGTGGTTCGAGTCCTGGACCTGGTGGCTTGAAAAACACACAAGCACATGTGTGTGCATGTCCAAAACCCCAAAAGGAGAATGAAGGAGAAAGTACTGTGGTGTGGTCATTCACCCGGGGGAGTGATTTCTCACTTTCCCTCTCTCTTTCTCTGTATCTGTCTCTGGTGAGCACTCACGCCTTATGGCAAAAATTATTTAAAAAATAAACTAAAAATAAATAAATAAATATGTAATACATTCTCATTTGAACATATGAATATCTAAATTTAAGCCAAATATCAGTATTGCTGTTATAGCAAAACCCTCAAACAAAATTAAAAAGTTGTTTTCCAAAAGTTTTATCTACTTTCTGGGATTATTTTTATATATCTTTTTACATTCTATAATTTTGCATGTGGTTTTTATTTATTGGTTTGTAGCCAAATTTTATACCAATCTTTTTAAAATATTTATTTAATTTTTAAATTAATTATTATTATTATTTTTAAATTTGGCCGGAATGAGAGAGAGAGGGAGATGGAAAGTGAGAAGGCAAGCCTCCTGGTCTGGGATTCAAACTCTGGTCAGTCATGCGGCAGTCTAGTGCCCCAACCACCACACCACCTGCTGGTTCCCTACACCATCCTTTTTTTTTTTTTTTTAATTTTTCCTGTTCACACCAAAGAATGTTCTCTTTCTTATTTTCCTGAGCTCTGTTTTTAGACCTAAGTTGGGATGGCAGATACTACCTTGTTAGTCAGTCAAGCTACTTGGATTAAAAAAAAAAAAAAATGGCATAAGGATGACAGCTTATTTTGGAAATCTCTGCTTTGTGTGGTGGTCTTTGTGAGAAGGCCTTTTGTGGTTCTGTTTATGTATCCTATTTTCTTATCACCCCAACAAAATAAAGGTTTAGATGTTTGATAAGATACAATTCTGAGTTGGGAGGACTTAACTGTACATAGAAGTGGCTTGAGGAAGTTTGTTCAGACTATACAAATGCTTTCATAAACTCACTACAATTAATACTTGGCAGTGTGCCGATTTTTGTTTGTGGTCTTGATATTTTCTGGAAGTGTCAGTATATCAATTGCAGGCATCCCTTCTGTGCTGCAGGAGGAAACAGAGATTTTGAATATAACAATTGTTGCTACTGACTGTCAAATGTGAGCTAAATAGGACAGCTGTAAAATTCTTGTTCATTTCTTCGTTTACCCATTCATTCATCTATT
The DNA here is from genome assembly GCA_026018925.1 of Tupaia tana. Lineage (NCBI taxonomy): Eukaryota > Metazoa > Chordata > Mammalia > Scandentia > Tupaiidae > Tupaia > Tupaia tana. Next base: position 24,248,749 of record JAKSZU010000012.1, read on the forward strand.
CCAGTATGTACTGAGGACCTACTCGGTGCCCACCAATGAAGTAAATGTCGGGTACACGATGATGACTGAAACAGCATCACTGCTTCTCTGTATGTAGGAGGCAATGTTCAAGATACCCAGTGAATGCCACAAACCACAGATAGCACCAAACCCTATACACAGTGTGTTTTTTTCTTACATATACATACCTTTGATAAAGTTAATTAATTAAGCACAGTACGAGATTAACAACAATGATAAATCAGAACACTTACAACAATATTTTGTCATAAGAATTGTAAGAACGTGGTCTCTCTCAAAATATTTTATTGTATCACAGAAAGTGAAACTGTGCATAAGAGGGGAGGGGGTGAAACGAGGGACCACTGTCATTTATTGCCTTTGGAGACAGTAAACACATAAACCAGTAACTTTAGTGTAATACTATAAATGTTATAACTGATGTACTGACAGGCCCCTCAGGGAGTACAGAGAACAGTACACTTAAACCTGACGAGGAAAGCAAGAGAAAGCTTTTGGGAGGAGGTGACACAAAGGTGGGTTTGAAAGAAAATAGAAGAGTTTACAAAGTTGACAAGGTCATGTTAGAAAGCTGGGACCAGCAGTTAGCGTAACGGCTATGTCGCTGAACTCCCATGTAGCCGACTGCGGTTCAAGTTCTGGACCCAGTGGCTTAAACTCACGCCAGGCACGTGTGCATGCGTGCCCAAGATCCCGAGAGGAGAATGGAGGAGAAGGGATTGCGGCATGGCCATCCCCCCGATGGGTGATTTCTTGCTTTCTGTCTCTCTGTCTCTCTCTTTCTGGCAAGCACACACGCCCTTTAGCAAAAACCTCTCAAAAAAAAAAAAAAAAAAAAAAAGAAAGATGGAGCATCTGGAGTAAAGTCTTAGATTTAAGCAATAGCATGTAAGAGAGAGATCACACAGAGTGTGCCTTGCCTATAATTCACAAAATATATTCAGGAAAGGCAGAAAATGAGTGTACAAACAGTTTCACAGTGAAGAACAAATTTTACACATCAAGATAATCAGTTTAAAATTTTTCCTGCAGATCATGAAGATGCTAAAATAATTTTGAAAAAATAAAATATTACATTGGATGTGGTTAATATCTTTTAATCTCTTCAAAAGATAACCTAAAACAATTTACATCTGAAACAGACCAATTATATTATTGATCATTCTCCTGATGTTCAGGTTTACCTGTTCAATAAATTGGTAATTTATCAAATATGAATATGATCTACAGTACTGGCAACTGGCATACTGGCAAAGACTCTTCCTTGACCAAACTTTAGCCAGGCTCCTCTGAGCCCTCTTCTCAACAAGTCCTCAGCCTTGACCCCATCCTGGCTAAGTCAGTTTAAAGAGAAACCCCTATCCTTGATAGCTGATCACCCTGGTATGACTTCAGCAAATTGGTTTACAAGAATCCCCTACCACTGATTACTCCTCAGTGATTTTCCATCTGCTGATCCCTTCATTCTGCTCATTGGATATAAATCCAAAGTTGTCTTTGTTAATTTGGAATTGAGCCCAGCTCTATAATGATATGTTTATTCCCTTATTACCATATTTCTGAATAAAATCTGTTTTTACAACTTTAACTACTGCCCGACTATTTCACTTTAACAGTTACAAACAAGGCTTCATGTGTTTGCTTTAAGAAAAGACAAGTATATGGAGCTGGCAGGTGGTATGATGGTTAAGGACGCCGGACTCCCACATGGCCAACCACGGTCTGAGTCTCACACCAGGCAGCTTGCTTTCTCACTTTCTCTCTCTCTCTCTCTCTCTCTCTCTCTTTCTCTCTCTCTCTCTCTTCCTCTCTCTCTCTCTCTTTCTCTGTCCCTTTCTGGTCAAACCAAAATAAATAAATAAAGTAGTTCTTTTTTTAAAAAAAAGAAAGAAAATACAAGTATCACTTTATTTTGAATAGGATTATTGTCTACACCAGCTACTTCTAGATTGATAGCTACCGTTAGTCCCTGTTTTGAAATTTCTCCTCCTGTGGACATACAGGCATTAATAAATGGATAAGGGGACAAGTATCATCACAGACTGTGAAGAAAGACTGCCATAATAGTCATGGAGTTGAAGTTTAGAGGAGAAGAATTAACGGTTTCAATAGTCTAGGTAATAAATAACCTGGGAGCCAGCAGGTGTCTTGGTGGTTAAGGCACCAGACGCCTGTGGCCAACTGGGGTACAAATCCTGGACCTGGCAGCTTGCTTTTTTACTTTTTCTCTCTCCCCTGTCTCTCTCTGGTGAGCATATGCCCTATAGCAAATTAAAAAATAATAATAAATTAAACAAATAATTCTTTAAAAATAATAATCTGAACTGAAGCAAGAGTGCTGTGTGCAGTGGGAAACTGACATGGGTGATGGATTTGAGAATAATTTAACTAAGAAAATGGATAGACTTTAATAACAATAGAGGTAAGACACTAGGGAAAACAATTAGGACAGTTTCCATATTTTTGATGAGCTTTAGTAAATGGATGATAATATATTTATGAAATGAGTTGGGAATATAAACTGAGAAGCAAACATTATGGTTTTGTATATTATGATTTTTTAAGTCTATAGTAGATTAATGTGAAAAATGTCACATAAATACACTTAAATATACATTTAAACTCAAGAAAGACCTCAAGGCTAAGGACTTGTTTGGGAGTTGACATGTTATTATGTAGTAATTGAAGCTATGAGTGTAAAAGACATCACTCAAGGTAAATGCTTAGAATAAAAGTATATTCAAAAACAGGATGTTGGTTAATAGATAGAGAAGAGAAGCTAGCAAATAACTAACACATGTTAAGAGAAAGTGGATTGGGGAAGCCAAACAAGGAGAGCATTTCAAGATGGAAAGACTGGTCAACAGAAATATGAATATGGCCCAGCTTCTACACATAGTAGGTATACTAAACTACAGTGCTGGAAGTCACATGGCCAATCATGGGTTTGGATCCCCAGCCCAGTCAACCTGAAACATACTAAGTGCATGCACATGTGCCCAGGATCCTGATGAGCTAGAGTGCTTAGAGAAAGAGATCACTAAATGACAGGATGCTGTCATTGAGGGTTCTGTCTGTCTCTTTTTTGTACACACATGTGCACATATTCCCCACCATATATAAAATAAACTTTTTTAAAAAAGTGTAAGAAAATGATGTAAACTGATCGGCTAGATTTGGTCACTCGGTGGTTTGTGAAGTTATCAATAGTCATTTCAGCAGAGTAAGTACTATGGATAACAAGGTATTACAACTTGTGTTATGAATGGAAGATGAAGAAGTAGAAAAGGTTAAGTAAACTACTCATGTAAGAAATTAGTAATGAAGTGCAAAATAGGATGCTAGCTCAACAAGGAAATGATAGAGGAAAATCTTAGCTTTAAAAGATGAAAAATAACTTAGTATGATTAAAGGCTATGTGAGAGATAAAATCTCAATACATTAGTAATTAAATAACAAGAGTCAATATATCATAGAAAAGACAAAGAAGGAGGAAGTGGGGCACAGAGTTAAGATAGAGGGTTTAGTCTTGAACATGAAAGCAGAATTTTCTGTTAAAGAAAAAATTATTCATGATACCTGTTAAAACTGTAAGGCAGGGGCAGCCTGTGGTATGGTGGTTAAGGTGGCTGGATCCCACTTGGTCTATCAGGTTAAGTGAGAGGAAGATTGTGAGGAAGTGAGTTTGGGATTGTGTGACTGGAAGTACAGATCTTTTAGGACCTTAAAGCCCATTGTAAACATGCTAGATTTCTCTCTGAGAAATATAGGGAATTATCCCCATTTTGAGTCTCAGACCCAGCAGGTTGAGAAACACACCAGACACTTGTGCACGTGTGCCCAAAATCCTGAAAGGAGGCAGAGATGGAGGAGAAGGGATTCTGATGATGCTTTCTTACTTTCCCTCTCTCTGTGTCTCTCTCTCCACCAAGGACATGAGCCCTTTGGCAAATTTAAAAACCAAACCAAAACAAAAAACAGTACAGCAGAGTACATTCAGGACTATCACAATAGGTATACGGAATTGCTGTGAAAGTTTTGTCATAGGGGAGAAAAACTGGCTCAACTCCAAATATATGGAAGTGAGAATTTATAGCCAAGGAACAGCAGGAATCAGTGGTAGAAAATTACCAAGCAGCAGCAGCAGTGATAAGGGAGGATTTCAGTTAACCCAATCTAACAGGATTCTTGCTAAAGGTGACCAACGTAATCAGACATTACATAACATGGTCGAGGATGAAGAACTTGATCAGATAACAAGAATGATTAGATATCAAGGGTGAGGGGGTCTGTCTAAAACAAAGTAAACGAATTCTTATTAAAACTAGGTGATGCAAAGACATAGAAGTCCAAAAATTGAGGCCTGGTTGGGAAGAATTTTAGAATATCCTGATTAAGGTTTGATCAAAGAGAGACACTCAGGGACCAGCAGTTAGCGTAATGGCTATGTCACTGAACTCCCACATAATCGACCACGGTTCAAGTCCTGGACCTGGTGGCTTAAAACTCAAGCTGGGCACGTGTGCGTGTGTGCCCAAGATCTCGAGAGGAGAATGGAGAAGGGACTGTGGTGTGGCCATCCCCCCCGGGGGGATGATTTCTCGCTTTCTATCTCCTGTCTGTCTCTGTCTTTCTGGCAAGCGTACGCACCCAGTAGGAAAAAAACCTCTTAAAAAAAAAAAAAAAAAGAGAGAGAGACACTCACTTCTTTCCCTACCTAAGACAAAAAGAATAGCAGTTAAAAGAGAAGAAATAATTACCCATATTTCTCACAGAAAAATCTAGCATGCTTACCAAGACCTCCAAGGTCCTAAAAGTGCAGCAATTCCAGCCCCACAACCCTAACCTCAGTTCCTCACAATCTTCCTCTCACGCACTGTGAGCCAGCTGCCCAGCTCGTCCTAGCAGACACCTGTTGCCTCAGATACTTAGAATTTCCTGTACCCCTGCTTGGAATGCATGTGTCATCTCCACTACCCACCTCTACCCTATCCCAGCTTTCACTTAGCTCAGAAAACGGAAAGCAATTACAAAGTGGAAGACTGCCATTAAATCTGGAAAAAACATGGCAATATATCCCATTTACTGTAAGGAGGATTCCCGTTCTTTTTTCTTTTTTCTTTTTCTTTTAGGAGGATCCCATTCTTATAAATGACTGAATTTGAACAAGCCATTCTCTATCTATATGTATATAATCATATTTGTGTAAATTATATGCTAAACATATGGGAATGTGAAGTAGGAAGATGTTCCAGTTAGAGGTACACTTTTGTGGAGAAGTACTCTGCAGAATACATTTCTACAAATGTCTAATAACTGACTTAAAATTTTAAGGAAGTCAGCAGACTATTTCTTTTAAAATATATCTCCTTGGGCCAGCAGGTAGTGTGGTGATTAAAGCACTGGATTTCCATATGGCTGACTGTGGTTTGAGTCCCAGACCTGGCAGCTTAAAAATCACAACAAATAAATCTATAAATGGTTTTAATAACTAAATAAAATGTGAGTCCTTGATAAGAGATAATAATATAGAGAACTGAAAATTGAAATAAAGGGGCCAGCAGATGGCATAGCAGTTATATCTCTGGACTCCTACATGACTGATCATGGTTCGAGTTCTAAACCCAGTAACTTGAAACTCATGCTGGGCTCATGTTCATGTGCTCAAGACCCTGGAGGAGAAGAGAAAGGATTGAAGCATGGCCATCCCCTTTGCAGGGGTAATTTCTCACTTTCCCTCTCACTGTCTTTGTCTCTCTTTCCAGTGAGCATATGTACCCTAAGGCAAAAACCTCTAAAAAAGAAAACGGAAATAAAAATTCGAAGTAAAGGCCTAGCCCTGTAGCATCATAGTTAAACACTGTGCACTGGGAGCCAGACCCCACACAGCTGCTGCCATTTGAACTGCAGCCCCTGTGGTTTGAAAAACATGTGTATATGTGTATGTCCAAAATGCTGACAGGAAGGAAAAGGTGAGCAAAGGGGATTACAGAGTGACCACATCCCACTGCAGGGGTGTCAGGGAGTGCTTTCTCTATATCTCTCTTTCTCTCTCTCTCTCTCTTTCTCTCACTCTCTCTCTCTCTCTCTCTCTCTCTCTCTCTGGTGAGTGCATGTTCTGGCAATTCAAACAAAAAGAAAAAGAAACAGAAATTAGAAAAAAGACGAGGTGGTTAGGAACCGAAAAAAATAAGTCCTTGCTGAGCTAGACTTCAAAGACAAAGCCAATTATTCCAGGCAAAGTAACCTGAAAGATCAATGTAGGCAACTGAAAGAAGAATTAGCACAGATCAAATTCTTCTAGCTGAGAACCATATCAAAGAAATAGAGCTGACTTTCACCAGCAGGGAAAAAGGAGCAGCATTTCATGGTACTAGAAAAGAGGTAAGGTTACTCCTGTAAGAATTGGGCCCCTTTGGTTATAAATGAGTAATTTTTCTCCATTGATTTTATGCATGATCCTATTCAGCAAGACACTGTTGGAAAGAGTGTCCTAGAAGAAATGCTGCCCACAAGTCAGTATGCCAGACAGTTCCAATGGGTAATTTGGCAAAAGAGTCAAAGACCCAGATCCTATTAGCTCAGATACTGGGATCTATAGAGTTATCTGAGACATGTGTCTGTGAGAAACAAAGTAAATCCTTTTCTGCCACTTCCCTCCTCCATTTAACTGTTTCATATAACATAACTGTAATACAGTTAGATTCTTCTGCCTGTAGTCTGCATTCTATCCTAAAATTCCTGATCTCCTCATTGATTTTTCAAATTTAATGTATACATTAAGGTTCACTCTACTTCTCTAAAGTTCTTTGGATTTTGATAAATGCATAGTGTTATGTAGCCACAGTTACAATATCATAAAGAATAGTTTAATTGGGACCAGCAGATGGCATAACGGTCACGTCACTGATTCCCATATACAACCACGGTCGACTACATGGGAATCCAGCGATGTAGCCATTATGCCATCTGTTGGTCCTCCCAGCGTGATTTTAAGCCACCAAGTCTGGAACTCGAATCAGTCAGCCATGTACAAATCCAACACCGTAACCCCCTTGCCACCTGCTGGCGTGCACTCGCCAGAAAGCCAGAGAGAGACAGAGAGACAGAAAGTGAGAAATCACCCCAGGGGGGATGGCCACGCCGCAATCCCTTTTCCTCCATTCTCCTCTTGGGATCTTGGGCATGCACGCACACGCGCCCAGCATGAGTTTAAGCCACTGGGTCCGGGACTTGAACCGCGGTCGACTACGAGGGAGTCCAGCAACACAGCCATTACGCTAACTGCTGGTCCCTATAACAGTGTTTCTACTAAGCAAAACTAATCCACTTGTATGATATATGAATTACATTTCAAATCTATTAAAAATATATAAATGACCAGCCCGGCCACAGCAGCACATGTTAGACACTGTTGTTAGGCAGGCTGAGTCCACTTGGGAGGTCCCAAATAAGTTCTGAGCTCACCTCAAAGGGCCAGGTCTATGATGCATACCTGTCCAGCTACTGGGAAGGGTGAGGCAGGAGGATCATGACACAGCAAGATCCTGCCTAAAACACCACACACACACACACACACACATACATACACACAAAGATGAATTACCTAAAAAACACACATACAAAATCTCTGACATTTCCAGTATCTTCCAAGATGGAACTCTAGTTTTCTCTCCTCAATTAAATCTTAGCTCTGTGTCCTTGCTCAGTTTGCCTACAGAACTTTGCACATAAATTATAGCTCAGATCACCTGGTGTTCTAAGTTTTACTCCTTGGTCTCATCTATCACACTAAATGTTCCTTGGGAGTAATGTGACTTCTGCTCAAATTCACGAATGCCTGTAATACACATTAAAGGCTAGTTTAGGGGCCGGCAGGTGGCATGGTGATTAAAGGCATTGGATTCCCACATGGTCGATCACGGTTCGAGTCCTGGACCTAGCGGCTTGCTTTCTCCCTTTCCCTTTCTCTCTCTGCCTCTCTCTGGTCAAATTAAAAATTAATAATAATAACAAATGGATTAAAATAAATAATCCTTTTTTAAAAAAAGGTTAGCTGAAAGAACATGAAGAAATAATTGGATTGATATAAAGATAAAGGGAAGCATTTTAGAATTTAGAAAAGAACACTATAAAATGTTAAAAAAAAAAAGTAGAGTTTGGCTAGCAGGTGGTGTGAAGGTTAAGGCAGCTGGATTCCATATAGCTGACTACATGGTTCTTGAAAATCACACCAATGTGTGTGTACATACCCAAAATCCAGAGAAGAGAATGGAGCAGGGATTGAGGCATGGCTGTCCCCCTGACAGGTGATATTTTTTCTCTCTCTCTCTCTCTTTCTCTCTCTCTCTCTCTCTCTCTCTCTTTCCAAGGAGAGTATACACCCTACAGCAAAACTAAGTGTGTGGTTTGAAGGGGCAAATCTGAAAACGAAGCATGAAAACAAGCAATTAAGTTCTTGAGAGTAGAATAGTCAAAGGGCAGTGTGCCAGAGAGACTAAAGCTCTTTCCTACTTGGAGGCTCCTGATGGTAAGAGAAAGCCAATGCTGCTAGGTAGCAGAAGCCCATGCTTCATTTCTTTCCAGTGGTTATTGGAGAGAACTGAAACTTAATCAAATTTCTTTTAGCGTTGACAGGAGAATTTGAGGAACGGGCAACAAAAAGTAAACTCCAAAAAGATATCAAGAAATGTGAAAGAGGGACAAGGATGGGAACAGAACAATACAAATATACAGTATAAATCTTAGAAAAAGGTATAGGCATAGCCTTGGTAATTTAGACATTGTTTTTGGAATTTGGAATTGAATGTTAACTAAATGTGCTTCAGAGTTATTTTACCAGAGTTTCTATGCCACTATCCATACCTTCTCTCACATTCTGTCAAACAACTGTTGGTCTACGAAAAGGTTTATAGTACCCTGTAAATGTCAAAAGATTTCCACCAGTTCCTACCGATATTTACCTCTGTTGCCCATTATATCAAATGCCCTGAACCATCCTAAACTGCATTTTAACAAGCAGCATGAAAATTTTCCTTGGCAATTTTGGCACGACAAGCATTCTTTTGGCATGACAAGCATTCTTTTGGCATGTAATTCATGAAAATAAGTTAACAATGGCAAAGATAAATACCACAAAGATGAAACAAATGGACTTGGCAAGGTCATTTTAATAGCAAGGATTACAGAATAGCCCACTAGTATGCACTGACTTAAAGCATACAATCAAAATAATTAATTACCACAGCTAACATTTACTAAGGGTTTTCTACATGTCTACCATGTTCTAAGCATTTTACATGTAATAATTTTAATCCCCAGAACAATTCTTCTGTGGGACGAGGAACACTATTATTATTCCCATTTTCACAGAGAAGGAAATGGAAAGAGTGGTTAAGTAAAGACAGTCTGACTCCCAGTCTGACACCCTTCTAGACTACTCCTTGTATCTCTCCTCTTCTGGATGACAGGACATGAGAAAGGTATCTTATCAGTCACATTCATGTTTCTATTCTATATGTATATGTATTTTACAAACATGTGTATATACATACACCCAGATGTTACTGATGACATAAAAGCCACTACAAAATAATGCATTGGCATTCTATAAGGAAATGCAGAGGTATAACTGTATTTAAAATAATGTACTAAAAATAGCCTGCAACTAACAGTAGGAATTCACTAATCTACTTGTTACCTGAACACTATTATTTTTAACATCATTATGTTTTACACCAATCCTTTTCAATGTCTAGACTGCCCTTTCCACTCATAACTGTCTATTGAAGAATTACTACTCATTTTTTAAAGAATTATTTTATTTAACTTTATTCATTTATTTACTTATTTTTTAATTTGACTAGAGAGGAACAAAACAAGAGAGGGAGAGAAAGTGAGAAAGCAAGCCACCATGTCCAGGACTCAAACCTCGGTCAGCCATGTAGGAGTCCAGTGCCCATAACCATGCCACCTCCTGGCCTCACTACTCATTTTTAAGACACATGCTATTATCACTTTCTCCATGGAAACTTCTCCAACCCATCCAAACAAAATCTGTCATATACTTGGCTAGATTCTCTTTGTTTATACAGTTTTTTATCATCTGTAAATGTTCAGTGCAGCAAACAGAAACCACTCTAGGTATTTAAAAAGAAGGAAAGTTAATACAGAGAATCTGATGCTTACAAAATTATGCAAGGGTTCAAAGATGTATCTTCTGAAATGACTCTCAGAATACTATAGAACTGTCTTTAGAATGAGAGCACACACTCTAACTGTGATCCAGGGATCAGAAAGTTGAGTAACTGGCTGACTTCACAGCCTAGTAGTAGATTCCGCACAGCCAGCCACAGTTTGAATACTAGCCTAGTGGCTTAAAAAAACACATTGAGTATGTGTGTGTGCGCCCAAACCTCTTATGAAGGAGAAATGGAGACGGAATTGTGGTGTGACCATGGTCCATTGGGGGATGCTCTCTCTCTCTCTCTTGTGAGCCCATGTGTCCTCTTGTCAATTAGAAAAAAAGAAACCCAATGTCAGAAAGGATTATTTTTCAGCTAAAATTGCCCCTTGATGATCACAAAGTTGGCAAATAGACTTCGGAATGCTGCAGGAGAACACCAGTCCCCAGGATCTTGCTTGTCAACAAAATATAAGCAAAGAGACAGTAATTTTCCTTTCCAAATCATGTGTGAGTCTATCTAATTGGTGGAACCTAATTCATATCATAAACTTACATGAAGAAGTCTAGGAGATTTAAGTTTTAGCTTTTTGGCCTTTGTAAACATCACGGCTCACCAGAATGAAGAAATCTGAAGCTGAGCTAGTCACTCTTTACCACTTATCATGGCACCTACAAGCTATATTTTGATGTATCTGCTTTCATTAGTGGCTCTTAAGAAGAGCACTTGTCTTAGCTGAGACAAGGTACTGATAGATATATGTGAAATGCAGATTATATATCTATATTAGTTTGCTATAGGGTGTTTGCATTCTCTCAGAGAGAGAGAGAGAGAGAGAAGTGGGAAATCACTGTATTACAATTCTCACCACACTAGTGTGAGAATGGCCATACTACAATTCTCTCTCCTCCATTCTCTTGGGATTTTAGGCGTGTGCACACACACACGCACACACGCACACACACACACACACACACACACACACACACATATACACCCAGCATGATTTTCAAACTCCTGGGTCCAGGACTCAAGCTGCACAGTTGGTCATGTGGGATCTAGTCACCTTAACCTCCACATCACCTACTGGCCCTGAAGAGTAATTCTTTACCATCTCCTATTTGTTTTGACACTAAGTTCAAAGAAGAATATGAGGCATTACTGGGCCAGTTGTTGACTTGACAGGCTCCATGTATACTGTAGCAGCAAGAAGATGAGCCTAAAAATCCAGACTATGGACCAGGTGAGCAATGGGAACTTAGACCTGTTATGATTAATTAAGCTATTCCTTATTTTCTGTATTGGAGTGTACCTAAATCCTAGATCCAAATTTTTGAGGATTTCCCTAGTGTTTTCCTAAACTAAATTTGATCACAAATGTTCAGAAAAAAAAACACAACTAGATATCTGGAAAATAGCTTTTGGGCTCCAGGAGAAAAATCTCAGTGCTTCCACTGGGTGTAAGACAGGTTGGTTTTTCATGCTTTTATTAAAGATGGCCAGTGGCTCCCACTAACACAAAATAAAATTAAACATTCTTACTCTGGCATTCAAGACCAATTACTTTAAGGTCCATAACTGTCTTTCCAAAACTATCTCCACCTTTAACACTTGTTACTTCAGTACCTACTTCTTCAGATGAACCATATGTTTGCCTCCATGTTTTTTTGCTCTTCCCATTTGCTTTCTTAAACACTCTCTTTCTGTTTTGAAAGAAACATGATTTTTCTCTGCATTTTGCATGCTCCCTATTGTTTAGAACCTCATCTCTCTATTGCCCCTTTTATGAAACTAATGAAGCAGACATAAGTAATCAATTTCCAATAATTTCTTAACAAAATTTGTTAACCAACTTGCAGATGTGACAACCCCAGAAAATACACATTCCCATAAAGTTCCTGAACAAATGAAACCCAAAACACAGCAGGTTGTCCTTGACCAATGACTTCTCAAGATGGTGGCTGTTCACCAGCCCTTTACTGCTTTTTACTTCCTGGTTCTCCCTCCTCAGGAGATTTGGTGGGTCTTTTTTGCAGGTTTGTCCCGAGCCTGCACCTTTCCATCAGACAAGAGAAGGAACGGGACAATAAATACCTTCTAACGGAATAATAAAACTTAGGAGACATCCGGAAAGACTGTACACCCCACAGTATGAAGCCAATGAGGAACTGGGAGAGGGACTTACTAGGGAATAAATTGCTTGTTACAACTATTCTGGGAATGCCTACCCATCAGACACCCTATCTTGCAAGACCACTATTAAAGTCTTGCTTAGCCATACCTAATGTATCCATGTCCATTCTTTGGCATTGGATGAGTGAGGGTGTTTCTCACGATACTATTTTGAAAAGCCTAGTTCTTTAATATTCTTCCTTCCTCCCACTCGCTGTTCTACCACCTATTCCAGTTATTACATATGCCTTGAACTGGTATCTTGTTTTTGCCTATTTACTCTATTTCACTTAGAGTGTAGGCTGCTTCACAGCAGTAATACATTTTTTTCTTTTTTCGGAGAGGCTTTTGCTATAGGGCGCATGTGCTTGCCAGACAGAGAGAGACAGAGAGATAAAAAGCGAGAAATCACCCCCCAGGGGGGATGGCCACGCTGCAATCCCTTCTCTTCCATTCTCCTCTTGGGATCTTGGGCACGCACGCACACGCTCCCGGCTTGAGTTTAAGCCACCGGGTCTGGGACTCGAACTGCGGTTGACTACGTGGGAGTCCAGCAACATAGCCATTACACTAACTGCTGGTCCCCACAGCAGTAATTTTTATTACAGTTCTTTTTGTCTCTATATATAGTGATCCCATAACTTAAACTCTTAGTTAAATGTCTAACTGTTGGTGGGGTAGAATGATGACATAATTGTAAATTTTTGGGTTTTATTTAATGAACATTTGATCTTAAGAAACACAATTTTGTTAAATATCTGCTATGTGTTTACCCTTTAACTATGCATTCTAGAAACTTTTACTCAAATAATAAGGTCAAATATTATCTCAAGATTTTCTCTGACCAGCCTCTACTCCCAGTAGATTGAGTTTTATTATACTGATCTATCACAACACTAATTCCACAGTACTAGTCAATCTCTGTTGCATAAAAAGCCATCCCCAAACCTCAGTGGCTTAAAATAACTATCATTTATTTCTCATGATCCCTTTGGAAAGCAGTTTGAGTTCAGGACGGATGGCTTTTAACTACTTCACATAGTTTGCTGAGTTCACTAATATGGAGAGATGGCTGGGAAGGCTGGGCTTCCCTCTCTCCACATGGTCTTGAAACCAAACAGAGACCCCTAAACAAGGCTGTACCCAGACTAGGGTACCTAAGACCCTCTGTTCCAAACCTCTCTTTCCAGACTCCAAAACCTAGACAGAATCCATCTACATCCTAGGTGTGCCTGGCCCCTTTCAGGGACTAGTAAAACCCATCTATATCTGAGGTATGTCCGGCCCCTTTCAGGGACTAGTGTTAACTGAAGACCCTCTGCTCCAAACCTTTCCTTTCCAGACCCTAAAACCCAGACAGAGTCATAGAAATACTGAACCCCCACTGAATCTGCTGCACGAAGGGAGAAACTCCTCTCTATAAATCTGAACTCAAATCTCTTTCTGTGGATACAACGCTATAAAACACAGTAGAGGGGAGAAATCAACACAGAAGTACTTCACAGTAAAGGGAAGCACATGAACCTTCTCCAACAAATTAGCCAAAAGTGAATACACCACCAAATAACTAAAAATCAGAGAAGAGAAACTGTAAAGTGATCAGCAGGGAGAAATATGGAGGTACAGAGAGATTGCAGCTCATTTCCTCCCATATGCTCCGAACTCTCAGTTGAAACCTCCACAGTTCAGCCCAGGTGCACCTGTTCTCTAGAAACTGGGAGGCCTTTGTAATATCCAGTTCCAATGACAAAAACACAGGTTGCTTGGTGAGCATCAGGGTAATGGAACTGCAGAGAGATTGTGGGTCATCTCCTCCCACACACCTCTGAATGCTCAGAATTAACTCCGAGAAATAAGGAAGAAATGCATAATCCATCAGATGACCAGAAGCACAAGAAATATGAGAAACCAAGGAAATATCTCTCTCCAAAGGGAAAAGAACAACCTTTCATCATCCACAGACAGTACAATGGAACTCATGGAAATGTCAGTTAAAGAATGCAGAATATTCATAGTGACAAAACTAATTGAGACACAAGAGAAAAGAGACAACAAATTCCAAAAGATGCTAGAGAAAAGAGATGAGTTCAGGAGATGAAGAAGTTCTTCCACGATTTAAAAGCAGAGATAAACATCATAAAAAAAAGAATCAAATGTCGCTGTTAGAGATGAAGGCTGTAATACAGGAAATCAAAATCTCCCTCAAAAGTATTAAAAGCAGATTAGACCATGCAGAAGACTGAATCTCAGATGCAGAAGACAAAACCTCTGACCTAGAAAAAAATCACCAAAAAGACAGAAAAAAAACCCCAAATGAGATTAATATATGAGAAATACTAGATACCATTAAATGCCCAAACATTCGGATAACTGGTTATTCCAGAAGGTGAAGAAACTAGTAAGGGCATTGATAACCTATTACATGAAATCCTTGAAGAAAACTGCCCGAATCTAGAGAGGTATTCAAATATCCAGACCCAAGAAATACAAAGGACCTCAAACAGAATCAACCCAAGAAGACCTTCTCCAAAGCACATCATAGCCAGATTGGCCAAAACTACAGACAAAGATTGGCAAGAGAGAAACATCAAGTTACTTACAAAGGATATCCCATCAGGGTAACATTGGACCTCTCATTGGAAACAATGCAAGCAAGGAAAGAATGGAAAAATATATTCGAAGTGTTAAATGAAAAATAATTTCAGCCAAGAATACTATACCCAGCAAGATTATTCTTCATATGGGAAGAAAAGATAAAAACATTCTTAGATAAACAAAACCTGAAAGAATTTACCAACACCAGACCAGCTCTTCAAGAAGTTCTGAAGGGCGTGCTAAACCAGGAAAACTAAAGAGACAGACAGACAGAAATAAGAGAACAAAAAACACCCCAAAAAATGGCCAGCTTAATGGTAGGGACAAGTCTGAAAATATCAATAACAACATTGAATGTTAACTTCCAGAATTTAAACGGAAAGATCGGACCACTGTAACACTGCAAATTCAACTGAAGAGAGATTAATTACATGAGACTGAACTAGTGAAATAGAATTCATGACTTTTGATTACATTACTGATTTTCTTCTATGCTTTGTCTTCCAGAATTTAAGGATTTTTGTTTTCTTTTGAGCTGTTGATAGTTTCAGCCTTTTGTTAATTTTTTTTTTTGAAATTAAAACATAAACTTTTCTCCCTTCCTGACCCCTGTAGAATTGGAAAATATTTGTAAGCATCTTATTTTGTGGCAGAATGGTTATCTGCATAAGTTCAATAATATCTGTTGCCTTGCATCAGAAATTGAAAACATTGGTTATTGCCGGACTTTGACTGTAATGTCATATCCGAAGATAAGACCAGAAAGCTAAAGAACTAAAGTAGTTGTCAAGAAAGTCAACAGAAACTCTTGAAAATATTGCCTGATACCATAAATAGTTCTGCCTGGAAGGTAAGTAAAGAATATCACTTCCTGACAGGCCCAAAACACTCTCAAGTATAGGTACTTAAGGGCACAGTCAGATGATGAATTCCTGACTTGGCTCAATAGCCTTGGGAGGCTTTTTGAAGAGTCTAATCTGAAGTTCCTTATAAAAGTTCCAACAAAGCCAACTAAATCAATTAGTACTCTTATGGGGCTTTGTGCAAATAACAGACCACATCGAAGCTAAACTTTTTATTTTCTTGCAAATAACTTTATGCCTCTCTTTAGTAAAAGGGGGAAAAGAGAGAAAAAAATGTTTCAGAAGAAAACTACAGTGCACTTGTTACTAGATTTTAGCTTTGTCCATATCTGTTTTTTGATATTTTATTATCTACTTAGGGTTTGAACAGAATCCTAACATACCTACTTAATGACCACAGTAAACTATACAGCCTCAGTTAAGTGCTACTTTATAGTATGTTCATTTGACTGAGTTTTATACCTAAAGTCAGACATATGTTCATAGATAGGTTTATATCAACTGAATTTACTATTGAAAGTATTTAGTTTAAGATCTTTTGTGAATCAATAAAATGTGAAACACACACACACACACACACACACACACACACACACAAAAGAACATGGAAAACAACTGTAGATACCTGAGAGAGGAGGGTGGGAAATGGAAGAGGGTAAGAGGGAGGGGATCAAGGAGAAAAAAAAAAAAAAAAAAAAAAAAAAAAAAAAAAATATATATATATATATATATATATATATATATATATATATATATAAGAAACAAGAAATGGAAAATTATTTGTTGAAGATAACACGTATGCTGATGTCTTTGATTGAGCCAATATACAATGTATTCTGGATGGGAAAACTCATTTTGTATGCTGCAATGATACAGAGTGAATAAATATAAAGTAAATTAATTAAAAAAAAAAAAGGCTGTATTCTCAGTCTGCCATTCTGTGAGACAAAAAAAAAAAAAAAAAAAAAAAAAAAAAAAAAAAAAAAAAAAACCAAAACAGAGACTTTCCAAACTGAACATTAGTAAAAAGGTAAAAGTAAGGTATCTTTGTAAGCTACCTTGGAGTGAGAGATTCATTTAAATGTTAATAGCCCTAATGCAATGTGGCTGGCACCCTTCTTGATGTAAAGGTGTCTAAGTTATTTTAATGAACCAACATAAATTCTTCCCAAAGAACTTATAATCTCTCTTTTTACCTGCACTTCTTCTCATTAGAGAAAATAAGTTTCTTAGCTATACAAATTAGGGAACAGTTGAGACAATGGTAAAATTCAAAACTCCTATTTAGAGAAAAAGTTTATAACTCAGAGTTTTAAGATGTTTTGCAGAATGGCGATTGCTGACTGAGCATATAGATCCCAGACTACATGACCAGACACCTGAAGATTGCCCCCTCCCAGAAGAGAAATTAATCGACTCTGGCCCCACCAATCAAAAAGGTCCATGAGAACATCATGCCCTCTTGAACCAATCACCAAGCTGGATGCACACCTGAGACATTTACTTCTAATTTTACCCTTAAAAATGCATGCATGGGACTCAGAAAACACTGGGCTTTTTCAGCATTAGCTGATCTCTCTTTCTTTGTACATGGCAATAAATCTTTATTTTCCTTCAGAAACTGTATGTGCCAGCTGATTTGTAGCAAATGGGTGACAAACTTGGTTTGAGTTCATTAACAGTCTCTCATTGTGAACAAGGATGACCTAAGTTTTCACTGTTCAAGTGTCATAAGAGAATGAGAGAAGATACTGCAAAAAAGTCACACAATGTCATTTCTGATACATTTTACTGGAAAAGCATACGATAAGCCCAGGCAGATTCACAGAACAGAGGAATAGACTTCACCTTTTGGTGAAAGGAGTTGCAAAGAATCTATGGCCATTTTTACCTACTAGTCCACTGCACTCTACCTATTTACTGTCTGTTTCCATAATTCAGGGGAGACATCTCATGAGTCTTGTCTTGATATTTATTTTAGTGTACTGAGTGCCTGGTACAATGTAAACTGCTCAACATGGGGTTGAATAAATATCAGATTCCATGTTAGGCAGTGGTTGAAATACAAGGATATAAAAGACACAAGACATCATCTCTGTTCCTGAGAATCCCATCAACCCTGTTACCATCTGGTAGTAGAGAAAAAAAAAAGTAAAAAACAGTGAGAAAAAAGGAAAAGGGCTTTTTAGAACAATAGAAAGTACTATTCCAACAGGAAAATGCAAAACTAATTATCACATAAATGGGACACACAGGTCAGAAGAATAAGCACACATTGAATCTGGTGCTAGGAAAAATTAAGACCTGCACCATCTAGGGAATAGGATTTGCATTTTTTAAAGAACAGTTGAGCATAATTAGTAGACAGAACATGTGACAAATAGCCCAGGGATGAGAAAGTAAATGGATGATAAAAAAACTAGTGGCTGCCCACGCTGCCTGGAGCAGGAACTAGAGTCAGAGCACACAGGAAGATCAGAAGAAAAGCTTGGTAAAAGGGCTACCTGGAGTTCATCTTGTTGGTGAAAGGATTTTAGAGCAAAAGGGCATCCAGATAAATACCACACTTAGGGAGAGAACCACAGCGGCATATGTAAAATGGACAAAAGTGGGAGAAACAGAAAGCAGGAAAAAACAAGTTTGAGGGGACTTAAAAAAGTTCATAGGGAGGGAACCAGCAGTTAGCGTAATGGCTATGTCGCTGGACTCCCACGTAGTCGACCACGGTTCGCGTCCCGGACCTGGTGGCTTAAAACTCACACCAGGCGCGTGTGCGTGCGTGCCCAAGATCCTGAGAGGAGAATGGAAAAGGGATTGCGGCGTGACCATCCCCCCTGGGGGGTGATTTCTCGCTTTCTGTCTCTGTGTCTCTGTATGCCTGGCGAGCGCACGCGTCCTATAGCGAAAGCCTCTCCAAAAAAAAAAAAAAAAAAAAAAAAAAACTGCCAAAAAAAAAAAATAAAAGAGCTGGGGAGAAAAAAAACACCTCAGCCCACCCCCCCCAGAAAAAAAAAGTTCATGGGGACCAGCAGATGACACAACGTTTACACTATTCGACTCCCACATAGTTGACGGTGGTTTGAGTCCTGGACCTGGTAATTTGAAACTCACACTGGATGTGTGTGCATGTGTGCCCAAAGTCCTGAGAAGAGAATGGAGGAAAAGGGATTGAGGTATAGCCATCCCCCTCCTCCCCTGAGGGGGCAGGGGGAGCCTGATTTCTCACTTTCTGTCTTGCTGTCTCTCCAGTGAGCACACGCACCCTATAGCAAAAATCTCTAAAAAAAAAAAAAAAAAAAGTTCATGAGGGGGTTAGATTCAAAAATCTAGCAAAAACCTCTAAAAAAAAAAGTTCATGAGAGTGCAGTGATAAAATACAATGCTCTGTGAGCCTGACCCACATGAGAAGGTTCCAGGTTGGTGTCTGCAGGCCACCTTGAGCCTACTGGGCCCATGATCTGGGGCTAGATGACGACTAGAGGTGGATGGTGAGGTGAAGACCCTTTTGGGGATGCTATCTCTCACTCTCTCTCTGGTTCATGGAAGAAACACATGAATAAACTTCAAAAAAATCTAATTTTTAAGTTCATGGTAAAGTAGAATGAAAGTATGAGTTTATTTTGGTGCAAATTTTTTCATAATTCATGCAGTTTCATGTTCTATATGAAGTTTTTGAAGTCCCCTGTATGAGTGCCTAAACTACATGGCAGTAAGAACTTTTACCAAACTCAAAAATAGTTTGCCCAACCACTACAAACCAAACTGGAGGCACATGGGGTGATGAAGGAAAGTACAGCTTTACTGCCACGCACAAAGCAAGGAGAGCAGGCAGCTCATGCCGAGAGAGAGGTCCCATTCTGCCCTGAGGAGTCCCCTCCCCCTTTTTTTTCTTTCTAGAGTTTTGTTTTCTTTTTGTCATAAAGTGCGTGTGCTCACTGGAGAGAGAGAGAGAGAGGTCTCTTCTTGGGATTTGGGTATGTGCAAACACACCCAGTATGGTTTTCTTTTCTTTTTCTTTTTTTTTTTTTTTTTTGGAGATTTTTGCTCTAGGGCACCATAAAAACAGAGAAACAGAAAGTGAGAAATCACCCCCCAGGCGGGATGGCCATGCCACAATCCCTTCTCCTCCATTTTTCTCTCAGGATTTTGGGCATGCACGCACATGTACCCAGCATGAGTTGTTTCTTTTTTTTTTTTTTACATACATACATATATATATATACACACACACACACACACATATATATATATATATTTATCATTATTATTATTCACACCCAGCATGAATTTTAAGCCGCTGAGCCTAGGACTTGAACAGTGGTAGACTACTTGGAAGCCTAGCAACATAACCATTATACCATCTTCTGGTCCTCCCAGTGTAGTTTTCAAGACGCTAGATCCAGGACTTGCATAACAGGTTGGCCATGTGAGAGTCCAGCACCTATTGACCACACCAAATGGTGCCTCCCCAGTGTTTTTTTTTAGAGAGGTTTTTTGGGTTTGGTTTGGTTTTGTTTTGCTATAGGGTGTGTGTGCTCACCACAGAGAGTGAGAAATCACCCCCCAGGGGGGATGGCCAGGCCATAATCACTTCTCCTCCAGGCTCCTCTCAGGATTTTGAGCGTGCATGCACACATGCCCAGCATGAGTTTTAAGCTGCCAGGTCCAGGACTCAAATCGTGGTCACCTCATGAGAGTCCAGCGACCTAACCACTATGTCATTTGCTGGTCCCACCACTTAAGTTTTTTAAAAGCATAATTCCCAGGCACATGAACAGTTCAATGATTGGGTCAAAAGGGCATGATGGAAGGGTGAGGGGAGGGGACGGAATCAAGGGGAAAATAGAAGCAAGACATTGAAAAATGGAAAATGATCTGTTGATGATAATGTGTATGTAATGTTTCCAATAAGTGGGAGTTCAGTTCAAAGGCTTTCTCATTCATGGCTTTCTCATTCATGGCTACTGCTGCTTGATTACCATAACCAAAGTCTGAAGCAGGCAGCTCATGCCTAGAGGTCCATTCTGAATCTCATCCCTTACTTTGAATCATTACAATGTAAATAAACCTTGTATTCCAAGCTCTTTAGAAAAGATATTTCACTTTTAGTTCAGCCTTTATTAACTTTCAGTTTGGGAAGTTCTTGTTTTTTCCTCAAAAGAAGGGAAAACAGAGGGCCCGTCCCTTTTTAGGGGGAACCTGCTCAGTTTCAGAATGAATAAGAGGAATCAGGAAAACTGACAGTTATGGAACCCCCACTGTTCTTTAAAATGCATTCTTTCATCTAATTCCTCAATAATCCTGTGAGAAGGATGTCAAAACACTATTACTTACGGATGAGGAGAATAAAGTTTGAATAATTTAGGTAAACTAGCCTGAGAGTATAGATTGGTTAACAGAAGAGTTTGTTCTTTTAACTTTGAGGTAACAAAACAAAACAAACCATATTCTACTTTTCTCAGGGTACCCAAGTATTTTATTATTAAACTTCTATTTTACCACAAGTTTGTACAAGGTCCTGACCAACTGAGGTGCAGTCTCTAACAGTATAATAAAATAATAAAATGCTGCCCCTGCTCTATTTCTTCTCATACAGTGGAACAGGAAATCAGTACTTCAACCACAATTGGTAGGAGCAAAGAGGAGGAGACAGGAGGAGGAACACTGAGCACAGAAACATTTGGCCACTAAGATTCCAACCGAAGTATGATGCATTCACTCTACAGATATTTAGCATTTAATAGTTACAATCTCAGAGCAAGGTCTGGTTAGAAAAGATGAAACCCTATCGTTCATTTTAAAACAGTAGAGGAAATTGGTATGTAACAAATAAAGGCAAGAACTAATGCAAGAAAACTGATGGAATTCTGTATACAATAAACCAAGTGCCAATTAAGAAGGGATTAATTCTTGCTGAAGCATCAAGGAAAAGTTTCATAGGACAATAGACCTCGTGGGCACATTGGTAACTTGAGAAAATGACCCTGGAGCAAAAGGGATAAGGAAGCTATGACAGCAATGGAGGGTAAAAAGTAGTGAGTGCAAGACACAAGGCAAGACAGAAATCACAGGCAGACCAGATCATGTGGGACAAGGCATTGTAACTACACGAAGTATAAAACATCAGTTAAGAGGGTAAATGCTCTTGTCAGGCTGCCAGTCCCTCAGAGCCCAGGTTGTGCTCCCTCCCTATTTGGCTTTATTCTAGTTGTTCAATCTCATTTAGACTCTGTTTCATCTGTAAAATGGAAATGATAATAACACTTTCCTCCTTGCTCTACTGACTTCTGTCCCAATTGAGTAGACAGGTGTCAAATAGAGACCAAGAAGAGCCCACAGTTGATGGCTACAGCACTGGACACCCACATGGCTGACCACAGTTCATGTCCCAGGCCCGGAGGCCTGAAAATCACAACAAAAAAATAGATAGATAAATTAATTAGTTAAAAAAAAAAAAAAGAAAAGAAAGGAAGGAAGAAAGAAACCAACGTATCAGCTTTAGTCTGATAAATCTGGATGGGAGTCTCTGCCTTAGTCTGGCTGTGAAAATAGGGTTCTTGATGCTAGCTCTCAAGCCTGTAATGTTGAGCCCTACAAGTAACAGCCAGAGCTTCTGATAAGGCACTTAGCAAGAACAACTGAGGTCTACTTGCACCCACATAGAGTCCTGTTACTGAGAGTATGGCCCAGGACAGCTGTAGAATCTTAAACTTCAGCTAAGACCACTGCTCAGAATCTGCACTAGAACAAGAACAAGATCCTCTAGCTGACTCCTATGCACATTAAAGCTAGAGACGTGAAACCATAGGGCACTAATGAAACTGGACTAATAGATGAAACTCTCTCCATCTGGCCTATTAGATTCCTCACTTCTGTCATGGGAAAGAGTCAATGAAAAGTGGACAAGAGGCACGTGTTTCTGCCTATACATCTGTGAAGGCCTAAGTTCTAGCTTAGGACTGGTAGGAATTCAGGATGGTCCAGAGGATTCCTTCTCTTGCAAATACTGGAGTAGGAGAGGAAGATGACCCCAGGTGTGAGACTCTAGAACTTGGTGTGACAGTCCCTGAGATTTCAAATGCAGGGCAAGGGGCAAATTTGAAGACAAAGAAAAATTAAGGTTTATTTTAGCTTTTCACTTTTTATGCTAAAATATTAGAACATCTAAAACTTCTAAGACTGCTTGAATGTTCTCTGAGCACCCTATACAAATTCCCACCATTGCCACCACCTCCTCCAGTGTTTGGAACTTCCTACTCTTTTTTGGCTTAATTTTATCTGCCTCTTCTTCTGCCATTAGAAGGAAAGTTCCACAAGGAGCTATATCTATCTTGTTCATTACTGTTTTCCCTGGAACACAGTGGCATGAGGCTCATACAGCAGATATTTGACAGATATTTGTTAAGCCAATGGACATGAGTCTGGAGTGCCCTGAGACATCAGGTAAAGCTGTTCGATACTGTATTTATAAGTCTGAAACTCATGGGGAAGTCTGGGTTTGAGGTAAGATTGAGTATCATCGGCTACTGGTACAAACTAAGCTAGGAGGCAGATCAGATCACTTGGAGAGAGTTCTGCATTTATGGGAAAGGTGATTTGCTTGTTGGGTTGAGGTGATGTGGGATTCCCGAAGAAAAGATGGTGTCTTCCTCAGCGAGGCCTGGCCACAGAGCATAAAGCAGGTCCCTACTAATGCCATCAAATGCAGCCACCTTTTCCTGTTTTCCTTGGACAAAGCTAGCAATTTCTTGGAAAGTTTTATGATGTCAGCCAGGGTAAACATCCAACAACAGCATTCATCATTAATGGAGAAACACTTTAATAATTCACTGCTTCAATTAACATTTGCTGTTAATCAAGTTTTCATGTCTGAAAGGCTCATACCCTAGCTCAGCAGGTCGTTCAGCATCAAGTGCCATCTGCCTGTCATGGAGCCACAAAAAGACAAATGCTAAGCCCACTTAAAGCCGGAGGTAGAGACCACCTTCCAAAGCAGGCTGCTTCTGGAAACCCTGCACCCCAGGAAGTTAAGAAAAGGAAATTCTACTTTCAAAAGGGGCTTGAATTTCCCAAAAGAAACAGTGGAATCTTCCCTGCATGAGAGAAGAGAGATTACAAATTGGTCTGTTACTAGGTTTCTTATATAACCTTTAAGAAGAAATTATGTCACTCTTCCATTTCTCTCTTTCTCACAAGCTAAACAGGCCTTTACATTGTTAAGTACATATATTCTGGAGCAGAGAGAGCCCTGTTCTCATATGTGATCATTTATAAATTACTGATAACTCTTTGTGCCAAAAGCTAGCACTTCTTTTGAACAGGAAAGACAAATAGGATGTGTTTTCCTATTTGTTTTTACTACCACTGCTACTGTTCTAAGATGTATAAAATTTTAGTTCAAAAAAGTCTAACTGCAAAAAAGCCATATTTATGGTTTACAAGATAGTATTAAATGATCAGAGAGTCTGCTTTTTGATTTAAAGAGTAGAAACTTAATCTCTCCAAACCTCAGTTTCACCATCTACAAAACAGAAAATATACAGAATTCTATAGAAAACAAACTTTTTTCCCTTTGTTTTCACAACATAATCAACACAGAAGAATTCTATGACCAAATGTATGTGTGTGTTCCACCCTCTGCCACATACACCCCAAGCAGGTAATCAGTTCTGCGGTGGACACAGGCTGGGCATTCTCTCATTCAATTAAGCTCTGACCCTACCCACTAGAGAAAGACTCAGATAGCACAGGTCGAGGGCTCAGTCCCCAAGATTTCCCTGCCCCACCTTGACCCGCCCATCCTGTTGAGATTTGGGGCATATGCCCAGCATGTTTTTCAAGCTGCTGGGCCTGGGATTCAGACCTGTGGCCAACCATGTGGGGTCAGGCTCTTTTAAGCACTATGCCACAGGGCTGAGCCACCAGCCACCTAGCTTTAGTTCATACCAGTAGCTGATAACTCATAATCTTTACTTCAAACCTAGACTTCTCCATGAGCTCCAGGTTTATAAATACAATTACTATTGGATAGCTCTACCTGATGGGCCCTCAAGTGGAAGACTGGCACTTAACAATGCCAATCGCAAGCCCCAGGCTGTTTTTCCTATCTCTGTCCAACTGGTTATAACTCAGGATCCTATGACTCCACCTCCTCACATTCAGTTAATTTGCTAGCCCAGTTGACAGAATGCAGGGGAAGTCTTATACCTCCTGGTATACTGTAAAAATTTTTTGAAGAATTTTTTATTTATGGGACCAGAGATGGCATAATGGTTACATCACTGGACTCCCACATAGTCGACTGTGGTTTGAGTCCCGGACTCAGCAGCTTAAAACACACTGGGTGCGTGTGAGTGCATTCCCAAAATCCTGAGAGAAAAATAGAGGAGAAGGGATTGTGGCATGGCCATCCCCCTGGGGGAGGAGGTGATTTCTCACTTTCTTTATCTGTCTCTATGGCGAGCAAACGCACCCTATAGCAAAATTCTCTTAAACAAAAGATTTATTTAATTTTATTATATTTTAATTTTCTACAGGGCACGTACACACACACTAGATAGTGACAGAGAGAGAAAGAGAGAGGAAAAGTGAGAAAGTAAGTCACGGGGTCTGGGGTTCAAACTGCAATTGACCACAAGGGAGTCCAGCACCTTAGCCACCATGTCACCTGCTGGCCTCTGTTAAAAGTTATTTAAATATATTTTTAAGAGAGTTTTATGTTATAGGGCATGTGCACTCACTAAAGAGACAGAAAGTGAGAAATCAGCCCCAAGGGGGGATGGCCATGCTACAATCCCTTCTCCTCCATTCTCTTCTTGAAATTTTGGGCATGCACAGACATGCACCTGGAGTGAGTTCTAAGCTGCCAGGTCTGAGATTCAAACTACAGTCAACTATGTGGGAGTCCAGTGACATAACTATTAGCCATCTGCTGGTCTCAAGATATTTAAAAGGGTACAAATAAGCCACCAGATAAAGAGATACATACAGCAAGGTCTGAAAGGGTTTTGGTGGAGTTGCGATTCGCTGCCGTACAGGAAGATGAATGTGTTCTTATTCCATTTCCTGGAAGCCTCCACATGTTCTGCTATCTGGAAGTCCTCCAAATCTCATCATTTTGGGGTTTTATCGAGTTTTTGTTATGTAGACATGATTAATGAAATCACTGTCTGCTTGGTGACTAATTCAATTTTCAGCCCTTCTCCCCTCTTGAAGGTTGGAACATGGGGCACAAAGTCCCAACCCTCTAATCTGGTCTTGGTCTTGCTTGTGACCAACCCTCATCCTGAAGCTACTGCCAGCCATATCATTAGCACATAAGAAGATATTTATCTCTCTAGAGATTTCAAGCACTTTAGAACTTGTGTGCCAGGAAACAGGAGTGAAGATCAACTATGTATTTCACAACATCACAAGTATGTCATTCAGAAAGTTGCTGTATTAAAGAAAATACTGAAAAAGGATTCCACTCATTAGTTGTCTCCTGGGAAACACTAAAACATTTTAACTATTTAACATGTAACAGGTGAGCTGTGCTTCAGGCCCTTAGGAGATAAATATGAGTAGATCTCCTTTCTGTCTACAATTATTCACTTCAGCCCTTTTATTCATTCAACACTTACTGGATGACTACTATGTATTAGGCATTATTCCAGGAGTGGAGGAGCCATTGAAAATCCCTGCTCCCATGTAATTTGCAGTCTAATCCCAGGAGAAATGCCAAATGAATGAATTTGTAGTAAGCTATTCAATCAATCATTCACTCATCTGTTACCATACTCTTCCTAACCAACCCCCACCCCCAAACTAGACCAGAAGCAGTAGCTAGCTTAGCTTAGAGAGATGATAGATGCTAGGTAGGTCGATAAATATAACGAAAACAATATTCAGTTGGTATGAGTGGAATCATTTTCATTTAAGTGTCTAAGATCTCTCTAAAGATGTGGTATGGAAACTAAAAATCAGAGGAAATCAATTGGAATTGCTAGTACAGAGGCCCTAAGGTGGGAATGAATTTTCCTAGTCCAGAAACAGAAAGTTTCCTACCTAGAGTGCAGTGAGCAAGGGGAACCATGTTAAGAGAAGGGACCAGAGAGCCAGCCCCATGGCCCAGTAGTTTAAGAAGCCAGATCACTGACCTTGCAGTGCAAATTCTGGCCCCGGCCACTTGAAAAACATACTGGATGCATGTGCATGTGTGCCCCAAATTACAGAGGATGGAGAAATGGGGAAGGGATTATGGCATGACCATGCTCATTGGGGGTTGATTTCTCCCTCTCTTTGTCTTGGTGACTGCATGCATCCTCTGGCAAATGCTTTTTACAAAAAAGAACTGGAGAGGGGATTCAGACCTTGTAGGGTTTCATAGGCTGGTGTAAGATCTGATTTTACTATAAGCATGCTGTTAAATCACTACAGTGTTTAAGCAGAGGGGTGGCAAGACTTATCTACATTTTTAAAAGTAAATTTGGGGGGGAGGCAAAGCAGCAGGTGATGTGGAAGTTAAGGTGCTGGACTCCCACATAGCTGACCACAGTCTGAGTACCAGACCCAGAGACTGGAAAATCACACCAGGCGCATGTATATGCATGCCCCAAATCCTGAGAAGAGAATGGAGAAGGAACTGTGGCATGGCCATCCCCCCAGGAGGTGATTTCTCACTTTCCTTTTCTCTGTCTCTCTTCAGCAAGCACACATGCCCTAGAGCAAAAACCTTAAAAAAAAATAAATAAATTGACCCCTGTGAAG
The DNA here is from genome assembly GCA_026018925.1 of Tupaia tana. NCBI lineage: Eukaryota > Metazoa > Chordata > Mammalia > Scandentia > Tupaiidae > Tupaia > Tupaia tana. The sequence continues at coordinate 24,276,332 of JAKSZU010000012.1, forward strand.
AAAGGGACCCCTATAAGGGTGAGAGCTGAACCAGGAGTTGGGAGGTTAGTAGCCCTGAGAAAACAATGCCAGTGCTGTGCTAGCATCACGCAAGCAGGATAAAGAAAAGCAGATGGCTTCACTTGGGTTTTGGAAGTAGAGTTGTAAGGGATTATTGACAGATTGGAAATAGGAAAAGGGAAAACAGAAACCCAAGTTTGTTGGTGTGAGCAACTTTGAAAAATTCAGTCTCTCTCATGAAATCCCACTCGTGCCCAAGTGTGAAAGAACATTAAAGACTCACTCCACTTGAGGGGGTCTTTCCTGCTCCCAAAAATACATGGAGAAGGAAAACTGGAAAGTATGTTCACCACGCAGCCTCCATTGTTCCCTCCTGCTATCTCACAGTACTCAGTGCTGGTTTCACAGGAACAGTGAGGGGCCCATCTATGGCTAGGGCAGTAATCTCCATAAAAATTCTTCACTGTTGGGCTGTCCCTGGAGCCTGGTGGCTAAGGAATCTGGGTCCCACATGGCCAGCCATACAGTTTGAATCCTGACCCCTGGAGCTTGAAAAACACTTTGGGTATGTGTACATGCATGTCCAAAATCCTGACAGAATGGAGAAATAAAGAAGGGACTGCGGTGTGACCATGCCCCATTGGAGGGTGCTTTCTCCTTCTCCCTCTCTTGTCTCTCCAGTGAGTGCATGTGCCCTATAGAACATTTTTTAAAAATGAAAAACTAGGGACCAGCAGTTAACGTAATGGCTATGTCGCTGGACTCCCACATAGTCAACTGCGGTTCACGTCCCGGACCCGGTGGCTTAAACTCACGCCGGGTGCATGTGCGTGCATGCCCAAGATCCCGAGAGGAGAATGGAGGAGAAGGGATTGCGGCATGGCCATCCCCCCTGGGGGGTGATTTCCTGCTTTCTGTCTCTCTGTCTCTCTCTGTCTGTCTGGCGAGCGCACGCGCCCTATAGCGAAAACCTCTCCAAAAAAAAAAGAGAAAAAAAATGAAAAACTAAAAAAAATGAAAGAAAAAGATCCTTTACTGCCATAGCAAAGCCTCATCTTTGGATACTAGGCTTATGACTCAGTAAGTTCAGAAACAAGAATTTAGTCTTTCTTTCCAAACTTCCACAACTTACTGGGATGGCTTAGCCTACTGCCTTTGCCGATCCCAGTCAAATCTTGAAGCTGTGTACCCCCATCCTATTCAAGGCTCCATATACCACACTCGGGACCACAGCCTAGAGTCACCCATAAAGACCTCCTGTTCGGGGCACTTTTTGTTATCTCTAGCCCTGGGCCTCATATTTACCATCTAGACAGCCTCCAGTAGGTATCTAATCATCAAATCTCCTTATGCAAATCATTTCATGTCTTCTTCCAAGAGCAAAATACTATGAGGACAGGACCATGAAGATGGATAACATATTGCTCTGCAGGACTGACCCATGTGGGAAGGTTCCTGGTTTGTATCCAGAGACTTCCCTGAGTATGCCAGGCACATGCATGCCCGCAGTCTAGGACTGGCTGGAGCTGGAGGGGATGTGGCATCAGGACCATGTTGGGGGTGCTGTCTCTATTTCAGTCTCTTTCTCTCTTGCTCATAAAATAAACAAATAAACCTAAGAAAAAAAGATAACTTTTACTTACATAGAGAAAAATGCCCTTTTCAACCTAGTCTATGGGTAAGCCAGCAGGTGGCATGGAGGTTAAGGCAGCTAGATTCCATGTGGCCAACTATACAGTTCAAGTCCTGGACATGGCAGCTTGAAAAACATACCAGTGGAGTGTGTGCATACATGCCCAAAATCCCAAGAGGAAAATGGTGAAGGAATTGTGGCATGGTCATCTCCTTTAGGGGGTGACTTCTCACTTTCTTCACCTCTCTCTCTCTCTCTCTCTCTCTCTCTCTCTCTCTCTCTCTCTCTCTCCATCTCTGGCGAGCACACATGGTCTATGGCAAAAACTAAAAAATAGAAACAAAACCTAGTTCCCAGGGCAAGGTAGGCCTACTGGGTCATACATTTAAATAACTAAAGCAGGTCACTCCAATGTTTTGCTCACAATAAGGAAAATCTTAACTGTTATTTCTATAAAGAGAAATAGGAAACTACTACAAAACCAGACTTCCTACCTTAAAGTTACCCACTTATATAAGCAATATTTCTCTCCTAAATTAAAAAGGTGTGTATGTGGGAACCAGCAGTTAGCATAATGGCTATGTCGCTGGACTCCCACATAGTCAACCGCAGTTCACGTCCCGGATCTGGTGGCTTAAAACTCACGCTGGGCGCGTGTGCGTGCATGCCCAAGATCCCAAGAGGAGAATGGAGGAGAAAGGATTGCGGCATGACCATTCCCCCTGGGGGGTGATTTCTTGCTTTCTGTCTCTATGTCTCTCTCTGTCTGTCTGGCGAGCGCACGCGCCCTATAGCGAAAACCTCTCCAAAAAAAGAAAAAAAGTGTGTGTGTGTGTGTGTGTGTATGAACTATACACACACACACACACACACACACACACACACACACACATATATATATATACAGTTATTCTGAAACATCTAGTAGATGGACCATAGCAATTGTGGAGACTGAGGATCCTCTAGGAATGTTATCCATCTTGGTGGCAGGTGGAGAACATCTCATTTAGAGGTGAGATGTACTGACTCTCAAATTAATTGGAGCAGGCAGCATCCATCCTGCACTGCAAGCAAAGGGCCTTATATAGCTAGTGTGGTTCTTTCTATAGAGAAAGCCAGGCTCAGAGAGAGCCATGTCTTCAGCCACAGTGATGGTGAGGTTTACTGTTCCAGGATAGGCAAGACCCAGAGTCATTGCCGATGCAAGTAATTGCACTTTTAGCATACAGTGAAGTGAAATGTCTATAACAAAAATAACACCATGATGAGTCATATTTACATTAGGCTAGTTTTTTAAAAATCAAGTTTTTAGTTTTCTCTTTAAGAGAGACTATATACAGGTTAAGCTTCATACCTATCCCATGTCTCCCAACCTTTTTTTATTTTTTTATTTTTTGGACAGGTTTTCACTATAGGGCGCGTGCGCTCGCCAGACAGAGAGAGACATAGAGACAGAAAGCGAGAAATCACCCCCCAGAGGGGATGGTCACGCCGCAATCCCTTCTCCTCCATTCTCCTGTTGGGATCTTGGGCACGCACGCACACGCGCCCGGCATGAGTTTTAAGCCACTGGGTCCGGGACGCAAACCGCGGTCGACTACGTTGGAGTCCAGTGACATAGCCATTACGTTAAATACTGGTTCCCTCCCAACCTAACAATAAACTGAGAAGAGGGAAACCATGAGAAGCACATGGGAGAAATTTGAGACACAACTGGAGTTTGCAAGACGCCAAGCATGAAACTCTTAATCCTAAGGAGTGAAGGGAGTCTCCTGTGTGAAGAGGGATGGAGGAGAAACGATATTGAATGGCTCGATAAGTGGAAGCTGCAAAAGGAAAGGTGGATGCTGACTCAGGAGGAGAGAGTAGAATCAATCAGAGGAAGTGCCCACTGGGCACCATCTTTTCAGAGGATGAAGGATGGTTTTCATGGTACAAACTGGATCGAGTTGCAGCTTATTCCTTCCACACCATGATCCTGCACTAAGATGACCGGATACTTTCCTTCTATTATCATAGCTCTGCTGTTTGTTAGGATAGAAAACAGTGAGAATGGCAATGTGGCCAAAAGAAAGCTAGTTTCATCACAGGGTTCAGGTTCACACTTCCTAAAGGATTTTTAGCCCAGGTGGATTGGGAAATTACAACTGGTTACAGCAGTGACTATCTTGACAGATTGCCTCTGCCAGATACAAGAGATTCAAGTGCCCCTCACAGATAAGCAGAGCTGGGGAAAAGGGTTTTCCACACCCAGATTATAGTATGAGACTGGGGGCTCCTTGGGTGTGGTGGCCACATGGTACCTGACTAATCTTTTCTTTATTATTATTTCCTGTTTTATGAAAGCTATTTGTTCTACTAACCTCAGTTTTATAGTTAATTTATGTAATCTAATTATAAATATCCTTTTTATTTCTGTTATCAGGGTAGACATTATAAATCTACTAGAAATTTCAAAAGAAGAATAGAAGGTTTCTGTGTATCAAATACTAATCCAATACCAAAAAGGCAAATAATAAACTGGGAAAAATATGTGCAATAACTTAACAGATCAAATGCTAATATATTCAGATTAAAAACTAAAATGAAAACAAGGATAATAATATTTCACCCACCATTCCGGCAAAGGTTTTTAAATGAGAGTACTTCATTCTGGCAAGGGCACAGTATAATGCTTTCTGGATAGCAATTTAGAAGTAAATTTCCAGAGCTTTAACTGTCTTTATATCCTCTGATCATGAATATTTCTGAATTTGATTCTAAGAAAGCAACATAAAAACAGAATCAAAGATTTAAGCATACAGCTGTCCTTTAGAAAATAATTTGTGAGAAAAAGCCAAATATCCAATATTTGGAGAATAAGGAAAACTATAGTAAGTCTACATTGTGTGATACAGTGCTACTATGAAAATAATATTCACGAAAAGTTTTTAATGACATAGGAAAGATGTCATGAATGTTTCTTTCAAGACTAAAATACAGGGCCAGTGGGTAGCATGGTGGTTAAGGTTCTAGATCCCACATAGCTGACTCCAAAGTTCAAGTCCTAGACTCAGTAGTTTGAAAAACACTGGGTGTGTGTGCATGCATGCCCCAGTCCCTACAGAACAGAAGCGAAGGGATTGTTGCATGACCATACCACCCCGGGCATGATTTCTCACCTTGGATAGTAGCTCTCAATGTATCCTACTAGGCTTCCTGCTTGAACTTATCTGAGACTATGGGACCCATACCTCTGACATTTCCTTCCTAGATTCCTTCTTTAACATAAACTACTTCTGACAGCTTCTAATCTTTCTATCTTAAGATGAAGACAAAAAAAAAAAATCAAAACAACAAAAACCAGTATGTGTGAAAACTACAGACAGTTGTGACATTTTAGAGGTGCAGACATAAAGGACCACACATCTCTTGACAGCAAATTCTGACCACCCACTTCAAAGCAACTGGTGCATACTAGAAAGCTTCCCTAAACAAGTTCAAATTCTACCTTTCATTTAGTCAGATCACCAAGCAGATGCCAAATCCCAAGAGCCTAGAAACTGGGACAGCAGAGGCCATCCTGTCCAATTCTCTAGGTCTTCTGTCTCATTGGTACTGACCAAGATGATCCAGCAGGAATGACAAGCACATCTCTGTACACTGTAATATTACTTCACTATCCAGATATCTGGGAACACTCAGAGGACTCCCATTACAAGCAGCAGAGCATCTTCCATGTATATATTATGCCTCTGCTACATCATCCTATGGACACCTTAGGTGACATGAAATGCTGGGATGTTTGGTGGCTCTAACTCTGGTCTGGTGGGTGCTCTATAATTCATTTTTTCCTATGGCACACATCCTCGAGTCAAAAACAGGCACCTGAAAGTTTCTGGCACACAAATGCAATCAATTAGACAGCGGACCTATACCCCCTAGTATCCACAGGGTTGGAGAATGGAAGTCTGATTTCAACGGTTTCTTCCTTATTGATTACAGACACCAAAAACAATTTGTTAATTCTCTTTCACTATTGAACACATAATAGCAGGCAAGGTTCTTGGCACATAAAATTAGTTTAATAAATGCTGAACATATTTATTTAATTACTTCGTTACTTAGGTTGGTTTCCTGGTCTCAAAATAATTAAGATCAATGTTACAGTAAACACTGAACCCTCAGACCATATAATTCTCATGGTAAGTGAAAACAATAACATACAGGTATTATCACAGTTGAGTAAGCTAGTCTTCCTAATGACTTGACTCCCTTAAATCTGACCTATAGAACTTAAAAGGCCTTGTCCATGCATGGGCCCTTCTTCATGTAACTTCCAGGGATCTTGGACTAACAAATTTCCAATCTGTATTATCCTGTGTTTAAAATAAATTAGAACGATCAGAATCTCCCATTCATCCATTTTTCAAGATGATTGTTGACCCTGGGAAAATCTCTCCATGCAGGAATGAGCACTCAGAAAGAGATCAAATATAGAAGAGAGGAGTCTACCAATTAAGATCTAAGATCCCTGAGACATCAAAGGACAATGAAGTGGTCTAATTGGTTCCTCAAGAAGACAGCAGTTGGATCAGACATTGGCCCCTAAACCACCTATCATTGTGTGGGCTCACAGAGGCATCGATGATCTGAGCAGGGAACTTCCTTCAAACAGCCCCTGCAGTCAGTGCGAGGGCGCTTCACCCTCACTGCTCCGACGGGTGCAGGCTGCATTTATTCTGGGTCTGCTCTTTTAATCTTCTGTGAGCCAGCCACATGTGTAAGGTCTCTAGTCTATTATCAGAGTGTAATCTTTTCACTTTTCAAAATAGCTTCTCTCTGGAGCCAGAAAGCTTAAATAGGGCATCAGAGTGCTAATCAGCTCCTGTTCACATATGGGAATGCTAAGGAATCTGTGCAACAGCCAAATAGAGACGCAAAGCTGGATTCCCTTCATCTGACCCAGGGATGTAGTAATGCCACCCTCAGCTCCTATTCCAGAGTCACTGGCTTGGGTTCCAATGAGTGTAAGGGGTGAAAGCAGTGGTAGGACAGATGATATGCACTCTGACTATGCAATGACAGAACAGACATCAGTACCTAGTTTCTCTTGTAGCCATTAGATTACTGGTAGAATAAGTCAGAAGTTTCTGGGTTCATTACTATGATGTGAAAGAAAGGACTTCCGAATCATTTATCTGTAGGCTGTCTGTCCTAATCATTTATATTAGGTTGTCTGAAAAGTCATATTGCATTTTTGCACAGAAAAACAGAAAAATATCTCATGACTTTTCTTGCAACCTAATAGAAATGCAAGTTCATTTTCCTGGAAACTTTTCTTTAGTTGGTATTACACACCATTTTCATATATGATCACCCAAATGCCGTAAGATTACTTTCTCTTTTTTTTTTTGGAGAGGTTTTCGCTATAGGATGCGTGAGCTCGCCAGACAGACAGAGAGACAGAGAGACAGAAAGCGAGAAATCACCCCCCAGGGGGAATGGTCACGCTGCAAACCCTTCTCCTCCCTTCTCCTCTCGGGATCTTGGGCACGTACGCACACGCGCCCGGTGTGAGCTTTAAGCCACTGGCGTGAGTTTTAAGCCACCGGGTCCAGGACGCGAACCGCGGTCCACTACGTGGGAGTCCAGCGACATAGCCATTACGCTAACTGCTGGACCCCATAAGATTACTTTCTTATTCAAGAAAAAAAATTAAATTAAATGCTACACATTTCTTCACAGTTAAACCCATTTTTCTTTATGTTAACATACATTTTCAGGGCACAAGAGAAGTCATTTCAATGAGAGCTTTTTGTTTTTTTGTTTGTTTTGTATTTCCAATTTTGGGAAAGAAAATACCTACTTCTTCCCTATGAACTTAGAGTAAAAACCTAGCAGGGGCACAAGTAAGGGAGATCAACCACTCAGGTGCCAGGGTACTCAATGGAGACAGGAGGAGTTGGTCTTCCAAGTGTTTGGAAGTGGATAACGCCAGAAAGTGAGCATAAACCATGTCTTAGAGGGTACTAATTGGGTCAGCAGGTGGTGTGGTGATTAAGGCACTGGATCCTACATGGTCAAATGCATGGTTTGAGTCCTGGAAACTGGCAGCTTGAAAAATACACTGGGTGCATGTGCATGCATGCCCCAAATCCTGAGAGCAGAACGGAGGAGAAGGGACTGCAGCACGGCCTCCCCACTTTGGGGGACGATTTCTCACTTTCCTTCTCCCTCTTCCTCTCTCTCTCCCCAATATGCCCCATGTGCCCATGTGCAGAGAAACAACAACAAGAAATTAGGGTTCTAATAACCACAACCAGGAATGTTTTATCTCCATTCCACCTATTCCATACACAATCCAACCGCAAATCTTTTCAGCTATACCCTATATATTCAGGGCTGCATCATGTCTTTATGCCTCTACTTTTACAACCTGCTCCAAGCCACTGTCAACTCTTTCTCAAGTAACTCTGATAGACTCCTAACTGTTCTCTCTTCTAATTTTATCTCCCATCAAACGAAACCTATTCTCTACATTACACTCCAACTTACACTTTGAAAGCATGTCAGATGATGGAACTCCCAAATACAGATTAAAGTCAACCTTCACCACAGCTTGGAAACCTTTACATCCAATGTACTCACTCCTTGCTCTCATACCATGATGACCTCCATCTTCCCCTACTTATTCTGGCACCCCAGCCTTTACCATTTCCCTCTGCTGAGATGTCCCACTCTCCAGACACAAACATCACTTTCACTCTCAATTCCTTTCAATCTCTGCCCAAGGGTAATCTTACTTGAGAAGCTTTCCCTGATCACATTACATTGTGACAGTAGTAACCCCCAGTCCTTGTCTCTCCTACACTGATTTATTTTTCTTCAAGACACTATTAAATACTATACAGTATTTATAATATATATATACTCCATCACTGCAATAGTACCAGCAGGTAAATTCAATTAGGACAAGAATTTTCTTTTCCTTTTTTTAACTTACAGGCATATCCTCTAGAACACAGTCTGGCATATAAGACAATCTTTAGTCAATATTTGAATGAGTGAATTAATGAATGGATGGATCAAAGTCACATTCAGCATTTTACTCAGAGAACAAGGATGAATTTATAACTAAGAGACAAAGGTAAAGGACTGAAAGCTAGGAGGATGTCGCAAATGAAAGACTTGGGGCAAAGAGCAGAATTGAATTAAGATAACTCCATGACTCAGAAGACTGTATATTTGACATTTGATAGGCAGGGGGTCAATCTGGTTTGAGTTCTGTCTGAGAAACAGGAAGCTAGTAGTTTGAGGAACACACTTTATTACCCTTGGGGAAATCAGGGCACTTCCTCCTCTCCAACTCCTGTTCTAGTCTCTGAAATTCCTAAAGCTCCTAAGGAGACAATCTTATATGGTCTTCAAATGTGGGAGCTAATGTCTGTCTGATGCTTGACACATGCTTGATAAACGACTGTTGAAATACTATGTCAGAAATACCCTTTCCAAACTCTTAGAAGGTGGGATGTAAATCCTAGGTCTGGGAAGAGCTGGGGCTCTCTGACTATCCAGCTCTATGCATTCTCCTCTTTTCAGAGTCCTTATAATCCTTTTCAGCTCAAAACTGTTGCAGGAGGGCTTCAGTGATGATATCCAGGTTCTTGGTGTTTTGGACAAAGCATTGAACGAAATAATGACAACAGCAAAAGGAAAAGGTAGTTTGGCAGAAGTGAAAGTATACTTCTGAGAGGTAGAAGCAGGCCTAGGCAGAGAGAGAGGAAGAGTGGCTCAAAAGGCCCTGGCAGTTATGTTCTGTGAGATTTATAATTTTTTTAAATCTAAGTTGTGTTAACTGACCATTGCCTGGGGCCACTAATTGTTCTCATCTCACTGGCTCTATCAAATGTGACTGGGCTCATTTATCTCATTGGCTATATCAAATGTGATGTAATTAGACATCCACCAATGGAAATCTCCTGCCTACATTATCTTAAGCAGAGAATTTTCTGCCCTGATCAGTTTTTCTGACTAGTCACATAGACAGATGCTCCAGTCCTGACTCAGGACCACCTTCCATATTTTGCAGTTCCAGCATATTTGAACATAACTTACCTGGACATGATTCTTTTATGTCTTATTGTTTGTCATTTCAATTTTGTTCTTACAAATGTTTATTACGTTATTCCTCAATAAACAATGTATTCAAGGCATGCTATTTTTTCATCTCTAAATTTTCCTTTAGTCTCTGAGCTGATCAGACAGCTCCCTCTACAGCCTCCTTGGCACTTTGTGACTTTTTTTTTCTTTGCTAGTAATTTTGTACATTCTAAATCAAAATTTTCTAATATTTTGAAGCCAACTATTCATTTAACATCTCACACTGCAGAACCATGATCAGTTTTGTTATTATCTTTAAAATATTTCTCAAATAAAATATGTCACATCTTTTGCCACTTTCACATTTAATGTGACTCTTTCACTTTTTTCTCAGTTTTTATGTCAGCAACAAATTCCTCCTTATTGGTAAGAAGTAGGTCCTATATTAGTCAAGTTTCTCCAGAGAAGCAAAAATAAGAGAGAGAGAGAGTCACTGAGACTTGTTAATAAGAAATTGGCTTACCAGATTATGGAAGGGCTGGGAAGTTCCACGATCTGTAGCCAGCAAGCTGGAGACTCAGGAGAACCAATGGTGCAATTTCCAGTTTCAAAACTTTCAGGCTTGAGATCCAAGAAGGACTGATGTTTCAATTGGAGTCTAAAGGCAGAAAAAGCTTAATGTCTGTGCTCAAGCAGTTAAGACAAGAGGAATTCCCTCTTACTCAGCCCATTTATTTTATTCTAGTCTTCATTGATTAGACAAGGCCCACCCAATTAGGGAAGACAATCTCCTTTACTCAGTCCATGGATTCATATGTAAATTTCATCCAGAAATGCCCTTGCAGACACACCCAGAAAAATGTCTGACTGAATATCTGGGCACCTTTTCTGCCCAGTCAAGTGAGCACATAAAGTTAATTGCCATAACCTTTAGTATTCTTTTAGTTTCTTCTCTACTTTTGCAAAATAATTTCAGAAAGAAATTAGGTCTTTCTTGACTCTTTTCATCAGAGGTTTCCTCCAGAAATCTAGTTCTTATTTCTTTTCATGGCAATATCCTGTCTCTGCCAGGTTATGATTTATATCTGCTGTGCATCATTCTATCATTTATTCCACAAGCAACCATTTTGTATCGATACCTAATATGCATCGGGCATTTTACCAGAAATTACGCACTCCTATTCTTATTTTTTTTTTTTTTGGTTAAAGAATTATTTATTTACCTAATTTTATTTGTTGTTATTATTTCTTTTTTAATTTGATCAGAGTGAGACAGAGAGCGAGTCAAAGAGAAAATGAGAAAGTAAGCCACCAGGTCCATGATTCGAACCAGTCGGCCAGCAACTTAACCACCTCCTGGCCCCACCACTCCTATTCTTCTGTCCTACTGGCTTTGCCTATGTGTTGTGAGAGGTCCACTCTCCACTTCTGGATTTTTCTGTCTCATATGTTGTCAAATTCTTATCTTCTTTATTATTTTGTATATTATTTATGGCTTGCAACTCCTAGTGGTTTATTCACAGCAACATAAATACAGGTAGGAGTAGAAACCACAACCTGGCAATAAATTCATGCATCTGGCCAGGGCAGAGACTCTGAGTACTCAGTTTGGCTGGCAGTGGTTCTCAGTCTATGTCCACAATCACAGTATATTAAGAAATACTGAGTTTGGGGTAGAAAGTACCTAAAGAGGGAACTAGCAGTTAGCGTAATGGCTGTGTCGCTGGACTCCCACGTGGTCGACCGCGGTTTGCCTCCCGGACCCGGTGGCTTAGAACTCATGCCGGGCGCGTGTGTGTGTATGCCCAAGATCCCGAGAGGAGAATGGAGGAGAAGGGATTGTGGCGTGGCCATCCCCCCTGGGGGGTGATTTCTCGCTTTCTGTCTCTCTGTCTCTCTCTGTCTGTCTGGCGAGCGCACGCGCCCTATAGCAAAAACCTCTCAAAAAAAAAAAAAAGAAAGAAAGAAAGAAAGTACCTAAAGAGCTGCTGACCCAATAGCAGATAGACTGCAGTGATAGGGAATCTACAGTGGGAACTCTGAAGGACTTGGAGAGAGGTTGCTGGCACTCAAGACATTCGTGTTTATTTGGCTGGATTGAAATTCAGGGATGAGACCACAATTTCTGGAAAAAGAGCTGGCAAGAACAAGGCCTGATATTGGTGGGTAGGAGTGGAACTTTGGAGCCAGATTGTCTGGTTATGTACCCTCTGGAGACAAAAGCCTCAGGCAAGTTACTTAATCTCTTTATCGTGGTTTCTTCACCTGCGAAGTGGAAAAACTAATAGTTATCATCACATATGACTGAGGTAAAGTTTAAATTAATATAGTAAATTAGAATATATAAAGCCTCTAATTCAGTTGCCATTGCTAATTTAGTTTATTATTGTTTCTATTTTATTTGAATAGGAACTAATGCCAAGACTATTACACAAAGTAAATGAGGGTGAGGAATATTTTCAGGTTTGAAAATTTAGTAAAGGATGTTCTTATTAGATAGAAGAATCGAATGACTATAACATGGTAATAAACATGGAAGTGAAAATGTCCACCATGGTACACTTGATCCAAATCTAGTAGTCTTTGACAATGTAAGGGCAAGGGCTTATGGATGCCCCACCTCATGAACATGTGTCTCAGGATATCAGGTGAGTAAGTAACTGTGTGAGGCTTTAGGGATTCAGGAGAGGCAAATCCTTAAAATGGTGTTTTACCTTTTTTAAAAAATACGATTATTTGATCATTTACTTTATGAAATATGTTGTAACAAAAGAATATGTAATGGGCCGGCAGTGGCTCAGTGGTAAAATGGGGTACTCTCAAAGGCAGACCTGCATGGAAGAGTTCTTGGTTCATGTCCAAGATCTCCCTGAATATGCTGGTCACCTATATGCCCATGATCCAGGGCTGACTGAAGGTGGAGCCGGACTGCAGCATCAAGACTCTGGACGACAAGGTACAATGTGATGTTTCCGTGTCTGTATAATTTTATAAGAATCAAATCAGGGTAATTAGGACAATTCACAATTTTAAACATTGATCATTTCTTTGTTGTTTATCAGTGAGGGGTGGAAATAAAGTCATCAAAATGAAAACTGATACATAGGAATATTGACAAGAAATTAGAAACGAAGGGACACAGGTAAGATTTCAGTAAACTGAGGCCAAATAAATCATCCTCAAAGAGAAGATGGATTGCCATGAAATAGATCTGATAGGATTAGTCCCCTGCTCTGTTAAATAAAATATTTGACATTCCATCCATTTCAGATTTGGGAGTTTCCATCTATCTTACACCTGCTAAGAATAAAGAATCTGGTGATTCCCAGGCCCAGAGGAATAGGCTCAGGTAAAACCAAACTTGAGTCATTCAAGGACTAGATGGAATTCAGAGCAGAGTCAACATTATTTTTAAACAGTCCCTCCATTCCTGGAAATTCTTCCTCCAGAAATAAACCACACTAAGTCCAGATTTTGCTTTACTTAATAAGGTAAATTATTGAAAACTTTGCTCAAAGAAGAAAAGCATAGTATACACTTTTCACATTACCTAGTATTGTTATTTTTCCAAGGTCTCTGGTGAAATTAACGTCTTTTGAGGTCTGCTGTCTCACCTGCCTAATCCTCCAGTTCCCTTCTAGAACTGAAGCTCTGTCACATTCGTTTTAAATTGTTTAAAAGAATTATTTATTGGGGCTGACAGGTTGCATGGTGGTTAGAGGTGCTGGATTCCCACATGGCCAACCACAGTTTGCGTTCCGTACCTGTCAGCTAGCTTTCTTGCTTTCCCTTTCCCTCTCTCTGGTCAAATTAAAAAATAATAATAACAAATGAAAATAAATAAATCTTTTTAAAAAGTTAGTTAATTTTGTGAATTATTATTATTATTATTATTTTCATTTGCCATAGGGCACATGTGCCCACCAGAGAGACAGACACAGAGAGAGAGAAAGTGAGAAACAAACCACCAGGTTCAGGCTTGCTTCCATGGCAGTGAGCCACGTGGGAGGCAAGCATCCCAACCACACAGCACCCACTGGCTCCTGTCATCTTCTACTTTTTTTGATTTTTAAGAATTATTTATTTAATTTTATTATTATGATGATGATGATTTTTAACTTGCTATAGGACACATGTGCTCACCATCAAGACAGAGTGAATGAGAGAGAGGAAAAGTGAGAAAACAAGCCACTGTCTGGGACTCAAACCACAGTCACGTGGGAGTCCAGGGCCTTAATCACCATGCCACCCGCTGGCCCCCACATTCTATTTTTAATTTAAACTTTATTTATTTATTTATTGGAGTGAGAGAGAGTGGGGGGTGGGGGCTAAGGTACCCTTGACAGAGTCTTACCATGCCATGATCCTCCCCCAATCTTCTAGCCATGATCATAGGAGCCTGGTGTGTTCAGGTCAACCTGGCAATTGAACCTGGGTCTCCCATGTGGCTCCAGTAATATACACTGCCAGTTGACTGTGCCACTATGGTAGGGCCCCTGTCACATTCTTGAACTCATTCCCAGTATATTTGAGCCAGCTCTTTAAAAGTGAAGTGTTATGTACTATATGAATAAAATAAAAGATGCTATACAGAACACTTCAGTGCAAGATGGCAGACTGAGCACATTTTGTCTTCCCTAATGCCTAGTCCCACTAAAATAATAGTAAAACAACACTTTTGAACTAGTATAAACAAAACAGCAAAGAGTATAACAGAAGGTAGAGAGAAAGTGTGAGGATGCATTCCTAGCAGATAAAATATTTCAACATATTTCTGGAAATGGAAAACAGATGGGAAAGTGCTAACAAATTCAATAAATTGGGAGAAGTCATAGTGTGAATACTATTGCAAGGTACCACAGAGAAAAGGAAATATATGCCTGGCAAAGCCCTATAATCAGAAGGTGAGGGTAGAAGTAGGTTGGAACCAAAAATTGATAGTATGTGGATAGAGCAGAGTGTCCCAACTCCTACTGTTCAAGAAAGAGGTTAGCCCCCTAACATTTATCACCAGAAGAAAAAGATCTCTAAAGAAAGTAAATGAACTGGGGCCAGAAGGTGGCATGATGGTTAGGGCACTGGACTCTCACTTGAACAATCATAGTTTGAGTCCCGGACCTGGTGGCTTGCTTTCTTACTTTCCCTCTCTCTTTTTCCAGTGAGGGCACGTGCCCTATAGCAAATTAATAAATTGTAACAATAATAAATAAAATAATTCTTTAAAAAATAGAAAGTAAGTGGACTATTAAGGGAGAACTAGTGTCCAATGATACTACTGTCACACTGAAATTAGGTCCCACTTTTTACGAAGTTTGTTCCCTTTCTAAAAATTCACTTTAAGAAAAAGCTTCCAGGTAATAAGCTTATACACATATAGAGAACTCAGGAAAGTAGAGATGTCAGAGAATGAATGTCAATTCTGCCCAAAATGATAAGCAGGTCTAACACAACTTCTATGAAATTCTCATAAAATATTTAAAAAGAATTACTTAGTTTTATTTAGTATTATTTTTAAATTTGCTATAAGGTATGTGTGCTCACCAGAGAGAAAGGAGACAGGGAAAGTGAGAAAGCAAGCCACCAGAGGTCAGCAGGTGGCGTGGTAGTTAAGGCACTGGCCACTCCCACATGGCTGTCCACTGTTTGAGTCCCAGACCTGGAGGCTTGCTTTCCTACTTTCTCTTTCTCTCTCTCTGGTCAAATCAAACAAAATAATAATGATGATAATAAATGAAATGAAATAATTCTTTAAAAAAAAGAGAGAGAAAGAAAAGAAAGCCACCAGGTTCAGGACTCAAACCGCTGTTAGCCATGTGGGAGAGTCAATATCTCAACCACCATGCCACCTGCTTGCCCCAAAAAAATATTTTGTCAGATTTAGATGAGGTAAACCTCTTCTGGAAGGCCTCTCTCTGGTCAAATTAAAATACATAAACTAAATAAATAATTCATTCAGAACAAGACTATTCTAAAATTTACATGAAAAGGCAAAGGAACTAGAGAGCTAACACAATTTTTAAAATCAATTAGTAGGAATCTATATGATTTCAAGACTTATTGTATAATTTTAGTAAACAAAACTGTGTGACACTTACAGAGGAATAGATTCACAGAATAGAACATAATGAGAATCCAGAAATTGAACCAAATACGTTCAATAGATTTTTTTCTTTCTTTCTTCCTTTTTCTTTTTTTTTGCCATAAGGTGTATGTGCTTGCTGGAGATAAACAGAGAGAGAGAGAGACAAGTAAGAAACCACCTCCCAGGCAGGATGACCATGCCACAATTCCATCTCCTCCATTCTCCTATTCTCCCCTCAGGATTTTGTGTGCCCATGCAGACATGCCTTGTGTGTTTGTCAAGCCTCTAGCTCTGTGACTCAAACCATGTAGTCATGTGGGAGTCCAGTGCCTTAACCAACATATTACCTGCACTGGCCCAGTGTTCAACAGAGTTTTAACAAAGGTTCAGGGGAAATAAAGGTAATTCAATGGAGGAAAAACTGCCTTTTCAACAAATAGTACTAGAGCAATTAGACATCTATAGGCACAAAAACAAACAAACAAACAAACAAACAAAAACTCTGACCAAGTTTCACAACTTAATAAAAATTAACTTAACGTGGGTCATAGACTTAGATATAAAATATAATACAAAAGGATGCCAAAATGCTTGTGGAAAAATGGAGTTAAAATTCAAATTTATTTTGGCATAGAAAAAATTTTTAAAGAATGATTTTATTTAACTTTATTTATTTACTTATTTTAATTTGCCCAGAGAGGGACAGAGAGAGAGAGAGAAAGAGAGAGAGAAAGCAAGCCACCAGGAGGTCCGGGACTCAAACTGCAGTGGGCCATGTGGGAGTCCAGCACCCTTAACCACAATGCCACCCTCCAGTCCCCCAAATTTTTGAAATCTATGTATTTTCCATAAACTTTCTGATGACTTCTTAGCATTTACAATAATTCTGTATAAAATCTTAGGGGATCATGGCTAGGCAAAGATTTCTTAGACTTAGCCTCATGATTCATAAAAGGAAAAATTGACAAATTGGGTTTCATCAAAATTAAATTTTTTTCTCTGTGAAAGACTCTTAAAAGGATAAAAAAAAGAAAGCTACAAAATGGAGAAAATATTTGCAAACTGTGTATCTCACAAGTTACCAAAGACCTCTCAAAAATAATAAATCAAATAATCCAATTAGAACACGGACAAAGGACATTAAAAGAAATTTTGTTAAAGAGGATATGCAGATGGCAAAAAAGAACACAAAAAGATTTCAACATCATTAGCCATTCAAGAAATGGATATTAAAACCTTGCCCAGTATAAATAAATTTTACTCAAGGTATATGTATAAATACCCAGAGTAGTGGTGATGATCAATGTTGTAAAGAATTTATTATGATCATGAGAAACTGGATATAATGTTAAAATAACTATTTTCTGAATAAAATCTCAAATAGCCTGAAAAATAAAGAAAGAAATCTCACAAATGAGATGCTGTTACAAATCTACCAGGATGGCTAAAATTAAAAATAATGACAACACCAAATGCTGACAAACTTTTTTTTTTAAGAGAGACTTTTGTTATAGGGTGTATGCACTCATGGGAGAGGCAGAGAGAGACAGAGAGACAGAAAATGAGAAATTATGTCATGCCATAATCCCTTTTCCTCCGTTCTCAGGACTTTGGGCACAATGCACACGTACACTGTGTGAGTTTCAAGTCTCCAGGTCTGGGACTTGAACTGCAGTCAATAATGTGGGAGTCCAGCAATGTAACCATTATGCCATCTGCTAATCCCAAATACTGACAAACTTTTTCAGAAACTGGATCACTCTTACATTATTGGTTTGAATGTAAAATAGTACAGCCTCTATGGAAAACAATTTGGCAGTGATTTTAAAATACTAGACATACAACTACTGTATGATCCAGCAATAGTAGTCCTGGGCATTTATCCCAGAAAAATAAAGACTTATGTTCACACAAAAACTTTGGAAAAAATATTTACAGCTGACTTAAAGGTTTTTGCTATAGGGCGCGTGCGCTCGCCAGACAGACAGAGAGAGACAGAGAGATAGAAAGCAGGAAATCACCCCCCAGGGGGGATGGCCACGCCGCAACATTCTCCTCTCGGGATCTTGACGTGAGTTTTACTCGGTTAACAGCGACCCATTACGCTAACTGCTCCCCCAGCTGACTTACTCTTAACAGCCCCAAACTGGGAAAAACCCACAAGTCTTTTGATGGATGAATAGTTGAACAAGTTGTGGTACGTATCTTGTACTACTCAACAGTAAAAAGAAACAAATTACTGAAACATACAAAAACCTAGATGAATCCTCATAAAATTATATTGAGTTAAAAAAAAAAAAGCCAATTTCAGGGCCAGCAGGTGGTGTAGTGGTTAAGGCACTAGACTCCCAAATGGCTGACTGTGGTTTGAGTCTCGGACCTGGTGGCTAGCTTGCTTGCTTTCTCACTTTCTCTTTTTCTGTCTCTCTCACTCTTTGTCTCTTTCTGGTAAGCACACAAGCCCTGTAGAAAATTTTAAAATAATAATAATAACTATAAATAAAATTAAATCTTTTAAAAAATTATTTATTTAGTTTAATTTGACCAGAGAGGGAGAAAGAGAGAAAGAAACTGAGAAAGCAAGCCGCCAGGTCCAGGACTCAAACCGTAGTCAGCCATGTGGGAATCCAGTGTCCTTAGCCACCATGCCACCTGCTGGCTCCTAAAAATATATATATATTTTTTTTTTTTGGAGAGGTTTTTGCTATAGGGCACGTGCGCTCACCAGACAGACAGAGAGAGACATAGAGACAGAAAGCGAGAAATCACCCCCCAGAGGGGATGGTCACGCCGCAATCCCTTCTCCTCCATTCTCCTCTAGGGATCTTGGGCACGCACACACATGCGCCCGGCGTGAGTTTTAAGCCACCGGGTCCAGGACTTGTACCGCGGTCGACCATGTGGGAGTCCAGCGACACAGCCATTACGCTAACTGCTGGTTCCCCTAAAAATTATTTTTTAAAAACCTAATTTCAAAAATGCATAAATGAAAGCAAATTAATAATTGCTAGAAGTTGAGGGGATTCTCTAAATTGAGTGAACTGAGCAAAGATACTCTAAACTGGGATTTCTTTCCATTATTTCTTTTCTTTTTTTTAATTTAGAATTATTTAATTTTATTACTATTTTAAATTTTGTATAGGGCATGTGCACTAACTAGAAGAGAGAGAAATGAGAAAGCAAGTCACCAGGTTTGGGACTCAATCTGCAGTCAGCCTTGTGGGAGTCCAGTGCCTTAATCACCACACTACCTGCTGGCCCCTCCATTATTCCCTTTTTCTTTAATTAATTTTATTTATTTATTATTATTATTTAATTTGCCATAGGACACATGTGCTTACCAGAGAGAGACAGAGAGAGGGAAAGTGAGAAAGCAAGCCGCCAGGTCTGGGACTTGAGCTGTGGTCAGTGATGTGAGAGTTTAGAACCTTAACCACCATGCCACATGCTGGCTTACCTCCATTATTTCTTATAACTGCATGTAGTTACTATTATCTCCAAATTAAAACACACAAAAAAAAATCCTGCAAAAATATTAACCTTCAAAGATGAGTAGAAGGGGGACCAGCAGGTGGCAGGGTGGTTAAAGGTGCTGGATTCCCACATGGCAAACTGTGATGTGAGTCCTGGACCTGGTGGCTTGCTTTCTCATTTCCTCTCTCTTTCTGTTCTTTTCTGGTCAAATTTAAAAATAAATAAATAAAGTTAAATAAAATGGTTCTTTAAAACAAAGATGAGTAGAGGGTCAAGGGATGGTGTGAAGGTTAATACAATGGATTCCACATGGCCAGCTGCATATTTATAGTCCCAGACCTGGCGTTTTAAAAATCATGCTAGCCACATGTGTGTGAGTGTGCCTAAAATCCCAGGAGGAGACTAGAAGAGAAGGGACTGCAATGTGGCCTCACCCCTGGGAGGTGATTTCTCACTTTCCTTCTCTCTCTCTCTCTCTCTCTTAGGTGAGCATACATGCCCTATAACAAAACCAAAAAAAAAAGTAGTAGAAAATATTTCTTTCAAATTTTGTCTTTACTTTGTTGTTCCTTTATGTTTCCTATCTGAATAAAAACAGTAAATATTTATTTTAAAAAATATTTCATTGTATTTATTATAATCATTTTTCATTTGACTAGAAAGAGAGAAAAAGAGAGAAGGCTAGAAAGCAAGCTGCCAGGTCCAGGACTTGAACTGTGGTCAGTCATGTGGTGGTCCAGTACCTTAACCACCATGCAACCTACCAGCCTGATTTATTTACTTATTATTTAATTTGCCAGAGAGAGAAAGTATCCTCTAACAGGGTGTGGTTACTCCACAATCCCGTCTCTTCCATTTCTCCACCCTATCAGGATTTGGACCACACACACACACGTGCCCGGTGTGAGTTTCAGGCGATCAGTGTCTGGATTCAAATCACAGTTGACCACATGCAATCTCTGCATTTCTCTCTCTCTCTTTTTTAAGAATTATTAATTTTATTTATTATTTTTTAATTTGCTATAGAGCATGCACACTCACTAGAGAGAGAAAGAGAGAGAGAAAAGGAAGTGAGAAAGCAAGCCAACAGTTCTAGGACAAGAACCATGGTAGGCCATGTGGGAGTCCAGAGCCTTAATCCCCATACCACCTGCTGCTCCCAAATCTGACTCACTCAACCACCAGGCTGTGGGGCTGGCCTAGAACAGTAAATATTTATTGAACCCACATTTATATTTAATATGGGTATTTTAATATTACCTTATTTAATGTGCACAAACCTTGAACCAAGTAATATCCCCAATTTCTATTTGAGGTCTCTAAAGCTTAGGAGAGGTTACGTAATTTATCTAAGATCGCACAGTTGGTGCTCAAGTGACAAAGTCATGATTCACTTGCAGACCTGCCTGGCCCTAACACCAGTGCTCTTGACTGCCATAATATACTTCAAAGACAATCTATGTTCAGAATCACTTGGAAAGAACTTTATTTTGGACTGAGAGCTAAGAGCATGAGATTTTAATTGTGTTTTTCCCTTACCCAGCTGTTTTCTCATATCTCCTTTCCTACCCTGCTCTCTATGCTCTAGTGAAGATGCATTTCAGGTATTCCAGAAGCATCACAGGCAAGCTGAGCTCTCTGCTTCACTGACTGACCCTAATAAAATCCAATATTTCTTAAAATAAGTTTCTAAACAGCTCATGAAAACACTGTCAGGCATTGCCTGTTCTGTTCTTCTGAATCTTGTAAAACTAGCTACCACACCCTTCTCTTCATCCTCCCCATTGACTGATGATTCTGGGCAGTGGTTTTTAAGTTATGTTAAGAAAACCTACTCGTTATTATCATTAATCAAAATCCTCACACAGAGGTGATTCTTCAGCCTGCCATACAGAATGTCATACATTTTTATGGCTTGGAGATACTGAATTAATTTAATGTTGCACAGATATGAAAGGTTCTCTAGGATTATCAGCTACTTGGGGTTCTACAGAGATGTCAGTAAACAAAATGCTACACACACCAGCTTTTCATCAGCAGGAATCTATTCTAGCTAAATCCTTTGGAAAATTCTGAATATAAATTAGTTATTTACGATGTGCTGGGCACTATGCTAAATGAGTTAAAATGATTCATCATCCCCAAAACATCATGAAATGACATTTTTATCATTCCTATTTTACATACAAGAAAACAGACATGGAGAAGTTTGCCTTAAAATCACACATAAGGTGGAATTTTGAAGTTAGGCAGTTTGATTCAAGAACCCAGAAGCTTAGCCATTATGCTTTACTGTTTCCTCATTTAAAACATTTACTTCTATATTTACTAATGTATTTCCATGTGCCTTGGGGATCATTAGAAGATATCTGAAATCAGGACAAAAAAAATGGAAGTAAAAAAGGTCAAAGAGGGTCAGCAGGTAGCATGGAGATTATGGTGGTTGGATCTCACTTTGCCAATGCCAACCGTGCAGTTTGTGTTCTGGAACTAGCGACTTGAAAAAGCACTGAGTGTGTGGGCATGTGTGCTCAAAACCCTGAAATAATAATCTCTATAGATTATTATTTTAATCGACAGGTTATAATCCATTACTGAAATTATTTATTTTGATGCTCAAACTGTCCTGTCCTTCAAGGTAGCTTCTGTGTTCTTTTGAACAAGTCTCCATAATTTTTTTCTATCACTTTCTTGCTTTATAATAAATCAAGATAGTCTGGACTCATCTTGTACTTTGCCCCAGACCTGGAATTAAACATTTCTGCAAGAATTCCTGGTTTCTCTTGGAGAGTAATATTTAGGAACCGAGATATTGGCACTAGATGTGTTCTTTACAACTGGGCTACTGATTTCAGGCTCTCTAAATAGACAGAGCTAGAAAATTTAGAAAGTGTATATACAAAAACAAGTATATCTATCTATCTACACACGCACGCACCACAGGACTGTCTCTCTCTTTGTTCTCCCTCTCTAAGCCATTGAATTCATCGTACTGATACTTCCAACTCCAGTCTAACACTAATCTGTTCGTTCTTTCACCCTTATCATGTTTGAATAACCTTTCTCAGATGCTAAGAAACCTAGCTCCCATTAATCTTGATATATTTACTTAGCAGTCATTTCCCTTATTTACAAACATTGCTCCTTAGCCCTAGTTCCACATAATTCATTAGCTGTAGGCCAGATCCTAAATCCTGAATGCCTCCTTAGTCCAGACCCCACAGTCCTGATAGAAGCAGAGACTTCTTCAACGAAGCACTGCAAGAATACATACAATGATATATTTACACCAAAGCTTAGTACTATATTTGGTAAAATCTGTGAGAGGTGATCAAAGACAGCACAAGGTTCATTGCACACACAAAACTGGAGGGGGTGATCAGGAAAAAATGTATGTATTAGATTACCGCTAATCCGCCCTCAAAATTATATCTGGCAGAGAGGGGAGGTAGGGAGGAGGCAGGTAGAGTATGTAACATCAACAAAGCTATGAAGGTATGAAACAAATTTTTCTATTCAGGAAATTAAAAGCAGAAGATCATGGCTGTAGAGTGAGTTGCCATGAGATATAAAGCCATATGCGTAGGCAGGCTACAGGGTTTTTACATTATTTACAAAGAAGTTTAAAAATTGCTCAAAAGGGAATGGGGAGCTACAGTCTAGTTTTAATACAGGAGATACATTAGTTCTAAATGTTAATATTCTAGAAATACCACTCTGCAGCACTGAGATTATAATTGAAATGGGACTAGACTGAAGGTGGACGTGTACTGCACTATTCCAGGGAGGAGACCAGGAAGGCCCTGAATGGAGGCACTACCCTTAAGGATGGTGTTCGAAGGAAAAAAACAAAAACAAAAACAAGAAACAGCCAGTTCAATTGAGAGAAGTTTTAATTGAGCAAATCTTAAGAAGATTCGAATTGGGTAGTTGTCCCCAATCAACATCCAGACAACTCTGGGTAGCCTCATGGTCAACCCGGTATTTTTAAATTCCAGAAAAGGAAAGGAAAGTGAGATATAAAAATGAAAAGTGAAGGGATGAGGTAGAGAAACAATTTGAGTTGGTTACATTCCGAAGTTTGTCTGCACTCACACAGTTTAAAAGGTAGGATGCCTGTGATTTCCTGAAGGCTAGCTGCTGTGATTGGCTGTTAACCTTGTAAGAAAGAAAGAAAAAATAAAATGAGGTCCCACTTTGTTTATGGAAACCAAGCAGGAAAACAAAGGCTTTTCCCTTATTATTTAACGATGGAAAGCAGAAGGTGGGTGCAACGAGTGTTAAGGAGATAGAATCAATACATTTTTATGGTAATTAGAAGTGGAAAATGGGACCAGCAGTTAGCGTAATGGCTATGTCGCTGGACTCCCATGTAGTTGACCGTAGTTCACATCCCGGACCCGGTGGCTTAAAACTCACACCGGGCGCGTGTGCGTGCATGCCCAAGATCCCGAGAGGAGAACGGAGGAGAAGGGATTGCGCGTGCCTATCCCCCCTGGGGGGTGATTTCTCACTTTCTGTCTCTCTGTCTCTCTCTGCCTGTCTGGTGAGTGCATGCACCCTATAGCAAAAAAACCTCTCAAAAAAAAAAAAAAAAAAAAAAAAGAAGTGGAAAGTACAGGAAAATTTGGGATGCAGAGGAACATCTATGATCTGTGCATAGGGGATTGAGTTTATGGCAATGATATTCACTGAGAATAGAAAATACAGAGGGCATTTTACGGAAAACATGATGAATTCAGTTTATGGCCTGTTGGGTCTATATTACAAAATGCGTCACAGTTCATGATGCTCTAATAAATGATCAATGACTGGGTGGTTTAAACAATAAACATTCATTTCTCATTGTTCTGGAGCCTGTAAGTGCAAGATCAGGGTACCACTATGGACAGATTCTGGGGAAGGCCCTCTATCTGGTTGATAAATGGCTGTCTTCTCATTGTATCCTTGAATAGCAGAGAGAAATCATCTCTCATATTTATACTCATAAGGTCACTGATCCCATTTATGAGAGCTTCACCCTCATGACCTAATTCTCTCCCAGAAGCTCCACCTCCTAATGCCATCACAGTTGAGGTTAGGATTTCAACATATGAATGTTGGGTGAATACAACATTCAGTTTACACCAGTCTGAGCTGCCTGCTGGACATCCAGTAAGATATGTAATCTGAGCAGTACATCTGGAGTATGGAGGCTAAAGACCACTGAAGGTAAATCTTTTGAGAGTCTTTAGTGTATTAGGGATAGCAGAATCCAATAATAGATATTACATAGCCTACTGCTGTTTAAGTCCTGGACCCAGCAGAAAAAAAAAAAAAAAAAAAAAAAAGACAAAAGAAATGGTTGGAGAATGAGACTGAGAAGCAAGAAAGTCCAGAGGGCAAGGTGGTAGGAGTGACTTTGCACTTTAAATTGCTTCTGGGGGGCTTCCCATAATACAACCTCCAAAATAAAATAACTGAATAAACAAAAAGAGGAAGATAAATGTACATTCAACACCAAAAGCTTAATACCCAAAACCAAATACCCAGTTAGTATCAGAATCTTTTAGGAATTTTTGAAAATTCCATTACTTAAGAAACTCCCAGTTTTGTCTCAAACTACTGAGGGTTTGAAAGTCTGAGTGGAGACTAATACATAACTTACCATGAGCTCGACTACTCATGACCACCTCTGTCCTGGCTGATTTTTGGGTACGTAGGCCCACCACATAGGCGGCTCCCTTCCACGACACATTAGCACGTTTCTCTCATCGTCCACTTGCGTACCTTTGATGCTCCCTCCTCAGAGCTTAATGTGCATTCAAATCATTTGGGGATTTTGTTAAAATGAAGATTTTATTTATAGGTAGGTTCTGAGGTGCTGCATTTTGAACAAGCTCTTGGGAGATCTGCTACTGATGATCTGGAGGCCACACTTTGAATAGCAAAGGTTTAGAGTAAGCCGTGCCTGCTCATTTCTCCACCTACATATAACACACCTCCCTAATTATTTCCTTCGATCTCTGATACTTTACTTTCCTACCGGTGCCTCTAACAACCTGTGTTCTCTCCTTTCTACACATCCATTGCTTTTATTCTGGCATTCAATAATGCCATTTGTCTTCCTCTCTTTATTTTCATCTAGCATCTTAACTCATCGAAATTCTTATTGCTCTTTCAGTTAGGCTCAACTTTGCTTTAAGAAAGCAAGCTGGTTAAATCCAGCCACACGAAGGTAGTTTCTAAGAGCTAATTTATGTCTCTCTGGGGTGTATGTCCACTGAATATTTCAGGAAGGAAATTTGGGGCAAGGAGAGTCTCCTTAAATCCTATCAAGTGGCATCGCTGTGCAAGACCAGGCCTTCAGATTGAAAGGAAGATAGACACAGAACATGGTCTTCTATAACCTCTGAACTTTTCTTGAAACAGGGAGGAGTGGCAGTTTTTCTAAATTTCTCTTCCTCTAATCATTTTCTGGGCCTTGAGTCTTGAAAATCCCAGTCATTCATAAGAGGAAGTGAGGATTAGAGAGATTATAGTTTATAGACTCAAAACTGGGGCACACTGTCGTAATGACACAGAACATCTGAAAATGTGACTCCCTCAGAAAATTCAATAACCCTGTTTGCAATATGAAAATTGAATAAGGGTTTAGTTCCAGCTCTGGTAGTACGTGTGGATTCTTTAAAATGTTATTCAATTTTTTTAAACCTTGGTTTTCTTATCACTAAATTGGCATAATAAAACCTGTTTCAAAGAGTGATTGCAAGAATTACATTCCCAAATAATATTGAGTATCCAGAAGTAAATCCCCAACCCTTTACAAGTAGTAATACAATAGTCTATGTGTGTACTTTTTTTAAAAAAACATTTGCTATAGGGCCTGTGTGCTCACAAGAGACAGACAGAGAGAGAGCATTTTGAAGGAAGAGCTTACTTCTGATTTTTCTATCTCTCCCAATCCCATCCCAGGATACATGCCACAGCAGTTGCTCAGTAAAGTTTAGTTTAAAAAAAAAAAAAAAAAACTATGGTCATGGCCGGCCTTTAGTGAGGCAGTAAAGCGCAGTGAAGACAGAGTTGGATCCCATACGGCTTATCACAGACAATCCTGGCCCTGGTGGCTTGAAAACCATGCTGGACACATGTACACGTGCCCAGGATCCTGACAGGAGAAAGGATAACAGCATGACTAGGTCCTGTTGGGGAGTACCTTTCTCTCTGTCTCACACAGACAGCATGCAAGCACCCTCTGGAATAAAAAACAAGCTAACAAAAAACAACAATAATAAAAAAGACAAGGGCCAAATGGTGGGGCAGCAGTAGCATAGCTGAACCCACATGAGAAATGCCAAGACCTCCCTGAGGAACTGGCAGAGTTGTGGGGGGATGAATTGTGGCACAAAGACCTTTTGAGGGGTGCCTCTCTTTGGAAGAAAAAAATAAATCAACTTAAAAACAAAGGAAAAATCTCTATACTAAGAGACAGATACTTCTGAATGTGGAAATATGAAAGAGAATCAGTAAGGCACGGCACAAGACTACATTCAAGGAATAAGTGAGCAGGGTCTCTAAACAAATTCTTCTATTCAATTTTTCCATTTAAAGCTCAAAGTTCACCAATCTTAAAATCCCTGGTGAGAATGGATTTCAAACTAACAAAATCTGTAACTCATTCTCATTATTCCTTAAAAGCATATATCCTATTATAATAAAAACTTTGCTTTTGGCCTTATTCTGTCTTATTACCCTAAGAAAAAAATGGAAGAAGACATGAAGAAATTGACACTTCCTTTTTACATAGTTCTAAAAATATCCTAAGATAACTTAATGTAAAAGCAACAAAGAACCTATCCTGTCATCAAATCCTGTTTCAGGCCTCTAAAGGATGATGGCCCCCACCACCCAAACAACGAATAGCACCGACATAGTGGTTCTCACAATAATTAAATTTGTCTTCATTCTGTCAGCCACCGAGCACTCTGTAGTGATGTGGTGACATTTATCTTATTCTGCAGACAGCAAGGAGAAAGAGTCAGAAGGACCAATTCATGAACACAATAAGATTCTGCAATGTGGATTACATTCTTGAATAAATATCTCATTTCCTACAAGCCCTGCAATAAGGATACTAATTTTTGACCTTCTAAAACTCAGTGTAGGCAAAGTAATGACAAATGTGTGAGATGGTGGATATACTTACTACCCTCATTTGGTCATTACATATTGTATTCATGTGCTGAAATATCACACTGTACCACAAATATGTTACAACTATGTCAATTAAAAATTGCAATCTGGCCAATAGGTGGCATGGAGGTTAAGACAGCTAGATCCCACATGGCCAACTTTGTGATTTGAGTCCCACTCAGCAGCTTGAAAATCACTCCAGGCATATGTGCTTGCTTGAATGTCCAAAATCCCAAGAGGAGAGTGGAGAAGGGACTGCACCATATCATACCCCATGGGGTGTGATTTCTTACTGTCTCTCTCTCTCTATATATATATATATATATCTGGTAAGAACTCACACCATATAGCAAAAACTAAAAAACTAAAAAAAAAAAAAAAAAAAACCACAAAAAACAGAAAACCTGAAGAAGATATTATTAACATATCTATAAAGCATATAAAGACGATATACTTTATATACACACACACACACATATGGAATTCCTCCCAAATCTAGAATTTTTGTTCAAATTTTATTTGTATGTTAACTTGGAAAGAATCTGAATCTCCACGATGTAATCCAGTCTACCTTTTGGCATAAGATGTTTTCTTTAGAGATCCTCATATCCTTTTAGTATTTTTCTACTCAAAGATCTTGTAAAGACTTAATTATGTTAGTTTCCATATAATTATTACTTGTTTCCATCACTATTTCAGTGGCCTGAGTAAGGGTTCTAAACGCACAGCCAGCTCATGTGGCTCGTAGCACTTCAGGTCAGATCACTGCCAACAGAGCTGCAAAGGTTGAACCTCTTCCTGCCATTTTTTTTTAAGAATTCAACTTTACTTATTTATTTAATTTTTTTGAGGGGAGAGGGACAGAGTGAGAGAGAGAGAGAGAGAGAAAGTGGGAAAGCAAGCTGCCAGGTCCAGGACTTGAATGGTGGTCAGCCATGTGGGAGTCCAGCGTCCCTAAACCACAAGGCAACCTACCGGCCCTCTTCCTCATTTTTTAACAGTTAAATGTAAATATTCAGGTTTTCAAAAAATAACTATATTTTATCTCTTCCTTTAATTCATTTTGTTAAAGATTTATTTATTGGAACCAGCAGATGGCGTAATGGTTATTAGACTCCCACATAGTTGACCACGGTTCAAGTTCTGGAGCTAGAGGATTAAAACTCACACCAAGCATCTGTGCTTGAGTGTCCAAAATACCAAGAGGAGAATGGAAGAGAAAGGACTGAGGCATGGCCATCCTCCTGGGGGCAATTTCTCACTTTCTGTCTCTCTGTCTCTCTGGTGAGCACATGTGCCCTATAACAAAAATCTGTCTCTAAAAGAGAAAAAAAAATACTTAATTGTATTTGCTATTTATTTATTTGTTTACTTATTTTTTTTTTAATTTGACCAGACAGAGACAGAAAGAAAGGAAAAGTGAGAAAGCAAGCTGCAGCTCTGGGACTCAAACTGTGGTCGGCCACATGGGAGTCTAACACCCCAACCACCACACCACCTGCCGGCCCCTTTAATTCATTTTTTTTTTAACTTATCTACTAACATTCTGAATAAATATTTAATGCTTTTTATTTTTTAAAATATGTTATTTATTATTTTTTTTAAATTTGACCAGATAGAGATATTGAGAAAGCAAATTGCCAGGTCTGGGACTTGACCTACAGTTGACATGCAGGAATCAAGCACCTAACCCCCACACCACCTGCCGGCCCCTTTGAGGCCTTCTTTCTTTTTCTTTCTTTTTTTTTAAGGCCTTATTTCTTACTTCAATCATTGTCCTTCTGTTTCACTATCAAGAATGCTATCAACAAACATCTTTAGATACATCTTGCCAGGTTCTATTTCTAGTTTCCTAAGAATCTGTATTTTATGATGAATGCTGGGTGGGGCCAGCAGGTGGCATGGTAATTAAGGCACTGGATTCCCACATGGTCGATGGCAGTTCAAGTCCTGTACCCAGTAGCTTGGAAAACCACAACAAATAAATAGATAAATAATTTTTTTTTTTTTTTAAATAATGCTTCACTGAAATCTACGGAACTGCTATGTGGTATTTTTTTCATTGGGTCTACTGATAAAAAAGATCAACAAGTTGTTTTGTTTTTAAAAAGAATTACTTTATTTAACTTTATTTATTGATTTACTTATTTTTCAATTTGACCAGAAGGAAAGAGAGAGAGAGAGGGAAAGTGAGAAAGCAAGCCTCTAGGTCTGGGACTTGAACTGCAGTCAGCCCTGTGGGAGTCCAGGGCCCTTAATCACCATGCTACCTGCTAGCCCCAAAAAAGATCAACAGATTTGATAAAACTACATTCTTATTTGTTCTTGGCATATTATTCTTTAAATATACAGTTTATTTTAATATTACTGAAACTATATTTTATCTATATTCTGAGTGAAAAATGTTTATCATTTTCATCTTTCGCATCTTTGTCAGATTTTGGTAGCAAGTTAATACTGGCTTGTAAAGTAGACATTGTCTACCTTTTAAGTATTCAATTATTCATATTGCATGAGAATTCTTCCTTTATTTAAAATCTAAACAAAATAAGTGTACTTTTAGAGAATTCTTTCACAGACTTCAAACTGTTTCCATGATTATTATCTTATATATCCTATTTATTCTTGAAATTTTTTATTATTTAATTTTATTTATTATTATTTTTTAAAATTTGCTATAGGGCACATGGGCTCACCAGAGAGAGAGAGAGAGGGAGCCAAAAAGTGAGAAAGCAAGCCACCAGGTCTGAGACTTGAACAGCAGTTGGCCCTGTAGAAATCTAGCACCGTAACCACAACAACACGTGCTGGCACTTGTGTTTTTTTTTGTTTGTTTGTTTTAATTGTTAGAGGGCTCATGTGCTTGCCAAAGAGACAGAGAAAGGGACAGGGAGAAAGCATCCACCAATAGGGCATGGTAATGCCATAATTCCTTCTTCATTTCTCATCCTGTCAGGATTTGGGGCAAGCAGATGCACCTGGTATGTCTTTCAAGCTATGGAAACCAAGATTTGAACCATGCTTAGCTCTGCAGGAGCTGGATCCCTTAACCACTAGGCCACAGAGCTGACCCATTCCTCAATCTATTTCTCTCATTTATATTTTTCTATTAAAAATGTCTATTTTACTGAAACCAGGGGAGGGAACTTAGGCAGAGTGTAGCTGACATACATAATTGAATACACAGAGACAAGAGTGTAGAGGGGAAGAGGGCCACTACCATATGTAGGCCAGAGTACCAGAGAGCAGAGGTTATAGAAAGAGGAACTTTCAGACATCTGCAAGGCTGACCTAGAGCATTAGCCAAGTATTAATCTGTACATGTGTGAGGAACCTACCTGAAGCTGGGGGAAAAGCCACCCAAAATGATTGGGAGGCAATAGTATCTGGCCCTCACACTGGGCCAAGCACAGTGCTTGTTACCACAGTACAGGATTAGTCCTAGACTGAGCACTACTCTACTGCTAGGTTAAATGTTTGTTTAACTAACTATTGTTTGACTAACTAGCACTCATACCACTAAGGGGCTGAGGCATAGTTCATTCCATCTCTCCTGGGCATCATTTTGGGCCTATTAACATTGCTGTTTAGAAACATGTACAAAATCAGATGATTGTTTCAGCAAAGCACACCCCTCCCCCACATTCATAAATCTAGCTTTGTTGCTAATCCTTCCTCAAACAAATGAAGCACAGAGGAGTTAATCCAAATATATTAGTTACATGTGGAGTGCTTACTTCACTGGAAATAATAAAAATAAAGCAGAATTATTATTGAGGCCATAAAACCCATTTGGTGAAAATTAATCTTCTTAGTTTGCAATTTTAGTATATCAGAATGTTCATATTTATGACTTCTTTGAGTCAGAGCAATGTTATTTCTTCCAAGCTTCTAAAGAGCAATTTTTCAATTCATCCTTGTGATGTGTTTTAGGAGCTCTGTCAAAAATATCTCACTGGATTTCTAAAAAAAAAAAAAAAAAAAAAAAACTCACTGGACATAAAATGAAACACACGATACCTTTATCCTGAATGTACATCATATCCACCTTCTTTTATGTAAGAAGACATTTCTCATCTCCAACTTCCTTCTATTCCAAAGCAAAAGTTTGTTTTCTGCTGCCAGTGTCAAATGTTTTTATTGTACTCCTGTATGTGAGATAGCAATTGCTAGTTTGTGCTTTGCTTTCCCAATAGACTGAGAGACACTCAAAGGTAAACACCATAGTCATCATCTTATATCTGTATTTCCACCTTTCAGAACCAAGCTTGGCAATGTTGAATTAATCTTTCTTAAATGAGTAAACAGAAGGCTGAGGACAATCCCGAGCACCCACTGGTTCCCTGTTACAAACCCTTTCGCCCCTTCATTTCTCCTTGTTGTACTGAACATTTTCTTAGAAACCACCAGGTATCTTAAAAGTGGAATTGCATTTTAAGGCTATATAAATGCCCAGAGTAATTACTAGTCCAAGAACATTCCTCTGATTGAAAATATCATGCAAATAATTCATTTTCCCAGGTCTCTGATCTTATAAGATGTCCAGCATAGTAGAAAGTTTAAAATCTCATCCAAACACAGAACGAAGTCTGAAGAAAAAAGGCTTATAACAATCAAATTTCAGGACCAGCCTCGCAGCCTGGTGGCTATGTGAGCTGGATTCCACATAGCTGACTATAAAGTTCAAAAACATTGAAAAACACACCAGGGATCCAGTGCCATAACCACGACAACACCAGCTGACCCCATATTAAAGAAGTTAATCCACCCACAAAGATGTATGCAGTTAAATGTAAATAAAAATTACAAAACTAAAAATAATTTTAAAAAAGACCAAAGGGGAGGAAAAAAGTTAACCAAAGATGAAGAGTTCCATAGATAAATGGTAACAATATGAAATTAATGCTACTGTACTGGTAGAGTAACTTAAAAATAGTTAAAATGGGGGCTGGCCCATGGTGTGGTGGTAAAGGCGGCAGATCACATGTGACTGATTGTGTGGTTTGAGTCTCAGACCCAGCAGCTTGAAAAACATGCCAGGGGACCAGCAATTAGCGTAATGGCTATGTCGCTGAACTCCCATGTAGCTGACCCTGGTTCGAGTCCCCGACCCAGTGGCTTAAACTCATGTCGGGTGCATGTGCGTGCGCGTGCCCAAGATCCCGAGAGGAGAATAAAGGAGAAGGGATTGCAGCGTGGCCATCCCCCCTGGGAGGTGATTTCTCACTTTCTACCTCTCTGTCACTGTCTGTCTTTCTGGCAAGTGCACGTGCCCTATAGCAAAAACCTCTCCAAAAACAACAACAACAACAACATGCCAGGCGTATAAACATGTGTGCCCAAAATTCCAAGAGGAGGAAGAAATGGAGGAGAAGGGATTATAGCATGGCAATTTGCCATGGGGATACTTCCTATACTTTTTCTCTCTCTCTGGCAAACATAAACACCCTCTGGCCAAAAAAAAAAAAAAAATTTTTTTAAATGGTTGAAATTGTAAATTTTGTTATATATATTTTACCTTAACTTTCTTAAGAATTTGCTTCAAATCATACCTAAAAAATAGTTAATCTGGGGCCAGCAGCTGGCGGAGTGGTTAGAGCCCTGGACTCTCACACGGCTGACCACAGTTCAAGTCTTGAAAACTGTGCCAGGCACATGTACTTATGTGCCCAAAATCCCAGGAGGAGAATGGAGAAGGGAATGCGTTGAGGCCATCCCCCCGGGGGTGATTTCTCACTTTCCCTCTCACTGTCTCTTTCTCCAAGAGTGCACACATCCTATGGCAAACCCCCCATCAACCACCAAATGAAAAAAGGTAATCTTGGCCAGCAGTTGACGTGAAGGTTAAGAAAGCTGAATCCCACATGGCTGACTGCATGGTTTGAGCCCCAGACCAGGAGGTTTGAAAAACACACTGAGCTTGTGACTGTGTGTTTGTGTGTGTGTGTGTGTGTGTGTGTGTGTGTACCCAAAATCCTGAGAGGAAAATAGAGAAGTGATTGTGGTGTGGCCATCCCCCCAGGGATGATTTCTCACTTTCCCCCTCTCTGTCACTTCAGTGAGCACATATGCCGGAGAAGAAACTTACTAAAAAAAAAAAACAAAAAACCTCGATCCACCTGGAACTCATTTTTGTATATAATGATGTGTGTATTTGCATATATAACATACACACACACACACACACACACACACACACACACACACATTTTTCTTCCTAAGTAGTTAGGTAATTCAATCAGCATCAGTTATTTACCTACCAGTTTGAATACTTGTATATACTTGGATGCACTTCTGGTCTTTCCAAATGTACGCAGTGTTTGGTATCTGATTTGCTGCAGATTTCTGGTTGCCTCTGTTTCATTCTTATCATGTTCAGAAGGCAGACAGAAGCACCACCCAGCCATGAAACGCTAGGCCCTGGAGCTCCAGTTCTGGGAAATAGGTACCTGGAAACATTAAGATACAATTCTTAAGCTTTAGTGACATCTAGTGGATTATTTTCATAGGGTAACTTATGCTCAGTGTCAGGAACCATATTTCCTTCACCTGAGCCACCCAGTTCCTTAATCCATTAGGGTCATTTTAAACATAAAAAATCGTAATCTTGATTACATATAGGATGGCTCTCTGCCCCCACCCTTTCCCACTGTGGTCTACCTTTCCAGTACCTGGGGTAATAACAGGCAAGTGCAGCTCAGATCACCATTCACATCTTCAGATGTTTCAATGGCTTCTAATTGACAATAGAATAAAATATCAAATACATGTAAATTACTAGAGATGTAAAATAAAATCAACAAAGACGAGGCAAATCCTCAAATTATATACACAGGGAAACAAATGAACATAGCTATATGTAAAGTACATAACCCACACATATCATAAAGAAGAGCATCCTTATTTTAGGGGAAACTTTGATATTCATATCCTCTGGAAAGTCTTCTGTTTTTTAGAGAGATTTTTGCTATAGGATGTGTGTGCTCATCAGAGAGACCCAGAGACAGAGTGAGAAATCATTCCCCACCCCCGCAGAGGGGATGGCATGCTGCAATTCCTTCTCCATTCTTCTCTCAGGATTTTGGGCACACGTACACACACACACAAGTGCCCCGCATGTTATGCCATCGGGTTCAGGACTTGAACTGTGATCGACTACATGGGAGTCCACCAACAAAACCATTTTGCCATCTGCTGAAAGCCTTCTCTTAATCAGAGTTACTGTTTGCTTAGTCCATTGCCCATGTCCATCTCATAGCATTTTTCTGTTTTGTTTTCTAGTTAGAGGCTGAACAATCTGTCACCCACATCAAACTGAGTACCTTAAGGAAAAAGACAGTGTCTCGTTCATTCAGAATCAAATAGCCCTTACACCTTTTTAAAAGAAAGATTATTTAATTGCATTTATTATTATTTTTAATTTGCTAAAGGGCAAGTGCACTCACCAAAGAGAAAGAGAAAAGTGAGAAAGCAAGCTGCCAGGCCCAGGACTTAAACTGGTTGGTCATGTGGGAGTCCAGTACCTTAACCACCTGCTGGTCCAGCCCTTACACCTTTAAAGAGTGACTGTTCCTGTGAGGATGGCTCTGGGACTTTAAACAGGGTATCAGTGCACATACAGGTAATTCCAAGGCATTAATATGGCAAACCTGTGCCTGGTTCCCAGCTTCTACATTCACCTGTTCATTTTTTATTAGTGATCTCATATTCTCTTTCTTATTTGATGACTCCCATTTTGGTGTTTCTCATTTTTTTCTTCTTTTCTTTTTGGCGAAGTTTTTGCTATAGGGCACGTGCACTTGCCAGAAAGACAGAGAGACAGAAACTGAGAAATCACCCCCCACACACACCCCAGGAGGGATGGCCACGCTGCAATCCCTTCTCATCCATTCTCTCAGGATCTTGGACATGTGCACACATGCACCCGGAGTGAGTTTAAGCCACTGGGTCCGTGACTCAAACCGCAGTTGACTACATGGGAGTCCAGCGACATAGCTATCACGCCAACTGCTGGTCCCGATGTTTCTCATTTCTAATCCGAGGATATGCCATCTTAATATTTGTTAGTGATTCAGCTGTGTTCTTTAACCCTCTCGATGTTAAAAGAGAATAGCATTAAGAAAACCAGTCTTGGGACCAGCAGTTAGCGTAATGGCTATGTCGCTGGACTCCCACGTAGTCGACCGCGGTTCACGTCCCGGACCCAGTGGCTTAGAACTCATGCCGGGCGCGTGTGTGTGCGTGCCCAAGATCCCAAGAGGAGAAGGGATTGTGGCATGGCCATCCCCCCTGGGGGGTGATTTCTCGCTCTCTGTCTCTCTCTGTATGTCTAGCGAGCGCACATGCCCTGTAGCAAAAAACCTTTCCAAAAAAAAAAAAAAAAAGAAGGATGCATCCAATAGGGTCATAATTACTCTGCAGTTCCATAGGCTGTTTTTACATTTAATGCCCGGGTTCAGTATCACTCACAAAATACTGAGACTAAGAATTATTTTTAGGGGCCAGCATGTTGTGTGGTGTTTAAGGTGCTGGACTCCCATATGGCCGACCATGGTTTGAGTTCTGGGCCTAGTAGCTTAAAAATCATGCTGGACATGTGTGCATACATGCCTCAAATCCCAAGAGGAGAATGGAGAAAGGACTGTGTTGTGGCCACCACCTCAGGGGTGATTTCTCACTTTCCTTATGTGTCTCCACCTGGTGACGTATGGCAAAAAAAAAAAAAGAGAGAAAAAGAAAGTCTCATAACTGCTAACATAAAGGCTAAAAAAGGAAGACAGTATGGAAGTCATATCATCTAAAAGGCTGAGAAACGTCAGAAGCCCCAGTTAAGAGGAAAATAGGTAGAAACTCTTTCCCAATCCCCTGGCTTAAGGCAAGGGGAAAAAGAAGAGCTATAGCACTTAAAAAAAAAAAAAATCTACCTCCAGCTCTCTTTAAGATAGCTGCCAGGGGGCCAGGAGATGGCATAGTGGTTATGTCAGTGGACTCCAACATGGTTTACTGTGGTTCAAGTCCCAGACAGATTGCTTGAACCTCATACCAGGTTTGTGTGCATGCCCAAGATCCCAGGAGAAGGGATTGCAATCTGGCAATCCTCCTTGGAAGGTGATTCCTCACTTTCCCTCTGTCTCTGACCACACTCCCGAGGAGTGCACACACCCCAAGCAAAAACCTCTACCAAAAAAAAAAAGCCACAGTAGCAACCAGTTTGTAATGTTTTGCTCTTTTGTCTTGAAGATTTTTTGCCATAGGGTGTGTGCCAGAGTGAGTGAGTGATGACTATGTCTCAGGATTTTGGGGGCCTGTGAGTGCGCATCCCTGAAGTGATTCTCAGGCCACCTGGTGGTGTGGGAACCAGTGTCAACCATATGGGGTCCAGTACCTTAACCACGACACCACTGCTAGCCCCAGATTGTAATCTTGGAGGAGTCCGACCGGGTAGGGCCCCAGGAAGGCTAGACCCTGGCATAATCTTTCTTTTTTTTAAAGAGATTTTTGGTATAGTGCATATGCGCTCACCGGAGAGACAAAGACAGACCGAAAGTGAGAAAACATGCACCCAGAGGGGGTGACCACACTGCAATCTCTCCTCCTTCATTCTTCTCTTGGGATTTAGGGAACACATGCACACACGCCCAGCATGAGTTTCAAGCTGCTGGGTCCAGGGCTCAAACCACAGTCAACTATGTGGGAGTCCAGTAATATAACCATTTCGCCATCTGCTGATCCCTCCAGGTTGTAATCTTAAATGAAAGATAGGCTTCACCTGGTGGGGAAATACTGAGTAATGCCTTCAGCCACCCCATGGATATTTCTGATGCTTCTGTAACCATTCTAGATGGCAAGAATGAGGAGATGGGGGTCTCAGGAAGAGGCTGGGAAAAGCT
The DNA here is from genome assembly GCA_026018925.1 of Tupaia tana. NCBI lineage: Eukaryota > Metazoa > Chordata > Mammalia > Scandentia > Tupaiidae > Tupaia > Tupaia tana. The sequence goes on from JAKSZU010000012.1 coordinate 24,313,665, forward strand.
CAAGACAGAAAACACAAAGGTTTTGGGTGAGATGCAAACTGTTTAAATTTTACTCAGTGGGTGAGTCTTGGGAAACGTGTTATGCTTTCTCTCTCATCAGTATGAAACTGATTATTCTCAATTGACTAGATCTCTTGCATATTTTCCTACAAAGATAGCTTTAATACATTAATTCTCAGTAAAGAAAAATTGTATTTGGGACCAGCAGTTAGCATAATGTATATGTCGCTGGACTTCCATGTGGCCGACTACGATTCAAGTCTCGGCCCCGGTGGCTTACACTCATGCGGGGTGTGTGTGTGTGCGTGCCCAAGTTCCTGGGAGGAAAATGGAAGAAAAGGGATTGCTGCATGGCCATCCCCCCGGGAAGTGATTTTTTGCTTTCTGTCTCTCTCTCTTTTTCTGGAAAGCACACACGCCCTATAGCAAAAACCTCTCCAAAAAAAAAAAGAAAAAAAAAAAAAAACCTGTATTTTATTTTGTATTATCTATGAACATGAGAAATCCACAGCCTTTGTACACTGTGATCTCAAACCTGTCCTATCTCCTGATAGGTCTTTATTTCCAAATACATATACTTGGTTTGTTTTTTAAAGCTATTAATAGTTTCAATATTCAGGAGATAACTGTTTAGATATGGCCTTTTTGTTAACTGGAGGAAGTTTTTCATCACTATTATGCTTCAAAACAAACACCTTCCTCCAGATTTGGTTCTCAGATATATCAGATATTCTCAGATATTTAGTTCTCAAACTTTTTATTTATTTATTTATTTTCATAGGGTTTGTGTGCTCCCCAGAGACAAAAAAGGGAACGTGAGAAATCATCTCCCAGGGGAGATGGGCATGCCACAATCCCTTTTCCATTCTTCTCTCAGGACTTTGGGCATGCACACACAGGCACCTGATGTGTTTCAAGCCATCGGGTCAAAAATATGAACCATGGTAGACCATGTGGGAGTCCAGTACCTTAACCTCCACACTACCTGCTGGCCCACAGATATTCAAATTCTATCTTTGAAGTTACAGTGAGCTACCTGTGCACACAGTCTAGGATAGGAATGTTCAAGAAACTTACGTCAAAATAGCTTAAGACTTCCACCCATAATGAGGAAACTAAGCCAAAAGCAACACTGTCAAAATAAGTGTTGCATCTGAATTTCAGAATAATAAACACTTTTGAGTAACTATATGTCAAGTACTATGCTAAGCTCTATTTTTCACATTAAAATTCATATTATAAAATATTTTGAATTTATGAATTAAGAGATACCAGTGTTCAGACTACAGAAGTTTAAGTTGTCACTTTTGCTTAGTATTCGTCACTTCTGGGGCCAGCAGGTGGCATGATTAAGACACCGAACTCCTTCCACACGGCCAATCAGTTTGCCCATACCTGACAGCTTGCTTTCTCACTTTCTTTGTCTCCCTCTGGTGAGCGCACAGACCCTAGAGCAAATTTAAAAAAAAAAAAAAAAAGAAATGAGAATAGAAATAATTCTTTTTTAAAAAGTCTATCACTTATGAAGAAATACTAGATTCAGCAAAAGCCCACTCCTTGTCCCATCTCATTCCTTTCCTCCTTCCATTAAATTTCCTCATTTTTTACCAATTACTCTAATATTTTTGGTGTTTGACTAAACCTGTTATCTATCAATTTATCTTTTTCGCCAAGTATTTTTATATTTACCTATGTCACATGGAGCTGGTTGATTCATATTCGCTTCTTTGATGAACTTCATTTTAAGAACAAACCTCAGTTAATCCATTCCATCCACGCAGGCTGTTTCTACTTCTCAACACACCAAGAGTGTCTGTGCATCTCTTTATGTACATATGCAAGTTTCTCTAGGTCCTTTCCTTGAAAGGTAATCTCTGGATCACACGATATGCACTCTCTAGTTTTACTAGGCACTGCCCAAAGTATTTCCAAAGAATAAATTATAGATTGTCCAAAATCAATTTACACAGCTACCAGTGAAGTATGAGTTCTTTTGCCCATTTTTTCCCCCTTGGTATTTTTTTCTTTACTCATTTCTAAACACTCTTTTAGAAGTTATTTTAATGCAAATATATTCTCCCACTATATGGTTTGACATTTCACTTTGTTAATAGTGTCATTTAGTATATAATATATAAATATCTTAATTATCTGGAAAATTTTATCAACATTTTCTTTCTAAGATTTTTATGGCTTTCCCTTAGTGTGGTAAGTTCATTTCTTCTTTATTTCCTTCTAAGTGTTTAAAAAATTTCTTCTTCAAATTTCTGTCTTCAAACCATTTACATTGTACTTTTGAGTACACTGTGTTATGAAGTATCATTTTATCTTTTTGCAAATAGATTCTCATTTAAAAATAGTTCATATTGTCACCAATGAATTTCAAAGCTACCTATCACAAAACATGTTTTCTTATATAAGTGGGCCTGTTTCTAGGCTCACAATTTTGGTCCACTGGTCTATCCTTATTTGTTGATAAAGACAGCTTAAATAACTAGAACTTTGTAAGTCAGTCTTGATATCTGGTAGGGAGGGTCCTTTCTAATGACTGTTTCTCAGAATTGCTTTCATTCTTCTTGCTCTTTACTCCACCATGTATATTTTAGTATTAGCTAGAGATCCCATTACTATCTTTTTTTTTTTTAAATACCTGCTTCTTAATAATTTGATGGTAAAATGAAGCTGATTTTTTTTTCCAGTTTTGTGACTGGTTTACCAAAACTTTTATTTAGTATTCCATCGTTGATCAACACAAATAAATTATATTATTACGAAAGAGGAAATAGCTGTGTGGGTAAAAAAATCATGTTGTGACTTCATTTGAAGTTATACTGATTTTCCAAATTAATTTGGTAAGGTTGAGAATAGTTACAATTAAATTTTCCCAACCACGAACATATGAATTTCCATTTAGTTCTTCTTTTATGTCAAAAAGACTAACAATTTTTCCATAAAAGTCTTACATATTTCTGTTAAATTAATTCCTGGATAATTTTTTGAGCTATTTCAGGTATTTTTTTTTCTTCTGGGCCACTAATATGGCCTATCCTTTACTTCACAATTCAACTACTTCACTACTTTGTTGAAATATTAAAGTTGTGTATGTGAGTGTGTTGCATTCAGATCCCTTTAAGTATGTTTTCGTTGATCAGGTACTCATCAGTTTCCTTCATTTATTACATTGAATGGTTCTATACCTTTATCTTAAACCAGAAAATTCAACCTGGTGTTGTACTGTAAAAGTGTTTTTGCCCTAAGCTTGGGATGAAATGAAGACTTGTTATGTCCCTGCTGAAACATCCTAGAGGAGGTCTAAGTTCCTCTGTTCAGGCCCTTCTCCCACCTTAAGAGTAGGGAATACCTATCCCCTTGTCTCTTAGGACAGGAAGACCCAGACTTGTCATACCAGTTTGAGATTCTGGGCTGTTGAAATGCCAAGCTCTTTCAGGGATTCTCCGATCTTTACTTTTGAGTTCTGAAGCTGCTCACATTTGATTCCTCTAGCCCTAGGGAAAAAGCTCAATTTTCTCCACAGGAACCAGTGGCTGGCTGAGAGTTAAGGGTAAGTGCCTGGAATTAAGCATGAAAGCTTTCCAATTTCAGCACTGGTATATTTTCTACTTATTTCTTAAATGAATGCTATCAATTGATACTTTTGTTTCTTTCAGCTTTGTGGTTGGTTGGCCAAATCTTAAGTATTTCATTCTTTCAAAACACATAAACATATTTTGGGGAGCAGACAGAAGATTCTGCAGATTCTCAAAAAAATGCCAAAAAGGTTAAATATGGCCAACATTATCCATTTACTTTTCTTAGATTTACCAAATAAAACTCTATTGCGTAAGCATCTGATCTAAGTGCTTTCTGTTGCTGCTGACTGCTTTTTAATACTGGGAACACAGATTCAGTCTGAAAGCCACCTGAAACTCTTCAGAGTAGCATACACCAATCCCTCCCACTCTCCCCCTAAAAGTCTAGTTAGTTTGAATGGGCAAAATGATCCGCTTTTCCATTTTTTGTGGGCAGATGTTTGTGAAAGAGAATTGTTTGGCTCGTTTATCAAGAATATTTGAGAGAAGAGGAAGACTTTAGGAGAATTTCAACTTTGAAATATAAGACCAGTACGCAGGTTCAATCTTACACTTTTAACATGAGCTTGTTGAAAGAAACGTTAACAATTCCAAAATGAAATTAAACGACTTTTAACTTTTTCCTCCCAAAGCATAAAAATTGTGGAGAGGATGTTAACAAGAAATTCTTAAAAGATAAAAATAACTCTTCCTCGTACTAGTCCTTGGGTAGTTTTCACAGAACAAAGTTCTTTCCGCTAGCTTCTTTTGCAAATAGATTTAGGTCCCAAGTCTGTTCGAGTTCAGTATCTGCTCTGGCCTCCCCCTCTCTCAGAGCGGCTTCCTGGGCGGCCTCCACCCCGGGGCACCCGGCGGCCCGACCGGCTATAGGAATCACGCGGGGGAGGACACCCCCTTTCCATGGATGGGGGGAGCCCGCGATCCGGCCTGCCCACCCGGTCGCGACCCCTGGAGTAGCGGTCGCTGCGGCCACTGCTGTAATTGTCGCGGCCACCGCCATAGCCGTCGGGGGAGCAGCCCCGGTACTCGTCGTAGCGGCCTCCGCCACCGTAGGACCTCGCGGGCGCGGAGCCGCGCGGGTCCCCGTAGCTCTCGAAGGGATCTCGGTAGGAGCCTCCGCTCGCATGGTCTGCGTAGTCGCGGTCGCGACCCCCGTAACCGTCTCGGTCGTAGCCTCTCGAAGGACAGTCGTCGCGGGCGCTGGAGTGGCCGTAGTCGCGGTAGGTGTACTCCCGGGGCGAGGGGGCGAAATCCCGGGGGTCGCGGGCGCTCGGGTAGTCGCGGCTGGAGTAGCCGTCTCGGGACGAGTAGCCCTCCTCCCGGGGGCCCAGGTAGGGGTCGCGGCGCGGGGGTGGATCCCTGCGCGGCGGGCCCGCGTAGCCGTCTCGCCCTCGCGCGGTCGGGGCCCGCCCGCGCATTCCGCCGCCGCCGCTGCTGCGAGCCGGGCCCGACGGCGCGACCCTCTTGGCGGGCGGCCCTGCCCTACGCGGCGGCGGCGGCGGCCCACGCTTCATGGGCATCGGCGCCCGGGAGGGCCGCGGGTCGAAATCGCCCGAGTAGTCGCCGTCGTCTGCGGGCCCGCCCCGGGACGGGGGTCGCCGCGGGCCGCCGCCACGGGCCCCGCGCAGGCCCCTTGGGCGACCGCGACTGCGGGGCGGCAGCGGCGGACCCCGCCGGCTGCTCTCGAACGCCGGCTTGGTGGCCTGGGCCACCTTGATGGCCTTACCATCCAGGGACTTGCCGTTCATGTCTCTGGCGGCGGCCTTGGCATCTGCCGGGCTTTCGAAGGTGACGAACGCGAAGCCCCTGGACTTGGCGGTTTCTCGGTCTTTCATCAGGAGCACCTCGATGATGCGGCCATACTTGCCAAATGCGGTTTCGAGGGCTTTCTCGTCGGTTTCGGGGTTGAGGCCCCCAATGAAGAGCTTCCCGGGGCGATCGGCTTCAACCATGTCGGCCGGTCGAGTGGTCAGCAGCGGCGAGAGGTGAAGGAGCGACGCACGTTGTGGGCTTCGAGGCGGCTCCTACCGGTCGTGCACTGCGTCGACGCCGAGGGGCGGAAGTGCAGTCGCGCCCCGCTGCGCAGGCGGAACGCACGGGTTTGTGCCGGCGGGGACCGGTCCGCGGCCGGGCTCCTGCTGGCCCTGATTGGCTGGGGCTCGCCGAGGGCCGCCGTCGGGAAAGTCAGCAGTTACGCCAGCCCTTCGGGTCTCAGCTCCCACAGCGGGCCTGGTCCCACTTAACGTCCCCAGTCCCTTCGAGAGCTCAGCGACTGGAGGAAAAGCCATTAGGTGTTCACAAAGAAAGACATTTTCATTCCTCCTAATGAGAATTATAATATACGCAAGTTACCCGAGCCATTTTCAAACAGAAAAAAATTGAAAAGTGAAATAAGTAATGATAAAGTTTTAGAATGCGATTCATCCGCAAATTTTGAAGGATAAGTTGTTTTGCTTTTGTCAATGGGGAAGAGAAGACGGGATTTTAGGGATTGGTTGAGCAGGTAGGAAAGATGGGAGTCAGTGTTGGGGTGCACCTTTTTCTTTTTTTGTCCTTTTGCTTCAATTTTTTCAACCTTCACAGGGTTCACAGGTTGTATTCAAATTGCCCTTAAAAATAAAGATGGTAATTCTCAGGTTAACTCACCTGTTTAGTACATATTCATCTTCCAAAAATTGATGAATTATGTTTGCTCATACTTAGAAGTTTTACGTTTGTGGACATAAAGGATATTCGTCCGTTTATTTCTTCCTCGTACTGAGTTGGGAGATTTTTGTCTAAAAAGTCATCTGATCTGGTATTTTGAGTATATTTTCTGTGACTAGTGATTCGATTTCTTTTAGTTTTGAGTCTAGCAAGATTTCCTTTAAAATTCCTCTTGATTTGGTTTTTGTCAGATATACTTGTTTTAGGAAAATATCCATTTTTGTTCCAGTGGTCAGATTTATTTTTCTCTATATAGCTGTGCAGTTAGAAAAAAATTTTTCCCTCTTATATCTTACTAGTCTTTTTAAAAGAACCAGCCTTTAGCTTTGCTGATCCCGCGGTTTTATTTGGCGCTGTCCGTTTGTTTTAAAATTTGCCCAAGGGAGTGTGCACTCACCAGAGGAGTCAGAGAGAGAAAACACAGCCCCCCTCAATTCTCAGCCAGTGGTTCCAACTGTCTTAACCACCAGCCATGGATCGCCTGATGCGGTTGTCTTGATTTTCTTCTTTCTACGTACTTGGAATTTACAATTTAGATTATTTTTGTCCTCATTTTTCAGGTAGGACACAGCATGTTAAAATTTCAAAAAAAAATTTTTTTTAATTGCTGTACTATGATTAAAAATTACTCTCTATGTATTGGTTAATAGCATAGCCTGAGTTGTAACGTAACTGTGATTTCATTTTTCAATTCCTAGTGTTTTCTCATTTTCATTATTTCTTCTTGACCCATAAATTATAAAGAAGTATATTTATACATTTTCCAACATCTAGATATTATGGTTATTTTTAACATTCTCTGTGTGATGTCACTTTGGGGGTTTTTTTTGTGACCTAACACGGGAGAGTGTGTGTGTGTGTTTCATGTTCCATATACATACACTGAGAAGAAAATGTGTTCTTTAAATACTGGAGTACAATTCTCTCTCCATGTCGTGATGTTCAAATCTTCCTTGTCCTAACTCACTTTTTTATTTATTATTACTTTAATTTACTATAGGGCACATGTGCTCATCAGAAAGAGAGAGAAAGAGAGAACAAACTGTCAGATCTAGGACTCATATTGCGGTGGGCCATGTGGAACTCAGGGGCCTTAATCCCACATCACCTACTGACCCCCCCTAACTCATTTTTTATTGGGTAGAATTAACAGTCATTAAGAACTAGGTTTTTCCAGCATTATCCATTCCCACTGCCACTGCACAGCTTCAACTGCTGACTCTGGAACTAGCCATAGATATCAAAGTTCTTACATCATGACAGACATGGACAACTTGCCCAGCGTAGTTAAAAGATGGATGTATGCTCTCAAAGACCAAGTCAAATGCGCTCAGTTAGGAGCCAAATTCTATGAGTAAGTTCAAAGGAGGTATACTGTTCTCTATCAGCCTCTATTTGATAAATGGTTTGAGATCATTAACTCAGTTTATGAACCTGTGGAAGAAGAATGTGAACAGAAATCAAATGAAGGAAGATGAAATTTTGGAGGGGCCTAAAGAAATTGCTAAGATTTGGGGCCAGCAGGTGGTGTGGTGGTTAAGGTGCTGGACTCCCACATGTCTGACCACAGTTCAAGTCCCAGACCTGGTGACTTGCTTTCTCCCTCTTTCTCTCTCTGTCTCTCTCTGGTCAAATTGAATAATAATAATAAATAAGATTAAATAAATAGTTAAAAAAAAAAGAAATGGCTAAGATTCAAGATGAAAAAGGGTGAAGAAAAAGAAGATCATAAAGGAATTCCTGAGTTTTGTTTGACTGTTTTGCAGGCAACACTATTATCTTTGTGTGGCAACTATTTTAATAAAAATGAATAAACTATTTCCAAAGTTCTAACCATTATTTTTCAGGTGTTTCACATGCCCATGTTCTAGTCAATCATTAAATCGTGGGACTACAGTGGAAATTAAGACCATTTGGGGGAGAGGAAATCCCATAAAATTTGAGACTGTAAAGCCTTATTTAAAAATACTTCAGGCTAATCACTATTAATGGGGACGTAAACATTTTTCTTCTTTTTAGGTTTTTGCCATAGGGTGCATGTACTTGCTAGAGAGGAGAGAGAGACCCAGAGAAGGAGAGTAAGAAATGACCCCCCGCCCCAGGGCAGATGGCCCCATAGCAATCCCTTCTCCATTCTCCTGGGATTTGGGGCACATACTCATGTGAGCCCAGTGTGTTTTTCAAATTTCTGCGTCTGTGACTCCTGCTACTGTTGGCCAGGTGAGAGTCCAGTGTTTTTTCCACTATGCCACCTGCTGGCCCCCAAAACGTGTTTTATTATTTGTGTAGCACTATCTACTTCTCTCCTGAGATTTAAGGTAACTACTGAATCCTTAACCAATTACAATATTTTTTTTTCTTTATTTCAACATGATTTTGGTGGGACTAGCAGATGGCATAATATTTACATCGCCAGACTCCTACATAGTTGACTGCAGTTTGAATCCCTGACCTGGTGGCTTAAAACTCACGCTGGGTGTGTGTACTTTCGTACCCAAAAATACTGAGAGAAAAATGGAGGAGAAGGAGTTGTGCTGTGGCCATTCCCTTTGGGGGGTGATTTCTCACTTTCTGTCTCTCTGGTGAGCACTTGTGCCCTATAGCAAAATCTCTCTTAAAAAAATGATTTTGGTTATTTTGATTAGATTTATATGCTGTTTTTCTTTGTTATTGTTATAATAACTCATTGACACAATTTTTCCTGAATTTTGGAATTTTTAATCTAAAACTAGAATCTCATTTTTAGTGAATTTTAAGAAGTAGGTAAATCACTTTTTTTTTTTTTTTAAGTTTGCTATAGGGTACAGGTGCTTGCCAGAGAGAGGGAAAGTGAGAAATCAACCTCCCCCCTTCAAGGGGGGTGGGGGGTGGCCACACTGCAGTCCCTTCTCTGTTTTCTCAGAATTTTGGACACGCATACACATGCACTCAGCGTGATTTTCAAGCCACCAGGTCTAGGATTTGAATTGTGCAATCAGCCATGTGGGATCCTGCACCTTAACCTCCATACCACCTTCTGGCCTCAAATCACTTTTTTAAAAATTACTTTAGGGGGAATCAGCAGTTAGCATAATGGCTATGTCGCTGGACTCCCACGTAGTCGACCGCGGTTCGCGTCTCGGACCCGGTGGCTTACAACTCACTCCGGGCGCGTGTGCGTGCGTGCCCAAGATCCCGAGAGGAGAATGGAGGAGAAGGGATTGCGGCGTGACCATCCCCCCTGGGGGGTGATTTCTCGCTTTCTGTCTCTATGTCTCTCTCTGTCTGTCTGGCGAGCGCACGCGCCCTATAGCAAAAAACCTCTCCAAAAAAAAAAAAAAAAATTACTTTAGGAAATAGCTATTGCCAAAGTGATGAAGTAGATAATATTGGGTTATTGGGAAAGTCATGACTCAGTTTTGCATAGAAAAACATAAAAAAAAAATACGGCATGACTTTCCCAACAACCTAATATTTTATTTTGTTATATAATGGGGATGTGTTTTGCAGAGAAATTGTTTCCTTTATAAAATCAGAATGGTAGTTTCAATGGACATCAGTGTTCAGCTATGCCACTTATGGCATTTTCCTAATCCCAAAATCGTTCTGTCCATTCTAGAAGTTTTAAGTATGTAATTTGAAATCCTTAATAATTTTGAATAATAAAAAAAACTTTAAATTTTCCCCAACATATGGATTGTCAATTTCTCTAGTTTTATGTTTGTTTTGCTTCAGGTAATTTAAAGTTCTTTTTTTTTTTTTTTTGAGATATATAAAAATTGAGAATTGCTATGTATTTCTGGTGAATGTCTTATGTACTAAGCCTCATTATTCATAGCCTTTTTTTTTTGGTCTGTTTGGTCTGATACTTACATATTTCAGTATTTTTCAGCTATATTCCTGACAATTTATTACTTCTTGGTAGCTACACCTTTTTTGCCTCTTTCCATCTTTCTTGACATTTCTTATAGTAAATGATTTACCATTATTCCTTTCTTTTTTCCTTTACTATGGAAGAAGTTATGTCCTCTACTTCTATTCATCGAATGATTATCTTTAATGTTTTTATTGGGGGATAATTTATAAACATGAAGTTTATTAATTTACTTAAAAAATCTTAAGTTAACTGCTTGAGTTTTGCTTATGTGTATCCATGTAACCACGACTCACATCAAGATCTATAAGCATATTCATTGCCCAGAGGGTTCCCTAGGGCCCCTTCAAAACACTACCTTCTGCTCAGAAGTAACCACTGTTCTGACTTACAGCGACCATCAGTTTCACCTATTCTTAAACTTTAGGTAAATGAAATCATATAGAATAAACACTTCTCTGTGTTTTGTTTATTTCATTCTGCGTAATATTCTTGAGCTTCACCCATGTGTTCTACAAGTAGTCTGTTCTTTTTGTTTATTTTTTTTTTTAGTATTAATTGTATGACTACACCACAACCTCCCCCCCCCCCCAATTTTGCTGTTGATGAACATAGGGGCTGTTTCCTCTTTGGGCAGGGCCTCTTTCCCTCCAGTCAGTCAGAAAGTCCTTTTGGGCCCCACCCCACAGTATATCTGGAATCCATTCACTTTACTGTAGGGCAGGTGTGCACTCCTACCTTCTTCATACAAACTATCATCATCTGTAATATAGTGAAAACATTCCTGGAGCTGGCAGTTAGTGAGGTGATTGAGGGCACTGGACTTCCACATGGACGGCCGGGATTCCAGCCTCAAACCTAGTGGCTTGCTTTCTCACTTTCCCTCTCTCTCACTCTCGCTTTGTCCCTCTCTGGTCAAATTAAAATAGATAAATTAATAAATAAGGTTAAATAAAATAATTCTTAAAAAAAAATTTTCCTATTGGTCTTTGTCTCCCTGCCCCCTACCACTTTTGGCTTGGAGCTCCTAAAACATTAACTGAGTGATAAAAGGATCTTTTCTTATTCATAACAAGTCCTTGACAAACTTACTGGAGTTTATGCTAATGAAATGACTGCTGATGGAACCTTAACTTAGCTTCATAGCAGCTTTAGGATGGAAGCTGCTCCCCACAACCTACCAGTGATTACAGGGTTAAGATTCTAAACTCACCCTCTCCACCCCCCAGCCTTCAGGGAAGGGTGAAGGCTGGAGAAGGACCTGTTTTGTGTGGAGGGCAGTTTTGGAGAAGGAGCTGTTTTCCTTATACCAGGAAAGTACTAGTATCATTGGGCCTCTGAATTTTTTTGCTCCCTTTTCTTCTAGACTACTCTTCAGTGGACTAGTTTGGGAATGTCCCAAAAGGGGACACTGTAGCTCAGGATAGTCTTTAGTGTAAAATTTTGCCAGTAAGAAAGAAAACAGGGCTGTAGTGGCAACACATAGTTTTCAGGACTTTGAGAGGGAGAATGTAGCTCCTTTTTTTTTTTTTTTTTAAAGATTTTTTGCCATGGGATAGGTGTACTCACTCGAGAAAGTGAGAAATAACCCTGGGGGGTGGGGGGTGTGCAATCCTTTCTCCTCCATTCTCATTTAGAAATTTTGGGCACAAACACACGCGCGCACACACACATGCCCATCATGTTTTTCAAGCTGCCGGATCTGTACTCAAACTACACAATCAGGCATAGTCTTTTTATTCTTTGTCAGGTATCACTAGTTAAGAATATAGAAGCTGGGATTGCAGTAAATGGCTGAACTCCCATGTAGTCCACTGCAGTTTGAGTCCTGGACCCAGTGGCTTAAACCTCACGCTGGATACATGTGCTTGTGTGCTCAAGATCCAAAGAAGAGAATGGAGAAGAAGGGATTGCAATCTCTCTGGTGAGTACCCACACCGGCACCTTATAGCAAAATCTCTCTCTAAAAAAAAATAATAATATAGGATCTGGACTAGCAGGTGGCATGATAGTTAAGCCATTGAATCCCACATGGCTGACTTCATGGTTTGAGTCTTGGATCCAGCGGCTTGAGAAACATGCTGGGCTATTGTATGTGCGTACCCGAAGTCCTAAAAGGAAGGAGAGTTGGAGAAGGGATTACTGTGTGACCATTTCCCATGGGGAGATACTTCCTCATTTTCCTTACTCTCTGTCCCTCTCTGGTTGCACACATGTCCTCTGGCAAATTTGAAATAAAGAAAAAGAGAAACTGCACCAATTTGGACGACCAAATTCCTTATTTTCAGACCAAGGAACATACTTTATGGCCCATGAGTTCATTAATGGGCAGAGAGATTTGCTCAGGGTAATGGTTTGATAGAGAATTGGTGTGGGCAGTTGAAACACTGCCTGTTTAAAACAAGAGATAAAGGCTTACACGCCCTCACCAGTGGGTGCTCACATTCAACACATGTGGGTAAGAGGGCGTCCCCACTAGATAAATACCTCTGTTTTTGCGGTAGATCTACAGGAGAGGGTTGGGGGAAGATGCCGGTGTGACCGCAGTTTTTCCCACAAGGTTGATCGTTGCTGACTGTGCTTTTTTTTTTCCTTTCTTCCTCCCATCTCCTCAACTTTGTTTTTCCTACTCAATGGTCACAGGACCAGGGTTACGATGACAGGTGGCCGAAGCAGGGATGATCCCTGAACAAGAAACTGGCTTTAAACTTAGACGTCAGCATTCCTTAGGGCCTGGTGGGGTGAATGGTGCGGTGCCTTCACCCATCTGGCAAAACTGGGATTAACAGTGAATCCAACTGTGTTACCTAATGGCAAAATAGCCCACCCACCCACTAAATCCGGAACTACCTAATCCTACTGTATGCAAATGGGCTTGGGAACAAAGGGAAGTTACTTGCTAGACCGTTACTGTTGTCTGTAATCTAGACTATCACAATGGTTGGACCTGAGGTTCCTTCCAAAGATGGAAAAGTTTGTGTATAAATGGAGGAGAGGAGGAATAAGAGATGGTGGTAAAGGAATGAATAAATGGGTTCTATAATGAGAGAAACCCAACATTACATTGAAAGAGGCTCAGAGAAGAGGTGATACTGTCCGTTGCTCAAGTATACCAGATACTTGAAAAGGCAGAGTCATCAGCTGCTGAGACCACTCCTGGTTTTGGAGCCTGACAGGAACTAATGGAAGCCTACAGAGTGCAGTGGCCTCGTCCTGTCCTAGGAGATGCTTCCATACGATATGGGAATGGATTGAACGAATTTTTAATTACTGAGTGGACTTTAGTAATGTGCCAGTATCTTCTGACTTCTGTTTTCAGGTTACAGCCACTGTAATGCAATATGGTCTCATATTTGCATTGTTATCAAAACTATAATATCAGTTTTAATAGTCAAATATATTGGGAAATTGAATTAAAATCTCCTATCCCTACCTCATACCAGACTCCCCCAAATGATGTTACTCAGATAGGTATGATCTTTTTTCTATAAGGGATCTGTAAGTTAAAGATCACATACATACATATTTAGTCTTGTCCTGGTTCCTGGTACAGAGATTCCTGTTTCCAGTATCTTCAGGAATTGAGTTCTGGTGCAATTGTCCAGACACATGGAGTGACCTCATGGCTCTGTACTGTGCCACAAGTGCCTTAACAGTGAGGAGGGAGCTTCCCAGCCAGTCTGCAGCTTGCGCACCTAATACACACACGCACACACACACACATACGCACACACACATACACGTATATTACCACAATGTAAAAAAAAATAGACTAAATGTAAATATATATATATGTATATATAATACACACATATATGTGTATGTGTATTTCACATTTAGTCTAATTTTTTACATTGTGGTAATATGCGTATCTTAGCCATTTTTACGTGGACAGGCCAGTAATGTTAAGTACATTCACATTGTTGTGTGACCACTGTTCAGAACTCTTTTTCTTGCACAACTGAAACTCTGTACCATTGAACAGCTCCTCACCGCCCTCTGGCTCCAGCCCCTGGACACACCATTGTACTTTCCATGTCTTTCCCCTCATGTATCCAAACAACAGGAAGCAAGACTGCTTGTCTCTTGCCGTTTCTCTTAATTGACACATATTTATATCATTTCAATGAACGATAACAAGCATTCACGTCTGGGGAATCCGTTTTTGGCCTTCTTTAGGAAAATGATTTCAGAAATCGGGACTTCCGCTCTATCATGAGCGGAATGCGGAATGCGAGGCGTCGCTGCACGTAAGCTCTGTCCCAGGTCCTGCTTTCTCCGTGAGTGGAGATCAGGGTTAGGCTCGCCTCCTTTCCAGCCGCAGCCAGACCACCAGGCGCCCCACGTGGAGTACCGAGGGCACCTGGTGCGACCCCGAAGGCTCAAGGGCTGCCGCTGTGCTTCGAGGAAGAGGAGTCGCGCCTCAAGCTCTGAAGCCCCCCCCCCCCCCCCCCCGCCCGGCTGCTCGCGCCTTCTGAGAGTGGCCGCCCCGGGCTGCGGAGCTCACTCGCTGCGCTCCTTGTTCGACCGAACTGCGGACGCCAGGCGCGACCCTCTCACCCCGGGCCTCTCTTCCAGGACTTGTTCCAGGAACGCAGGGCTGACTTGACGCACCCAGTGAAGAATTCCAAGATTCCAGAAGTCTGGGAGAGAGCTCTAGCTGGGAGAGCAGTACATTTCAGGACAGGGCAGTCCCAGGCTGCAGGGCAGGGGGGTTTCCAGCGATAACAAGATCACCTTCTTCAGTCTGGGCGTAATACAGAGGTCCCCAGAGAGACAACTTTTTGCTTCTGTTCGTTTGTTCATTCATTCATTCATTCATTCATTTTTTTAAAAAAAGGTTTTGGCTTTAGGGAGCTTGCGCTTGCCAGAGAGAGAAAGACAGAGACAGTGAGAAGGAAAGTGAGAAATCACTCCCTAGGGAGGATGGGCCTACGGCAATCTCTTCTCCATCATCTCCTCCCGGGATCTTGGGCATGCATGCACACGTGCCCATGGTGTTTCAAGTTACCGGTCTGGGACTTGAACTGCAACGGCCATGGGGGTGTCCATTAGGTAACCTCTATGCCATCTCTGGTCCCTTATTCAGTCATTCTTGAATGAGAGCCCAAAATGTGCAGGGAGACACTGCTGGAGCTGGAAATGTAACAGTGAACCAAAGTGCCATGGTCCCTGGCCTCAATGAACTTACTTGTGATGAGGGAGGTAGGGAGCAACATAAGGAAATCTCTGTGTGGGAGGAAAGAAACATCATGCCTTTATACTGGTATTCAAGGTATGTATTCACATTTTCTGAGGTGAAATTTAAATTCCAGTCTAAGAGGAGCTGACTAGGCAGAGAGGATCAGGTATGTGAAGGTCTCGGTGTAAAAAACACGGTGTTTTCAGTACTGGAAAACAGAACGGAATTATGCAACCTTACAAATAAAGAGAATCTGGTCCAGCTCTAACTACATCTATTCAACAAAGATTTATTGAGTATCTACTCTGCAATGGAAACTGGGATTTTGTGCCCAGTGTGATTTTCAGGCTGCCAGGTCTGGGACTGCAACTCAGGTTGGTCATGTCAGAGTCCAGTGCCTTAACCACCACACCACCACACCACCATGCTGGGCCTGCATGATGTGGTGTATTTTAACAGCACCTTGGCCTCTAGGCACTGATGCCCGTAGCAACCCTCAGTTGTGAGAACCAAAAATGATCCACAGGTGGCCAAATCCTCAACCCCAACAGCAGATGGTGTAATGCTTACATTGGGGGATTCCCACCTAGTCAATCATGGTTCGAGTCCCGGATCCAGCTGCTTAAAATACACTGGGCGCATGTGTGTGTGTACCTAAAATCCCAAAAGGAGAATGGAGGAGAAGGGGTTGCGACATGGCCATCCCTCCTGGGAGGGTGATTTCTCGCTTTCTTTCTCCATGTACCCTATAGCAAAATCTCTCTCTCAAAAAGAAAGAGAGAAAGAAAGAAAGAAAGAAAGAAAGAGGGAGGGAGGAAGGGAAGGAAGGAAGGAAGAAAGTATTATCTAAAAACTAACAATGGGCAAAAGGAATCACTGGGGTTGTTTTTGTTGTAGTCCTGGGCACTGTATAGTAGCCTGGGGATTATCTGATTTTCAATGGGTTGTAGAGGTTTAATTGACTCATGATTTGCTATTGGTAGGAGATTTACAAGTCTGTAAGGATACAGGTCGATTTGTAGGAATCTGCAATGTAAATAATTCTTATGAGCTAAACATACAAATTGTTTTTGTCCAATTGAAAAGATAATCTCAGAGGTTATAGTTTACTGCCTTGTAGGACATTAACCAGTTTTGTATCTACCTAGAAGTGTTAGTCTAACAGTTTTTTTTTTTAATGATTTTTCTGGTGGATATAAAAACCCTTATTCCTCAAATGCTATTTGGATTAGCATCCTACTGGTACCTTTATTGGTAATAAATTGGTAATAAATCATTGACAAATATTTATTCTGTATTTCTATAAGAACCACATTTTAAGTTTTTTAGTTTACTATAGGGCATGCATGCCAGACACAGACAGAGACAGACAGAAAGTGAGAAATTGTCCCTGGGAGCGATGGCCACACCACAGTCCCTTCTTCATTTTTCTTTCAGGATTTTGGTAAGATGCACATGTATGCCCACACCTGACGTGCTTTTCAAGACATCAGGCCTGGGACTTGACTCATAGAGTTGGCCATGTGGAATCCAGCACCTTAACCACCACGTCACCTTGCTGACCCAAAGCCTTTTTTTTTTTTTGAGGTTTTAGCTTTAGGGCATCTGTGCTTGTCAGAGAGAGAGAGACAGTGAGAGGGAAGGTCAGAAATCACTGCCTGGGAGGATGGCCATGATGCAGTCTCTTCTCCTCTGTTCTCCTCCTGGGATCTTGGGCATGCATGCACATGCACCTGGTGTGAGTGTCAAGCCACTGGATCTGGGACTTGAAGCACAGTTGGCCATGTGGGAGTCCAGTGACATAACCGCTACACCATCTTCTGGCCCCCACAGCCATTTTTTAAAATACTTGTAAATTATATTTTAACTGCATCACTGAATGCACACTGAGTCTTTGGAGACATTTGAAATCAAAGCAGAAGAATAAAAGCTATCTACTCTCCTCAGTTGCTAAAATGAAGGCATGCAAGTCAGAGTTGCCCCTGACATGTTTCTCCACACTCCTGGGTCCACATTCAGGAGCCTCCCTCCCCCAGATGCAAGCATGCCTGTGATCCAGGCAGGCTGAGGCTGGGAATGGATCATGGCATGAAGACTCAGTTGGGAGTGCCTATTTCTCTCTCTCTCTTTCTCAGAAGTAAGCTTAAAACAAAAGAAGTTAGACTATTTTTTTTTCTTTTTTTGGAGAGATTTTTGCTATAGGGCGCGTGCACTCTCCAGACAGAGAGAGACAGAGAGCCAGAAAACGAGAAATCACCCCCCTGGGGGGATGGCCACGCCGCAATCCCTTCTCCTCCATTCTCCTCTCGGGATCTTGGGCATGCACGCACACGCACCCGGCATGAGTTTAAGCCACCGGGTCCGGGACTCGAACTGCAGTCAACTATGTGGGAGTCCAGCGACACAGCCATTACGCCAACTGCTGGCCCCAAGAAGTTAGACTATTAACAGAACAAATTTGACGATAACAAAAATAATGCGATAATAAAATTTATTAAATAAAAGTAAATACTTATTAATGCAATTTTTTTTCACCAATTTATGTGATTCTTTGACTACCCTATTATCCTGCTTTTTCACCACTCTATTTAAAATTGCATTCCCTTTCTCCTCTACAGCTGAATTTAGGGTAAGGAGAGTGACTGGTCTGAAGCACAGAATTTAATGAGAGGCCAAAAATTTAGTAATCAAAATAAAAAATACTTTAATGGACAATTAAAAAAATTAATGCAAAAATATCCATGATGTCCAAAATATCAAAACATTTTAAAAGAATTATTTTATTCAATTTTATTTATTCATTCATTCATTTTAATTTGACCAGAGAGAGACATATATACAGAGAGAGAGAGAGAGATAAAAGTGAGAAAGCAAGCCACCAGGTCCGAGACTCAAATCATGGTTGACCATATGGGAGCGTCCAGCACCTTAACCACCATGCCACCAAAATATCAAAATTTTAAATAAGGACTATAACTGACTATGCACTCCCTTCAGTCCAGTCTCATCTGATAGCAGTGACATCTGGCACGTTTTTAAAATTTAAATGATAATGCCTTTGCTGTATGTTTAAAGACAAATATCCTTTATCACATTATTGAAGTACCTGACAAGAAAGACCAAAACTTTTTTAAGAGACAAGATTTTATTTATTTTTATTTATTAGGGCATGTGCACTTGCTGGAGAGAGACAGGGAGAAACAGAGAGAGAGAGAGAGGAAGTAAAAAAAACCATCCCCAAGGGGAGATGGCCAGCTGCACCCCCTTCTCCTTCATTCTCTCTAGATTTTGGACACACATGCATATGTACCCAGCCACTGGGTCTGGGTCTCGAACTGTGGTTGACTACTAAGTGGGAGTCCAGCACCTTAAATACCATGCCCTCTGCTGGCTCCAAGACTAAATTTTATTAAATTCCTTTTCACCATATATTAAAGTCATTATTTGGCTTTTCTACATCAACTGATATAAATTCCTCCTAATATTAACATTCTCTAGCACTCATTATAAATCACAATGGTCCTTATGTATTTTAATTAAATGTTGAAATCAATTTTCAATTTTTAGGGGTTTTTTTTTTTTTTTTTTTTTTTTTTTTTTAAAAAAAAAAAAGAGACAGGGAGGCTGGGGGGAAGGAGAGTGGTGGAGAAAGAGTTGTACTTTCGATTGGGTCTCACCGTGTCACAGTCCTCCTGCCCCAACCTCCCAGCTAGGATTATAGCTGTGTGTCTGCATGCCTGGCCTGTTTGGGTCAGTGCAGGATCCTCCCAAGTAGCCCCAGCCTCTTGAATCTGTGCCACCATAGATAGGCTGATTTTCAAAGTATTTTTATACCAGGTTTTTGTATACTTAGGATTGACATTCATCTGTAAATTTCTTGATGGTGCTATCTTTGTTAGGCTCTATTATCAAAGTTTTCCAGATTTTATAAAATGAATGGGAAAAGTTGTGTTCTGTGATGCCCTGAAAGAGTTTCAAAAACAAGAATTTGCCTTTATCTACCATCTGGTAGACATCACTGGATGAGACACATCTACCTCTGCTGGAGCTTTCCTGGGGCAGCTTGGAAATCCTGTGGTCTGTGCAGGAGAGGATGCTCACTGGGCCAAGGCTGCCAGGGGAAGGGGTGCCTCTGCTTGGCTGCACGCTTTCCTGTGTTATGACAGCCCTGGTTACCTTCATAACCATGACTGTCCTCACCAAAATTTACTTCAGTAATGTCCCCTCTCCTGTATCACCCATGTCAAGTATCAGCAGTATCGCTATTCTGTGTTGACCTCAGCTCCGTTAGCATTACCTGTAATTTTCACAATTCCATTTGCTCCTTCTGACTGCCTTGGTCCCAGCCTTGTCTTACTGACCCAGAGGCTATTATGCCAGTGTGATATTGCATCTCAGTTTGCCAGCACATAATTCTAGAAGGCTTTGGAATTTCTGAATTGATGTGTCTTTTTGAATGCTGATGCTAATGAGATAATAGTGGCTGGGAGCTCCTGAATATGCTTAGAAACTCTGTAGTTAAAGGGGTAGGACTTTTGGGAACCAGCAGTTAGTGTAATGGCTATGTCGCTGGACTCCCACGTAGTTGACCGAGGTTCACATACTGGACCCGGTGGCTTAAAACTCATGGCGGGCGAGTGTGCATGCGTGCCCAAGATCCCAAGAGGAGAATGGAGGAGAAGGGATTGCGGAGTGACCATCCCCCCTGGGGGGTGATTTCTCGCTTTCTGTCTCTATGTCTCTCTCTGTCTGTCTGGCGAGCGCACGCGCCCTATAGCGAAAATCTCTCCAAAAAAAAAAGGGGGGAGGGTAGGACTTTTAGCCCTATCTCAGCTTTTAGGGAGGAGAGGGGGCTGAGTTCATCCCCAATGACCAGTGATGTAATCTATCATGCCTACTTAATGAAGTCTTCATTAAAAAAGAGGGACCAGCAGATGGCATAATGGTTACATTACTGGACTTCCATGTAGTTGACTGTGGTTCAAGTCTAGATCCGAAGGCTTCAAACTCACACCAGTTCATGTGTGTGCCTGCCTAAGATCCCAAGAGAATGAAGGAGAAGGGACTGTGGCATGGCCATGCCCTCTGGGGGGGGTGGGGCTGATTTCTCCCATTCTGTCTCTCCAGAGAGCACACGTGCCCTGTAGCGAAAATCTCTCTTTAAAAAACCTGGTTGCTGAACACATCCACATGCTGAATATGTATGCACCCTAAATCAACCAGAACAGAATCCTTCCAAACCTTGCCCTCTTTCTCTTTCATCTGTCTGGCTGTTTGTATCCTTTTATGGCCCTTACAATGAATGGGTAAACCTGAGTGTTTCTCTGGTTTCTGTGAGCTGTCTTAGCAGAGTATCAAGCCCAAGAGGGTTGCAGGACCCCCAATTTATAGCTATTAGTTTTCAGAAGCACAAGTTGCAACTTGAGACTTATGATTGGCACCTGAAGTGGGAGACAGTCTTGTCGTACTGAGCGACAAGGGATCTGATGCTATCTCCAGGTACGTGTGAGAATTAAATTGAATTACAGGGCACCTAGCTTATGTCAGAAAAATGGCTCGGTGTGGGAAAAACTAAATTTTTGGTGGCAGACGTATGAGAGTGTTGACCATGGAAGGAAAGAAAACTTATTTGTTTTTCACTGATAACCAGTTAAGAGGCTTTATCATCTACAGACAAGAAAAAAAAAAAAATTACTAAGAATTTGTGGTGGACTAAAGGCAGCCTTTTTTTTTTTTTTAATTTAGACAGGGTCTCACTGCTGTAATCTTCCTGCATTAGTCTCTTTTCCTGGCTCTTCTCTGGATAGGGTCTTGCTATGTTGCCAAGGCCAGCTGTGAGCTCACAATCTTTACCTCAGCTTCCTTGGGTGGCTGGGGTCAAAGGCACGTGCCACTATGCCTGACCTGTAGGTTGGACCAGGAATCAAGCCTGGGCCTCCCATCTTGTCCCAGCCTTCAAAGTACAGTATCTTAGAAGAACATTACAGGTTTGACACGGCTCCCATCAAGAATTAACTGCTCTTAAATTTGGTCTGGCCTGGACTGTTTTTGCCAATGAAGCATGACAGAAGTGACTTTATTCCAGTTCAAGGCCTAGCTTTTAAGAGAACTGGCCATTTCCACTTGGCTCTTTCAGTCCCTGACCCTCCACCCCTTAAGAATCCATCTTCCCTTCCATTGGAAAGGCTCTAATATTAGAGTGCAGAGGGGCCCCGCCAACACTAACCTTTCTACCATGGAATGCTCCAGAGCAACTTGGCTGCCACTGAATACCACCAAAGGACCCAAGTGATACATGCAGAGTATAAGACATGCTCAGCTGAGACTCTTCTGATTTCTAATCCACCAGTGCATGTGATTTAATAAAATGGTTACTGTTTAAACCAGTAAGTTTTAAGATGCTTCTTCCTCAGCAGTAAATAAGTAGAACAATCTTTCACAGAAAATTGTATTGTATTGTGTTTCTACCAAATAGAGGAACCTAGTTTTAGCTCCAACCTTGATCACCTCATATTCCCTCAAGAAGTTAAGCCTCCTTCCTTTGCACAATGTGAAAGGCTATGTGAAGTCTTCACTGTAGAAGTGGACTCCCATTTCTATTGAAAGCAGGGATTCATAAATATTACTGTTCCTGAGAATTGCCTGGGAAATTATTAAAAATGCTGGTTCCTAAGAACCCCCACCCAGATATTCTGATTCAGTAAGTGAGGTATGAGGCTCAGGAATCTGCAATTTAAGATGAACACCCATGTGATTTTGATATTGGTAGCTCCAAGAACACACATGGAAAATCATGCCAATAAAACATGCCATGAGGCTCTGAACTTATCCATGCAGTGGACATAAAAAGAACAAAACAAAACAAGACAAAACACAAGGCACTTGAGCTTTCCCTGGCCCATCTTATAGTCCCATTTTTCGCTCTTAAGTTTTGTATCCAATTAAAAATACCATGATATACTTTGCAGTGTTTTAGGTTTTTCATTTTATTTTAGCCTCTCAATCCCTGATGATACAGAATGGACAGGAAGTGACTAACCTGTATCTAACAGACGTCAAACGCAGTAGCTCCAGGCATAGATTATCTAAAGCTAAGAACCCAAGGTAGTGTGACTTTGAGGTTTTATTTTTTTGAATTTTTTGTTTTTTAAAGGTATGTCAGGCTCTTCAAATCAGAAACACCGCCACCAGAAGGCCCCATCTTCTCCAGTGTGATCACTATAAGGATTGATGACTAAGTTTGGATTGTTAATTTCCACAGCTCTCAGCAGCTTCTGGGCTTCCTTATCAAATGCCTCTTTGCACAACCTGAGAAAACAAGGAAACATCTCTTTTCTTGTACTCAGCTTTCTCACTGCCCTCCACTTTCTCTGTGAAGGATTTATTTCAGGAGGGGGGAAAAAAGAAAAAGAAACAAGAAACAAACCTATTTTACGAAAGTAGAAAGAGAATACTAACATGGATGGTGAATAAAGAAGGGAACTGAGAGATACAATGAAAAAAATATATTAAAAATTAAAAAATATCTTCTAAGAGCTTTATCCTTTCTTTTCTTTCTTTTTAAGAATTATTTTTTTGTTTTTAATTTTATTTATTTATTTATTTTGAGATTTTGCTATAGGGTGTGTGTGCTCGCCAGAGAGAGACAGAGACAGAAAGTGAGAAATGGGCAGTGGCCATACCACAATCCTTTCTCTTCTATTCTACTCTCAGGATTTGGAACATGCACACACATGCCCAGCATGAGTTTTAAACCACTGGGCCAGGGACTTAAACCACAGTGTTCTATGTGGGAGTCCAGTATTGTAACCATTACATCATTTGCTGATCCCAATTATTTTTATTTTGACCAGAGAGAGACAGAGAAAGAGGGGAAGAGAGAAAGCAAACCACCAGAACTGGGACTCAAACCACAGTCAGCCTGTGGGAGTCCGACACCTTAACTACCATGCCACCTGCCTGCCCCTTTTTTCTTTTTTTAAAGACAGGATCTTAGGCCAGCCCCATGGTCTGGTTTTTAAAGGAACCAGATTTCACATGGCCAAGCACATGGTTCAAATTCTAGATCTAGAGGCTTGAAAAACACATCAGAAGCATGTGCATGGGTGCCTCAAATCCTGAGAGGATAGAGAAATTATGTAGAAGGGATTTGTATTACGACCATACCCCATTGGGTAATTTCTCTCCCGGGTAAGTGCCTGCACTCATTGGCAATTAAAATAATATAATAATAATAATAATAATAACAACAACAGGATCTTGCTGTGTCAAGCATATCCTGCCTCAGCCTCCTCAAGTCTTTGAGTACAGGTATGTGGTATTACCATGCCTGGCTTTTCAGTTAGCCTGGCAACTGAATTCAGCCTCCTTATATGCTCCCAGCCTACAGAGGATACTTTCGCTGCACACGCTACTGAGGGTGAGCCCTCCAAGAACATTTTTTCTATCCAGATAAAACAGAACTACTAACAATAATGAGTAAAACAACTAACACATTATTCATTATGATACTAGGCACTGTTTTAACTAACTGGCCTGTACTGACTCAGCTCTCAATAACCATATGGGTTGATTTTTATCACTGTACCCATTTAACAGAAAAGGAAACCAAAAAATAGATTAGGGGACTAACCTAAATTTTTAGTAAGTGGTAGGGCCAGAATTCAAAGTCAGGTAGTCTGGCTCCTGAGTGCTCAACTCCTTTTTTTTTTTTTTTTTTAAGAATTATTTTTTATTTAGCTTTATTTATTTGTATATTTATTTATTTATTTCAATTTGACTAGAGAGGGAGGGAGGGCAGGAGGGAGAGAGAGAGAGAGAAAGAGAGAGAAAGCAAACTGCCAGGTCCGGGACTTTAACTGTGGTTGGCCATGTGGGAATCCAATCTAACCACCATGCCACCTGCTGTCCCCTGAGTGCTCAACTCTTAATCACTAGGCTATATATGTCTCTCACAATTCAATGTTCCATGAAAAGAAAATAAATAAGTGACTAGAAAATACTCAAGGACCCCACAGTCAGGTTGATTCTGAGGTCTGAAATAAATGAGTAGCTCCCAAGTCCCTCATTACAAGAAACTCTTCCCCTGAGAAACCAATGAAGACTTACCCTAGAACTCGTAGTTTACATTTAGGAGACCTCAAAGCTTCATATAACTCCATAATTCCTTCACATCCTAACGTATTCTGTGTCAGGTTCATTTGTGCCAGTCTTTGGTTGCTGCTAAGCATAGAGGCAAGATCCTGACAACAGAGAGAGGTCAAACCACAGTACGCCAACCTGTAGGGAACAGAGAAAAAAGACAAAAATAATTTTATCTTATGACAGAGAGCAAGCAGACAAGAAATCGGTGAGCTTGGAGTGGAGGGTAATTCCAGAAACTTTAAAAAATTAACACAGTAGGGTAAGTTCAAGGACTATGGTTACTTAGTCATGGCTCTACTATGTAGAAATGGGGCGAATATTATTAGAAGATATTCTTCATAGGTCTGTCACTCTCCTACATATTTTGCAAATAAAATGCAAGACTCTGATAATCTTTACCTAGGCCATTTCCCAGGTTTGCGTTTAATGAGCAGCCATGAGGGATAAAATAATATCTCCACCCGGGACAAAGAGCAGGTTTATTTCCTGCTTGTTGTAACATGGGAAGGGTGGGTATCTCAAACTCAATGCTGCTCTTTTTGAGTGTAGCCTACTGCATGTGCAGGCATCAATATGGGTCCCCCAATTCAGCCCGGGAGACGTGGGGGACAAAGGGAATGAACATGAACACGCTATGCTCTTGGCTGTTGCTCTGCTATACATAGTAAGTTCTTTGTCTCTGTTTTATGCCAGCGTCCATGAAATAGTAACTGGCTAACTTACTAGGTTATTAGTAGGATACAATTAAATCTCAAACACAACATTTATAATACCATCATTGTTGTGATAAAGAGATTAAACAGTCAATGAAAACATAGGAAAAGCAGCACTTTCATGGAAGAGTCAGGAGAAATTTCTCTGAGAAACTATTGAAGTCCTAAAGGATGAGACACATCATTGTGTCTGGGCTTCCCTCATAGATGAGGCACAATGCTTGATCCAGAGGTCAATAATTTATGCTGCATAAATGAAAAAGTACTAGCTAATATTAAGTTCTGGATTAAATAAAAATCTAAATTATATAAACTATACCTGGCACGTAGGACTGTCAGCTCCTTGAGAACATAGATACCATACTGCAGATAGAAGATGATTAGTAAAATCTTCAATTTAATAAGAAAAATGAATTCAAAGAAAAATAGAATTTCTGAAGGATGACAGAACAAGGAAGACCCAAATCAGACATCATTTATTTAATTCTTATCTGTCCAAGGCACTACGGGTGATAAAAGAAATGGAAAATATGGTTTCTATACCAAAGAAAAAGTAACACATTGGTCCATACATTTGAAATTCAGAGTCTTATTTCTGAGAGCAACTTAGTTTTGTGTCCTAGTTATTTTTTGTGCTCTCTCCATATACTAAAATACTTGTAGTTATACTAACCTCCATATATCATTTTCCTAATGGAAAATTGTGAACTCACCCCAACCTCTGAATGTTACAGTTTGGATGCCTCAAAGCATCACACAGAATTTTCACTCCATCATCCTGTAAGTCATTGTTCCCAAGGTCCAGGCTCCACAGGTTTGGGTTGTTCAAAAGAACAGAAGCCAGATCCAGACAACAAGCACTAGTGAGAACACAGCCCATCAGTCTGCAAGGAATACAACAGAGAAGTGAATCACTCAATTGTGAGGTTTAATTAATTTCTTCCTAGAAGAGATGCCCAGTTGTTTGAAGTTCTTTTGAGGCTTTTCTGTCTACAATCCAGAATGCATATGAGAAGTTCTAATATAACCAGTGAAAACAGACAGAATCTCTTAATGAGAGAAAACCAGCACATAAAACTCTTTTTATCCCAAGGCCAGCAGGTAGGTTGGTGGTTAAGATGCTGGACTACCACATGGCCGACCATGGTTTGAGTCCTTGCAGCTTTCCCTCTCTGGTAAAATTAAAAAATAATAAATTAAAAATAATTCTTTTTTTAAGAAAAAAAGACTTTTTCTTCCACAAATAGTTTGTTACATATGGTTTTCAAGATCAAGGGTATAAACACTTAATTTTATCCATTCTTAATAGAATGGATAAAAGCATTCCCAAGTAATCCAGTGATCTCTCTGCTTTCAATGTTTAATACATTTTTGAAATAAAAAAGCTTTTCAGGGATCATCTTGAAGTGTTACCTCCAAAAGAGAAAGCTTCATATGAAAAGATATTTCTTCCAGGTCCTTTGCAGGGCATTCATGAGCATTCAGTTGGGTCTTTTTTTATTTTGGAAAGATTTTTGCTATAGGGCACATGTGCTCGCCAGAAAGACAGAGAGAGAGAGACAGACAGAAAGCGAGAAATCACCCCCAGGGAAGATGGCCATGCTGCAATCCATTCTCCTCCATTCTCCTCTCAGGATCTTGGGCATATATACACACACGCCCAGTGTGGGTTTAAGCCACCGGGTCCAGGACTCAAACTGCTGTCAACTACATGGGAGTCCAGTGACATAGCCATTATGCCAACTGTTGGTCCCTCAGCCTAGTCTCGAGCTTTCCCTTCCACACTTTGTCCCTACCTTATTCTCTAACTAAACACATGCATTTTTCTCCAACTGTGTTTTATTCCTTTTCTATTCTTCTTTCCTTCTGACTAGGATATCCCTACATAGCAAAATTCTCCTCTTCCAACCTTGAAGCAATTCATCCTATTCTCCACTATGATGTCCTGTACTTTGCTCCTTGGGACCTCTGCCATATCATTATAACAACTTCTGAAATACGTTATAACTGGCATTATATTTATTTTTCTGTGATTGGTATTTTGTGTTACTTGACGATGAGAGCATCATTTCAGTGACATTTAGTCCCCTCAGCATCCAGCTGATATTTGTTGCAAATATTGGTTGAGAGAATTGGCATGAACCACATAAAGGTAACTATGAAAGCACAGATTTGTCTATGTTTACAGCAATGCTAAGGAGAAAAAGTGGACTGAGCAAAGACCTTAAGTATTTAAGGTCACTAAGAAATTATATCTTTGTTGCAGAAATGAAAGCATTGGATTTAATGATAATGACCACTGAGTGAAGCTTTGTTTTCTAACTGAATAATGATCAAAGAAATTTCAAAAAAATCACATAATAATCCATATCACCTATTTTTCCTCAAGGAAGTATATATGCTTATTGGACCTGAGAGTTCATTTACTTTAGTGTTTATAGATGTCACAATAAGCTATTCAATCCATTTGGAAATTTGGTTATCATGAGTCAGTCCAGTTAAGACAAACACTTCTAGGTACACCAAGGAACTTTAGTTTATAGTTCTAAAAAAAACTATGCTGAAGTTTGATTCTTAATAATTCCCCAAGGTACTAGTCCCATGGGAGGCCCTGGTAGGAAAATGAGCCGAGACTGCTAGATGACATCTGTCTTACTTCACTCTACTCATGATATTTACACAATGAAATAGTAAATATTATATAGTAATTAATCAATAAGTTTTAAGTAAGTATTCAAATGTGTTTCTGAAATTTTGTCAAGTGATAAGGAAACCTCAAAGTCATGTCTGTATAATCATCGCAATTTCATGACATATTGCATGTATATGTATGTCTATTTACTCATAGAATGAGAGAGAACATAAAAGAATAAAAACAGGAGATATTTTAAATGAACTGTAGGGGGCCAGCAGGTAGCATGGTAGTTAAGGTGCTGGACTTCCACATAGCTAACGGCAGTTCAGTTCCAGAACTGGCAGTTTGCTTTCTAACTCTCTCTCTCTCTCTCTCTCTCTCTCTCTCTCTCTCTCTCTCTCTGTGTGTGTGTGTTTGGTAAGTACATATGCACTACAGCAAATTAAAATACTACTACTAATAAAATAAATTGAAAAGTTTAAAAAAATTTTATTATTAATTTTAAAAGAGCTATTTATTTAATTTTACTTATTTATTTTTTAATTTGACCAGAGAGACAGACAGGGAGAGTGAGAAAGCAAGCCATTAGGTCCGGGATTTGAATCATGGTTGGCCATGTGGGAGTCCAGTGACTTAACAACCATGACACCTACTGGCCCAAATTAAAAAACTTCTAAAAAATAAAATAAATAAAATGGGATGCAAAAAATTTAAAAAATCCTCTTCCCAGTTTCTTTGAAAATTGACTTAGTTATAAACCTGAGTTTAAACATAAACCTGAAAGGAAAATGAGAGCACAATTTCAGCCTCATGGGTATTCACAGGGTTTTCATGAGGGCACCATAAAGGGAAAAATAAAAACAGTTACTGTTCAGCCTGATAAACCTGGTACTCCTTACCCAAGGGAAATGGATTATAAATAGTACAGTGTTTCTTTTCAGTTTTTTTTGTTTGTTTGTTTTTGAGAGATTTTTGCTATAGGGCTCTTGCACTCACCAGAGAGACAGAGAGACAGAAAGCAAGAAATCACCCTCTCCCACCAAAATGGGGATGGCCACACATCCCCTTCTCCATTCTCCTCTCAAGATTTTGGGCATGCATGGGACCAGCAGTTAGTGTAATGGCTATGTCACTGGACTCCCACGTAGTTGACCGTGGTTCGCGTCCTGGACCCGGTGGCTTAAACTCACGCCAGGCGCGTGTGCGTGTGTGCCCAAGATCAAGGGAGGAGAATGGAAGAGAAGGGATTGCGGCGTGGCCATCCCCCCTGGGGGGTGATTTCCTGCTTTCTGTCTCTCTGTCTCTGTCTGTCTGGCGAGCGCACGCACCCTATAGCAAAAACCTCTCCAAAAAAGAAAAAAAAAAAAGATTTTGGGTATGCACACACACACGCCTGCCATAAGTTTTAAGCCACCAGGTCTGGGACTCGAACTGTGGTTGATTATGTGAAAGTCCAGCAATGTAACCATGATGCCATCTGCTGGTCCCTCTGTAATTTTTTTTTTTTTTTTTTTTTTTTTTTTGCAGGGGTTTTTGCTATAGGGTGTGAGTGTGCTCGCCAGAAAGACAGAGAGAGACAGAGAGACAGAAAGTGAGAAATCACCCCCCCCCAGAGGGGATGGCCACACCATAATCCCTTCTCCTCCATTCTCCTCTCAGGATCTTGGGCACGCATGCACACGTGCCTGGCGTGAGTTTAAGCCACCAGGTTTGGGACTCAAACCATGGCTGACTACATGGGAGTCCAGCGACATAGCCATTATGCCAACTGCTGGTCCCTGTAATTGTTTTTAAAAATATGATGAACAGACATCCTTACCCTGTCTCAGGCAGACTGAGAGAGAAAACAGTTTCCCGTATATTCTTTTCTCTAATAGAAATGAGTCTCAGCCCTTCCTTCTGTATCTTTCCTGCACATGCAGATGCCCTGTAGTTGAAACTACATTAAAGTAAAGTCACTTAAAAGCAAACCCACTCCAAGTCCTGAAGACGACAGCATGGGTGCCGAAAGGCATCACACAGAAGCTTTGCTCCCTCATCCTGTAGCCAGTTAGATCCCAGGTCCAGATGTGTGAGGCTCTTGTTGTGTAGAAGAGAAGTTGAGAGAGATTCACTGCTAAGTGAAGTGAAGTGGCAACGCCTCAGCCTACAGGAAGGACAACACGAGGAAAGATGGAACAACTGCTCCACTTCCATGATATTTATATATTTAAAAACATTTAACGTTAAGATCCTTTATCTACTTGACAACACTGTCTCAGATCAAACACCCTCCTTGTCAGCCTGTCTCACTTGGGAAACTTAGGCTTACATCAGATTGGTCTACAAGCTGGATTCATGTTCTTCACAATTTTTCTTACTATGAATCAAATGTTATATTTATATAACATTTATACTGTATATACATATAGGATCTTCTTGCCAAAGTAGCTGCATGGACTAGAGGAGCAGGCAGGTGGAACAGAATAGGAGTAATCATAAATAAAGTAAGTACACTTTGTACATAGTAAAAGTGGCATTTCAATCAGTAAGGAGGAGACATATTATGCCATTAATGATTTTTGTACAATAGACCTGATACATAGGTGAAATAAGTTTAAACCATAAAACAAAATCAATTTGGAATGATTTTGTTAAGTTTGGACTAAGTTTATAATAACTTATCATGTATAAGTTGAAAATTAAACCATGGCACTGGCAGGTGGCATGGTGGTTGAGGCACTGGACTTCCACATGGCTGAATGTAGTCGAATTCCCAACTTGGTAGCTTGCTTTCTCACTTTCCCCTTCTCTCTCTTTGTCTCTCTCTGGTCAAATTAATAATAATGATGATGATGATGATAATAATAATAAAATTACATAGATAATTCTTTAAAACATTTAAACCATAAATAGTAGGACAAAATGGCATAAGTGTATTTTTTTTTAAAATAGAAGAATTTCTAATTATGGAAAAACCGCTAGAAGTCATGAGGCAGAATTTGACTTCATAAAAATTTTAAGCTTCTATATTCTAAAAGTGACCATAAGAAAATTAGTAATAAAGCCACATGTTAGTAAATTATCTATAATACATAAGAATATATATGTGATAATTAATAACCATAATATATAACAAATATAATAGAAAACATCCAGAAAAAATCTGCACCCATGAAGAGGCAATTCCTAGACTACAGAGGCCAAAAACATTTAAAAAAAAATGTTCAATGTCAAATAACTTTAGAAGTTATTTTTCATCTAGCTAATTAATTCTGACCCAAAAGATTGTGGACACCCAGTAAAGGTATTAAAATGCTGGCCTCTAGACTGCTGCTAGGAATATGAACAACCAACCTGGCAGACAATTTACCCATACCTGACAAAATAAAAAGCTTGGATCATCAATTCCACCTCTAGGAAATGACCTAACAAAAATGAACAGTAAAATCTCACTGTGATACAGTTATACCAAGAAGAACTGTATTTTTTTTTTCTTTTAGCGAGATTTTTGCTATAGGGCATGTGTGCTCGCCATAGACAGAGAGAGATAAAAAGTGAGAAATCACCCCCTAAGAAGGATGGCCATGCCACAATCCTTTCTCCTCCATTCTTCTCTCAGGATTTTGGGCAGACATGCCCATGCACCTGGCATGAGTTTTAAGCTACCAGGTCTGGGATTAAAACTGTAGTCATCGTGGGAGTCCAATGATGTAACCATTATGCCATCTGCTGGTCCCTGCATTTTCATTTAATAGCATTCATTCTTAGTCCAAATTATAGAGCTGGTTAGGTAGTAGAATTAAGTTCTACATCCAGCATTTTCTAGTGAGAACTCAGGCAAGTTACACTGTCTTTCTAAACCTGTCCTCCTTCACCTGCACAGTACCTCAGATGGTACCTCACCTGTACTGTTGTGCAGGTTAAACAAATTTAGTACAGGGTCCAAAATAGCCTAAAGACACCATAAATAGATGTTATTAATTTCATAATCATCATCTTCATTAAGGGGGAGCAATGGGAAAAAGCAAGGGACAGAACATGTGTCATAATATTTGACAATTTTAAATTTATTTCAAAACGTATACTGGAAGGATGCAAACTAGGAAATGCTTACACGAGGCTCTGTAGAGTACACTGTGGATGTTTCAAGGCATCACTAACAAGCTTTACTCCACCATCTCCCAAGGCATTGTCTGCCAAGCATAAATGCGTCAGTCTTTTATTGCTGATGAGAGCCAAAGAAAGGTCCTCACAACCAGCTTCTGTGAGGCCACAGCTTTCTAAGCTGCATGAAAAACACAAATGGGAAGAGATCCGTAAGTTCCCCAAATTCTTCTCTCTCTTCACAGGGAAATGGCTTGGTACTTACAACCCCTGTACCTTTACTACAGACTCAACCTCAAAACACCCTACTTAATTTATGAATTCTATTGCAGATGTGTACATGTGTGATGAAACAAAATGGAGAAGGGGAAAGGAGAAGCCAAGAAAAGAATGACAGTAGCTTAAGCAGAAGGAAAAGAAGCATCTAAGAGTAAAAGAGGCAGGGAAATAGAGGAAAAAGGAATGGGAAGGTAGAACTCATCCAGGATTGACAGATGAGCCAATCACTGTCCAGATCCAAGTATCTACCCCTTTTAGAGTATAATTAAGTAGAACCAAACAAAATTATTCTACAGAAAATAAAACAAAAACTCACGACAGTCGTTCTAGGTGACACTTGGGATGTCTTAAGGCCTCACATAACTGTTGTACTCCATTGTCCAATAAATTATTGGTTGACAGATTCAGAAATATGAGGCTCTGGTTTCTGGTGAGAACCTTAGATATACTTTGACAACAAACTGTTGTTAGATTGCAGGATTCCAACCTGGAAAATAAGACAGTAAAACAGAAATGACAACTTCTTAGAGAAGAATTACAACCACCACCTACCTACACAGAGTGGGGTTCTACCAGTCTTTGGGATCTTGTCTAAAATTCCAGCTTCCCTACATGGAATGAGAGTTATTTAACTAAACTGCAAGGTTCTGACAAAGAATTAAGGAGGGTGGGAGGAGGAAACTTGTCTCTCCTATCTCCATCTCCTAAATTCCCTGTGAAAATATGTATGGTACCATTTACATGGTATTCTCTATTTTACCTAAGAGGCATTTCCTCTAACCATCTAGGAGATGAGCAGAAAGATGACTTTACCTTTGCACACTCTGGCTTCAGAAAAAGAATAGAGATGGGCAGGAAGTCATAAGCAAAGCTATGTTTCCCATGAGCCCCCATATTTTCTGAGGAACCCATAGTTTTTGAAGAATTAAGTTCTTAGGAATGAAAACAAGATGCAAATCAGAAATAGAATAACATTATTGCTAAAAAATAAAGTAAAAGAGAAAAGGAGACAGAGAAAGTGCATGTCAAGTCCTTCTACACACTTTTAGAGACTCCTACATGGAGACAGTGCGTGCCTTGTTCATGGCTAGGAGTGCTGCCTGCTATTTGTGAGTGCAGACAGGCAGCAAACAGTATCCACCACACTTGGCACTGCTCTAGATCTTCCCTTTAATCAAGGACTTGAACCACACCAGTACTAGTTCTCATAAAAAACATGCATGTGCAGGGAAGAAGAGAAGAAATTCCCTACTCAGTCTAGAATTAGATCTCAATGAAGGACCTAGAAAATGGATTAAGGCTGCAAACCTGAAAAGGGTATGGGCTGAATTATGTCCCTTCAAAATTCCCACGTAGAAGCCCTAACCCTCAGTGTGGCTGCATTTGGAAATAAGGCCTTTAAGGACTTTAAGGATGGACCTCTGCGAAGCCTAGCTAACTTTTTTTTTTTTTAAGTTTTTGCTATAGGGCACATGTACTTACCAGAGAGATATGGGGGAGGGGGAAGCAAGGAATCATCCCCAAGGGGGATGGCCATGTCAAAATCCCTTCTTCTCCATGGCCATGTCAAAATCCCTTCTCCTCCATTCTCCTCTTGGAATTTGGGCACGCACTCATGTATACATGTCTGGCAAGTTTTTCAAGCTGTCATATCTGAGACTTCACCTGTGAAGTTGGCCATGAGGGATCTAGCCACCTTACCCACCATACCGTGGACTGATCCACTCTTTCGTCATAGTGCCACTAAAACAAGGCTCTTAGCTGCAAGTTCCCAAAACCCCTTAAAAGAACATGGTAATTTTTATCTTCTTGTTGTCCTTATGATTGCTGTTTATGGCTGTGACCAGTTGTCACGAGTATGGGTCCATAAAGTGGTCCTGGATCCAAATAAAAGCTACTCTTCTTCAGTAAAGACAAACTGCTGCTCCCAGGAACGAGCTTGCCAGGCTCTCACAGCAGCTGTGTGAATGTATCTTTCTCTTCCAAAAGTGCCTGCTGTGTAATGTCCAGGTTGCCTAAGATTTTCATACTGTGTGTGTGTGCTGTGAGTGTGAGATTATTTTCCTGACGTGAATTGGAAATTGAAAGATGACAGGATAGAGTTGTTGCTGGAGAAATATGATGGCTGATGCTGTGTGTTTCCTGAAGACAGTATGAATACACCTCAGATGACAGAAGAATCAGAAGAATCGTGTTTCTAAGAGAAGGAGCCTTTGGTGTAATATGGCAGGATTCATTGGCTTATTCCAAATCAAGGCAAATCATTAAGTAAATCAATCTGTTCTGAAATTTTAGATTTAAAAGATGGCTATATGCCTTCTCCCTGATTTTACCACAGTGAGAAATAAAAATCTAAATATTATTTTTTTCTACATAAGATTCTATATCTTTTTATAAATTTTATTGTAAGGTTTTTTTTTCTTCCTTCCATAGGGTATGTGTGCTCACTAGAGAGAGAGACAGAAGAAAACTGAGATATCACCCCCCCCCCCCCGGGGGGGATGGCCACAACACAATCCCTTCTTCTTCATTCTCCTCCTGGGATTTTCGGCTATGCACATACACACACCTGGAGTGACTTTCAAGCTACCAGGTCCAGGATTCAAACCACAGTTGGCCATGTGGGAATCCAGCACCTTAACTACCACACCACCTGCTAGTCCCAAGATTCAGTGTATCTTTAACAAGAAGTCTAAATTAAAAGAATTTCATAAGTCTCTTACACTTGTAAAAGTCAAAATGCTATTCTCAAAGTTAAGCGCATACCCAACCTCTGTAGGGTGCTAGGCTGCTGTGCTGGAAGCCACCTGGCTGACCACCATCTGAATACCAGACTCAGCCTGAAATTATGTGAGTGCTAGATGTGAGCACAGGTGCCCAAAATCCTAAGGAGCTGGAGGGCTAGGTAAAAGGCACTGTGGCATGAGCAGGCCCTATTGAATGGGGAGTGATTGTGCCCTACCCCACCATCTTCCCTCTCATTTATGCATATTAGGTATCGTTATTTAAAAAAAATAACGTTGGGACCAGCAGATGGTGGAATGGTTACATTGCTGTACTCCCATGTAGTCGACCACGGTTTGGGTCCCAGACCTAGCAGCTTAAACTCATGCCAAGTGCATATGTGTGCATGCCCAAGATCCTGAGAGGAGAATGGAAGAGAAGGGATTGTAGCATGGCCATCCCCTGGGGGGTGATTTCTTGCTTTATGTTTCTCTGTCTTTCTCTGTCTTTCTGGCAAGTGCATGAGCCCTATAGCAAAAATCTCTCTCTAAAAAAAAAGTAAATAAAATAATGCTAAGCTCAGTATAGTTTATACACAAACTAAATTAACCTAACAGGGCTTTTATACTATCTGTGGCTCTTATGAGATCCAAAGCAAATAGAAAACTAGAACTTTTCCCACACAAAATGTTAATAGAAGGTCAAAAAGACCTGTCATTACTCCTCAGTGGCCACCTAATCTCACACTGTGTAGTATTAGATTATTATAAAGCTCCAATGACCTCTTCCAAAGCATTTCATTCAGTGGTGCAAGGAACCATACTTGTTGACCCAGACAGATTGTTTCCTACCTGAAAGCCTAGTCTATGTCAAGGATTATCAGTGGAAGACATTATTCAAACCTCAACTGAAAGAGATCTGTCAAGTGTCAAAGGCTTGTTGTCTTAGATCCATAACTTCCACTATGTATAAAAAACAAACAAAACGCTTTATCTCCTTTGAACAGTTTTTTTGCTACTGCTGTGTTTTAATTTCAGAAGAGGAACTAGTAACATATTTCTCTTTTGGGTTCCAGACCAGAGGTTAACAGTTACAGAAAATTCCTTATAATGTTTTAAACTACTTCACAGCTGATAAAAACATAAAACTTCTACTTCAGCCTGGTCTGCTGACAAGTGAACTCAACCCATGTTCAAGAATTTTCCAAAAACATTCCAGGGTTGTAGTATGTGAACTTCATCCCATAAAAACTGGTAAGACTTAAAAGAGAATCCTAATAATAGAATTCATCTGCCTATTTTCAAAGAGATCACTTCAGATTTCACTCCCCCCCCCACACACACCTAGAATATAATTTGCTTCCCACAAATACAGACCTATCTAAACCTGTCATGCATCATGGTTTTGTCTTGGGTCCCCCTGAACTGAGTCCAGGGATTAAAAAAATGTTCATGGTAAACTTACTACAATGACTTCTGCTTTGTCTGATTTAATGGTCTTTCATTGGAAAATGAGATTTAAGCTGGCCCTATGAACAGCCAGTGCAGGCTGTAAGTCTATTTGCTGGAGAAAGTCTCAATTATTATTAAAAACTCAGCACTTACCTTAAGTTCTGTAGTTTACACTCTGGGGATGTCAGAGCTTCACATAATGACTTTACTCCATTATCCCCTATGTTGCTCCCTTTCAGGTCAAGATGCATCAAATTCTGGTTGTGAATCAAAAAACTAGAAATATTCTGACAACTGTCAGGGAAAGAGACGAATCTCAACCTTTGAAAGAAAAATAAGCAGGAGGGTTTACAAAATCATCTCTGCCCTATGTTATAACACCCCCGTCTTTTCAAATCTAGCTCTTGGGTATTACATGAATATTACTTTATCTTTCTTATCTTACTATAGGTTTCTCACATTCTAGGTAAGGCCATAAAGCCAAATTTTAGGATATTACTTTGAAAAACAATTAGGTGGAACCAGCAGGTGACGTGAAGGTTAAGGCGCTGGAGCCCAGTGGCTTGAAGATCACACTGGTCACATATGTATATGTACCCAAAATCCCAAGAGGAGAATGAAGAAGGGATTGTGTCATGGCCATCCTCCCTGGGGAATTATTTCTCACTTTCCCTATATATCTCTGTCTCTCTCCAGCAAGTACATGCCCTATGGCAAAAACCTAAAAAAAAAAAAGAAAAGCAAGCAAGCAAGCAAGCAAAACAATTAGGTTACAACTTTGATTTACATTTATATCCTGACAACTGACACTTTCAACTTTTTTTGACCCCCAAAGGAAACAAAGGTGATAACATCAGGAAAAGTTGAACAGAGTCTTACAGTTTTTTTGTTTGTTTTAAGAATTATTTTATTTAACTATTTTATTTTATCTTATCTTATTTTGACCATAGATGGACAGAGCAAGAGCGAGAGCGAGAGAGAGAGAGAGAGGGAGGAAAGTGAGAAAGCAAGCCGCCAGATCTGGGATTCTAACCACGGTCAGCCATGTAGGAGTCTAGTGCTCTTAACAATCATGCCATCTACTGGCCCTTGTAATTGTTAATCCCATAAATGACGATCAAAAATGATCAGAGTCACTCCTAATACTGCAATTAAAACACTAATTCACAATACTTAAATCCTTTAAATAATCCAAAATGAGCTCAGTGCATCTCAACTCTTTGATGTACATCAACAGCAAAACAGATTGTTACAAAATATGCACTGTCAGTTTGTAGACTTTGCCAGGTGTACAGAGACAGCCTGAAGCAAAATAGGGAATAAATGAAATGTGCCTTTTCTTCCTATTTTCCACCTCCTAAGTCAGTTGATAGTAGATACATGTGATTCATCTATAATGCCTCTGCTAGCCCCAGATTCCCAGTATGTTCACACCGCTAACTTCAAAGCCTCCCTCTGTAATACCATCTCTCCCCTTCTGCTTGTGAAAAATCCTCTCCACTCTTACTCTCCGCACCCTCTAGCCAAGCGCACGCAAGAAAATAAGCTTTCACCCATTAAGACCACTAACCATCCTCATCTAGTCAAAGTGCCTATAGCAGTCAGTCAATATAGAATGAAAGCTTAATCCCACTTGATAGAGATAAGGGACCTGAATAAGTAAGGTCACACCCAGGTGGCAAAAACTGAGACCAGTCATATAGGGTCATCCTCCACCAAGGGACCCTTGTACACTAAAAGAAGCAGCCATTTAACCCAAAAGAAAGCATTAGCTATTGTTAAGATTTGGGTTGGTGACATTCAGGGAAGAGACAATGTGGAAAGATGTGTAGGATGAGTGGCAAGGCCTTCCATGCACTCTTTAATCATAGCAGATAGCCAACTGCCTTACCCCATCATAACGCAAAATCAGACCTACTCACGATGCTTGAAATCTAAGGTCAGAACTCACTAAAAACAGAGTTGGTATTTTTTTTTAAGGAAAATATTTGGTGGGAAGCCTATATCCCCAAAAAACCGACACCTATTTTCAGTGCTAATGGAAATAAGGATCTATCATTTATTCAGGATTTAGTACATAGTGAATACCAAATGGACTATGGGCACTAAATACAGAGAAAAGTAGCATCAGTTCCAGCTCCTAACAGAGCCAAAAGATAAGAAAGAGACAGATAAGTTGAAGAGCAAAAAAGCAATAAGAGTATCTAATACTAAGTTAGGATCTAAAAAAAAAAAAGACTGATAACATCAAATACTGGCAATAAAGAACAGCTGGAATGTTTATGTACTGCTGATGGGAAAATAAAATGGTACAACCACTTTGAGAACTGTTTGGGAATGTTTTAAAAAGTAAAACATGCTTCTATGAAGTAGCTACTCCATTCCTAGGTTTTAATCCAAGAGATGAAAATAGATGTCTCACACATACCAAAAGGTTTGTAAAGAGTCATAGCAGCCTATTTAATTGCTAAAATTGGGAATGACCCTGGGATCTATTTAGAAGAGAGTGAGGTCCAATGCTTAGGAAACTGGATCTCACATGGCCCACAGTGCAATTTGAATCCTAGCCCTGGATGCTTGGGAAACATGCTAGGCATGTGTGCATGCATCCCCAAATCCTGACCAGATACAGAAATGGAGGCAAAGGGATTGTGGTATGACCACATCCCATTGTGGGGTGCTTACTCCCTCTCCCTGTCCCCCTCTTGAAAACGCACACAACCTCTGACAAATTAAAAAAAGAGGAAAAAAGAAACTATAATGTATTCATACAGAGGGATACTAATTACCAATAAAGAGGAAACTAATATTGAAATATGCAACAACATGGATAAAAACATTTGGTGGAGCAAAAGTATAGACATCAAAAATACTTACTATAGGGATCAGCAGATGACATAATGGTTACGTCCATCGCTAGATTCCCACACTGTCAATTGCAGTTTGAGTCCCAGATTCAGTGGCTTAAAACTTATGCCAGTCACACGTGTTACATGCCCAAAATCCCAAGAAGAAATGGAGGAGAAGGGATTGTGGCATGGCCATCCTCTCTAGGGGGTTGATTTCTTACTTTCCATCTCTGTTTCTCTCTCTGTCTCTCTCTCTCCAGTAAGCACATGTGCCCTATGGCAAAAGCCTTAAGAAAAAAATATATATACCTACTTTATGAAATGACTTAAATGATTTCCAAGAAGAAACAAAGCTAATCTGTGGTGACAGAGGTCAGAAAATGATTGCCTCTGGGACTGGACAGGATGAGAAGACTGACCAAAAAAGGCTACATGGAAACTTTCCAAGGTGATGGAAATATCTTCTATCTCATTTGGGTATTGGTTACATAGGTTTTTTACACTTGTCAAAATTTAAATTGAACATTTAATATCCATGCATTCTACTGAACCTAAATTGTTCAATAGAAAAAAATTTAAGAAGAAAAAATATAAAGTTCCAGAACACTTCTTTTAAAGAGCTTTGTTGTCCTGCCTGAAATGTCTTACCTCTGTGTTCTTCTTCCTCTAGAAAATTTCTAATCAAATCTCAAAAACCCATGTCAAGGGAACCAGCAGTTAGTGTAATGGCTATGTCGCTGGACTCCCACGTAGTCGACCGCGGTTCGCGTCCCGGACCCGGTGGCTTACAACTCACGCCGGGCGCGTGTGCGTGCGTGCCCAAGATCCCGAGAGGAGAATGGAAGAGAAGGGATTGCGGCGTGACCATCCCCCCTGGGGGGTGATTTCTCGCTTTCTGTCTCTATATCTCTGTCTGTCTGGTGAGCGTACGCGCCCTATAGCGAAAATCTCTCCAAAAAAAAACAAACAAAACAAAACAAACAAAAAAAAAAACCCATGTCAACAGCTACTATACATTGTGGACTCTCCCAGAACTAGTAATGCTCCCATGTCCCCAGAGGTATCCATCCTTCCTGTTGTTAGACTGTTTTACACATGGATTTTATTGGGTCGTTGGAAAAGTCATGATACATTTTTGCATAGGAAAACAGAACAGTGCATGATGACTTTTCCAATGACCCAATAAGTTTTTGTTTACTATTGGTTTTCCTTAACAGACAAGAGGGAAAGATGAGATAAAGAAAGAAACTGGAAATGCAGCCACTGTAGTACAGTGGTAAAGCAAGTGTCCTGCAAGGCTGGAAGCCACCTGACTGACTGCAGGTCTGGATCCCGAGGTTGGCTTAAAAAATACTCTGGGTGTACATGTTTGCACCCAAGATCTTGAGGACCTTGAGAGCTAGAGAAAGAGGAGCTCACTGTGAAGAAACCTTGTCGAGGGTGCTTCCTTCTCTCCTCTTGTGCATATATATCCATTTTGTATCATCAAAAGGAAGAGAAGAAGGAAATTGGAATAACTCCATTATATTTTCTCATGCC
Source organism: Tupaia tana (assembly GCA_026018925.1). NCBI lineage: Eukaryota > Metazoa > Chordata > Mammalia > Scandentia > Tupaiidae > Tupaia > Tupaia tana. The sequence goes on from JAKSZU010000012.1 coordinate 24,354,416, forward strand.
AGACTTACAGTAGTTTTTGTAGTTTACAGTTTGGGTGCCTTAGTTCTTCATAAAGAGTCTTCATGGCTAGTTCATCAAGATAGCTATGACACAGCCCCAATTCTTTCAAGTGTTCATTTGTATGAAGCACAGAACAGAGATCTTGCCAGCAACGAATAATGTGACCACCATCCTTTTGCCTAATAATTGGAAAAATAAAAGAGCAGAGACTCTATTTCAGCTCACAGACCTCTCATAAGATGGCACTAGGGTAAGGGTAAGTGTAAGTGTACTGTGGAATAGAGCAAGAGCATGCAGTGCAGCTCTGGCATGGGCAGAGGACACCAAGAAGTCTTCCTCTGGGCACTTAAGAGGCTGTACTTGTCAGTAGCTCCCCCCATCTTCTATCTACCCCTTCAATATACACAAAATAAAAACTACAGAGACTTGCTTTGAAGGACGAGAATCCAGAGAAGTCTTCAAATACCTGAAGAATCAATATCAAGAAGAAAGATAATACTGGGTCATCAGAAAAGTCATGATGTATTTTTCTATGTTTCTTTATGCAAAACTGTGTCATGACTTTTCCAACAACCTTATATAGGGCCAAAAAGAGCACCATTGGGATTAGTGGGTAGACATTAGGTATAATGTGATACATACTAAGGACCATAGGGAACCAACCTAACCCACTTACCAGGTTTCAGCTGTGGCGTTTGAGTTTAACATCTTCTTCTCAAATACCATAGTTATAGACAGTTCAATGGCCTGCAAACATTGGCAGTGCTTAAGGCAGAACGAAGACACAAGTAAATCGACTATTCCAGAAATATTGATGACAACCTTTGGGAAATACCCCATTGCCTGGTTTATAAATGCTTTATCTTGAGTCTCATATAGATAGTGAAACAATTCCAGAAATCCCAGCTGTGACAGAGAGCATTTACTGGTTCCTAATATTTCCATCCACTGAAGTAACTCCCATTTTATCTCCAATGACATTTTACAGTTAAAAGTCTCCTCTAGTTGTTTTATTCGATCTTCACTCAAAAGGCCAAACAAGAAGCATTTCACCTGCATCAAATGGGGTTCTTCATTAATTTTGTTTCCAAGTAAAAGCTTCAAATCTTCAAAAGACTGGAAGGAATGGTCACTAGCTTCCCAATTGCCTTTCAACATATAGAACATAGCTGCAAAGAACTCCTGAATATACAGGTGGATGAACCCATAGCAGTTTTCATACTCTGTGTTCTTTTGAAGAATATTCATGTCCAATAAAATGGAAACAACAGATTTCGTTAACCCATGCTTTCTGAAATTTTCCCTGTAAAACACATATGTCATCGTCTGTATTCCTTCGGCAGCCAAGTGGCATAGGCTCTTCAGCTGGGCTTCATTGGGTAGACTAGGAGAGCCTCCTACTAGAGTGAACAAGCCAGAGAGATAGCAGGTAAAAAGAGTTGTAACAGTTTGGCAGATTGATGCCACATCCCCATCCTTCTCCATTTGCTGCTTCAGACAAGTACAAATGATCCAACACACGGGGGGGAGTTGACACATGCCAAAAAGCATCTCATTGTTTCTTACTAAACTGAATGCTTTCGTGGCCCAGTCCTTGTCTTCAAAAAACTGGTAAATATACTTCTCTCTTGCACCCTCAGACATTCCTTGTAGCTCTACGTAACGTTCACTCTTCAACAAAGGCTTTAGTCTCTTAGAAGCTGTGAATCTTGTTGTCACTAATAAATATGCCTCAGGGAGCATCACTTTCCTCAGCAAACTACTCATGAGGAAGGACACTGGGTGTTCCTGGGTCCAGTCTTCACACAGGATAAACTCGGGTTCCTCAAAGCCAAAGTTCAGTTCATCAAAGCTATCAACAATGAAAAGGAGACTATTGGGCTGGGACATGATCCTTTCAATAGGGCCTTCTGAGCTGGGCCAGTCCTTTGATATCAACTGTAAAAAGCTTTTCTCTTTCAGCTGGTTGATTTCTTTCCCACTAAGATAAAAAACATAGGAAAATTTGTGCTGGTAGAGATTGCCTTCTGCCCAATCTAACATTGCCTTTCTGACCAAAGTTGTTTTCCCTACTCCAGCAGCCCCCTGCAGCACCACCGTTTGTGGCTGCTCACCAGTTCTGACATCCACATCGAACAAATGTTCCAACAGATTTTCATCTTTCTGAGCAATTCTATGATGAAAATATTCAGGCCTTCCAAGCAAAAATTCCTTATCCCATATGGCACGAAATTTTTCTTTTATTCGAACTCTGTATTGTGTTCCGTCACCTAAGTCAGTTAAAAATGGAGCAGGAAAAACAAACAAAAAAAGATATGCAAAATCAAAACAAATTCTATGAATTGTAATGTTAAGAGTATTGGACTTAGCCTAGCTGTGATGGCATGGGCAGTAAGGCTCTACTGTGCAGGGTTGGAGCCATGTGGGAGACCAGGTTTTGGACCCTGAGAAGACATGAACATGTTGGGACCAGCAGTTAGCGTAATGGCTATGTCACTGGACTACCATGTAGTTGACTGCGGTTCGCGCCCCGGACCCGGTGGCTTAAACTCATGCCGGGCGTGTGTGCGTGCATGCCCAAGATCCCAAGAGGAGAACAGAGGAGAAGGGATTGCCGGGTGGCCATCCCCCCGGGGGGGTGATTTCTCGCTTTCTATCTCTCTGTCTTTCTCTCTGTCTGGCAAGCGCACACGCCCTATAGCAAAAACCTCTCCAAAAAAAAAAAAAAAAGAAAAAGAAAAAAACCCTGAACATGCTGAGTTCATCTACAAGTGCACCATGATCCTGGCTGGCTGGAAGGCTGGGGGGAGGATTGTGGTATGGAAAGACCCTGTTAGGGGCCCTATTTTGTGCTCACTCCCTTTCTCACATGTATAAGTTTATTAATTAAATACACTAGAAAAAAAGAACACTGGACTTGGAGTGAGGAACATGAGGTAATATAGGATAAAACTGAACTGGTTTAGATTTTTTAAAAAAGAACATAAATCAGAGCCAGCAGGTGGCATGGTGGTTAAGGTGCTGGATTCCCACATGGCCAATCATGGTTCAAGTCCTGAACCCGGTGGCTTGAGAGTCACATTAGATGCTCAGACATGAACAACATCCCAGGAGAAGACGGGAGGAAAAAAACATTGTGCGAGGTTATTCCCACTGGGGTGATTTCTCACTCCCCTCACCCCCTCCAGTAATTGCACATACCCTATGGCAAAAATCTAAAAAAGAGAGAGAGAGAGGGAGGGAGGAAGGGAAGGAAACAGAACTGATATGCATAAAAATGAATTTGTGATGGAAAATAGATTACTCTAGAAATATTCACTCTAGAAATATTTTTTATACTTTTTCTCTACAGAGAAAATGGTGATATATGTGGAGAACAGAGTTGTCATTCAGATAAAAAAGGGAGAGACAACAATTAATGAAAATAACCAGAGGACCCCAAGATAGACTTGAATCTATGAATCAAACAATCCGCTTTATACAAGCAACAAGATAAATGAATATATATAAATGAAAATTAGAAATATTTCTTGAAGAATATTTTAATGAAAAATATTCCAAAATAAAATGAAAATACAGTTTCATGTTTACCTATTAAGTCTGATTCCACCTTTATATTTCCACTTAAATGACATTATCTCAGGGAAGTCTTTTTTTTTTTAGAATTATTTTATTTAACTTTATTTATTGATTTACTTATTGTAATTTGATCAGAGAGGGGAATAGAGGGAGAGAGGAAGAGAGAGAGAGACAAAGTGGGAAAGTGAGCTGCCAGGTCTGGGACTTGAACTGTGGTTGGTCATGTAAGAATCCAGTGCCCTTAACCACCACACCACTTGCTGGCCCCCAGGAAAGCCTTTTCTGAACCACAATGCTAGAATAGTTCTCCCTTTCAGACAGTCTGAAAACACAATACATTTTTCGTTTGCAGTGTGTATCACAAGCTGTAATTACTTTACCTATCTATTAACTTTGAAGAACTGATACAGGGCCAGCTAGGTGGTGCAGTGGTTGAGGCAGCTGGATCCCACGTGACCGACTATAAGGTCTGAGTCCTGGACTTGGTGGCTTAAAAATATGTCAGGTGTGTGCATGCATGCCCAAATATCCTGAGAGAAGAATGAAAGAGAAGGGATTGTGGAGTGGTCATCCCCCAGTGGTTCTCAGTTTCTCTTTCTCTGGCAAGCACACCAGCCCTATAGCAAATTTTTTTTTAAAAAATTGGTACATTTGAGTGGAGGCTATATCAATAGTTCATCATTGCATATCCAAAATCTAACACATCTTCTAGTGCAGAAAAAGTGCCAGATATATTTTTAAGTAAAAAATGAAAGATTATAGCCATGTAATTGGATATGTGCAACTTCTGAATAAAATAACATATAACTATATGCAAAAACTCAAATATGCAAAAATAACCTATATTATAGCTAAAAAAGAAAACAAGTTTCCAGGAAACATGTATGATCTTGCCTTGAAAAAAAAATGAACAAACTTTGTTTTTTGTTTTGTGCAAACAAATGTACAGGATGTGCACCAAAATGGTAATACTGGTTAGAAATAAACACAGATTGGGGATGGGAAGTGGGGAGAGATAGACATAAACTTGCTAATTGTATATCTGTGATGTTTGAATCCTTTAAAAAATACACTTGATTTGCTTATGTGTAGTTTAAAAACAAAGATACAATATAAATAAACTAACACATGGTAGCCAAAAATGTTTGGAAAACAGAAATAATGACCCACCAGGCAGGGAAGAGAGGAACCCTATATGTCAAAAACTAAAATCTATCATGGTTTTAGTTTAACCACTGCACATAAGGCAGAGCCCAATAATGCAGTGGTTAAATGCTGTGTAAAGGTGGTTGGATCCCACATGGATGCCTGTGGTTTGAATCTTGCCCCTGACAGCCACAACTAGGCACCTACATCCATGTGCCCAGGATCTTTTTCTTTTTTTTGAGAGATTTTCGCTATAGGGCGCGTGCACTTGCCAGACAGACAGAGAAAGACATAGAGACAGAAAGCGAGAAATCACCCCCCAGGGGGGATGGTCACACCGCAATCCCTTCTCCTCCATTCTCCTCTGGGGATCTTGGGCACGCACGCACACGCGCCCGGCATGAGTTTTAAGCCACCGGGTCCGGGACGCGAACCGCGGTCGACTACGTGGGAGTCCAGCGGCATAGCCATTACGCAAACTGCTGGTTCCCATGTGCCCAGGATCTTGATGGGATAGAAAAATGGAGGAAAAAGGATTGCCTGTGACCAGGTTCAACTGGGGGATGCATGTGCACTCCCTCTCATGTGCACATGCCCCCCCAGCATTAAAATAAATAAATAAGCCAAAATCAAAACCAACATCTTAGGTTGTTGGAAAAGTCTTGACCAATTTTTGCATTAAAAAACAGGAAAAATACCTTGTGACTTTTCCAACAACCCAATATCATGAATCTATAATAATTCAAAGTGTGGTATTAGTACAGCTGTAAATTATTATGCTACCTGTTTTCTATTTCATCTTTATAGTATTTTCCAAAATTTCTCTAATAAGTATTGTTTATCTTTATCACACATTGTCAAAAAGAATACATTGGACACATTTTATTAGGTATTTATGTCCAAATTTCTACACATGGGAGGGAAATAGCCAGTAGGTTGGAAATAATAACAAAATAAAAACTAATAGCCTTTAGTTTCCCCCCATACCACAAGGATAAACTTCTTTACATTGAATCAGAAATGAAAGTAAAAGTGGGAATTATAGTCAAGACCATTTACTACAATGAGCAATTTTGATTTATTAGTGATTGGAAAGAAGTAGGTTCTAATTATTTCTTGAATGAAATAATATGTCTCATCAGAAAGCAAAATAGCTGGGTTCCGAATAAAGATTTCTTACCTGGCTCAGTTTTCTTTCAACTCTAATTCTATTTATAAACTCTTTGACTATGTAGAATTCAAAACAAAGTGGGGAAAATGGAAATGGTCTTGAACTGAGAAAACCTGGTTCTAGAAATTAGATTTTATATGGACTAGCAGGTTGCCACTAGCAGGTTACCACCCCTGGAACTCGATTACTGCATCATCTCTAATGGAAGGGAATCGATATGATACGCCAATTCAGGGACTCTTCAGTCCACAAAACACACATATGAATATGCCCTTGTCTATTGGACTGTCGACTTTTGACTGGGCATTTCCAAATGCTGATTGATTGATTTTTACATTAAAAAAATACATTAATCACATATATTTTTACAGGGTATAACATTTCTTTTTCCAGCATGATTACCATACATATTGGTCAAGACAAAGAGATTACTATCCACATCATCAGAAGCAAATAGTTTTTCATTTTTAAACATACTTTTTTTCCTTTTTCTTCCCCTGACACCCTCCCTCCACTACCCACCCCCCACATTATCCCTATCCTTACTAGCTCTAGTATTTACCATTGCCCTCTCTGCTGCTATACCTTTTGAAACTTTCACTTTCTGCCAAAGAATACAGATAATCGGTATATATTGAGTGGCACCACCACACTTTTTTTTTTTTTTTTTGAGAGATTTTTGCTTTAGGGCACGTGCACGCACCAGAGACACAGAGAGACAAAATGCAAGAAATCATCCCTAGAGTGGATGACCACACTGCAATCCCTTCTGCTCTTGGGATTTTGGACACACACACACATGCGCCTGGCAAGAGTTTCAAGTCACTGGGTCCGGGACTCAGACCGCAGTCGACTATGTGGGAATCCAGTGACATAACCATTACACCATCTGCTGGTCCCACAAAATACTACTTTCTTGAGATCCTGAATTAACATGACCCAAATTTTGACTTGGGTCCGACAGCCAGTTTTGTTGACTCTTTTTGAATAATTTTCAAGGAACAAGTCAGACATTAGAAGGGGTTAGCAAGAGTTTAATAATGGTCCCCTTAGGGGACCAGCAGATGGCACAATGGTTATATTACTCCCTCATGGCTGACCATGGTTCAAGTCCCAGACCTAGAGGTTTGAAATTCACACCTGATGCGTTTGCGTGCATGCCCAAAATCCCAAGAGGAGGCTGGAGGAGAAGGGATTGCAGTGTGGCCATCCCCCCTGGGAAGTGATTTCTCACTTTCTGTCTCTGTCTGTCTCTGTCTCTCTGGTGAGCACATGTGCCCTCTAGCAAAAAATTTCTTTAAAAAAAAATAATTGTTCCCTATGAACAACATCCCAATTGTACTTCAAAAGGATACATGAGGCTCAGCTGCAATGGTGCATGTGGCAGGGTGCTGCTGCAGGAGGCTGGGGCTACCTGGAGGCCCAGGTTCAGATCCTATACCAACCTGAACTGGCTGGGGGCGACAGCATATGCCTATAATCCTAGCTAACTGGAAGACTGCAGCAAAACATCACAATGGAGAAAAATACCTTCCTCATTCTCTCTCTCACCTCCATATACATACTCTTTCGCTTATTAAAAAGAAAATCTACCATGTCTCCCAAACTAGACGAAAACCTATCTACTCACCCAGCACTGCCTCCTGATCTGCTTGTGCCTCTTCGGTGTTGGTGTCCTCTAGTTTTATGGTCTGGGCTGTCCCTGTAATAGGTTCCAAGAGAAATATGAGATGTAGCAAAACTGAGGCAAGCTTAGGTGATGGCCAGAAGAGGGGTCAGTATTCTCCTCAGCAGTCCAGTTATATGATCATTTGGGTTTAAGAAAACTAGTCAACTGAGCCTCAGACTCTACCAGCTTAGCTGAGGGGAAGAAGATGCAGTACAACCACAGAAGCAGGAGGCCCCTTGCCATGCCCCCCACCCTGTAACTCTAGGGCAAGTGCTGCAGGATAGGGGCTCAATCCCCTTGCCTATACTGATCTCGGAAACGGCGAGGCTCAGAGGAGATAATGGATATATACATAGTACCTGTAAAGTCTTGTATGTGAATAAGGAATTTTAGGTGTCTATAATATCTTGTACCCAGTAATGACTAAAAATACTGGCTTGGCCTATGCCTTTTAATAATTTTTAGCCTATTCCTCCTTTTTCAGGAAATATGTTAAATCATATTTGAGCTTCCTCAAAATTAAGTCTAACCTATGACTTTATTTGTAGTTTTGGCAAAGGACATACTAAATGAGACTATTCCTATAGTTCATCATTTTGATTGGTCCAAGATGGATGAATTGTTCCCAGCTAAGAAGCCAGGCTGAGTAATAGTACTCAAAACTCTCCTGCCTCTTCAGCGTTCCTTAAATGACCCAACAAGGTCCCCATGTCTAAGACTACCATAGCCTGTATCACACATAAGGGTTTGATCTTTAATTTCTTCTTACAGAATTATTCTAGATTCTAGGAAACCCTTCCTTCTCCCCATCCCAAGTTCTGTCCCCAGCATCACTCACAATTTATCTCTGCTTTTGCTCTTTCACAGAGACCCTTCAGGTTCATCTTGCCAAAGATTTTGAGAGTCACATTCCAGGCCAGCTCTCCTGGGTAGTATTTTTTAATCAGGTTAGCCAGATCCTCCCGCTTGGCCTTCTTCACTTCAGTCCAAGGAATTGGACAGTGCCCAGGTTCCATGGTCTCCTTGAGGAGTAACTTGAACTTATTTAGTTCCTCTTTATTTAGTTCCTCCAAATACAATAGCAATCCAAAATCAGAAAAGAAGGAAGATGATGATGAATCTGTCATCTTGTCTATGGATCAGTATTCAGGCTTCAGTGAGGGAAAATAATCAGTAGAACATGGAATAAATTAGATCAATGGAAAAACAAACTAGAAATGAAATATCAGGGACTAGCAGATGGCATAGCAGTTATGTCACTGGCCTTCCACATGGCTGACTGGTTCGAGTCCTGGACCCAGTGGCTTGAAAATCACGCTGGATGCATGTGTGTGTGTGCGCAAGATCCTGGAGGAGAATGAAGAAGGAATTGCACCATAGCCATCTCCCTGGGGGGGTGATTTCTGTCTTTCCCTCTCATGGTCTGTCTCACTCTCTCCTGCAGTGAGTACACATACCTTCAGGCAAAAGCCAAAGAAAGAAAGAAAGAAAGGGAGAGAGGAAAGGAAGAAGAAAGAGAGGAGGAAAGGAAGGAAGGAAGGAAGGAAAGAAGAAAGAAAGAGAGAAAGAAAGAAAGGAAGGAAGGAAGGAAAGGAGGGAGGGAAAGGAAAGGAGGGAGGGAAAAGAAAGGAGAGAGGGAGAAGGAACATGAAATACCTATATATAAAAATAGAGATTTTTTCCCACGAACATCTGTTGAAGGTCACTATATTAGGCTCAGTATTGACCTAGTGTCCTCTGTAATACATTTTCTATCATAAAGTATTCCTCTCATATAGATCACTGTACTGTTTACAAATGTTCATCTTATAATGAAATTACATCCTAATAAGCCAATTGTAAATTGAAAATGCATTTAATATGCCTAACCTCCAGAATATCAGAGCGTCACCTAGCCTACTTTAAAAATGCTCGGAATATCATTTACATTAGCCCACAGTTAGGCAAAGTCCTTTAATACAAAGCCTGTTTTTTTTTTTTTTTTAAGAGGTTTTTGCTATAGGGTGCATGTGCTCACCAGAGAGACAGAGAGACAGAAAGCGAGAAATCATCCCCCCGGGGGGGGATGGCCACAATCCCTTCTCTTCCATCTTCCTCCTGGGATCTTAGACACGCATGCACATGCACCTAGCGTGAGTTTAAGCCTTTGGGTCTGGGATTTGAACTGTGGTCAACTACACGGGAGTCCAGGGACATAGCCATTAATTATACCAACTGCTGGTCCCTGAGAAGCCTATTTTAAAATACAGTGTTAAACATTTCATGCAGTTTATTGAATATTGTATTGACAATGAAAACAGAACAGCTGTATGGGTACTCGAAGTATGTTTCAAAAGAATGTATACCACTTTCTCATCATCGTAAAGTAAAAAAAAAAAATGTTAAGTTTAAACATAGTAAGTCGAGAACTGTTTATATTTCTTCTACCTTCTCAAAATTTATTCTTAGTCCTTTATTCCACTTATGAACTATAAAAATAAAGAAGCATATTCATCTCCCTGTACCTCTGTTAATTCTTATGCAAAGTGAGGATATCGGAGCTACCCACAGAGGACTGTAGTTGGGATCATATGAGGAAGGATTCATCTATCACCTGCCCAAAAGTCCCTCTACAGTAGAACCAATAAATAAATTGTGACAAATTCACTCAATAAAATCCTATGTAGTAATGAAAACACATACTCTGCTGCTACTTGCCACTAGGATGAATCTTACAAACCAGCAGTGAAAAAAAAAATAAAAAAATAAAAGCCCAACAAGATTACATACCATCTAATTCCATTTCAAAAACATCAAAAACAGACCAAAAACTAAATTATACTCTTTATAGGTGCATCTGTACTAAGGGGCTTCATGAGTTCATGGAAAATGTGTACTATGAAAAAACTATGCATGAATTTCAAAAAAAAAAAATTTGCACCAAAGTAAAGTCATACTTTAATTCTATTTTTCTACAAACTTAAAAAAAAGTGAGGTAGGAGTAAGGAAATAAAAAGCATAAAAGTCAGTTTAACGTTATCTTTGTAAGGGGGCTGAAGAAAAGTGACTGCTCCAAGGCTCTTAGGTGCTGCTAATGTTCTATTCCTTGACCAGGTGATGGTTAACAGGGGTGACCACTTGGTAATCATTCACTGAGCTGCACATTTATGCTTAATATACTCTTCTATGAATTAGAGTTCAAATTAAAATACAGTTTTAAAAATGAAAGATACAATACAAATAAATTAGAATACCGCTAAATTTACTATGAACAGCTTACTCATAGAGGTTAAAAAAAAAAAGCAAATGCCTTATTTCAGAAAATGTCCAGACTTAGTTCAAACCAGGAGACATCACATCTAAATGATCAAAATGGCAAAAATAAGTTTTAAAAACAATACCATATGATAAGAATGAACTGAAACACACATTGCTAGCATAAAATGTTAATTGCTACACTTTTGGAAAGCTGCACGTCCACCATTACCAAGAACTTTAAAAACGTGTGACTTTTCAATCAGCACCTCCTTCTCTGGGAAATTATGATATGGGAAAAATACCAAATACAGAAAATTTTGTGCATGAGGGTGTTTATATGTAAAAGTAAATCATTGTCAACACATTAATCCAGTTATGATCAATAAATGTATAAAATATGGCACCCACTTAATTTTTCAGACATTAAAATGACTTTATCATGCAGTAATACACAATATGTGCAGGATTAAAAATAGATAGTAGGGGGTCAGCAGGTGGCATGGTGGTCGAGGTGCTAGAATTCCCACATGGCTGACCACGGTTCAAGTTCTGTACCTGGTGGCTTGCTTTTGCTTTCTCTTCTCTTTCTCTCTTTCTTTCTTTTTCTGGCAAAACTCGTGAAAAAAAATAATAAAAAGTAAATAAATAATTACTTTTTAAAAAACCGAACCAGCAGATGGTGTAAGGGCTATGTCGCTGGACTCCCATGTAGTTGACTATGGTTTGAGTTCCAGACCCGATGGCTTAAACTCACATTGGGTACGTGTGCGTGCATGCCCAAGATCCCAAGAGGAGAATGGAGGAGAAGGGATTGCATGTGGCCATCCCCCCCCGGGGGGGTGATTTCTTGCTTTCTGGCTTTCTGTCTCTCTCTGTCTTTCTGGATAGTACACACACCCTATAGCAAAAAGCTTTAAAAAAAAATCCAACAAAAACAAAACACAAGGTAGGAATAAGAGGATTGCAACTATGGAATTAAAACTCTGGGGGCCAGCAGGTGGCATGGTGATTAAAATGCTGAATTCTCATGTGAGCGACCATGGTTTGAGTCCCAGACCCACAGCTTGAAACTCATGCTGGGCATGTGTGCTTGCATGTCCAAAATTCCAAGAGGAGAATGGAGGAGAAGCGACTGCAGAGTGTCCCTCCCTCTTCCCCACCTGGTTTCTCACTTCTGTCTCTCCAGCAAGAGTGCACACCCTATAGCAAAAATTTCTCTTAAAAACAAAAACAAAAAAACCTCTGCATAAACAACAGCAAAGAAAATATACCTAAATATGAACCCTGGTTATGTTTTGGGTTTAGGACAATTTGTGACAACTTTCTTAATGAGACTATAGTCTTTAAACAGATGGAAAAAAATAAAAAGGTAAAATCCATTTGTCAAATCCCAAAGAGAAGAAGAAGTGAGTGTCTTCAGAGGGTGGGCAATCATCACAATCTTTGTAGTAAGAACAATTTTCGGTTGCTACTGGGGTAGGGGGGTGGGAGTGATATGGTCTGTGGTTTGAAAGTGATCAACTCAGGGTCCAAGCATACACATTATTTCTAGAACTTTGCTAGGAAGACAAAGCGAGGCATGCACTGGTTGAAGTTCCTAGGAAGTCCGTTACATTTGAGTGGCGGTAAACCCGCGGAGCACAGATGGTGGGAAAAGCGTGGGTTGAAGGGGGAACACCTGCTCCCAGGCAGAGGCACTAGGTGCCTGCGTTCACCGGGACGGGACTGGTGCCAGTGGGTGAAAGTATCCAAAGCACTGTAACTCAGGAGAATCAGAAGCAGGCACTGCCCGTGAACTCTACGCCACACTAGGGCTCCCACAAAGGCTACTCACCACCCACGTGCAAACACCGGTTCTGGCCGCCTGCGCGCGCCCCCCCCCCCCCACACCCATCCACATGTGACCTCGGACTTGCACTGTGAAAGTCAACTCTCCAGCTCATCATCACCCTCTCCACTCTGGGTCCTGGCAATGCCTCTTCTTGGGCCTCAGCTGAGCTCCGCATCCCTCCCTCACCCTCCATACAGCATAATATGGGCACCGAAAGGAATCCCACAGAATCCAGCTTTGTATTTTGGAGCTAGCAAAACGAGAGGAAGGTAATCTCGTACCTTCGGTCTCAGTGTGCTTCTAGTGGCGAGGGTAAATTCCAACACCGAAAGCCGAGAATCAAAAAAGGCAATGAAAAACGTAAGAGGTACCTGCTGTTTGATGACGAAGAGGTGCTCTTTGGCCCTTCATCTGCCTCCTCCTCTGAGGGCTGCGCACATCCACCTCGGAAGGGCTGCGTGGGCAGGCCGGATGCAGCTGGACCCTGCCGCCTGACCAGTCAGTCTCTCTCGCCATTGGCTGTTGGGGCTAGGGGGCGCTGCTCCCACTCTTCCCTTCCCTGCTTGTGCCTCCGACTTGGTGTACCCCGCATTCACCCTGGAGAAGATACATTGTTCAATATAGCATCCTCCGTGCTCAGCACACCTGCGAACATAGCCTCCTTCCTTTCCTGCTGGTCAATAACATGTGGGGAACAGGGGCTGGGCAAGGCGGGGCCCTACCTTCAAATACCTTTTCTAGAAGGCCTGACTCTCAGTAAGCAGTATCCCTTATTCATCCATCCAATAATTCATATAATTATTGAACACCTATGTCGTTCCTGGCAGTTTTCTGGGTCCTCTCTAGCAGTGAACGAAGTTATCTAAAGCCTCACTCCCTATTCCCTAGCCCGATGGAGCTCACGTTCTGGTAAGGGAGCACAGATAATAAATTATTTTCAGGTGGCAATCACACCAGTAGAAAAACAATACAGTAAGGGATTTAGTGTTGGGGGCGGGGGCTCTAGAAGGGGTCCAGTTTCTCTATAACGGAAAAGGGCAGATACTACCAAGGTGATACTTGCAGAAAGTGAGGGTATGAGTCATGCAAATATCTGAGAGATGGAGTTTTTCAGGAGGAGGAAATAGCCAGGGCAGAGACCTTCAGGCAAGAGCCTCCTTGACATAATTAAGAACATCTGAGTTGGGGCCAGCAGATAGCATGGTGGTTAAGGGCACTGGATTACCACATGGCTGGTTGCAGTTCGAATCCGAGTCCTGGACCTGGTGGCTTGGTTTCTCACTTTCCCTTTCCCCTTCTCTCTTTCTCTGGTCAAATTAAAAAGTAATAACAACAAATGGAATTAAATAAAAACAAATACTTAAAAAAAGAACATCTGAGTCAAATCAACTGAGATGGTCACTATGACTGTCAATTTATGGATAGTGCAATTTCATCAAAATCTCAAGTGACTAGAGCCACTCTTGGGAGAATTTATGACTGTGGCTCCTAAAGACAGGGGTCTCAAAGTTGGTTTAGAACCTCATAGGTCCAGAAGCTTCGCAAACTAGAATGGGCTAACTCTTGGATGAGGAGCCTCTGGATCAAATGGGTAAACTGTTTTCTTAGGATGGGTTCTATTTTCTTTCTTTCTTTCTTTCTTTCTTTCTTTCTTTTTTTTTTTTTTGGAGAGGTTTTCACTATAGGGCGCATGCGTTCGCCAGACAGAGAGAGAGAGACATAGAGACAGAAAGCGAGAAATCACCCCCCATGGGGGATGGTCACGCCGCAATCCCTTCTCCTCCATTCTCCTCTCGGGATCTTGGGCACGCACGCACACATGCCCGGCGTGAGTTTTAAGCCACCGGGTCCGGGACTCGTACCGTGGTCGACCACGTGGGAGTCCAGCGACATAGCCATTACGCTAACTGCTGGTTCCCAGGATGGGTTCTATTTTCTGAGAAGAACCTGTTCAAAAGACCTATTCTTAGTCACAGCGTAAGTTTTGGCCATGACCTTTTTCAAGGTAGCATTTCTCTAGCTGAAATCTTCACAAAGTGCTTTAACCTCTATTGGCAAAGTGGGATCCCAAATTCACTGGCATGAAGCAATGTACATTCTAGGTGTGGATAGCAAAGATTCCTGCCTGCTATGTATCTAACATAGCAAGATGGATATAACAACCTCACTCACAGAAATCAGAGGCGTAGGTATAAAGATTCATATAAAAACTAGTTTGGCTGGTCCCTGTGGCCTGGTGGTTAAGACAGTCAGATACCAAACGGTCTAGAGTGGTTTGAATCCCAGCCCTAGACGAGCTTGAAAAACACACTAGGCACGTGTGACTGCATGCCCAAAATCCCAACAGGAGGGAGAAATGGAGAAAAAGGCATTGCAGAATGGCTGTCTCCACAGGAAGAGGGCGCTTTCTCATTTTCCCTCTGTCTTTCTCTGGAAGCTCATAAACCCTCTGGCAATTTGAACATTTTACATATTTTACATATATCTGATCATATTTAACTAATACATAAGTGCTTACATATTTTTGAAGAATTATTGAAGTTTATTTGTTATTATTATTTTTTAATATGACCAAAGAGAGACACAGAAAGGGAAAGCGAGAAAGTAAGCTGCCAGGTCCGGGACTTGATCCGGATGGCTACCTGGGAGTTCAGCGCCTTAACTACCATGCCGCCTATTGGCCCCAACTCTTACATATTATAATACGGTATTTCCCCCTTATCTGTGGTTTTGCTTGCTGAGGTTTCAGTTACTCATAGTCAACTTCAGTCTAAAAATATTAATGGAAGACTCCCAAAATAAAAATTTGTAAGTTGTAATCACGTACCAATTCCGAATAGTGTGATAAAATCTCTTAACGACTCCCTCCATTCCACTGGAACATGACTCTTCCCTTTGACTAACATATCCACGCTGTATATGCCACCCACCCATTAGTCACTTAGTAGTCATCTCAGTTATTAGATTGAAAACACATAGTATATGCAGGCATCCCTTGGTATCTGCAGAGGATTGGTTCCTGTACCTCCCCGCAGATACTCAAATCCTTGGATGTTGAAGTCCCTAATATAAAATAATGTGGTGTTTGCATATAACATACACACATCCTCCTGTATACCTCAAATAATCTCTGGATTATCTTAATACCTAATACAATGTAAATACTACATAGTTACTATACTGTACTGGTTTTTTAATTTGTATTTCTTTATTGTTGTATTTTATTTTTTTCTGAATATACTTAGTCTGAAATTGGTTGAATTTGGAGAATGCCAAACCCACAGATAACAGAAAGCCACCATACAGGGTTTGGTACAATTTGCAATTTCAGACATCCACTGGGGTGCTTGGAACATGTCCCTCTTGGATAATGCAGGAGTGGGGAGTGAGGTTATCTTTTGTTGTTTCTTTTCATCATTTTTTTTCTCACTAAAAGCATACCCTATAAAGAACATTGACCTTTATTACATTATTACCAAAGAAAATTAAGGAAAATTCTGTTTTGCCTCTTCCTTATTATATTTGGTAGAATATAACTTTTCAGGTCTTCTTTTTCTTCTAATACCAAATAAATAAGATGAAATGCAGGCCATTTTTTTTCTTTTTCTTTTTGCTAAAGGGGGGGGGGCTGTGCTTGCCCCAGAGAGAGACAGAGACATCAAGAGAGGGAACATGAGAAATCACCCCCTGGGGGTCGGCCACAGACAATCGCTTTTCCTCCTTTCTCCTCTCAGTATTTTGGGCACACAAACACATGAACCTGGTGTAATTTTCAAGCCACTGGGTCTGGGACTAGAACCGCATAGTCAACTATGCGAGATCCAGCCACCGGCTGGCCTGCAAGCCTTCTTAATTAACAATTACTACCAAAAAGTCATGAAATGCCTTTTTTTCTGAGGAAAAAATAGTGTCGGGACCAGCAGTTGGCATAACAGCTATGTTGCTGGACTCCCAAGTAGTTGACCACGGTTTGAGTCCCAGACTGGGTGGCTTAAACTCATGCCAGGCGCACATGCATGCCTGCCCAAGATCCCGAGAGGAGAATGGAGGAGAAGGAATTGTGGCGTGGCCATCCCTGGGGGCTGGGGGGATGGGAGGGTGGGAGTATGTGTGTGGGGTGATTTCTTGCTTTCTGTCTCTCTGTCTCCTTCTGTCTTTCTGAGGAGCACACACGCCCTATAGTGAATAAAAACCCTCTCAACAACAACAAAAAGATGGCATCTCACTCCTGCAGCTGAAAGGAGCTCTCCATAAAACTAAGATGCCAAGTTAAAAACAGTAACAAAATCTCCATCTTGTTTTGCTTTCTCATAGGAGATCTATGGAAATACTCAAGTTACTGTCATCTTTTTCTATTTTTGTTTATATTAATTTTAACTTGGAAATGTTATCTTTATAGAGGATTCTTAAGAACTACCCCAACTTTTGAAATTATTCAATTCCTTGTGAAAGCAATCTTTATCATCTAAAAGACATGAAATTATTACTGATTGTTGTAATTGTTCATTTGTTGCCCTGATCATGTTATTAATGACATCTCTGTGTTACTAAATTAAAAATGATTGGAGGATTTATTTGTCAAACTTGAAAGCACTTGTCACTTCCCTCATCTCCCAAAGCATAGAGGTAAAATAAGTGTGGAACTTCTTTCTTTTTCATTTATTTACTTATTAGTTGTTGGTTTGTTTGTTTGTTTTTGGTCATGGGACATGTGTACTTGCCAGAGACAGAGACAGAGAGAGAGACAGAGAGGGAGAGACAGAAGGAAAGTGAGAAATCACTCCCTGGGAGGAAGGCCACACAAAATCCCTCCTTTTCTATTCTCCTCTAGGAATTCTCCTCTACAGATTTTATGCTTGCATACATGCCTGTCATGATTTTCAAACTGCCAGGTCCTGAACTCAAACCATGGTCAGCCATGTGGGAGTTCAGTACCTTAACAACTATGCCCCCTGTTGGCCTCTGGTTTAAGCACTTAAAATTACACCAACTTTAATTCTAACAACAAGCTCGTGAAATACTGTTATTATGCCTATTAATATTATGCCTATTTAACTGACACAACAATGTTCAGTAATTCAGCTAAAACTGCCTCCCTAATAAATGGTGCAGACAGATCAGAATTCAAGGAGTCCTTCCTTTTTAATAACTACCCTTCCTAAGGCTCCTTGACTAATAAAATACTACTGATTTAGACCAAATTAGAGGAAGAGAACTTAAGGAGTCAAAAATATTTCCCTAATATAATATACTCAACTAAATAGCAGAAGAGTAGGTCCTGGGAGCTGTTCCTGCTGGTGCCAGGACAAGAAGGAGGGCCCTTCCTTCCCAAGGCTCCCACCTGTCCCACCGTGCCCTCCCCTTCTGTGCCTGAGTCTCAGAGGCACCCAGGTCTTGGCAGGAAGAGGGGACCAAAGAAAGCCCGGCCAGACCACGTAGACAGCGAGTCCTGGGCAAATCCTGGGGTGAGGGTGGAGGGAGGGTGGAATGTGAAATCCCTCTCCGCTATTCCAACTTCTAGTTTACGGAAGATGCTACCAAGCTACCGGGTGCCCGTTCCGCCACGGGCGCGGGACAGCAGATGCAACCAAAGGCGACCTCACACGTTTCCTCGGTTCCTGCTGAGGGATTCCACACTCGCAGGCTGTGAGAATCCCAGAAATTTCCAAAGAGGTCGCTCCATTTCCCAGAAACTCTAGAGCAGCCCTGTTCGGGTAGTGCCGGGGCTGCCTGGTCCCACACTCGGCCCTCAAGTACCAGAGAACACGGCCCTCCACGCTGGGACACAGGCGCCCAGGGCTGGCCGCGCCCTCATATTTCTGGCCAATCAGGAGCCACGTTCTCCAGCGCGGCTCTCTCTCCCGCCCCGCCTCCTCCGTCTCCATGGAAACGCGGCAAGTGTCTACTCCAAGGCCTGGGACTTCCGTTTCGGTCTAGTGGGGCTGCGGCCATTGTTTGGGTGAACCCAGGGCCTTGGGGCTGGTCCCGTGTCCCCTCAGAGGCTAGGCTAGTGACGCGGGTTCTCGGGAGGACCGAGCCAGAAGTGGACAGTCAGGGCAGGACGAGCCGAGAGGAGAGTGGTCGAAAAGCAAGGGTAGGGGACCAAGATGCGACTCTGCTTAGGAATCCCGGAGACACCGGTGTAGGTGGGTCCTGCACAGCTGCCGGCTCGGAGTAAGGCGAGTGGGAGAGGAGGGTCGCGGTGACGTGGGCCTTGGGGTCGGGTGCTGGGAGTGGGGAGGTCTCAGTGCGGAGACGGGACCGGGGATCTGGATGCGCAGCGGAGGCCGCGCGGATCGGAGGCCCTGGGCCCGGGAGGTCCAGTCCACTGAAAACCTTTCTGACGTCTGAATCTGTGCTTACCTTTGGTGGGTCAGTGGGGCTTGGGGAGAGCCCAGACCTGCCCTACTCTTGGGGCACGCGTGAATCGTTTTTCTTTGTGGAGAAAGAATGCTTTTAATTAATTGCTTATTATCGTTCGCAGGGGCCTACCTGTGTTCAGCAAGGAAGGACTGGGGTGGCAAAGACTCATGCCCCCATTTTACAGGTGAGGAAACGGAGATCTATAGGTTTAGTCCTCTACGAGTAGAACTTAAAAGCTCTACAAGTGGTGCATGGCAGAGCTGAGACACTGGAAGCCCTAGATTTCAGATCCTTTTCCAAGACTCCAAGTACCCTCTGATAATCAACGTAGTGTTTGTGTTTTAGCAATCAGGGGAGCGCGATGGAATTATTTTCTACTTAAATTGATTGGGAAAAAAGGAAAAATATTTACAGAAAGAAAATGCTTTGCTATGCTATTATTTCTATTTTATTCTTTTTGTTATTAATAATAAACTATATAATAATATGATAAAATAAGACTTTGAGGCTTAGATATGTTGAATTACATAGAGAACATCTAGATGCACCTCTGGAGGGACCAAACTGAAATCAAATTCTGTCCAGTCTAGAGTTGTATTCTTTGAAGTTTCTAGAAGAAATGAGTTTCAAGGTGCCAGTACTCACAGCTCTCCTTTTTTCTAATTGTTGAAAGGGAAGAGGAATGTTTTTGGGTTTTTAAAATTCTCTTTCTAGGAGAGATAGTGGTCATACCATATACTTTGTATGTGGAGATTTTAGTGAATCTGGGAATTTAAAGTCATGCCAAGTTTTTCATTCATTCTTTCTTCTCCGCCAGCTCAGCCCTCTCAATTCATCCTTCCCCAGAGGAACACAAAGGATGAAGGAATGTGTACGCTTTTCTTCATAGTCTGATCCCAGGTGAGTAGGATTTTTTTTTTTTTTCATTTCTAAAACATCCCTGAATTCTCCATGGGTGGTGGGAATAGTGGAAGGGGCAGTGAGGAAAGGGGATGAGACTGCATAGAAAACATTCCTTGCTTCCCTGAGACACTTCCAAGTCACCTATGCAGCATGCCCCTGATTCCATTTCAGGGTCTTTTCCCATCATTTACTCATTCATTCACTCAAGATTATAATCCTAATGTTCTTGGCTCTCTAAAAATACAAGAAATGTCTTGACATTGGGGAATAAGCCGTAAGGTTATCCACATTAAACAGTGCCAGAATGAGTAGCACTGAAAAATGCAGTAATAGGAACCAGAATTGAACAATCAGCCCAGATACGAAAACGAGCATTTAGTCTGAGGCAGAATTTGAGCAGACAAATTACAAAACTGAACATATATATGTATACAGATGTATAAATATACACATATAAGTTTATATAAGATCCATATACATAGAGATATTAGTACTATACATATAAGAAAATTTGAAACATGACAAATAGGCCCCATGAGGGCAGAGAATGTTCTCAGTATATAGAATTGGGCCTTACATACAGTAAACACTTAGTAAACATTTGTTGAATGTATGAATGGCTATTTGTATAATTTTTCTTTTAACAAATAATGAGCATTTTTCTAAGCATTTTTTGGTAGCATGAATTTATAGGATTCCATTCTAAGGATATACTATACTTTACTTACATTTTCTTTTATTGGGAAAATTGAAGTATTCCCCAATATTTTGCCATTATAAACAACTTTTATTAAATATTCTTATACGTAATTTTATTAAGTGTTTGTCTTTTTATTTTATCAATATATACCCTGAGAAATAAAAAAATAGAGTAAAAAGTTTTAAACATGAAAACTTAAATTTTGAAAAATTAAATTCTTTTTTTAGGCAGAGCTCATGAACTTAAATTCCTACAACCAACAACCATTTGACAAAAGATTCCATCTTGTTGAAATTTACTGACATTTTTTAGTTAGTGTTTTTAAATTTTGCCTTGATTTGTATACTATTAATTTTCAGTAGGATTTATTGACCCTTTGCAGTCCTTTGATGAATCGCCTTTGACATATGAAAAAAATATTTATTATGAACAAAAATATGCATGGATTTAAACAGTTTTTTAAATAATCTTTACTTTTGCTTTATTTATTATTATTATTATTATTTTTAAATGTGCCAGAGTGCAAGAAAGGGGAAATGAGAAAGCAAGTTACCAGGTCTGGTACTCAAACCAGGGTCTGTCATGTGGAGTTCAGCTCCTTAACCACCACACCGCCTGCTGGCACCCAAACAATTTTTTGCATCAAAAACACCTTTCATTTTAATTCCATTTTTTTTTAATCACAAACTTGGGGCCTGGTGGGTGGCATGGTGGTTGAGGCACTGGATTTCCACATGACTGACCTTTGTTTGAGTCTCAGACCTGGTGACTTGCTTTCTCACTTTCTCTCTCCCTCTTTCTCTGGTGAGTACATGTACCCTGTAGCAAGTTAAAATAATAATAGTAATAATAATAATAATTAATGTGATTAAATAATTCTTAAGAAAATCACAAACTTGAAGTCTTTTCATATGTTATCTTTTTCCAACTGAATTTTTTGTTTGTATTTGATAGTCTGTCACTGTATATAAAAGACATAAGCCATTTTCTATGCAATATAAATATTTCTCCTAGTTTATCACTTGACTTTTACATTTAAGGATTTCTTTGTTTATATAAGTTTTACATTTGTGTAAAATATAATAATCACTTTCGTTTTCCTTAATTAAAAAAAATAGTTTCAAGTACTTTAAAAGTTTAATTCTCACATCTATCAAGAATTTATTTTGGTGTGAAAAATGACAAAGAGCTTAAATACTATTTCTTCCCACTTTTTATTGAACTTTTCTGGTAATATTCACCTTCTCTACTGATTATGGTAGTACCTTTTCATGTACAAAATTACTAAATTCTTTACACACACACACACACACAGACACATGGATACACAGATCACTTTGGGGGCTATCCTACTTCTAAGACTTAATTTTTAATTCTTGGGCTGGTATCAGAGTGTTTTATTATCATTCCTTGATATGTAGTACATTTAATGGGCAGTGAAGTGGAATGTAGCCTTTTCTACTTAATGAGGATAAAGAAAAGAAAGGAAGATAGGGAATATTGGGAATTTTGCACAGAATAATATGATGATTTCCATTTTGGGCAAAAAAGTAAAAATTATAAGTAGTACATAGATAGTAAGTATATTAATTTTTCATTGTGTTTTATCACTACTGCGTATCAGTTAGGATACAGGCTTTAGACTCTGATACCAAGAGCTTGTTTTATATCTCTGCCAATTCTTAGTTCTATGAACTGGATTGATTTACTTAGCTAGTTTCCCTATAGCCTACTATTTAGGGTCATTAAGAAAGGTAAATAAAATCATGTGTAAAACTTGGCACAGTGGTTGAATGTAGAGCAAGAACTCCCTAACAGATGATTATTATTACATTAGTTATTATTTAAAATATAATGCATATCTTAAAAAACTTTTTAGTCATTTCATGACATAAAAATGAAGACAATCTGGCTTAAAATTTTTCCTCCACATGTCAAGACAACTATTCCAACATTATTAAATAAAGCATCTTTTCCTCATAAATTTGATACCATCTTTATTTTGTTTAAAATTGGGCTGGCCCCATGGTTATCTGAGTTAAAGGAGCCAGATCCCACATGGCTAACCATATGGTTCAAATTCCAGCCCCAGCTGTTTAAAATATATACCAGGTGCATGTGTATGCGTGTCCCAAATCCTAACAGGACGGAGAAATGGAAGAGATGGCACTGCGGCGTTACCAAGCCTTATTAGGGATGCTTTCTTCCTCTCCCTCTCTCTTTCTCTCTTTTTCTCTTCCTGGTGAACACACATGCCTTCTGGAATTTTTTTTTTAAAGATAAAATTCACTGTTTTAATGGGGTACATTTCTGAATGTCTGTCATTTTTCCATTGATGATCTTTACTTCAGTGTCATGCTATTACACCACACCTACAATTTAACCTATCCTTCATGTTCTTTTTACCATGTGACTGACACTCTTCCCATCAAAGGTGGGGTCTTTGTCCCTTCTTTTCACATCTGGCTAGGACTTGTGACTGCCTCTACCAGTGGAGTCCAGCAATGATGGAGCTTAACTACTCAGTCTAAGGCATAAAAGAATGCTTGCCTCTCTGTTTTTGGAAACTTAACACCATGTTGAGAGAGAGTCCACGCCATGTGAAAGGACCAAGTGAAGAGAAGCTGAGACCTTCATCAACGGTTAGCACCAACCTGCCAGCCGTGTGAGTGAGCCACCTGGAAGTGAATCTTCCATCCCAGTCAAGCCTTTTGATTACTACAGAGCTAGCTGACTATTCACAACAAACTCCTGAGGTAGCCGAACCAGAACTGCCTAGCCAAGCCACTCCTGAATTTCTAACCCAGAGAAACCATGCAAGATAATAAATCATTACTGTTGCTTTAAGCCATTAAGTTTTGGAATAATTAATTATATGGCAGTAGGTTGTGAATACAGGTGTGACTAGATTTTACTGGCTTTATATTTTACTTCATTTTTGATACCTTAGACAAATTTTCAGGTTTTCTGATGCCTTGAGCAATGTTTGCGCCTTAAAACAACTTGGTAGCATCAAATAATCTATTCTTTGAAAATTTGAAATAATTCATTTGAGAAATATTTATTTATGTATTTATTTATTTATTCATTCATTCAAAGCAGGATCTCACTGTGTCACAGTCTTCTTGCCTCAGCTTCCCAAATAGTTGGGACCACAGCATGTGCCACTCCATCTGGTTCTTTCAGGCAACATCTGCTATTTTGCCCATACTGACTTTGAGTTCATAAGCTTCTTGCCTCAGCCTCCCAAGTTACTGGTATTCCAGGTGCACACCACCCTGTCTGATAGCAAGACCTTGAGGTTGGGCCAGCAATTGAACATGGATTTCCCACGTAGTCCTAGCCTGTGGAGGACAGTATCCTATCAGCATGGGCCACCAAGACTGGACCTGATCCATTTATTTATTTTTTTGGAGAGGTTTTTACTATAGGGCACGTGCGCTTGCCAGAAAAACAGAGAGAGACAGAGGGACAGAAAGCAAGTAATCATCACCCAGGGGAGATAGCCACAGGCAATCCCTTCTCCTCCTCTCTCCTCTTGGGATCTTGGGCACGCACGCACATGCGCCTGGCGTGAGTTTAAGCCACCGGGTTCAGGACTTGAACCACGGTCGAGTACATGGGAGTCCAGTGACATAAACATTACGCCAACTGCTGGTCCCGTGGTCCAGTTATTTTTAAAGGCCATAGTTCTTTGATAACTTGACCAATTTCTTTCATAATATTTGATCTGTTCAGTTTTTTTTTTTCCCTCTCTTAGAGCTGTATTAGATAACTTTCTAGGAAAAAAATATATTTCCCATACAGATTTTCAAATAAGTTTTTAAACAGTTGTTGGAATCGCTCTACTAACTTAGAGTTACACTTTTTTTTTTTTAAGGTTTTTTTTTTTTTTTTGAAGAGGTTTTCGCTATAGGGCGCATGCGCTCGCCAGATAGACAGAGAGAGACAGAGAGACAGAAAGCAGGAAATCACTCCCCAGGGGGGATGGCCACGCCGCAATCCCTTCTCCTCCATTGTCCTCTCGGGATCTTGGGCACGCACGCACACGCGCCCGGCTTGAGTTTAAGCCACCGGGTCCGGGACCCGAACCACAGTCGGACTATGTGGGAGTCCAGCGACATAGCCATAACGCTAACTGCTGGTCCCCTTAGAGTTACACTTTTATCTGTTGCCATTTTCTTAATGTCATTTCTGGCTTTTTGTTATTTGTGCTCACTCCTTTCTTCTCTTTTTGATTGGCTAGCCAGTGACTTATCTGTTTTTATTGTTAATATTCTCCCCCCACCCCTCAAAGAACTGGTTCTTGGATTTATTTAACAGTGGTAAATGTTTTTGAGTTCCAACATTATCTTAAAAATGTTATAGCTTTCCCTTTAACGTTTAAGTGCTTAATCTATTTACTGTCTTCATTGAGTGTGGTATTAAGTTGGAATGAAGTTTCTATTTTTTTCTCATATGATCAGTTTTCATAACACTATTTAGTAGATAATCCATTCTTTCCTTTTTAAGTTGTTTTAAAAGTTTTATTCATTTTATTCATGTTAGAAAACACATGTGTGTGCATATGACCAAGAGAGAGAAGCACCCCCAATAGGGTCTGTCACATTGCAAGCACTTTTCTCTAGCTCTCCAACTCATCAGAATCCTGGGTCTAGGCTGGGCCTCCTCTTTGATTTTTAATTGCACCTTTATTGTTAGAGAGATTTTTAGCCATAAAGAAGTACGTTGGGCCAGTCTGTGGCATGATGGTTAAGGTGGCTGGATCCCCCCATGGCTGACTATGTGGTTCCAGGCCTGGACCTGTCAGCTTGAGAAATATGCCATGTACCTGTGCACACATGCCCCATATCCTAAAAGGTGAAAAATGTGGAGGTGAAGGGATAATGGCATGACCATTCCCCATGGGGATGGTGCTTTCTCATGTTCTCTTTCTCCCTCTCTCTGTTTCTCTCTGACAAATGCACATACACTCTGGCAAAAAATTTGGGAAATAAAAGTCAGTTAGTTTCGGAGTCCTCTATTCTTTTCTGGTGTATTTTCTGTTCGGAATTTACTACTGTAGTTTGGTGGTATGCACACATGTTATCCATATAACTGGTAGTACAAGTCTTCCTACTTGGTTTATAGGTCTTTATGGACTTGTTTTTCTTCCCTATAAATTTTTAAAGAAAAAATTATATTTTTTTAAATAATCCAGTTGGAAATTTGGGATATATTGAATTTTTTTCTTAAAAAATTATTTATTTAATAATTTATTATTATTATTTTTTAGTTTGCTGTAGGCCCTGTGTACTTACCAGAGAGAGAGAGAGAAAAAAAGAGAGAGAGAGAAAATCAGCAAGTCTGGAACTTAAAATCATGGTTGGTCATGTGGGAATTCAGCACCTTAACCACCACACCAACTCCCAGCCCATGGTTGTATTGAATTTAAGTTACACAGCATAGAGGCATACTTCTCCTTTCAATCAGGCGATTTCTTTTCTTTTCTTTCTTTTACGATTTTTGCCATAGTGTGCATGCACAGAGAAAAATCATCCCCCCAGGAGGGATGACCACGCCACAATGTCTTCGACTCCATTCTCCTCTTGGGATTTTGGGCATGCATGCACATGTGTCCACCGTGCTTTTCAGTTCCCTAGGTCCAGGTCTTCACTGTGCAGTTGGCCATGTGGGATCTAGTGCCTTAACCACCATGGCACCTGCTGGCCCTCCTTTAATCGGATGATCTTTCTTTATTGGATGTGAAAGTCACCTTGAAAGAGAGTGTGTGCATATTTACAAAATTTGTACATGGACCTATACTTTTATTTGTATTGTTCTTATTTGGTCTTGGAATCAAGTTTATACTAGTCAGATAAAATGAACTGGCAAATTTTACCCTCATTCTACTTTTGAAAACAGTATTTATTGTGATGTTGATTAACCATTAATTGAATGTTTGTTTGACTTCAACCATAAAACTCTCTGGGTCTTGGGATTTGGAGGCAGGAAAGACAACCTTGGCTACCATTTCATTTTCTTTAATACTTAGTAATGTATGTAATTTTTATTAGTTTTTCATCTATTTTGACATTTTATATTGATGTTTTGTACTTTGCTAGGAATCTGTCCCATATATAAGGCATTTAAATATATTTGGATGTATAGTTAATAGTTCATAATGTCCTTGTAAATAACACTTTTGTATTATTTTATTTATTTTATTTTTTGAATTGCAAAAGGGTGTGTGCACTTGCCAGGGAGAGACAGAGAGGGAGAAAGGGAAAACACTCTGTAATGGGGTGTGGTCATGCCACAATCCCTTCTCCTCCATTTCTCCTGGATTTTGGGCACACATGCACATGCGCATGCACCTGACATGTTTCTCAAGCTGCCAGGGCAAGACTCAAACTGTGATCATGTTTGTGGGATCTGGCTTCCCTTAGCCATTAGTCTATAGGCTGCCTCATGCTATGTTATTTTAAAATCCTGTGTCTTTAGTTATTTCTCTATTTAGCCTTGCAATTTGGTTATGGTCATTTTTAAAATCAGACTTTGAGTGATCTGACATTAAATTTTTAAGAATGTCTTTTTTTTTTTTTTTTTTTTGAGAGGTTTTTGCTATAGGGCATGCGTGCTTGCCAGAAAGATGGAGAGAGACAGAGAGACAGAAGGCAAGAAATCACCCCCCCAGGGGGGATGGCCATGCTGCAATCCCTTTTCCTCCATTCTCTGCTCTGTATCATGGGCATGCATGCACATGAGCCTGGCATGAGTTTAAGCCACTGGGTCCGGGACTCGAACCATGGTTGACTACATAGGAGTCCAGCAACATAGCCATTACACCAACTGCTGGTCCCAAACATCTTTCGACTGTATATATTTTCTCAGTCATTTATTAGTTTTTTACACCTTTGACTTTCAATTTTATCCTTTTTTTAAGTTTTCTTTTCTTTTTAATTGGGGAGAATTTATTTTTTTAAGTTTCTTTTTCTTTCTTTGTTTCTAGCCATTTTTTTTTATTTGTGTAATTCATATAGGTCTTGCAAATTTTATTGTGTAATTATTATTAATAAGTTCAAAATTATTCTTCTCACTTTATTTTCTTTTCAATCCAAAGGTTATTTAATAATATATTACTTGAGTTCCAGGATTGTGGGCTTTTTTTTTTTGAGAGGTTTTTCGCTATAGGGCGCGTGCGCTCGCCAGACAGACAGAGAGAGACATAGAGACAGAAAGCAAGAAATCACCCCCCAGGGGGGATGGTCACGCCGCAATCCCTTCTCCTCCATTCTCCTCTCGGGATCTTGGGCACGCACGCACACGCGCCCGGCGTGAGTTGTAAGCCACCGGGTCCGAGACGCGAACCGCGGTCGACTACGTGGGAGTCCAGCGACATAGCCATTACGCTAACTGCTGGTTCCCAGGATTGTGGGCTTTTAAAATTCCATTATTAATAGTTTTTAATTTTATTACATTTTAGCAAGAGAATATATATTATATTGATCCTTTGTAACTTACTGAGGTTTTTTTAATAGACATTAATTCGTGGGCTAGCTTGTAACAGTAACTTGTGTTCCTGAAAATAATGTGTATTTTGCGTTTTGAGGGTATAAAATTTGACAAAGATAAGCTACCTTAATATTATTATTTGTAGTCTTAATTTTCATATTGTTATATACTTTTTTTTTGTTTGGTTGATGTGTAGTTTTCTAAGAGCATGCATTTGTGTCAATTGCTATATACATATGTTTACATATATGTGTGTGTGTGTGTGTGTATATATATATAGCATTTGTATCAATTACTATATACATATATTTACATATATATGTATGTGTATGTGTGTGTATATATGTATATAAAATGTGCTTTTTTTATCATAAATTTTATACTTCATTTGAAACTAAGTTTGCTATTTCAACTTTCTTTTGGTTCATATTCATATTTGTGTGGTATATCTTTTTTATATACTTTTTAGTGTATCTCTTTTTTTTTTCTTGAGAGGTTTTAGCTACAGGGCGCGTGCACTCACCAGAAAGACAGAGAGAGACAGACAGAAAGCGAGAAATCACCCTCTGTGGGCATGGCCCCGCTACAATCCCTTCTCAATTCTCCTCTCAGGATCTTGGGCACACATGCACATGTGCCCGGCGTGAGTTTAAGCCACCAGGTTCAGGACTCAAACCACAATTGACTATATGGGAGTCCAGTGACGTTGCCATTACGCCATCTGCTGTTCCCAGTGTATCTCTTTTTTTAAAAAAAAACTTTTTAATTTTATTTATTATCATTACTATTATTTTTAAATTTGCCATAGGGCATATGTGCTCACTAAAGAGAGAATGAGAAAGCAAACTACTAGGTCTGAGACTCAAACCTCATTCAGCCATGTGGGAGCCCAGCACCTTAACCACCACACCACCTTCTGGCCCCTAGTGTATCTCTTCTAAATCACGTGTTGAATCCTATTTTTTTCAAAAAGAATTATCCATTTAATATTATTTATCATTATTGCTATTTTTAATTTTTTTGCTATAGTATGTGCCCTCACCAGAGAGAAACAGAGAGAGAGAGACAGAAAGTGAAAAAGGAAGCCTCCAGATCTAGGACTCCAACTGCAGTTGGCCATGCAGGAGTTGAGTGCCTTAATTGCTATACCACATGCTGGCCCCGAATCCTATTTTTTTAATGTGAGTTTTTGTTTTTTAATCTGTGAGAGTAAATTTTTTACATTTATTATAATTATTGGGGTTTTGTTTTGCCATCTTATATTTTCCTCTCACTTTCTGTTTTCTTTTGAAACAAATTATCTTCTGTTTTTACTTTGTCTTCCACAGATTTTATCTTGTTTCTTTTGGTGGTTGCCCTTAACTTAAAACTCACATTGACTTATATACCCCTACTGACTTTTTCCTAATAAGATATGTACTCTCTTGACCCCCCTTTTTTAATCTCTTCCTCATGTTTGTATTGTCAAGAACTGTAGTTCAGATATATAGGCATAAATATTTTTTCTCTTTTTCTTTTATTTTTTTAATTTTATAATCATAATAAACTTTATTAAGGTATTTCATCACTTTTCCTTGTCATATCTTATGCAGCCCTGCCTGGATTTGTTTTTCTTCTTAATTGACTTGTTATAAAAATAGAAGGTAAGTGCGTATGTTTAAAATATATTTAGGTTAACTATTAAAAGAATATAAATTATGTGTAAAATCAACATCATAGATGAAAAAGTGGAGATGGGAGGGAATTAGAGCATAAAATTCTGCCAATCTAACAAGACAACAGAAAGGATGGAGGAAGAATTTTATTTAATTAAAAAAAAGATTTTAAAAGTAAGTCTAAATATATTACTAATCACAATAAGTGAACATGAATAAAATTTACCCATTAAAAAGACCAAGTTGCACTGATTGGGATGAAAAACAATCTGACTCTATGTTGTTTACAAGACCCACCTAAAGTAATATCACAAAAAATGTAAATGATAGTTACACAAAGATAAAAATCCATCAAGGAGACGTATTAATTATGAAGTAATATGTATTGGGTTTTTGGAAAAGTCATGACTCATTTTTCCATAGAAAAACAGAAAAAATTTGTCATGACTTTTCCAATAACTCAAGAGCTAAGAATGTTTCAATTGTATACAGCAAAACCTAACAATATTGTAAGAGGGAATCAGAATTCCAAATTCATAGAGAATGATCTTAATTGAACTTTCTTGAAATGGAAACTTTAATAGAGAGATAACTCTTCATTATTTGGAAGATGAAAGGGATATCATATTTATATAACACTGTTGGGGATCTTATATGAATCTTAGTTGATACAAGAAATGAAAAAAAAAGAACCTGAGAATCTGTTGTACCAGAAAATAAGGTCTCAGATGCTGAAAAGTCATTTCACATGATTTGGTCATGTCACAAACTGAGGAGCCTACCTGAAGGGGCTCCTACTTGTCAAAGACAAGATAGTTTTAAATATCTAAAAGAAAAATGATTGCAATGTGTTTGAAACACATCACATATGTAAAAAAGTCAATGAGTTTATAAAAATGAGTTCAAACATTTGGTGACTGCTTTGCCCCACATCATTATTCTGAAAGTGGATGTTTAAAAGGAAGTAGATTAAAGATAATCAAGCATTGAGACCAGCAGTTAGTGTAATGGCTATGTAGCTGAATTCCCATGTAGCCGACCGCGGTTTGAGTCCCAGACCCGGTGGCTTAAACTCATGCCGGATGCTTGTGCATGTATGCCCAAGATCCCAAGAGGAGAATGGAAGAGAAGGGATTGCAGTGTGGCCATCCCCCCAGGGGGTGATTTCTTGCTTTCTCTGTCTCTCTCAGTCTTTCTGGCAAGCGCACGCACCCTATAGCAAAAACCTCTCCAAAAAAAGAAGATAATCAAGCTTTCATCTGGCCTTTATCGCTTGGACTATATTTTGGGATAACCAGAAAATTTCTAATGGCAAGTTCCTCATTATAGAAGAATCATAGCATTATATAGGCACAAGGTTAGAATTAGAACTAATTTGCAATACCTAAAGAAATAACAGGATTAGGAAGTGATCATCATTTGCTACTGAAACTTTAACGAAAGGTTTAGGGGAATGTTCAAATGGAAGGGCTGGGCTGACAATATCTGAACCCATTCATTGCTCAGTTTGGCAGGCCTAAAATGTTGTAATAGGAAAGTACACTACAGGTATTCTTGTCAGAAAAAGAAATGAACCTTAGTGTAATCAGGCTTCCGGAACAAAAGAATCAGCTAACATAAAGGGAATAAAGAACAAGTTAAATACCACAAGGAAACAATGAGAATCTGTTGTGATTCATATAAGATCACCAACAGTGTTATATAAATATGAGCCAAATCACAGGTATGGGATGTTCTACAAGTGCTAATCAAAGTGTGCTCCCCAAACCAGCAGCATCAGCATCACCTGTGAGCTTATGTAGGCATCTTAACCTATCTCAGGATCTCTGGGGATGGTGCCCAGGAAACTGTATTTTAACTAGCTGTCCACATGATTCTCATGTTCAAAGGAAGTTTGAGGACCAATGTTCTACTTGATAATTGGATTTCTTTGACAAATCAATGACTCGAACTGCAGTTGATTACTTGGGAGCTCAGCGACGTAACCATTATGCCATCTGCTGGTCCCTAAACTCAATTTTAATATTTTTTCCTCTATTATTAGCCTTATCATCTAAATTTCTTTATAAAATCTTTTTCTTTTTCTGTATAGATTTAATATACCTACTGATTTTGAGGATAGGTATCCTACTCTAGTTTTTATAGCAGGACAAAATATTTGTAATATATTTTGAAAAATATCAAGTCATTGGAGAGATTATGATGTGCTTTTGAGAGATTTATTTTGCTATAGGGCACATGTGCTTGCTGAAGAGATAGAAAACAGAAAGTGAGAAATCACCCCACAGGGGGTATAGCCATGCCACAATCCCTTCTTCTTTATTCTCCTCTTGAGATTTTGGGCATGCACACAAACAAGCCCAGTATGAGTTTTAAGCCACTAGATCTGGTACTCAAACCACGTTCAACCATGTGAGAGTTCAGTGACATAACCACTATGCCATCCACTGGTCCCCATGACACATTTTTATATGCAAAAACGTGTCATGACTTTCCCAATGACCCAATATTTTCAAGGGAAGTTTTATAGTATTTTTAAGTAAACTGAGTACAAATGCCTAGCAATTCCACTTCTGGAGATTTATAAAAGTATTGTTATAGGTCAATGTTCAAGAATGTTTTGATGAGAATTCTTTCTTTACTGCTATATTATCATAGTCAAGAAACTGGAACTAATCTTAAGATTCATTGTATGGAAAGAGTTAAAGCCTAGATATTATAAAGTGAAATGCCATGTAGCTTTCATAGACCATATAATATTAATTGTCTGTTGTTGCATAACAAATTATTCCAGTACTTAGCAACTTAAAACAACAAATATTTATAATCTCAACCCAGTGTCCAAGGGTCAGGAATCTGAGAGTTGCATAGTTGGTTCGGTGTCTCAGGAGGTTGTGGTCAAGCTGTCAGCAGGGACTTGAGTCATCAGACCACTACACTAGGGTTTGAGGATCCACTTCTATGGCGGTTCACTCACAGGGTTGCTCACAAAAAGCCTAATTTCTTGATGGGGGCAGAAGGCCCCAGTTTCTGGCCTCATAGACCTCACCACAGAGCTGCTTGAGGGTTCTCAGACCATGGCAGGTAGCTTCTCCCAGAGTGAGTGATCCAAGAGAGAGAACAAGGAGGAAGCTGTAGTGCTTTTTATGGCCTAATCTCCAAAGCTGTACGTTACTACTTCCCCTTCCATTTTAATTCTTGTTCATCAGAAATAAGTCACTGGGACCAGCAGTTAGCGTAATGGCTATGTCGCTGGACTCCCACGTAGTCGACCGCGGTTCGAGTCCCGGACCCGGCGGCTGAAACTCACGCCGGGCGCGTGTGCGTGCGTGCCCAAGATCCCGAGAGGAGAATGGAGGAGAAGGGATTGCGGCGTGGCCATCCCCCCTGGGGGGTGATTTCCTGCTTTCTATCTCTCTGTCTCTGTCTGTCTGGCGAGCGCACGCGCCCTATAGCAAAAACCTCTCCAAAAAAAAAAAAAAAAAAAAAAAAAAAAAAGAAATAAGTCACTAATACCAGTTCATATTCAAGAGGTGAGGAATTAGGCCTACTTCTTGAATGGAAGAATATCAAATAATGTATGGATATATTTTAAAACCATAGAGGGCCAGCCTGTGCCTGGTGTTAAAGTGGCTGAATCCTATATGGTCAACTGTGCTGTTTGAGTCCTGGATCCGGCAGCTTCAAAAACATACCACAAATGTACAGATGCATGCCCAACATCCTGAAAGGAGGGAGAAATAGAGGAGAAGGGATTGTACCATGATCATGCCCTGTTTTTGGGGGGTGGATAGTGCTTTCTATTTTCCCTCTGTCTCTGTCTTCAGTGAGCACATGTGTCCTCTGGGAAAAAAATCTTTTTTAAAAATCACAAATACGATAGGAATATATTTACTGAAGTTGGAAGTTGTATACTGCATGTTAAATGAAAAAAGGCATATTGCAGTATTACCATGGCTTTGTTAAGAAAATACATTGCAAAGTATGTTTATGTGTCTGTGTAATGTGCATGGATGAAGGTCAGAAGAACACAGTGAAAACTGTTTATAGTGGTTATTTCTCAAGTTATTTGGGGGATAGTGGACTTTCAATTTTTACTTATATTCAGTACTTGAATATTGACTTATTTTCAGTTTTAAAAAAAGTAGACTCTCAGGCTCAGCCTGGTAGCACAGTTGGTAGCAAACTGACCTGCAGTGCTTGAAAGCCACATGGTTGACCTTGGGTTTGAATCCCAAAATTGGCCCAGACACACGCCACTCAAGATTCTGACAAGCGGAAAGGGGATGATGGCATGACAAGACCCTGTTGGGGGTTCTCCTCTCCCTGGCTTTCTCCAGTGTGCACACACATGTTCTCTATCATGGGTTTAAATAAAAAGAGAAATTAAACTATTAACCAGTAGTATGTTTTTTAAAGAAATCCTTAAATCTTTGTCAAAATAACATTCAAAGCATTTTATTTAAAAAGAAAAGGATCAGTGATTTTTTTTTCTGGACAAATACCAAACTTTCACAATTTTCAGCCCTATAGCATCACCAAAGTTTTAAAAAATTTATTTCAGGGAACCAGCAGTTAGCGTAATGGCTATGTCGCTGGACTCCCACGTAGTCGACCGCGGTTCGCGTCCCGGACCCGGTGGCTTAAAACTCACGCCGGGCGCATGTGCGTGCGTGCCCAAGATCCCGAGAGGAGAATGGAGGAGGAGGGATTGCGGCGTGACCATCCCCCATGGGGGGTGATTTCTCGCTTTCTGTCTCTATGTCTCTCTCTGTCTGTCTGGCAAGCGCACGCGCCCTATAGCAAAAACCTCTCCAAAAAAAAAAAATTATTTCATAGGCATTTAAAAATAAAGCACTAGATATTTAAACATACAACACTGAATATTCTCATTCTTCAGTTATTATTTGTGATTAATGTTTTATTGTTTAGCCATGAATTTTCATGTCATTTATTTGGAAAACAGTACTTAGGTGGTATATTTGAAATCTTCAAATAGGTCAGTACATTTTCCTTTTGCCCTTCTACATTAACACATTTTGGCAGTCTATGGAAATCTCAACTTACTGCCCTTCACCAGATGTTTTTATCTTCTCTCACTTTCACTTAGTAGATAAGCCTGGGTTTAAAAAACTTCTGTAGTGTAACTACATGACCTTGTACAACTGACTTAATCTTACTAAATATTAGTTTTCTTATTCCTTTAATGTGAATGATAAGACCATGTATGTTTGTTTTGAGAGTAAATGAGATAACAGCCCTGTTCACATAATAACTGTTCAATAATGTTTAGTTGATGTTATAATAATCATGCTGATACTGATTCTTTTAGTTTCCTTCCATTTTATTGTAAACTTTTAAAAAGTATATATTTCCCTTATTCTTAGTATTTACTGAACATTTTAAATTAAATTTTAGAAGTGAGATTTATGTTATAAAAGAAATAAAATGAGAGGCTGGCAAGTGGCATGGTAGTTAAAGGCGCTGGACTCCCACATGGTCGACCACAGTTTGAGTCCTGGACCTGGTGGCTTGCTTTCTCACTTTCCCTCTCTCTCTCTCTCTCTCTCTCTGGTCAAAAAAAAAGAGAGAATAATAGTAAAAAAGTTAACTAAAATAATTTTTTTTTTAAAAAAAAGGAAATACAATGAATTTCTCATGTAGCCAACTTACTGTCTGTCCTTTCCACCAAAGGAAAAAATTGGGGCAGTTTGAATGCATGTATTTATTTCTTCTTCTTTCCAAAAATTACATGATAATAAAAAACTAAAAATAAATTTGAACTTGGAATGACTGAGTGAAGAGTCATCAGCAAATGAAAATGTCAACAAAAGTCTGGACGATAACATGAGAAATGATGGTAAGAGCATATAAGGCTAAAGCTGTTACATACTAGAGTGCTCACACAGGCAAGAAAGGAACTGTTGAGCCCTATGAACTTTAAAGTTTAGAGAAACTGAAGTTGCATCTACACCATTTGAAGCAGGGGCTGGGATAAGATACAGGCAGATACTTATCCCCTAAACAGGAGATTAGACATTTAATTTTCTGAACTAGCTGAACATGCACTAAAAATTCTAGCCTTTGATTCATCTATATAGCTGATAACAAAATTACTAGATAGTTTTGTAAAATCTTCAGTTTTAAGGAGAGAAACTAAAATAAATGGAAGAGGGAGGTGATGATTCTGAGGAAATACAGTAACATAAGACAAATTAGTGCAAACTTTAATTGGTAATATTAAATGTTTTCTTCATTCATGATAGAGCACATGCAAACACATGTGAGTAAGAGAGAGATGGGGTTTGGTCATGCCATGACCCCTTTCCTGCAATTCTTCAGCCTTTTAGGTCTTGAGCACTCACATGTATGACCAGAGTGTTTAAAGCTGACCAGAAGGAAAATTCAAATGGAGTCACTATGTGGGAATCGGCTTCTCTATTGAATGTATACATAATAGTAATAAATTTTTAAAAAGTGTTATCACTGTGCCACGGGGCCAGTTCCCTCATTAATTTCTTTTCTTTTCTTTTTTCTTTTTTTTTTTTTTTTTTTTTTTTTTTAATTTTGCTAGAAGGCAAGTGAGCCGCTCACTGGAGAGACCCAGAGAGAGAGAAAGTGGGAAAGCTCCCCCTTCCATGAGGGATGGCCACACTGCAGTTCCTTTTTTATTTCTCCCTCCTTACTGGATTTTGTGCACAAATAGACACACACATGGCATGTGTTTTCAGCCTCCAGGTCTGGGACTTAAATTGTAGCCATTTGAGACCCAGCTGCCTTAACCATCACACCCCCCTCTGACCCCTTATTAATATTTTTAAAAATAGTTAGAGTAACCGTTGTATCATGTAATTCTTAGTAATGTTCTCAGAAAGATTTTTGAAGCATCTATAAAATTAAAACATGATGCCAAGACAAAGAACCACGAGGATGTGAAAATCTCTTCAAAATTAAAACATGATTACCAGAAAAATTTCAATGAAAAGGTTGGAAGATAAAGTTAAGAAACCTTCCCAGCTGGTAGAACAAAAAGACAAAGAAATAAATAAGAACAAAATTGACAAAGCATAAAGAGATCATCCAGTAGAATGAGACATGACTAGTAGATGACTCTGGAAGAGGGAAAGCAGAGGGGAGAGGAACTTTCAAAGAAATGAGAAAATTTGATAGAGCTGATGAACAGAAGTCTCCAGGTTATAATGCTCACTTTAATTGGTAATATTTAAGTTACCAATTACCCAGCACAATCAGTCAAGAAAGTCTGAAACTAAGGGATCAAGAGAAAAAAGAGAATCTTAAAATTTTTTCCAGAGAGGAAATGAAAGATTACCTACAAAGGAATTAGAATTAAAAAAAAAAAATCAGTCATAAGAGCAACACTGAATGCATATAAGCAATGAAGCAATTCTGAGGAAAGTTTTTTTTTCATTCTAGAATTCTGTACCTAGCCAATAGTGATGGGAAATGAAGACTTAAGGTATACAGTGATTTAAATGATTCCTGGGAGTTCTGGGAATTTTTACAAGTAACCATGCATGGAGACTTTTTTTTAATACAGAGTTTTTGTTTGTTTGCTTGTTTGTTTTGCTATAGGTTGTGTACACTTGCCAGAGAGACAGAGAAAGAGAGACAGAAAGCGAGAAATCACCCCTTGGGGGAATGGTGCAATCTCTTTTCTCCTCCAGTTTTCTCTCGGGTTTTGGGCATGCACACACATGCTCCTGGCATGAGTTTTACCACTGGGTCCAACAATTCAAACTATGCTCAACTACATGGGAGTCCTGCGACATAACCATTATGCCATCTACTGGACCCTGGAAATTCTTTTTTAAGCCAAATGGCATATATTGAAGTGAATCTTGCCTATTTCTCACTTTTGTATTTTTCCAGTGGCTGTGGGCTTAATAGTCATAGGCTTGATTGAACTCATTTGGATATGTTCCTCCAAAGTAAGGGATTAAATTTACACATACACACATGCACACACACACACACACACACACACAATAAAAACCAAAAACAAAGACATGATTTTGTAAATGGAGTTCTAAGGAGTAGCCAGCTTATATTGGAGCAGGAAAATGACATATCTTTTTTTTTTTTAAGAATTATTTATTAATTTTATTTGTATTATTTAATTTGACCAGAAAGAGAAAGGGAAAGTGAGAGAAAACAAGCCACCAGGTCTAATACTTGAAATGTGGTTGGCCATGTGAGAGTCCAACACCTTAACCATCACACCACCTGCCGGCCCTGGAAGATGACATTTCTAAAATAAAAGAATCTATGTGTGTATATGTGTAAGATAGTTGATAAAATAGATTATATAGAGCCTTTCAAAATAATTTTAAAATGAGGATAGCAAATTTGTTAAGTAAAAATAAAACAGGTAATTCTCCTAAAGAAACTATATAATCATAATCAAAATTTTGTAAGCACTGATTATTGGTTTAACTAAAAATTAATGATAACACCATATAAGAATGATGAGTGGAAATGTTGGGAGATTGGATCTAATTCCTCATTTTATAGCACGAAGTAAATAGATAATATCTAAGATGATCTGTTATAAAATAATGTATGCACTGTATTACATTGAGTAATATTGTTATAGCTGGTAAATGGCTTTGGTCTGAAGTACGTAGATATTCTAGATTTGGGGGATTTACTTAGTGTCTTTCAACCGTTTACAGGGATAATAATAGCACCTACAACATAGGATTACTATGAGGAGTCATTGGAGTATATGTGAAGTGCTTAACCCAGTGGTTAACAGACAAGCGCTCTGTATTTCTTAGGAGAGTGATGACATTTGTTGACTGGAAATTTTCTTTAGCTATTTGAATACTATTGTTATGTCTCCCTTTTACCTTTTTAATCTTGGTTTTTTTTTTTTTTTTTCCTTTATTGAAGTTCTTTCTTTTTCTATTTGATTTGCCACTTAATGTTACCTGCTGTCTCTTTTATTGTCCTTCTTCTCATTTAGACTTTTTCCTCCTGGAAAGCCTGACCTTTGACTAGATGGAAGTAACATTCGAAGATGTGGCTGTTATTTTTTCTTGGGAAGAGTGGAAATT
Organism: Tupaia tana; assembly: GCA_026018925.1. Lineage (NCBI taxonomy): Eukaryota > Metazoa > Chordata > Mammalia > Scandentia > Tupaiidae > Tupaia > Tupaia tana. Next base: position 24,393,241 of record JAKSZU010000012.1, read on the forward strand.
TCTGGATTCTTTTCAAAAAAAGCTCTACAGGGAAGTCATGTGGGAGAACTACACAAATGTCATGTCAGTAGGTAAAGTTATCCCAGCTCATAGAAAATAAATTTAGTGTCTTCTAAAATCAGTTTTGTTGAGTATGTTGTATAACATACTACTCCAAACTTAGTGACTTAAAACAAACATTATTTTATTTCTTGAGTCTTACTGGCTTGATGGATCTTCTGTAATGGAGTAATGTGATTGAGGCTGAATGATTTAGATGAGGCTGACCTAACTTTCATGGCTGACAGCTCAATATTCCTGGCAAATTGAGAATGTGTTGACCATATGACCCCTCAAACAAGGTAGACCAGGCTCATTTACAAGGTTGTGGTCACAGGATATTCAAAAGTAGTAAGAGAGAGGATACTTTTCAAGTCTCTGCCTATTTCACTTTTACTGTTATCCCAGTGATCAAAGCAAACTGTATAGCCACCCATAGAGATAGTGTCAAAAGAGAATGCATAAAGATACAGATAAAATAGAGTTAGTGAGCCACTTTTCCCACACAGTCATTTTACTACACTCTTCTAGAACAGAAATTATCTCATAATAATGCCCAAAATAATCTAATTAAATCTCAGTCTTTAAGACTATTTCCATGAAATAGGTGGCCTTCCTTTTATACTTATAACAGCATCTAATAAATAGGACATGTTCAAGATATCTTTGTGAAATGAATGAATAAATGAATGAATGAGCGAATGAATGAATGTACACACAAATGGACAAAGGAAATGAATTTCAGATCCAGATAGAGAAGCCAAATTCATAACCCTTGTTTTCCACCCCATCTATATATAAATGCCTGTCATTCCAGAGGTCATTGATTTAAATACTTTGAAATATTTAAATACAACCTTCATCTTATCACTGAATTATTCTTCTAGGAAACTGGAGCGCAAGTTATAAACCCCAAGAAGAAAGATTCAGATATTTGGAATATGAACATTTTTCCTACTGGCAAGGCTGGAGAAATGCTGGCACTCAGATATATGAGAATCAGAACTATGAGGGAACAGTTAATGAGGTAGATTCCAAAGACCTAAAGCATCAGGACGTTTCCCATTGTCAAGAATGGTTAATCCTCTCCACACAGGTACCAGGGTATGGTAATTATGAATTGACTTTTGAAGGGAAACATTCCAGAAACTTAATATGTAAAAAGTTTATTATTCCTTGGCAGCCCTTAGAAACAAAACCCACTCAAGACTATAGAGAAATCTACAGTAGTGATTCACATGTGTTTCAAGGGAGCAGTTACCATCTTGACATATCCAGAAAAAATCTTTCTATGGAAAAAGAACAGAAGCTCATATTTCAGCATTCTTTTATTCCAGTGGAAGAAGCTCTTCCAGAGTACATTGGGGATATATGCCAAAATGACCTGCTAAAAGATTCAGTGGAAGAGAAATACTGCGGATGTCATAAATGTAAGGAAATTTATTATTGGAACTCACAATGTGTTCACCACAAGAGAAATCAACTTGGAGAAAAGCTCTATCAATGCTCCGTCAGTACAGCATGCTTCTCTCCTAGATCTGACTTATATAGACACTCAAGAATCCACATAGGAAAGAAGCACAGAGGATGTGATGGAGTTGACAATAGCTTTAGTCAGAGCTCAGGAGTTCATTTGCATCAGAGAGCGTATGCAGGGGAGATACCTTATATCTGTAATGCATGTGGCAAGAACTTTAGGCAGATCTCTAGTCTTCACAGTCATCAAAGAGTCCACACAGAAGAGAAACTCTATAAATTTGAGTGTGATAAGGACCTCAGTAGAAATTCACTGCTTCACATTCAGAGACTTCACATAGAGAAGCCTTTCAAGTGCAATCAGTGTGGTAAGTGTTTTAGTCGCAGTTCAGTATTGCATGTCCATCAGAGAGTTCACACGGGAGAGAAACCATATAAGTGTGATGAGTGTGGTAAGGGCTTCAGTCAGAGTTCAAATCTTCGAATTCATCAGTTAGTACACACAGGAGAGAAGTCCTACAAATGTGATGACTGTGGTAAGGGCTTTACTCAGCGCTCAAATCTTCAAATTCATCAGAGAGTGCATACAGGGGAGAAACCTTATAAATGTGATGACTGTGGAAAGGACTTCAGTCACAGTTCAGATCTTCGCATTCATCGGAGGGTCCACACAGGGGAGAAACCTTATACTTGCCATGAATGTGGAAAGGGCTTCAGCAAGAGTTCAAAGCTCCACACTCATCAGAGAGTACATACTGGAGAGAAACCCTATAAATGTGAAGAGTGTGGTAGGGGATTCAGTCAGCGTTCACATCTTCTCATTCATCAGAGAGTCCACACAGGGGAAAAACCCTATAAGTGTGATGACTGTGGAAAAGGCTTTAGCCACAGCTCTAATCTTCACATTCATCAGAGGGTCCATACAGGAGAGAAGCCTTATCAATGTGCTAAGTGTGGAAAGGGTTTCAGTCATAGCTCAGCTCTTCGAATTCATCAAAGAGTCCACACAGGAGAGAAACGTTATAAATGCCATGAGTATTACAAGGGATTTGATCAGAAGTCACATCTTCACAATAGTCACAGAAGAGAAACTTTATAAATTTTGTTCATTTAGTTAAATAGCATTGACAAAATTTAACCTTTAAACCCAGTAAGTGTTGCTGGGAAGGGAAGCTTATAAGTAACACAAATCCCAAGCAACATATGTAGTTTTGTAGTTTCACCTAACTCCCATTAAAAAGTTTGCTTTAAGAGGACTTCCTTAAGTGGATTCCTATATATTTAGAATTAAATTGTATTTTTTTACTATAGATATAATACATGGTCATTATACACACACACACACACACACACACACACACACACACACACATATATATACATATTTAAGGAGAAAACAATTCATTCTGGTCTTTTTTTCTTTTCATTTTAATGTGAATGAAATCATACTGTACCACTTTATATTTTCACTGACTTCAAAACATTACTTAAATTTTGGTTTAATTAAAACCAGTTAGCCATTTTTGAAACAGCATCTCCCAACTCCTGGGTAGAGTCCCTAGGGAACCATAGAAAAGACAGAAAAATACAAATTGTAAAACTCAAACTGTTAGATAATCTTTTACCCAAATATGGGAGAATTAACTATAGATTTAGTAGAATTTAACTGTTCATGTAACAAAGGGCACCTAATAAAAGATAAAACATTGTATGACCCCATATCTGAGATGGTATATCTTAGAGATCTCAACTAGAAAACTCAGGAACCATTCTTCTGTTGTAGGAGTGCTGCACTTTTTAGGTGCCGCGGTACACTCTGATCTCTTGAGTTTTCTGCATTTATCATGTGTTCAAACACCAAGTAATAAGAAATAGAAGACTGTTCTTTAAGTAAGTATGGATAAAAGTTGATAGGAGTGATTGCTAGAAACTGAAGATATTCCATTTTTTCAGAATCAGAGATCCAAGCAATAGAATTTTATTTAATCTCAGTTGAACAGAGTGGTAATAGAGAAAGGTCTACTAGTAACAAAACTGAACTCCTAGCTGTGTGATGAATCTTCAAGGTAATTATGCAAGAAGAGAGTTTGGCCATTATAAAATAAGAAGGAATAGGATTACACAAGTCCTAACTTGATGTGCAAATATGTTTAGATGATACTACCCAAGAGAAAAAAAAAATTGAGTGGGCTTGTTTAGGGAAATAAAAGGGAATTTCAGGCCTGCTCTGTGGCCTGGCCATTAAGGCAGCCAGATCCCACATGACCAACTGTTTGAGTCCTGAATCTGGCAACTCGGGACATGCTGGGCACATGCGAATGTGTGCTCACAATCCCAAAAGGAGGGAGAGATAGAGGGTAAAGGATTGTGGTATGACAACTCCCCATGGAGGGTGCTTTCTCCTTTCCTTCTCTGTCTCTCTCTCTCTAGCAAAAAAAAGGGGAGGGGATGTTGGGGGAGGATGATGCAATACCAGGGAAAAGAATATCATTCTGAAGGCTTAGCTATAGCCCTGAAAATGAGTTAATTCAGAATCCAGAGGAAAGTTTCCCCCCAAAATGTTCTCCTCTGTAGCGTATAGGAAGCCTGAACTCAATGAAACTAGAATCCGTAAGTATGTAGAAAAGAGCCTCTAAAATAGATACAGAGAAGCACGGGACAAGATGAGAGAAAGTCAAAGTTAGCAAAATAGGTTAAATGCCTCATTAAGAATTTGAAAATACCAATAGAGTTAAATGTTTAATAATATGCTATTGCAAATGAAAGGATAAAAACAAAATAATGTTAAATATAAAAGATTAAGTGAAATTTATTAGGCAAACAAGGAGTGTCTATAATACATTTCTTTTCGTCTAAGAACTGTTTATTTAATTTTATTATTATTTAATTTGACCAGAGAAAGACAGCTGGAAGGTGAGACAACAAGCCATCAGGTCTGGGACTTGAACTGCAGTCAGCCAGGAATGTGGGAGTCCAGCGCCTTAACCACCACGCCACCTGCCGGCTCCATATATGTTTCTTTCTTTTTTTTTTTTTTCTTTTGGAGAAGTTTTCGCTATAGGGCGCGTGCACTCACCAGACAGACAGAGAGAGACATAGAGACAGAAAGCGAGAAATCACCCCCCCCCCCCCCCCCCCCCCCCCCCGAGAAGGGATGGTCACACCACAATCCCTTCTCCTCCATTCTCCTCTTGGGATCTTGGGCACACACGCACATGTGCCCAGCGTGAGTTTTAAGCCACCGGGTCCGGGACGCGAACTGCGGTCGACTACGTGGGAGTCCAGCGACATAGCCATTACGCTAACTGCTGGTTCCCCATATAATATGTTTCTTTAAAGTTAATTAAACATTGGGGCTGGCAGGTGACAGGGTGGTTAAGGGTGCTGGACTCCCACATGGCCAGCCATGATCCAAGTCCTGGACCTGGTGGCTTACTTTCTCACTTTCTCTCTCTCTCTCTCTCTCTCTCTCTCTCTCATCTGTACCTCTCTGGTCAAGTTAAAATAAACAAATAAATAAATAAACTTAAATAAAATAATTTTTAAAAATTAATTGAATTACCCATTAACGTGGATAAAAATGTAAAATCAGTACTTTCCTAAATTCTTGTATAATCAGAAAATATAATGGGTGGGGAAGAATCTGGCTTATAATAATGCTAAAATTTTTCAAAAAATAACAATGCAAAAGAAATAATGAAAATAATTTTAATTGAGAAACATAAAGGAGAATTTGAAGTCTTAAAGTTTTCCTAGAAGAAATGTTCCTAAGTTAATTTACAGATTTATTTTAAATCTCATGAAAAATAACAAAGAGAATAAAAATTTAAAGAAATTTGAATTTTTTTTAAAGAAATAGATATTGGAGAAGCTCAAAGATAATTATAAGAAGGATTAACAAAATGACACAGATTAGTAAATGACACAGTGAAGTTATAATATTAGAAAACTTGGTTGTTTATTAAAAAAAAAATAGAATTCTTAGCGTTACCAAATAGCTTAGACATACACTGATGCACAGATTATATGGGTATATATAATTAGTACATATGCTTATATACTTCACATATGTTGAAGATCTATGAATAGGAAGAGTATTAAGTAAATGAATAATTTCTGAGGTAATCATTTAACTCTTTGGTGAAAAAATAGAATTAGGCTTTCATCTCATGATCTACATGAGAATAAAGCACATATTGATGAATAATTTTAAAGCTGTGTTCCATGGACTTTTATATGATTTCATGAAGACTAGTACCTCATAAACCAAAACCATAAATTTAGCCTATTTTTATTTGACTCATAAAAACAATATTTCATTATTTTTAAGGAGGTTCCACTACATAAAATGTTTAAAATTCACTATAATTTTAAAAATTTTTTTCATTAGGCATGAGCACTTGCCAGAGAGACAGAGAGAAAGTGAGATGTCACACTGCAATCCCTTCTCCTCCAATTCTCCTGGGATTTGGGGCAGGCACACACATGTGCCCACAATGACTTTTCAAGCAGCCAGGTCTGGGATTCAAACTGTGGTCGGCCATGTGGTCGTCCAGCACGTTAACCCCCATGCCACCTGCTGACCCCTAGAGTACATTTTTTAAGGTTGAAAATACACAAACACTTTATCTATTCTTTCCTGTAGTAATTTGATATCTAGTGATAGATCCTATGGGAAGAGTTTCACACTAGTAGGAAACTTTATTTAAAAAAAAATATTTAATTTTATTTACTATTATTATTATTAAATTGCCACAGGGCATGCATACTCACCAGAGAGAGACAGGGGGAGAGAGAAAGTGAGAAAGTAAGCCGCCATATCTGGACTTGAACCGCGAATTCAGCACCCCAACCATCACACCTGCTGGTCCCAGTAGGAAACTTCTAATTACAAAGAATAGAGATTCACTCAAGTTATCTCATGTAAAGAATAAATCTAAAAAATACAAAACAAAGCAAAACAAAACAAAAAAAACAAGAACAAGAAATATCAACAGGGGAACTTGCACTAGAAAGCCATTTGACAATGAAGCTTCTTGAAGAGTGTATGTTCACTATAGAATGTGTGCATTTGCAAGAGAGAGACAGAGAGAGAAGGGAAATCTCCCTCCCCTGACAATGGGGTAGTCACACTGCAATCCCTTCTCCTCTATTCCGTTGGGATTTTCAGCATGCACGCACATGTGCACAATGTGTTTTTCAAACTGCTGGTTCTGGCACTCAGACTGTTTGCACCGTTGGCCATGTGGGATCCAGCTGCCTTAATCTTCACAACAACTGCTGGCCCTGAAGAACTTTTTTGTTTCTTTTGACTGTCCTCTTTCCTCTCTGCATGACTTAGAATTACTACCACATTCCTGAATATATACACATATATACATGTATACACATATATAGCATTCTCAACTACATAAAAATACACACAAGATCATTGTTCAATGTACTTATTATAGTATTTTAAGCTGTTCTCCCAATAGAGTAATGGTTAAATAAATTATGATGCATCTATATGATGGAATATTATTCAGTCATTAACATTTATATTTCTGAAGAATTTTGTAATGATAGGAATGTACTTATGGTAAGTGAAAAGTACATGACACTGAAATGTATATGAGGTATGAGTCTATTTATATATATTTATATAAATATTGCCATGGGGGAAATATTGCATATATACAAAAATGTTCTAAGTCTCTTTGATAGGATGGATTGGGATGATGTTCTTCATACTTTTCTGTATTTTTTTACATGTTTATTGCTGTCTATTTTTATAACAAAAATAAAAATTACTTTTTAACATACAACTTATTTAAAATGTTAGTGATAGTATGATATTCCATTGTGTTGCTGTACCATAATAATCATCTCCATATTGTAGGAATTAAGACTGCTTTCATTTTTATATTATGAATGGAACATCCATAGAAGGATGTGTGAAGTTTTCCACTATTTTAGATAATTTTTTAAAATAATTTCTGCAATGGAATTACTGGATTAAAAGGTAAGATGAAGAAAGTATAATTTGTGCAAAAATATGGAATAATGAGATTCCATGATGTGTAAAGTCAACTACAAGTAGCCTGGCTGTTGGAATATAAAAGTGTGTGAGAGGGAACCAGCAGTTAGCGTAATGGCTATGTTGCTGGACTCCCACTTAGTCAACCGCGGTTCGCGTCCCGGACCCGGTGGCTTAAAACTCACGCCGGGCACGTGTGCGTGCGTGCCCAAGATCCCGAGAGGAGAATGGAGGAGAAGGGACTGCGGCGTGACCATCCCCCCTGGGGGGTGATTTCTCGCTTTCTGTCTCTATGTCTCTCTCTGTCTGTCTGACGAGCGCACGCGCCCTATAGCGAAAAACCTCTCCAAAAAAAAAAAAAAAAGTGTGTGAGAGGTTAGAGGGTGATCAGACCAGGAAGGATGACTTCTTTGCCAAGCTGAACAATTTCTATTGGTTGTGGAGAAACATTAAGCAATATTGAGTGGATAAGTAACACTATATATTGAAAAGATTACTTTTTTTTTTTAACAACAATGAGAAGATTGCATATGTCATGGAGTAAGAGAAGAGAATGAGCAGGAGAGGTTACACGACCATTTAAAAGACAACTACATGGTGTCAGTGAGGTTTGATAGAAACAGCTTTGTTGATTTTTTTTTTAATAATTATTTATTTATTTCCATTTGATATTGTCATTTTTTTCTTTATTTGACGAGAGAGAGAGAGAGTGAGAGAAAGGGAAAGTGAGAAAGCAAGCCACCAGGTCCAGGACTTGAACCATGGTTGGCCATGTGGGAATCCAGCGCCCCCATCCACCACACCACCTGCTGGCCCCAGCTTTGTTGATTTTTTGATCATGGATTTTATTTTTCCCTTTATTAGTGTGCTTCCCAGAGTAACTCTAGAAAACATGTTCACTAAAGAAAAACAAATATCTTATTTGTTAGTAGTAGTATATTATTAATAGTAGTAGCATTTCCCACTACTCAAGATAGGTGTTGTAGGGACCAGCAGATGGCGTAATGGTTACACTGCTGGACTCTCATGTAGTTGAACACAGCTCGAGTCTTGGACCTGGTGGCTTAAAACTCATGCTGGGCGCATGTGTGTACATGCCCCCAATCCTGAGAGGAGAATGGAGGAGAAGGGATCGCAGCATGGTCATCCCCCCTGGGGGGTGATTTGTCACTTTCTATCTCTTTCTCTCTCACTCTGCCTCTTCAGTGAGCACACGTGCCCTATAGTAAAATTCTCTTTAAAAAAAAAAAGGGTAAGTGTTATAATATTTGGATCTATTCCCTTACTCTACTGTTTTACATAGTTGATAGTGTGTGATAAGTATTTGTTTGCATACCTTGCTTTATTTTAATACTTTATTACAATCCAAAGGTAGGCCATTTAGCAAATACACTAAAAATAAAATGGGAATGTTTTGGGGCCGGCAGGTGGCATGGTGGTTAAGGGTGCTAGACCCCCACGTGGCCGACCACGGTTTGAATCCTTAACCTGGTGGCTTGCTTTCTCACTTTCCTTCTCTCTCTCACTCTGTCGTCAAATTAAACTACCTACATAAATAAAGTTAAATGAATTAATTCTTTTTTTGAGAGGTTTTTGCTACAGGGCACATGCTCACCAGAAAGACAGAGGCAGACAGAGAGATAGAAAGTGAGAAATTACCCCACAGGGGGTATGGCCACACCACAATCCCTTCTCATTCTCCTCTCGGGATCTTGGGCATGCACACACATGCGCCCGGCGTGAGTTTAAGCCACTGGGTCCGGGACTCGAACCAAAGTCAACTACATAGAAGTCCAGCGACATAGCTGGTCCTGGTAAATAAAATAATTCTTTAAAAAATTTAAAAGTGGCAGGGGACCAGCGGTTAGTGTAATGGTTATGTCGCTGGACTCCCATGTAGTCGACTGCGGTTCGAGTCCCGGACCTGGTGGCTTAAACTGACGCCGGGTGCGTGTGCGTGCGTGCCCAAGATCCCGAGAGGAGAATGGAGAAGGGATTGTGGCGTATCCATCCCCCCTAGGAGGTGATTTCTCACTTTCTGTCTCTCTGTCTATCTCTGTCTTTCTGGAGAGTGCACATGCCTTACAGCAAAAACCTCTCAAATTTTTTTTTTAAGTGGGAATGTTTGTTTTTTAAAGGTAAATCTTTATTTTTTAAGTTTTTTTTTTTTTCCTTCAGGGCATGTGTGCTCATGAGAGAGACCGAGATTGTGAGTAGGAAAGTGAGAATCAACCCCAACCCCAGACAGGATGGCTAAGCCACGATCCCTTCTCTTCCATTTTCCTCCTGGGATTTTCGGTTCACACATACCCAGTGTGATTTTCAAGTTGCCCTATTTGGGACTCAAACTGTGGTCAGCTATGTGGGTGTCCTGCACCTTAACCACCATGCCACTTGCTGACCCTTTGAGAGAGATTTTGGGACTCAAACCGTGGTCAGCTATGTGGGCGTCCTGTACCTTAACCACCATGCCACTTGCTGACCCTTTGAGAGAGATTTTTCTTTTGCAATAGGGTATGTGTGCTAGCTGGAGAGGCAGAGAGAGACAGAAAGCAAGAAATCACCCGCTGCAATCCATTCTCCGTTGTCAGGATTTTGGGCGCACACATGCCCAGTGTGAGTTTAAGCCATCAGATATGGGACTCGAATCACCATCTACTACGTGGGAGTCCAGTGACGTAACCATTATGCCATCTGCTGGTCCCAATAAATCTTACAAAAATAAGGTAAGGGTGACATTATCAGACTCATCCACAACATTCCTTTAGGAAAAACATCAGGGTCAGGTGGATCTTGGCAGAAATACCTATAAAATTCATAGGTTAAACTCTTTTATCTATTGACTACTATTCTAGGCTACAGCAAAGGTTGAAAAATTTGTAATCCAGTCCAAAGGATAATGCTATGGTGAGTTTCTGTAGATCTCATCAGGCCCTAGAATTTAGGATATAGCCTACAATAGCTAAAAGAATACAGGTGTCTTTCACTGAACATTAAATCTGTTAAATGAATTAGAACTTTTAACTTTCTTTGAAATAGTTTTCCTGGTGAACAGTGAGCCCCACAGTGAAGAAAACGTGATGGTTTTTGGGATCTTTCTTTAATGGATGTTTATGAGATTGAGATAATTATTTGACTTCTTTGAGCTTATTAAGTAGCCTCAGATGTAAAATAAAGAGATTGAAATAAAATGAATCCTAAGGTTCCCCAACGAATTGACCTTTTATCTCTAGAATAGTGCCTACCATATACTAACTTATTAATTTCCACAGCCCACTGATTCTGGGAAGTCCTTCGAATTTAATGTCATTTTAATTTCACAATGGATTGGAGAAAAGTCTCAGAAAGCGCATCCTGTAGTCAGAAACTGGTCAGAAAGCCTCCAGACTTGCCGAGGCCACCAAGTGAAGGCGCCCAGCAGGCAAATCGCCCCAGGTTTTCAGGCACCAAAAGGCACGCATTTTCCATGGGCTCTGGGACTGGAGGTCTCGAACGGACGTGAGAGAGGAACTCACAAGAAAGAACAGTCACCTGGTTTTCTAGGTAAGGCCTGTGAATTCCAGGATGCGCAGGACAGACACCACCACAGAGCCAGTGCACGGAGCCTGCGGGACCCAGGGACGCCTGCGCAGCAGGATAGCGCAGGCAGGACTCAGGGACTCGCAGGCTCCGAGTGGGTCCATTTCCGGTGGACCTGCCGGGCCCAGGCGCGCTCAGGATGCGGCTTCCCGCTGAGATAAGCCCGAGGCTGTTGAATTTGCAAGTTCCTTGGGGAAAGGCTCGGGTTTTCTTCCTGCTAGTGGCTATTTGAGACTTCCCGTCTGCCAGGCCCTCTCGGAATTAACGGGCTTTGGAGGGCGAGCAGGGCCTGAGGCGTGATTTCTTCATTTTTATCGATGGGCAGAAACTACGGAATGTATAATAGATTCCCACGCTAAAGACCTCTCCAGGCTCTGGTGCTTGAACTTTTATTGCTGGAGGAGTTGTAAACAGCTCAGACCACTAGAGGCTGAGCCAGTAGATTTTATTCTGCGAGCTGGTGGGAGCAGTTTGGGATCCACCTGATTTTCCTAGGGACTGGGGGATCTGGCGGGTTTGTATTGATACAGGCTGTTTTTGGAGAACTTGCTCTTGATCGTGCAAAACCTGGTCTCTAGAATCTTGTGCTTCCACAGCCCTTTTATGGTATGTGTGTGATAAAAGTGTACCTACCACCTTGTAAGGGGGCGTCAAAGAGTTCCTAGAAAAATGGCATTGTTTGAAACTATCTCGGTGCAAAAACTTGGAATCCATACGTAGTTTTCATAAGCGTTATCCATGAACTTTTTGAAAACCTGGTCTATTTTATGCCGTGGCATTTTGATATTTCTTGTCAGTCTTCCATCTTATAAACTTGAATTCCATTTGATCCTCCAGATTTGTCTAAATGATACTGCTCTAATACAATTTTAAAAACCCAGTTGTACCATATTATTGTTCATATTATTGTTCTCATGGCCTGAAATAATTAGACATATATAATCTTACAACTATATAGGTTAGGTTTATCAGCTAGAATTCATTTTTTTTTTAATTACAAAAATTATCACAGGATGGAAACACTCACTAAAGAGAGAGAGGGAAAATGTACCACTCACCACCCCGAGTGGGTACTTCAATCCCTTCTTCATTTCTTCACCTATGAGTTCTTTGAGAGCACATGTACCTAGCACCCAGCATGGTTTTCAGCTGCCAGGGACTTATACTGCCTTGTTGGCCATGTGGAATCTAGTTCCCTTAACTATCAGCCTATGGGGCTGGTCCAAAAGTATTTTTATTTATTTATTTTTTTAGGTTGAGGGGGTGCTTGTGCTCACCAAAGAAAAGAGGAAGCATCCCCAGGTGGAGTGTTGTCATGCCACAATCTCTTTTCCTTTGTCTCTTCATCTTGTTGGGATTTAGGACACACATAGACATGTGCCTGATGTGTTTTTCAAGCCATAGGGGCAGGGATTCGACCTGCAGTTAGCCAGAGATCTGGCTTTCAATACACTTATCCACTGAGCTATAGGGCTGGCTCTAGAATTCATTTTTAATGTGAGCATTATTCACTGCTATATGTAAGGCACTAACAAGTGTAAAAAAGTTTTTTTGAGATAATATTGAGGTTGTATCTTATTAATTACAGCATATTGATGCCTTAGAGATCCTTTGGAGACAGGTGAAGAACAAGAGCCCTATGAGATCAAAAGTAAAGAATGTTTTGGGACCAGCAGTTAGTGTAATGGCTATGTTGCTGGACTCCCATGTAGTCGACCACGGTTCGCGTCCCGGACCTGGTGGCTTAAAACTCATGCCGGGCGCGTGTGTATGCGTGCCCAAGATTCCGAGAGGAGAATGGAGAAGGGATTGAGGCGTGGCCATCCCCTCTGGGGGGTGATTTCTCGCTTTCTATCTTTCTCTCTCTGTCTGGCGAGCGCATGCGCCCTATAGCAAAAACCTCTTAAAAAAAAAATAGTAAAGAATGTTTTTAGCTCTTTTGGCAGGATGTCCCCCAATTGCAACTACGAACCTGGCCACAAGCAAAAATAACCAGTCAAAACCAGTAGCAGTCAAGAGAGAGGACCAAAAGTGACTGAAAGATGAACTATGCCTCATTTCCAGACTAAACGAATCACATCCTTGGACAGAGATCTAATATGCTAATGATACATGTGATCTGTGAAGACAACGAACTGCCACTGTGCATGTGCTAAGGAAATTTCTGCTGTATGTGCTATGATAAACATTCCAGACTCCCAGCCTTCAGCCAGATGGTTGGAACTTTTCTTTTCTAGCTCCCTTGAGCTCCAGCATAAACCCCAATAAAGCCTAGGCCTAAAGCCTATCTGCGGTCCTGAGTTAATTTCTATTTTAAAAGCAAAGACCTTGTCCGATGGCACTCTGGGCCTCATTAGCTTATTTGCTCTAGAAATACTTTAATATATGAAATTTGGCTTTTGTTAACACTGATGTTTTGGTTATCAATTTTCATTTTAGGTCTAGTTATAACCAGTTCTGTTCCAAGCATAGAAGTTTTTATGCTATAGGGCACATGTGCTTGCTAGAGAGACAGAAAACGAGAAATCACCCTACCCCACTCCCAAGGGGGGTGGCCATGCCACAATCCGTTCTCCTTTATTCTCTCATGATCTTGGGCATGCATGACACGTGCCTGGTGTGTTTTAAGCTGCCATGTCCAGGATTTGAAACACAGTCGGCTATGTGGGAGTCCAGCGATGTAACCATTACACCATCTACAGGTCCCACACAGTAAAATTAAAATTATTAAACAGATGGCTTATGGGAAAAGGCAGGGTGAAGATGTTAACTGGTTATATATACTTTCTGCAAAAATTAAAATTAGATGCACTCTAGGTATTATTTGAAGTTACATTATATGTAACTTAATGGACATAGTGAACAGATTTTCTCTAAAAGAGCTTAGAGATTTAGAAAAAAATAGTATTTTACTTAAATAGCTGAGAGAAAAGATAATTTAAAAATGAAAGTAGTACTTTTTCAACTACCCAAAGAAAAATCAAAGCTTATTTTTAAAAAGTCAAATGTTAGACCCAAGATATCTGTTAAAATGTTAGAGTCAGGGGCCAGCAGGTGACAAGGTGATTAAGGTGCTGGACTCCCACACAGCCAACTGTGGTTTGAGTCCTGGATCTGGAGCTTGAAGATCACTCTGGGTGCGTGTGTGTGTGTACCCCAAATACCAGAAAAAAGAAAGGATTGTGGCTTGGCCATCTCCCCAGTGGGGTGATTTCTCACTTTCCCTTTCAGTCTCTGTCTCCCTCTGATGAGCTCACACACCCTATGGCAAAAACAAGAACAAAAAATTTTTGAAAAGTTAGAATCCATTATATGCAACATCTCAACAAGTACTTTGCTGAATGAACAACATCTGAAGAATTTCTTACATTCAGAGTGTTCTTCTCTCCTTAGAATTTTTAAATGTTGATTTATGTTCTATAAATTTCCATACTACTTACTTAGTATGGGTTTTGTCCTAATACAACTAATGTCATGATGTAAAGGACGAATGACTAAGCAATTTTCCTTCTTTATTAATTCATCATAGTGGATTACTTCAGTGTATCATTTCTGTTTTTGAATAAGGTATGAACTGATAAAAAAAAAAAGCCACCATCACTATTCATTGGGAATGTCTCCAGTATAAATCATTTGGGGCAGATTAAGACATACAACTTGGCTCAAGAACCATCTAGAATCCCGAGGTAGTTTATAGAAGACACAGTTCTAGTGCAGTGTCAGGACATTTTATTAACCTGATAACATATGGGAAAAATGACAGACCCAAGGCTATGGATATCTCTCTAGCCTAGATATCAAAGGGTACTTTACCAAGTACAGATTTTAAGGACACATAGAAATTAACAACACATCCATCTCCCATTGCAGTTGATTACTTTCTCTTAATTCTGGTCCCCCTCTCAGCACCCCAACCCCTCCAACCAGGCCAGGGGTATTGTTGTGGTGCAGTAACTTGCTGTCACATTGTAACCTTTGTCATTATTTCAGAAATTTCAATCCTTCAGAAATGTTCTATTACGTTATAGGAAATCATGATATATTTTTCTATGCAAAAATGTATCATGATTTTCCCAACCCAATATATTTCCATGAGCTACTGTGTTCTTGTGATCTTCTTATAAGAAGAGTTTGAGTTTTAATATGAACTCCAAGGATATTGCTTGGCTCCTTCTCAAAATCTACTGCATTATTTAAATCAGGTAAATATAAGTATACGTAAGTCCCATTTATGAACTAGAGAAAGGAAAGGGTAATGGATATAAAATAATAACAAAGACCTATGTGGCAATGCTTTATTTAATTACTTTTTTAAAAGAATTATTTTATTTAATGTTATTATTACTTTCCAGTTTGATCAGAGAGAGAGAGAGAGAGAGAGAAAGTGACAAAGCAAGCCACCAGGTCCAGGACTTGAACTGTGGTCGACCATGTGGGAGCCCAGCGCCTTTAACCACCACATCATCTGCCAGCCCCATTATATTTTTTAAGATTTATTTTATTTTATTATTATTTAAAAATAATTTTTTTTAGAGGGTATGAGCACTCACCAGAGAGAGAAAGTGAGAAAGAAACCTGCCAGGTCCAGGACTCAAATCATGGTCAGTCATGTAAGAGTCTAGCACCTCAACCACCTTGCCACCTGCTGCCCCTGGTAATATTATGTTTAACTCCAAATCCTTTTAGCTTTTTTTAGGAGCCAGGAAAGCTCTCTCAACAGATTTCTACCCAATAACAGATTTCTCACCAATATTAATTGTGTCATACAATTTAGAGAAAATTTTGACAAATGTCTTCTTACATTCATTATATTTATGGGATTCACTCCAGCATAAATTCGTGGATGTTCAGTGAATTCTGCACTCCAACTGAAGGTAATCCCATATTTCTTTCTATTTCAGGACTTATCTCGAGCATGAAGTTTTTGGTGTTTAATAAGGTTTGAACTCCTGTTGAAGGTTTTCTTACATTCCTTACACTTGAATGGTTTCTCTCCTGTGTGAATCATTTGATGCCGAATAAGGGAGGAGCTCCGGTTGAAGGATTTTCCACAGTCAGCACACTCATAAGGGTTTCCTTCAGCATGGAGTTGTACACTTTTATCATTGTCTTCACTCCTAGTGGAGACATTTACAAGTTTATTGCCTTCATAGGCCTTTGTTTCAGAATGAAGTTTTTGATGCTTAGTAAGGTTTGTACGTCGGTTGAAGAACCTCCCACATTCATTACATTTATAAGGCTTCTCTCCTGTGTGAATGATTTGATGTCGAATAAGGGATGAACTTCGGCTGAAGGCTTTTCCACATTGATCACAGTCATAGGAATTCACTGTGGTATGACTTTTTTGATGTTGAGCAATATCTGTACTCAGGCTCAAGGCACTTTCACATTCAGTATATTGTACAGGTTGCTTTCCTACTGAGTCTGAATTTTTAAGTTTAAAGTTAGATTTAAATTCATCACATTTTGGAGATCCGTTTCTCAGTGGAATTACTTGCAGTATATTGTGAATTAAGTTAACTGATTTAATATCAATATCAAAGCTTTTATCTTCACTGTATTCAAAGTCTTGTTCTTCCTCAGAGTTGATTGTTTTGTGAATACAAGTTTCTTGTGGCAAATTTATGTCCTGGTTTTTCTGGTTCCTATATGACCAATACTCACCTTTCCAGATATCTAAAGAAAGGTGTCCACTTCCGGTAAACCTTCCCATCATCACCCCACGGGATGATTCTTCCCCTGACACACTCTGCTTTGGAACTGAATCTTGGTTTTCTGAAATAATCTCCATGTCTAAAAAGAAATAAAAAATTCCAATAACTAGAAGAGAAACTGCTTAATTAGGAAAGGAAGGATAAACCATATGAAAGTATATGCAAGTATCATGGGTCTTAAATACAGAATGGAAATGTGAGGTGAGGTTAGACATGGAGATTTATAAAAGAAAATATTAAAATGTTAAAGGGGGGTTAGGAAATCATAAAATATGAGGAAAACTACTGAAGAGTATCAAGGAGAATACCCAGGGTTCAGGTCAATACAAGCTTATCATACAAGCTATCATTGGTCATAACTACTCAGTTAAGGTTCTTTTCTCTGGTGTCTTTTAATACAAGCTGTTCACCAAGAAAAAATACGTCTTTCTAAAGTGCCAGCTAATTATGATTTTAAGAAGTTGTCAGTTATCTCAGGCACTATACCTTAACTATTGGGTCATTGGGAAAGTTTAAGTATTTTTATGTTTTTCTATGCAAAAGTGCATAATGACTTTTCCGACAACCCAGTAGGTTAATGCAAACCTACAATCATAGTGCCCCTATTTTCCATTCAGCTACAATTATTCCTCGTATTTAGCAAAGGCAGAAAAAACTGCAATATAAGATAGCAGAGGCACCATTCTTTCTCTGGTCTCAAAATAACTCCCAATTCTTGTTTCCCTGTTTTAAAAAGTTTTGCTATAGGGCACGTGTGCTCACCAGAGAGACAGAGACAGAAAGAGAGAAATCACCCCTCCAGAGGTGATGGCCATGCCACTATCTCTTGTCCTCCATTCTTCTCTCAAGATTTCGGGTATACAAGCACACGTGCCTGGCCTGAGTTTTAAGCTATGAGGTCCAGGACTGGAATTACGGTCGACTACGTAGGAGTCCAGGGATGTAACCGTTATGCCATCTGCTGGTCCTTTTCTTTTCCTTTTTTATTTTTTTTAAAGAGAAAGATTTTTGCTATAGGGAGCATGCTTCCTGCAGAGATGGAGAGAAAGAGAGACAGAGACAGAAAGCAAGAACTGCCCTCACCCCCAAGGGGGATAGCCACGCTCCAATCCCTTCTCCTCCATTCTCTTGGGATCTTGGACATGCATACACATGTGCCTGGCTTGAGTCTGAAGCCCCTGGGTCTGGGACTTGAACCACAGTTGACTATGTGGGTGTCCAGTGATGTAACCATTATGTCATATGCTGGTCCCAATAACTCCCAATTCTAACATTAGCGCTTTGACAATTTTTTACTGTCTTTCTAGAACTCAAAACTTTACCTTTCTGATTAAGGTTGGGTTCTCTTCCTTTAACCTGCTCTCAGTTTCTGTTTCATTAATAATGTTTTTATTTCCCCACTCAAAATTCCTCTCTCCAAGGACCAGCAGATGGTGTAGTGGTTACATTGCTGGACTCCCACATAGTCAACCCCAGTCCCAGATGCAGTGCCTTAAAACTCAAGCCAGGAGCGTGTGCATGCGTGCGTGCCTAAGATCCTGAGAAGAGAATGGAGGAGAAGGGATTGCGGCATGGCTGTCCACTTTTGGGGGTGATTTCTCACCTTCTGTCTCTGTCTGTTTGGTAAGCACACACACCCTATAGCAAAAATCTCAAAAATAAATAAATAATAAATAATTGCTTTTTTAGCTTCTATATAAATACACTCAGTAAACTCTAAATTCTAGCAATTTGCCTTTAATTCATGTCTTCAGAGAAAGAGTGAACAACTTCTTCCAAACTTGAATGTAGATGATGAGGTCCTCAACTTAAAGCTTGATGCCACAATAGGGCCAAAATTCTTGGGGGTTTTAGGAAGAAGTAATATACATTACAAAGACGAACACAGATAATTTATGGTCAAAGAACAGATTATGGTGGATCAAAATGGCTGGATATGCTTTGTCACTATTTCTGAACAGAAGTAGTTTACTTTTCTTCCCTTTGAATCTAGCTGATCACCCACAAAATGTGGCAGAAGTGATAGGTGCCCCTTCTGGGTCTAGCCTTCCAATTTCTCTCCTTACCCATGAACAACAGGCATCAAGGAGACACCACATGTAAGTGCTCTGGCCACAGGACCAGCTAAGCTCCCAGAGAGAGCTGCATCCGCTTCAAATCATGCAACGTGCCTCCCTGCACTTTCCATCCCATTGGAGCCCCTGAACATTGGACCCCCAAGCCAACATCAGATGGAGCCTAAGAATGCCTCAGTTAAGTCATAAAAGTTGAGAATAAAATGATTGCTCTTTTAGTTCACCATGTCTTAGAGGTAACTGTTAGAAGCAAGAGATAGCTAAGATGGTCACACAGCTTAGTGGTTAAGGGAACTGGATCCCATGTGGCCAACCAAAGTTTGAATCCTGGCCCTGGAGGTTTGAAAAACACACCAGCAAATTCATCACAGGATGGAGAAATGAAGGAGAAGAGAATGTGGTGGGACCACATCCCACTGGGAGATGCTTTCTCCTTCTCAGATGAGTGCACACACCCACTGACTACTGGGAGGAAAAAGAAAGCAGCAATAAATAACTAAAAACATAATCTATCCAGCAGTATATATTTAATAGCAAAATTCCTAATTGTATTTCTGTACGTAAATCTTTGTTGTTTTTGTGTTTGTATAGCCAATTTTTCACGTAAATTCTGCACTCCAATTTAAAAAATCATGTTCATGTTGTTTATTTTCAAGTCATTTAGTTCTACTATGTAGGAACGCTACTAACTTTATATCTGGCCACCATACAAAACTTAACAGATATACATTTATTTTGTTTTAGGTCAATATAAATTATTCTGGTTAACAGGCCACCATACAAAACTCTTTTTTTTTTTTTTTTGGAGAGGTTTTTGCTACAGGGTGCGTGCGCTCGCCAGACAAACAGAGACAGACAGAAAGACAGAAAGCGAGAAATCACCCGCCAGGGGGGATGGCCACGCCGCAATCCCTTCTCCTCCATTCTCTTGGGATTGTGGGCACGCACACACATGCACCTGGAGTGAGTTTTAAGCCATTGGGTCCAGGACTTGAACTGCGGTCGACTACATGGGAGTCCAGTGACATAGCCATTACGCTAACTGCTGGTCCCCCATACAAAACTCTTAACAGACATAACAGTTTTGGTGCAGAGTCTCTTAGCCTTTTTATTTATTTAATTAATTTATCTGTTTATCTTATTATTATTTATTTTAGAGAGTGATTTTTGCTACAAAGTGCATACGCTTGTTGGAGAGAGAGACAGACAGACAGAAAGCAAGAAATTACTTCTTGGGGGATAGCCATGCCACAGTCCCTTCTTCTCCATTCTCCTCTCGGGATTTTGTGCACTCACGCACACGTGTCCAGAGTGAGTTTCAAGCCACCAGGTCCAGGACTCAGTCCTCAGTCAGCCATGTGGGAATGACAACCATTATGCTATCTGTTGATCCCTTTGTCTTTTTATTTATTTTTTATTATTATTTTTTAAAGAATTATTTTATTTTACTTTATTATTATTATCATTATTATTTTCCAGTTTGATCAGAGAGAGACAGAGAGAGAGAGAGAGAGAGGAAATGAGAAAGCAAGCCACCAGGTCTGAGACTTGAACCGTGGTTGGCCATGCGGGAGTCCAGCGCCTTTGACATAGCCATTACGCTAACTGCTGAAGCCTTTCAGATCCCTACGTTTTTATCTTTCTTTCGTAATTAATTGCCTTTTGATGAGAGTTTTTTTTGCTATAGGGCATGTGCACTCGCCAGAAAGACAGAGACAGAAAGCAAGAAATCATCCCCCAGGGGGGAGGGCCACGCCACAATCCCTTCTCCTCCTCCTCTCGGGATCTCGGGCACGTACGCACACATGCCTGGTGTAAGTTTAAGCCACCGGGTCTGGGACTCGAACCACGGTGGACTACATGGGAGTCCAGCGACATAGCCATTACGTTAACTGCTGGTCCCAGCCCTAAGTCTATACCTTAATGGAGAAAAATTACAAGGATTTGGGGCAGCTTTTAACCTACCACAATCCATTAGCTATCAGAGAAAATAAATTACATTTAAGTATTGGGTTGTCAGGAAAGTCATGACTTATTTTTCCATGTAAAATTAAGATACTAAACAATAAGGGATAGATACAGGATGACATCAATTTAAAAAATATGGCAGATACTATGAATAAGATTAAGGGAAAACCCCTCAACTCTTCAGAGATATCTCATTCATTGCTATCATAAATAGTTAGACTGTATATGAAATCTTAATATATTGATTAAAACCAAGTATAGAATACCTTGAGAAATTTGGCTATGAAGGAGAAAAATGCAGTATATAAAAAAAGATACAGGGTTGAGAGAAAGTTCTTAAAAGTCAGTAATGAGGGGGCCAGCAGGTGGTGTGGTGGTTAAAGTGCTGAATTCCACAGTCGACTGTGGTTCAAGTCCTAAGACCTAGTGTCTCACTTTCTCACTTTCTCTCCGTCTCTCTGGTGAGCATGTGTCCCCTTTAACAAATTAAAATAAATAAATTAAATAAATAGTTCTTAAAAAAAAAGTCAATAATGATAGAAAATGTCAAATAGCTAACGAAAGGGTAAGGCAAGAAATGCTGAAAATATAAATGAGAAAAGGCAGAGAAAAATGAGGTCCAAAGGCCACTAGGGGGAGCTATTTATCTTAGGGACAAACAGTAATCTGCCTGTCGAATGGATAAGGAATTCAGGTAAATAATACCCAGTGTTTGCTAGGTGATAATCAATCAACGGTAATACTCTATTAGTGAGAATATGAATCGGTAAGACCTTTCTCTAGACAAACGAACAAAATATAACACAACAGTGAAGTGTGTATATATGTGTATCCTTTGACCGGGAAGCTCCTCTCCCACTAAAGGAAGTCATTTGATATGCCCTAAAAATTGGCAACCACATAAATGTCCAACAGTGACAGGGGAATGGTTAAGTATGTTAGGATACACCTATATACTAGAATGTTATGTGAATTAAAAAATACAGACTATTCATTAAAATTTTCAGACTATTTAGTGAAATAGGAAATTGCCTATGATTTATATTATCAGGTGAAAAGAGCAGGAAAGGCCAGATGGGAAGTTTCCAGTTCAAATCTGGAGACCTCCTGGAGTACACGGGGTATGGGTGTGCCAAGATCTGGGCTACCTGAAGTAAGGATGGACCACAGTGTCTGTTTCTCTTACTCATGGAATAAATACCTTAAAATACATATACGTATATAAAATGACATACATTTGGTAAATTTTGAAAAAAATCTTGAAACAAAATTCCACAATTTTGGAAAAAAAAAAGAAATATTCAGAAACTACAGAGTTATATCATGAACAAATAAAATAGTTTTAAAAAAATCCTAAACAAAATATTAATACTGTGTAGCTCTGGGTAATGAGGTAATGGTAAGTTATATTCTTCCTTTTATTTAAAGAATTATTTAATTTTATTATCATTATTATTATTTTTTAATTTGACCAGAGAAAGACAGAGATAAAGAGCAAATGAGAAAGCAAGCTGCCAGGTCCAGAACTCGAACCATGGTCATCCATATGGGAATTCAGTGCCTCAACCATCACGCTACCTACCGGTCGCTCTTCATCCTTTTCTGTACTTAAAATTTGTATTAATCTACAGTCATCTTACAATCTTTCACAAAGTGTTAATAAGAATGAAGAGATTATGATGAGGCAGGAAGGCACAAGTTAAGAAGTTTTATAGTAAAAGCTTGAAAAATAGAAGATTAATAAAAGTCACTCAGTATAAAGCTGTTTTGTTTTCTTTAAAAAAAAGAGTAATATTTAAAGTCAGTCTAAGTAATGTTTGCTTACTCAGCATTTACCATGCACCAAGCACTGTTCTAAGAGTGTTATGTGTATTGCTCACTTAAAGCCTCACAGTAACCTGGAGCTATAATTGACTCTTACAGATGAGGAAACTGGCAGAAATGCTGTCCAGGCCACACAGCTTTAAGTATTTGCAGGCTGAACCTATGATACTATTTTGGAACATAAGAAAAAGAAATTGTGAACAAAAGGCAATACCATCTGTTTTCTTTTAAAGTTTATATAGTTTTGTTGTCATCTAACCAACTAACAACTAAAAAGCTGGATTCTACCCTGTGCATTTAACATACAGAAGCTTCTACAAATGCCTCATGTCTGTCTGATTCTTACCGAAAACAGTACTTCTTGGGATTTCTCCCTCCATTATCCATCTTTTCTTCTTGCTCTCCAACTTGGGGATCTCAACCAGTGTGGGAAATTGGTGTGCTGTTCATGAGGAAAATGAAAAGCAAACATGACATTTCAGACTTTTTTTTTTTTTTTTTACAGAGAAAATAACCCATCACAACCAAGTAGTTGAAGCCACTAAAGAGTAAGGCCATAGAGCACCATGAATCTATGCGTTTCTGTCTCTTTCTCGGCAAGGACTTTCCACCAGATGGTGCAGGAAAATCTGTTACAGTGTCCAAAGGATATTAGGAACATGAACCCAGGCCCTAGTGAACATAACTAGCCCAGCAGTTCTATGGCTTGAACAGTAGACAAAGCGTCTACCTGGGCAAAGGAGGTAAATACAGAGACGCCACCTTTATGCAGTGAATTCAGGTTCCTATAGTTCTCCAGCATCACATCCCTGTACAGGCTCTTTACAGCAGGGTCCAGTTGCCCCCATTCTTCCTCGCTGAATTCCACAACCACATCTTTGAATGTCACTGGGTCCTAAAACATTAAGTTCCTTTTTAATCAAAGGTCACTCCCAAAAATATTACCAGCGGATGAATGAACTTGGGAGAAAACAGGGTAGAAGCCAGAATATACAAGAAAGTGATAGGACAAGGTTTATGGTTTTAAGTAATGAAAATCAAGGTGTACTAAGAATCAATCGACTTGGTATTAAAACTACTCAGTGAGGGCTGCAAAAGGAAAACAAAGTGTAGTCCTTATTCCCTATGAGCTTACCCTTTGAGTAGAAAAGGCAGTTAAAGGGACCAGCAGTTAGCGTAATGGCTATGTCGCTGGACTCCCAGGTAGCTGACGGCAGTTCAAGTCCCGGACCCGTTGGCTTAAACTCACACCGGGCCCATGTGCGCGTGTGCCCAAGATCCCAAGAAGGGAATGAAGGAGAAGGGACTGTGGCGTGGCCATCCCCCCTGGGGGGGTGATTTCTCGCTTTCTGTCTCTCTCTGTCTTTCTGGCAAGTGCACGCACCCTATAGCCAAAACCTCTCCAAAAAAAAAAAGTTAAAATAACTGCCAACAAATGGATCAACTGGAACAAAATATCACTTGTGAGTACAAAGAAGTTACATTAAAAATAATTCAGGACACGATTTTAAAGTAGATTTGAGGGAAATTTGTGATCAAAGCGTAGGATCTGCTGGGAGAAAAGGTAGGGCATTTTCTCTAGCAGAGACATGCCCCCTGCTAATTCCTGAACAGGAATTCAGGTCACATAGCTTAATGCTTCCAGGTGAGACAGGTGACACTGACTGATTATCAATAGCAGCCACTCTCCTAATCAGTCTCTACTGTATTATGCTTCTTTTCTTTGTAATAATTATTGCTATCTGCAATGATCTTATTTGCTTGTGTTTTCCTGCATACCTTTACTAGAACATAATCTGTACAAAGCAAGGATCTGGTTTACCAGTCATATTCTCAGCCCTTAGAACAGTGTCCAGCATGTTAGGAACTGCATAAATATTTGTTAATGAATAAACTCCCTCCAGTCTTTACCATCAGTTATTTCACTTCTCCAGCTCCCTCAACCTTACCTTGATTAGCACCTTAAACCACACTGAAATATACAAGTCTCCCCTCTTCCTCGCCTTCAAAATCGGTCTTTGTGAATAAGTCTATTTTGTTGTATATACTTCCTCACCTTCTCTTTCCTTAATCCACTGCAACTTGGTTTCTATTCCCAAAAATGTCAGTATCTCCATAAGCGAATCATGACTACTACTCAGGCAGTACTGTCCTGCCTTTTTAAAGCATTTTCTCTTAAATATTCTCATCTTTGGCCTTGATGACATCATATTTTTCTGGTCTTCCTCTATGTCTTTGGTCTTTGCTCTTCAGTATACTCTGAGGTTCCTTCTGTCTAATAAATGACACTGATCAGTTTTCTACCTGTGACCTTCCCCCCACTTTTGATTCTAAATGTTCTCTGGGTATGCTCTAATTCTCTACCTTCATTTATGAGTATATTTTTGAGGGAACAGAAGCATGGAAAATATTGGGTTATCTGAAGTCTTGATGCATTTTTGCACAGAAAAAATAGGTCATGACTTTTCTAACAACCCAATACATAGGACTAAGAAAAGGATTTTTCCAACGACCATATTACCACCTAAAATAGGTCCAATGTCTTGTGGGAGAATAACAGTTTCATGTCCTTGGATGGAAATATATTGAGCAAAAGTTCAAAGACCAAAAAGGCAAAAGTTCAAAGACTAAAAAAGCAAAAGTGGGCTATATTTTTTTTTAAAAGAATGCATTTCCAGTAAAAAGTGGAATCCTAATTCACCTGAGATTTGTCTGTTAGTGAGTTGGTGTCTGTTTTCTGGAGGACAGAGTCTTTGACAGGTGTACCTGAGAAAAATGAAGGAAAATGTTAGGGGAGATAAGTTTTGCCCATGAGCAACTCTTAATTATAATTTGTCCCCCTTCTTTATGAGAGGTGGTAAAAGACATAGATAATTTTGACAGGGTCTCCCTATGTCCTGATTTTCCTGCCCTAGCTTAACTATTATAGATAAGATTACAAGCATTTGAACTGCATCCACCATATTCAAGGCCACCTAGGAACTGAATCTGGGCCTTCCATGTGGCCTCCAGGCTCTGAAGGTACCTGGTGCTACCTGTGGGCCACGATGGCTAGCCCATAGAGAAGCAATAGCATACTATTGATAGGACTCATCTGTAGAACTCTGGAAAAATGTTAGGCCTTACCAACAATCAGAAGCTCTAAGGGTCAGATGTCGTATTTAAAAAAAAACAACTCTAAAAGTGATTCTGGTATTCTACCAGGAGTTAAGATCTACTGACTCAGAGAAAAGAGCCAAAATAATTTTTGAGACTTCATCTGTGGTAATAGCAGATTCAAAAAAAAACAACTTTGATCCTATCATAACTAAAGCCTAAATATAGCTCAGTCATACCACTTGGAGTCAAGAATATTTTGTCCAACCAAATCCCTTCTTCATACACACAGAGAAGTCTAATAAAGAATTGCTTTCCTTTAAGTTACTCTGTTCTTCATGATCTGGTACTTGGTACTCTCTAGCTTCAGGAAAAAGATAATTTCTCTTCATATGGGAAGGGTCAGTGATTCCACCTCTAATTTTCTACATTCTCACCTTCATCATTGAGCATTTCAATCACATCTTCTATGAGAGTCACCACATCTTTGCTGCCCTTTGGATGTTGTAAGCTCACCCAAGTCTTGACTTCTTCAGGGAGGATTGCCAGGAACTGTTCCAGCACTAATAGTTCTAAGATCTGCTCCTTTGTATGAATCTCTGGTTTTAACCACTGAAGACAAAGCTCCCAGAGTTGGCTTAGGGCCTCATGGGGCCCAGAGACTTTTGCATATTGGAAACGTCTGAACTTCTGACGAGATGCTTCAGAGTCATATGTCTCTGTAATGGGGATGGCTTTCTGCAAGCCACAGATATTTGCTCTCAGGACCTCATTTTGTTCATTCAAAAACAGCTTTTGAGGTTTTGAGATAGCCATCAGCTTGCCCAGAGGCTGCATTTTCCAGAATGAAACTCCCAATATAGTTCAAATCTGTCTTACTAGAGGATTCCAGTCATTCTCAGGCTTTGGCTAAGCATCTTTATACTAAATGCAGTATGATTTGAGCCACGTTATATCACAGTAAGTACAAAAATTCCAGGAGCTTCAAACACAAAACCAATATCTGGCTACCTAGGAGACTGAAAAAAGAAACAAATATGACCCAAAGATAAACAGCTATTAATATAGTGTTAAAAGATAAACTAGTATAAGTAATATACCTAAAATGACCTAAACAAATTATTCTAAGTTTTCATTTGATCCCCGCCCCTTTTTTGGAACAGCATAATATGCCTTCCCTTTCCCCCAATCTTCTCCCTCTGTCCACGCACCCCCCCCCAAAAAAAAAAAAAAAAAAAAAACAACCCAGAAACAAACACAGGTAGATATTCCAAAATAAACAATTAGGGTCCTTTAAAAACAAAATAACTGCAGGACCAGCAGTTAGCGTAATGGCTATGTTGCTGAACTCCCACATAGCAGATGGCAGTTCGAGTCCCGGACCCGGTGGCTTAAACTCATGCCGGGCACGTGTGCGTGCATGCCCAAGATCCCAAGAGGAAAATGGAGAAGGGATTGTGGCATGGCCATCCCTCCTGGGGGATGATTTCTCACTTTCTACCTATCTCTGTCTTTCTGGCGAGCGCACATGCCCTATAGCAGAAACCTCTCCAAAAAATAATAATTGCAATTATATTTCTTCTGTATAAGCTCACAATCATTTTTGCTTTAATATTAAGCAAAACAGATCTTCTGGCAGGATATTCAGCTTATTAAGGCTTCAGACTGGATATGCCTGAAAAATTTCATCTCAGGTTCTCATTAACCTACTATTAAAGTTATATAAATATGAAAAGGGCCACAGGTAGTGTGGTAGTTAAGGTGCTGGACTCTCACATGGCAAAGCACAGTTCGAGTTCTGGACCTGGTGGATTGAAAGTCATGCCAGGCATATGTATGTGCTTCCCCAAATCTTAAGAGAAGAATGGAGAAGGAATTGTTGCATGGCCATAACCCTGAGAAGCAGGGTGATTTTTCACTTTCCCTCTCTTTCTCTGATAAGTGCACATACTCTATAGCAAAAAATTTTAGAAAAGGTAAAATTGGCAATAGCACTAGAAATTAAGGTTAAGAGACAATTATTAAAAACTAGAATACAGAGGGACCAACAGATGGTGTAATGGTTACGTTGCTGGACTCCCACGTAGTCGACTGCAGTTCATGTCCTGGACCCGATGACTTCAACTCACACTGGGTGCATACGTATGCACCCCAAATCCTGAGATGAGATGGAAGAGAAGGGACTAAAACATGGCCATCCCCCCCCCCCCCCGGGGGAGGGTGATTTCTCCTTTTGTTTCTCTGTCTCTGTTTCTCTGGCAAGTGCATGAGCCCTATAGCAAAAAATCTCTCTCTAAAAACAAAACAAAACAAAAAAAAACAAAAAACTAAATACAGAGTCAGCAGATGGCAAAGAGGTTAAGGCTGACTGCATGGTTCAAGTCCCAGACATGGCAGCTTGAAAAACACACTGGGCACATGTGCATGCATGCCCAAAATCCCAAGAAGAGAACAGAGGAGAAGCGACTGTGGCGTGTTCACCCCCTTGGGGTTGAGGTGGTTGCTTCCTCACTTTTCCTCTCTCTGTGTACTTTGAGTCCACAATAGAGGCAAAGTATAGTGACTAAGAGGACAGCTTTTGGAGTCATGGCAATCTGAGTTTAAAATACCAAACACAGAAAAAAAATTTCAATTATTTTGAAATTTAAATTTTTGCTTCTAAGAAAACAACCAGATAAGAGAATCTAAAGTATTATTGCAAAATATCTAAAACTTAAAAACAATAAAACACTGCACATCAAAATTTACAGAGCATGGCTCAAGCTCTACTGTTAAAAAATAACAAAGCCTTATATAACCAATTAAACAAGAATGAGATGAATTAAATGTTCAACTCAAGACGTTTAAAGAAGGCAAAAAAAAAAAAAAAGTGGGAGGATTCATAGGTTAAAACATAAGTTAGGGGGTGGGAAGGAAGGGATCAAGGAAAAATATTTAATGGACACAAGAAGAACAAGTTATCTGTTGATAATGCATATGGTAGTTAGTTATCTTTGAGTTCATGGTGGGAAAAGCCATTGTAAAGATGTATGGTGATTAAATGTAAATTTTTAAAATGTTAAAAAAATCCATAAATTAATGAATTACTCAGTGTCAGTAATTACAGAGCTGGGAGGACAGGTAGAGATGCTCAGGATGATATGCTTGCACTTTAAGATTTCGGCGAAGGAACAGTTTGATGAAAGAGGGTGGAAGACAGGTCCAAATCTGCGAGCAGTGTAGGTGGTTTGTAAGTGATGAACACTGGAAAAAAGTCAAGAACTGGCAAGGTTTACATTCTAGAGTACTGAAGAGGCCTCTGAGGATGACCATGAGATTTAGGACTGTATTTAAGACAACGAGCCAGTGCCACTATAAGGGAGGCATCAGGACTGCTCTGGTGACAGGAATCTGAGGGGTCAGATTAATGTAAACAGGTGACACGAGTTGGAAGGATTTTATGGCTTCAAGGTACTGGAACAGATGCTAATTATAGGAAAAGGGATAGTATCTGTGAAGAGAGGCTTTTTTTTTTTTTTTTTTTTTTTTGCCTCATGGAGGGGTGGGAGAGGAGGGGAGAGGGAGGGAGAGGAGAGAGGAAAGGTTCAGGATAGAAAGACAGACACAGTGAGAGGGAAAGAGAAATCACCCCCTAGGAGGAGATGGCCACTCTGCAATCCCTTCTCCTCCATTCTCCTCCCGGTATCTTGGAGACGCACGTAGGCCCGTTGTGATTTTGAAGCCTCCAGGTCCGGGATTTGAACCCAAGTAGGCATGTGGGAGTCCAGCAGCGTAACCGCTACACCATCTGCTGGTCCCAGACAGTTGTTTTTAACCTAGGTTACAGGCAGGGCACTAGCCTGAAGTAAGAAAAGCCTTGCGAGATTAGCTCAGATGAATGAAGAACAGAAAAGAGTTTGCAAATGGGTGAAAAAGAATCTTAGAGATCTTAACGTTTTAGGGGGTGTGGCCAAGAATGACTGGGAAAGCAAGATGGTATTAATGAAAAGAAAACCGTTTTCTCTCCCAGTTCATTGATCCAGTTACAACTGGATTTACATGAGGCACCAACATCAGTCATTCCTAAGCAAGCTGAGCCGATGCATTTAGCAAGTTACAAGTCTGGAGCGTTCCCCATCCCAGAACCGAAGAGGACACAGCAGTGAAGGGAAACCTCAGGTTTAGCAGAACTGCTCCCGGAGCCCAGCCGCCCTGTTTCCCACTCCCAGTCCTCTCTCTCTCTCTCTCTGCCTTCCCATGTGTTTTAACTTCGGGAGCTGCTTGCACTTTTCTGGGACCGCTGGCGTCCTCCTGAAGGAACCGGCGTTGGAAACAGGTAACTGCAAACGTGCTGAGCACCGCGCTTTCAGTGTGGACACCCTCACAGGGATTCCAATTCACACACCCACGTGCCCACGGCCCGCTGACCCGGTCCTACCTGCCGAGCACCGCTCCCAGCCAGGGTTCAGTCCAGTCCCGCCCACGTGTGAGTTCTTCTAAGAGCAGCAGCAGACGGCACTGGTAAAGACACCTAAACCAGGAACCCAGACCTCACCAGGATTTCACGCACTGCGGTGCTGAATCTCTAAAACTCCCGGGAGCAGCGCCAGTACTCCTGCGCACGCGCACCAGCAGTGGAAGGGACTCCCCAGAAGCCCCCGGGGTGGGTCAGTAAAACAGACCAGGACCCTCCCTGGCCCCGCCCCTCCCAGGCCCCGCCCCTTCCCTATCCTCGTGCGACCCTGGAGCAGATAAACTAGCTTGGGTTTCTGGAGTGTTGGAGAACTAAAGTGTCAAATCTATGGCTCTTTCCCCGTCTCGTAGGAGGAAATTGGCCAAAACCTTCCTTACCTTCTGCTTTCCCCTTTTGTCTGGAACCAAATGACAGTGACCTAGCAGTGTCATACAGTTTTGTGTATTACATATAGACCTCACTGATTTATTGATTCAGCGATCACTCAGTTTTGCATGGAGGTAAAAACTATTGCAGCTTATGAGTTCAGTCTTGGCTTAATGAATCTTAGATACTTTGAGATATCCAAGGAGGGTGGTCTATTTGCGTTTGGATCTTAGAGATGTCGTCCAGACATAGAACATTTGTGTTTATCTGGGTAGATGGCAGTTGACGCTATGAGTGGGATTGAGATTGGAGAAAGAGAGATTAGGAGAGGGTCCAGAACATTGATACCACTCCTTGGATCAAGAAAATCGGTCTGCAAAGGAGAGAGAAGAGGATTAGTCTGAGAGGTAAGAGGAAATCTGGTGAGTGTGTAGACACAGAGGGAAAGAAAGTGTCTCACAAAGGAGGGAACACTCAGTAATAATGATTATATTGGCATAATAATATTGTAATGGGAAAACAAAATATTAACCCTGTATTTTTCCTTTATTCCTTTTACACTTTAAGGGTTAAGTGATGCTTATGGCTTCTGAAACTAATGTATCAATAATTTATTGTAGCAAATGAGATCAGAAATCAACCTGTTTGCTTAAAAGAGGACACCTAAGCCACTTGCTTTAGACAACCGTCACAAGAATGTAATGGGAACCAGGACCCAGCCCCAGGCAAGAAATCTTAGGAGATGGGCATGTGCCAGGTTAGATTGGGAAAACTGTAATAATGTTTATCATCATAATTTCACAGATGCTTTGTTTTTTGTTTTTTTTTTTTTTTTTTGGAGAGGTTTTTCGCTATATCGCCGGACAGACAGAGAGAGACAGAGAGACAGAAAGCGAGAAATACTCACAGATGATCTTTGTTGTAAGCCACCGGGTCCGAAGCAACCGCTATATTGTAGCATTATGCTAACTGCCGGTTCACAGATCTATATTGTAATCAATCAATCAATCAATCAATGTATGTCACAAATCTGAGGTAACAGATTCAATGTTGCTGTAAGAACATAAACAG
Organism: Tupaia tana; assembly: GCA_026018925.1. Lineage (NCBI taxonomy): Eukaryota > Metazoa > Chordata > Mammalia > Scandentia > Tupaiidae > Tupaia > Tupaia tana. Next base: position 24,424,921 of record JAKSZU010000012.1, read on the forward strand.
GGTCATAAATGCCATGTGAAACGTAAAGGTGCACACAAAACTGTGGGGAAAATCATAAGGGTAAGAAAAACACTGAACCAGCTAAATATATATATTATATTGGGTTGTCAGAAAAGTCATGACACATTTTTGCATAGAAAAACAGAAAAAAATATGTCATGTCTTTTCCAACAACCCAACAGATAACAAGGGATAAACGGGGAGTGTAATAGTATATAACGTGCTGGAAATTTCTGTTCTGGGAGTTGTTTGTGAGCTTGTTAGCTCTCAGCCACTCCCTGCACTTGAACACAGCTAAATAAGCCCCGTATCTCCCTCTTTGTTTTGCCTCTCAATTATTCACAGAAATGGCTACCTGATTTTGGCAGCAATGATGTTGTTAGCACTTGAATAGGGCAAGCGTGCAGTGCTGTAAGTGCAGAAAGAAAGAACTCAAACTACGATAGTGCAAAGGCAACAAGCATGCAGTAGAAACCATACTTGGATCATCCATACAATTATTCTGTTTTTCACTTTCATTATAGTATTACAGAAATTACATGAGATAGTCCTTTATTATAAAATGGGCTTTGTGTGAAATGATTTTGCTCAGCTCTAGGCTAATATTAAGTGTTTTGAGCATGTGTAAGGAAGACAAGGCTGTGATGTTCTGAAGGTTAGGTGTATTAAATGCATTTTCCACTTAGGATATTTTCAATTCACTATGGGTTTATGAGGACATAACCTCATCACAAGTTGAAGCACACCTGCAGGAAGACAGAAGAAGCCTTGCAGGGAGCTTTAAATCTAGGCCAACAGTAGACTAAGGTGGAACAAGATGGGAACTAGGATTTCTTCAAGGTGGGGCGCTAATCTACTTTGTACTCCTTTTATCATAAACAAATTATGTGTGTTATTTAATTATCATAACACTTATGGTAAAGATTATCATCCCCAGTTTATTGAAACTAAGAGATGGCAAAGCTAGGCTTGAAGCTCAGATCACTTCATCCCATTCTGTTACTACTCACACAATGTTTCAAGATTCAGATGGCAATCAGTAAGATGTGGCAGGATTGTGGAATGATATTTTCTAGAACTGGGATAGAGTGTATGATATGAATTGATCATGAGGAGACTGATTTTTAAAAAAGAATTATTTATTTAATTTTGTTTATTCGTTCATTCATCTTAATTTGACCAGAGAAAGACAGACACACAGAGAGAAGGAGACTGAGAAAGCAAACCACCAGGTCCGAGACTCAAACTGCGGTTGGTCATGTAGAAGTGTCCAGCACCTTAACCACAATGCCACCTGCTGGTCGCAATTTTTTTTTTAAGAGAGATATTTGCTATAGGACATGTGTGCTCACCAGGGAGACACACACACACACACACACACACACACACACACACACACTGAGAGATCACCCCCCCAAAGATGATGACCACTCTGCAATCCCTTCACCTCCACTCTTCCCTCAGGATTTTGGGCATGCACACACGTGCCTGGCATGAGTATCAAGCTGCCAGATCCAGGACTTGAACTGTGGTTGACCATATGAGAATACAACACCTAACCACTATGCTACCTCCTGACCCTGGGGACTGACCTTATTAAGTCACATCTAATTAGCTAGACAAAGTGAAAATTCTCACTTGCAGGTGTTGCCAGTGTGAGGTCTGGAATACAGCTAATTAAGAGGAGGCGAAATGGAAAATATGCCGAGTAGGTGGGTGAATGACCAGCTTTCTTCTCATGGCTCTCATGGATAGGAGGTTTCTGACTGGGAATCTTCAAAGATTGGGCACTACTGTCTAATTGAGCAAGAGCTATTTTCAGGTCACAATCACTTCACCTCACTGACAGTCCAACTTTTTTTTTTTTTTTTTTTTTTTAATGGTACTTTATAAGGTTTCTCTTAATGGATGACTCTCATTATAAAGGTGAAAGACCCTGAAGCCATGTAGGACTGGAATCTTAGGATGCATGCAGTTGTTTGCTACAAACCCTTATTTGCTTCCATCATCATGAAATGAAGCTCTTCTGTATTAGAATATGTTTGTATTTATTTAGGAAAAATAGAGACAAACTTAGCTAAAGCCAAAACAGTTTTACTTAGACTGCATATTTATTAATTCAGAAAAATGTATTGAGAACCCCATCTCTCTATTAGGTATGGGGAATACATGAGTAAACACAACCAGAAAAGGACTGCCTTAACACCCAACAGGATCGTTCCCTGTGGAAACAGTTCCTCACTACAATTAATCAGAGTATCACTTTCTCCTGGAATTATCCTGACTTCTTCAAATACCCATTCCTGGTCTCTCATCTGACCATTCCTCAAACAGCTCTCCCTGTGACTCAGCACTTGGTCAGATTGTTCTCATTAGAGGCTTTTTTAAAAATAAGAATTATTTTATTTTAACTTTACTTATTTTTATTTCCCAATTTGATGAGAGAGAGAGAGAGAGAGAGAAAGTGAGAAAGGAAGCTACCAGTTCCAAAGCTTGAACCATGGTCAGCCATGTGGAAGTTCAGCACCTTTAACTAACATGTTACTAGCTGGTCCTGAGGCCTTTCTTAATTTCAAAATGTCTGCAGTCCTGCTAAACCATAAACTGGCCTGCTTCAATTCTTTGCTTTATGTTCTGTACATCCTCCAGATATTACTGTGTTGTACAGATTATGAGTTACACTGCTCAATCGGAATTTCTAAGTAGCCAAGACATCGGTGGCGGTGATTTGTTTCATAGGTCACATATAATGGATATTTGTCAATTTAAATCTTTTGATCACATGAACACCTTTTCTCTGTTTAAAGTCTTATGTGAATATTGTAAGGAGTTAGGGTCCATCCCCTTTCACAGAGACTGAGTATCCAAAATTCACTCTTTTTTTTGCTGTGTTGAAGCAGGGCACAACTTTTAACTTGGACTCAATCAATTGGATACACATAGTCTGGATTTTTAACTAAGAGCTTGTGATGTAGCAAGGACAGTGGATAGTTTTTCTTTTTAAAAAAGTTATTTATTATTATTATTATTATTTTACCTTCCTATAGAGCACATGTGCTCACCAGAGAAAGACAGAGAGAGAGAGAGAGAGAAGGAAAGTGAGAAAGTAAGCCACCAGATTTGGGACTCGAACCATGGTTGGCCATGTGAGAGTCCAGCACCTTAATGCCACCTGCTGTCCCCCTGACAGTTTCTTTTCTTAAAAAATATACTTTACTTTTCAGAGCAGTTTTAAATTTACAGAAAAATTGAGTATATAATACAGAGAGTCTCCATATACCCTATAGACACTGTTGCCTGTTATTGACATCTTATATTTTATGGTGCGTTTGTTACAGGTAGAGGATAACATCAATCCTGAGGTTCATACATACTTTATTCAGATTTCTTTAGTTTGCTTCATTTTAATCTTCTGTCCTTTTTCTTTTCTGGCATCCCAATTAGGATACCACGTTACATTTAGCTGGCATGTCTCTTCAGGCTCCTTTGGCTGTGACAACTTCTCAGAATGTCTTTGTTTTTGATAATGCCGGCAGTTTTGAAGACTACTGGCCCTGTGTTTTCTGGGATCTCCAGAAATTTGAGATTTGTTCAATTTTTTTTTCTCATAATTAGGGCAATGAAGGTCTCAGAGATAAATGCCATTTTTAATCACGTCACATCAAGGGGACATGTCTACCAACATGACTTATCATTATTGATGGTTAACCTTGATCACCTGGCTAGGGTAGTGGTCGTCAATTTCTTTTTTCTCTTTTTTTATTCTTCTCCTGGCAGTGGCATTGCTTGCAGAAATAGCCAGTTTCCAGGCCTGTATGATCAGCAGCTGCAGCAGTGGCCTGAGCTAATGGTGTTGGCTGTGTAAATTGTGCCATCTAGTGTTGAATGGTAGTAATTTCCTCATCAGACCAATTCTGCAATAGCATTTTAGCCTGTGTTTTGGCTGTAGGAGCATTTTCTTTTCTTTTTCTTCTTCGTCTTTGTCTTCGTCTTTGTCTTCTCCTTCTCTTCTTCTGCTTCTGCTTCTCTGCTTCTGCTTCTTCTTCTGCTTCTGCTTCTGCTTCTTCTTCTTCTTAAACTTTTAGCTTAAAGTTGGAACTAAGAATTCTGACTGATAACTTTTTTTTTTTTTTTTTTTTTTTTTTTTTAGGTTATTGCCACAGGACATGTGCACTTACTGGAGAGAGACAGAGAGAAAGAAAGTGAGAAATCACCCCCCACCCCCGGGGGACGGATGGCCACACTGTAATCCCCTCTCCGCCATTCTCTTGGGATTTGGGGCACACATGCATACTCACCATGGGTGATTTTCAAGTTAACAGATCTGGGACTTGAACCACAGTCAACCAAGTGGGAATCCAGTGCCTTAATCTCCATGCCAGCTGCTGGCTGGATACATCATTTTTAGTATGTCTAGGTGTTTGTACTAAATATTTTCTTCATTAGAAGCTTCCTGGACCTTTACACCCCCTTTCCCTCCATAGCATGTGAGGTAGTGATTTCAAACAGCACGGCTTTTATTGGCAGTGCGAGGGGAGTTCCACTGGCATCTGTCTTGATGGATAGGAGCACCATACTCCATGTTTTAGTTATCCATCACTGCATGACAAACCATTTCAAAATGCAGGGCCTTAAAATAGCAACTATATTATCTTTCTGTGGATCTGAAATTTGGACAGTGAGGATAGCAGTTATCGCTATTGGTAGTATTTAAGGTATGACCATGAGTCCAGCCACAGTGGCATAGCAGTAATGCAATGGTCCACAATGGCAAGGCCACATGAGAAGGTCCCGGATTCAAGTCCTGAGGGCCTCCCTGTGCACACACATTCCTGAGATCCTGGCTGGCTGTGGCATGCAGTGCGAAGAACCTGTTGGAGTGTCTCTTTCTCTTTTTTGTCTCACTCTCTCATATGGAATACATACATACATAAATAAATAAATAAATAAATATTTATATCAGGATATAACCATGAAAGGGAATGGCTGAGGTCACTGGATAAGTGAGGATCGACAATCTGAGAATGCAGAATATTCAAAATTTTCATTTTATAAAAAAAATAAAATAACCAAGAACTATAACAAGATCAGTGTGTTCAAGAGAACAGCAGTAAGCTGGATATTAAAGACTTCAAGAAAATGTCAGGGGAGTTACTCAGGAATCTAAAATAAAATGAAATTAATAAAAGTACCAAAATTTGACTCTACTATTCATACCTTACTTCTTCTCCCTTACAGTTAAACTTCTTCAAATTAGTGTCCACACTTTCTGTTTCTATTTTTTTACTTTCCTTTCCTTCTCGTCTAGGCCATAACCAGCAGCCAAAGTAACAAAATTCAACCAACAATTTTCTGTCCTCATCTATATCACCTCAGCTAACACGTAGTGTTTGAATGAGGGTTTTCACTGACCATCATCTATCCCAAGGTAAAGTCTGCCTATTGTAGTACAGTTTCAGCAATTTTAAGAGGATAGTAACAGGGACCAGCAGATGGCGTAATGTTTATATTGCTGGACTCCCATGTAGTCGACCACAGTTCGAATTCCGGACCCTGCGACTTAAAACTCATGCTGGGCACCTGTGAGTGGCCAAGATCCCAAGAGGAGAATGAAGAAGGGATTGTGTCATGGTCATTCCCACTAGGGGGTGATTTTTCACTTCTGTCTCTGTCTGTCTGGTGAGTGCACGCACCCTATAGCAAAAATCTCTCTCTCTAAAAAAAAAAAAAAAAAAAAAAAAGGATAATCACAAATACACAAATGTGTATTAAAACACATTATTCTAGGCCAGCCTTGTAGCACAGTAGTTAAGGGAGCTGGATCTCTCATGGCCAACTGTGGTTCTAATTCTGGCCCCATTGGCTTGAAAAACATTCTGGAACATATGCACATGTACTCCAAATCCTGATGGTATGGAGAGATGGTGGACAAAGGACTGTGGCATGAACATGCCCCATTGAGCATGTGTGTGTATGTGTGTGTGTGTGTGTGTGTGTGTGTGTTTACATTTCCTCCTTCTCTCTCTCTGGTGAGCACACACACCTGGCTATTAAAAAATATATTATGCCTCAGTTATTGCTGTGGGTGGATACACCTAGGGTTGGATAGATAAAATGAAATAACGGCACAATACATGGTTTAAAAATGAATGCATAAGCTAAAGAAATAAAAAACTAAGAAGTAAGTAGCTTTTCATTGGGGAGGCCTTCTGCAGAGGAGTCAATTTAGGGACTGTGGTCCTAGACTCCATGTTCATGGTGTCTGTGGAATGGTTCCCCTGAAACTCCCCTCTACACATTTATTTAGAGTCTCGCTCTAAAGCTGTGATTGATTAGAGGTCTGGGTGAACAAGGCAGGTGACTATCAGCCAGCTTATTTGGGTTACCTGTTTATGAGAAGCTGAGGTGGACCCTGGAATTGGCCATTCTAGAGAAGTTGAGCCAAAGTGAAACGTGGTGTATAGACATCCCGAGCCTAGGGAGTCACCCTAGGATGTGTAAACTCCAATTCCTAATTTTTGTTCGTTTGTTTTACCTTCTAAAGAAATACTCACTAGGTAAATTGGGCTCATTCAAAGGAGGATGAGCAGGTTGAGTATAGGGTACTGCAGCATGTGAGATAAAGGAGATTTAAAGAAACAAGGCAGTTGGCCATGAGAATTGAATTTGGGTAAATACAGAAACTGACTTTAGTGAGATATACTATAGCAAAATAATAAAAAGTGTTCTAGGAGTAAATCTAGGGAAGCTGAGTCAAAGATACAGAAAAGTTTATTTGACTTTCCATGAGGAAGATCTCATACTAACAACTTCTTGCATATGAAAGAAAACAGGACAAAATATATAGCTGCATTGTTCCTGATTAGGCCAGTGCAGGACAGTTATTCAGAGTACTTTAAGCCTCAGAGAGAAGCTGAATTAGACGACTGTTGAATTTCCTTTTTACTCTGCTAGTATGTTTATATGGAATTTGTGGTAATTATATAAAGCTCATTTTCTGGCACTTTCAGGAGAGAATATATCGATCTAGGAAATATTATTTGTCTGTGGCACCTTTTCACAAGTTGACATACTCTGAGCGTGAAACATTCCAGTACTAAAGATCCTTCCAGATGTTTTTCTTTTTTTCTTTTTCTTTTTAGAGAGAGATTTTTGCTAAAAGGTGTATGCACTGGCCAGAGTGACAGACAGAGAGACGGAAAGCTAGAAATCATGCCCTGGGGGGATGGCTGCACCACAGTTCCTTTCCGTCCATTCTCCTCTCAGGATTTTGGGCACACTTGCACACATGCCTGGCATGATCTTGAAGCCACTCGAGTCCAGGACTTGGACTGCAGTTAGCCATGTGGAAGTCCAGCGACATAATCATTACTCCATCTGCTGGTCCCTATTTTAATTTTGTTAAAATTTAAAAAAGATTGCTATAAAGTCCATGTGCTTGCCAGAGAGAGTGAGGGGGAGAGAGAGAGAGAGAGAGAGAGAGAGAGAGAGAGAGAAAGAGAGAGAGAGAGAGGAAGAGCAAAAGCACGTCCCAGGAGAACAGCCATACTGCAATCCCCTCTCCTCCATTCTCCTCTCGGAGTCTTGCCTAAGTACATATACATGCCTGGCGTGTGCTTCAAGCTGCCAGATCCAGGGCTTGAACCACACAGCCAGCCATGTGAGATCCAGGCACCCTAACCACCACATCATCAGCCAGCTCAGTATTTTGTACATTTTAGAGTCTACTTCAAGGTTTATAAATGACATCCAAACCTGTTATGTGTTTGATGTTAGAGTCATGTGGCTGTTTATATTAGATGTAATTTCAGGATACTTTGCCTCAAACCTCCTAGATTCAACTGTGGTTATGCTTAAAACATGTCCATGGCAGCTGAATCAACTACAAACTCCCAGTAATATTACCTAGACTTGTTTCTCTGACCTTGCCTTCATTCCTTCGTTCCTTCATTCCTTCCTTCCTTTGTTCTTTCCTTCCTTCTTTCCAAAGCTTATTTCATGGGGAGGGAAGGAGGGAGGGAGGGAGGGAGGTTGGGAGAGAGAGTGAGAGAGAGAGAGAGAGAGAGAGAGAGAGAGAGAGAGAGAGAGAAACAGGTAGAGAAGCACACTTAACAGAATATCAATTTGCTGGGACCAGCAGTTGGTGTGATGGCTATGTTGCTGGACTCCCAGGCAGTCAACCGCAGTTCGAGTCCCTGACCTGGTGGCTTAAACTCACGCCAGGCACATGTGTGTGCTTCCCCAAGATTCTGAGAGGAGGACAGAGGAGAAAGGATTGCGGCAGGGCCATCCCCCCTGGGGGATGATTTCTCGCTTTCTGTCTCTCTGTCTGTCTCTGTCTTTCAGGTGAGCGCATGCACCCTATAGCAAAAACTTCTCCAAATAAAAAGAAACAAAAGCAAAAACAAACCAGAATATCAGTTTGCAAACCTCCCACCCCCAGCTCTCTAACCAGCCAAGATCACAGACATACATATGCATCCTCAGCATGTACAGTCAACCTGGGAACCAAACCCGGATCTTTCACATGACCTCCAGCACTGCAGAGTGTAGAATTGATACTGTGGCACCATAGCAGGGCTCCTGACACCTTTTATCATCAGGAAAAAAAAAGTAACAGTCATCTTTTAATTTCCTCTCTGTGTTTAGGTGGAATATTCCATTTCTAGAACGAATCCTTCCTTCTCATTCTTCTCCCTGAAATTACCTAATTCATAATTGCTTACTGAAATCCTGCTCCTCTTTATGGATGTTTTCATTGCTTTAAAAATCAGACCCAAGGACCAGCAGATGACATAATGATTACGTCGCTGGACTCCCATGTAGTCAACCACCGTTCAAGTCCCAGACCTGGCGGCTTCAAACTCACACTGGATGTGTGTGCATGTGTTCCCAAGATCCCAAGAAAAGAATGGAGAAGTGATTGTGGGGTGGCCATCTCCAACGTGGGATGATTTCTTGCTTCCTGTTTTTCTGTCTTTCTCTAATGCTCCAGCGAGCACATACACCCTATAGCAAAATTCTCTCTCTCTCTCAAAGAAAAGTCAGACCCAGAGATTATTGCCTTTGAGAGAAGGACTTCCTTCCAGCTAGTTTTCTGAGAGCCCCCTTGACATCCTTGTTCCTCAGGCTATAAATGATGGGGTTCAACATTGGAGTCACAACCGTATAGAACACAGATATCATCTTATCCCGCTCTTTTATAGTCTTGGAGTTTGGCCTCATGTATGTAAATATTCCTGATCCGTAGAAGAGGACAACGACAATGAGATGGGAGCCACAGGTAGAGAAAGCCTTCAGCCTCCCCTCCCCAGACTGCATCCGGATCACAGTGGAGATGATATTCCAGTAGGAGACAAGGATGAGGGAGACAGGAGCCAGGAGGATGACCACACCCATCGCAAAGATGGCCATTTCTGTGCTGTAAGTGTCTGCTGAAGCCAGCTTCAACAGGGCAGGAGGTTCACAAAAGTAGTGATTGATTATGTTCAGTCCTCGATAGGGAAGACGGAAAGTAAAGGTGGTATCTACTAGTGACACTAGTGCCCCACTTGCCCAGGACCCTACGGCCAACTGGAAGCATACCGGTTGTGTCATGATGGTGGAGTAGTGAAGGGGCTTGCAGACAGCCACATAGCGGTCATAGGACATCACTGCCAGCAACGCGCACTCTGTACACCCAACCAGAAGGAACACAGTGATTTGTGTCATACATCCAAAGAAAGAAATGGTTTTCCTCTTTACCAGGAAGTGGATCAACATTTGAGGGACAATGCTAGTCGAGAAACAGAGGTCTGCAAAAGAGAGGTTTCTAAGAAAAAAGTACATGGGGGTGTGAAGTCGAGAATCCATGAAGATGAGAATGACGATGAGTAGGTTTCCAAGCACAGTCAGCAGATAAATGATAAGGAAAAGAATAAAGAGCAGAATCTGGCTCTGCCAGTCCTGTGAAAGGCCCAGGAAGATAAACTCAGCCACTAAGCTTTGATTTTCTTCTCCCATTAAGGTTTATATTGGTTTACCTGGTTGGCACAAATAAAAAGAACAACATTTGATTTTGGGTTTATGACATTAAATCCTGTAGGAAAGGCTCATGTTAAAAACAAATGGCACCTAATTGGATATTTCAGCTTCCGGCTATCGAATGTTCGCTTTGATAATAAATGGATATTTTCATTCTTATTGATTGTTTGTAATTTAAACCAACCTCATTTTTTTTTTTTTTTTGTCCAGATGCCTTCTCCCCAGTGCCACTGTTCTGTAGATAGAGTATGATATTGTTAAAGCCTTGTTGGCTGGTTCTGATGTGAAGATATTAGAGTTCATGTGGATTCTACTGACTGGTTATATACACAGTGTTAGGAAGTAAATGTGTGTACTGTGAGAACCATCCCTATACAGAAAATTGCATCATTAACTTCAAAATACTACATAATTAATTATAACATACTTGGAAAACATAAAGCAGTTCAGACAGCAAACTAAATTTGACCTTTGAAAAGCAACAGATTTTTTTAGACTTAGCAAAAAAGTCTTAGCACATTATAAACTAAATTGTATTTGTATTAAAGAAAAAATATTAAAACTATAAAAAAAGAGAAGAAATAAAATTGTGGTATCTGGATATCACAATTCTGGATCGGACCAGAACTGAAAAACATAAAAGCCTTCTAAGAAACCATAAAAATAAATGTGTACAATATACAACATAAACTGAAAGACATTTGTGAGATAATAAAGAAGCAATATTAGGAGATAAATCACAAACTAAGGAGCGAGATGCCAGACAAAAGTTAAATAACTTTATTACATTAAGAATCCAAAGAAAAAACTATGAAAAAATAAGGAGCCAAAGACATGAACAGACTATTTACTGAGAAGAAGTGCAAATAGCACATAAACATAAGAAAAATATTCAATATTATTGTAACTCAATAAGTATAATTATTACAACAAGGGATATATTTTTCACCTGGATAATTATCTTAAGATTTAACAGCAACCCCCCCCCCCAAATACCTACTGTTTTATTGAACATTTAACCCATAACAGTCATTACTTTTAGGTTTTTATATGATTACAATAATATTATGAGGAAGATACTGGTAATCATCTCTCGTAGATGAGGAAAGCGAGGCATAGAGAGGTTTAGTTACTTTCCCCAAATTGCATAATTAATACCTGACATAATTCGTTAGCTATATAATGAGGGCACAAAGAAAATAGCACATTTGCAATTGCAAGTGAATACGATTATTACAATCTTCCTGGAAAATAGTTTTGTCAAATACATTAAGAGACAAGTACTCATAAACTTTGATCCAATTCTCAATAGTATGGGCTTAATTTCTATTTTACTAGTACTTTCTTCCTCATGAGAAGTGAAATACTGAAATGTAACATTTTAGGATGTTGATTGGTCTCTGTGTACTGTTGGGTAGGGTCACCATATTTTATTTTATTTATTTATTTTTAAAATAATTATTTAATTTTATTTATTATTATTACTTTTTAACTTGACCAGAGAGAGAGAGAGAGGGAAAGTGAGAAAGCAAGTCATCAGGTCTGGGATTCCAACTGTGATCAGCCATGTGGGATTCCAGCACCTTAACCACCATGCCACCTGCTAGCCCCAGGGTCACCATACTTTAAAATATCATGCATATTTCTATTTCCTTTCTTCATGGAACAAAATAGGTTAGTTAAATAAATCTCCTTTATTTAAGTGTCCTTTGCTTGCTCTCTTCTCTCATTTTTAAACGGTGACTAGGTGTACTACTCACTTTGTTCTATATCACATTGCCAGCCACAAGGTACTATGATGATAGTAGGTTAGGTACTATTATGATGACAGATTTAAGCAGTAAGAGAATTTGAGGTACTTTAGGTCAGGCAAGCTTATCAACTAAAGATCAACAGAAGAACATTCAGGCAGGACTAACCCAATTAATAAAAAAGTGGTGTCTTATTTTAAATTATTTGTTGTTTCTTTCATAGAACTCTAAAGGGAAGAATGTCCAGGACTAGAGTAGTAGTAGAGTTCTTGAGTGTCCTAGGCCTACTATCATCTAATATTCCCAAAAATTTCTAAACCCACTTCTAGGAGTCTATCTAAAAACATGCTCTAAATTGCAGGAAAATATTCATAAGCAAATATATTTATCACATTATATAATAAAATAATAGAAGTCATTTAAAGGGCCAACAGTATAGGATTAGGTAAATTATGTATCTATATTATGAAGCAATATGTAATCAATAAGTGATAACTATGAAGAGCTTTTCTTGGCATTGAAAATGATTTTTTGTATCATCTTAATTGAAAAATGCAGGACTCAAAATTCATTTATAGTGAGCTTTCAAATAGATGTAACTTTAGTAGTGAAAGGGGATACAATATGGGCATAATATCAATAATATATAGGCACAATATCTATTTCTCTAGCTATAAGTGGCGTTACCATAATTAGTGAAACGTTCTCCCTATTCAAAAAACCACTTCCTCCCTCAATGATTTCTGAAATTCCACAGTGAATAACTTACTAGTAATCAGGAATGTATCACTGCCAGCTCCAAAGTAATGCATCATTTTCTTTTTTCCCTTTTTTGGTTATTTAGCTACTATCTGAGTACTGCTGCTTCCTTTGGGTCTACAGATAATGGTTATTAAAACAATTAATAATGACAGCCACTTCCCATTGGCACCTTTGTTATTGCCCTAGGGATCAACACTAATGCATATTTTCAAAGTGTACAGAAATGACTGGAAAAAAAATTCCAAAGTATTGAGAATGGTTGACTCTGGGTTCCATATTTATAGGTAGATTATTTTTATTCTTTTATAATGTTTTGTTACTTTAAAGGACTGCACATTACTAATATATGAAAATATAAAACTGAGACCATCCAAGCAGAGCTTAGTTGAGGATGCTCTAAATTAGAGCCACTTCTTTGCTTCTGCTCTCAGCCTTGATAATTTAGCTGGACCAGGACTAGCCCTCATACTGAAAACCAAAAGAAACCAAAATATATCGAACAACTGATACTGTACAACAGCTGATTCAGAAAGTAATGCCATATAGCAAGGAAACTAATAAGGTAAATACCATACTTACACTGACTGTATGCCTAGAAGGTGCTCTTTGTGCCTCATGAAGTTGGAGTCTAAGCAGATCATGATGATCACTGAACTGAAGAGAGAGAGATCCATAACTGATAGTGAAAATGGTGGAAGATAGTAACAGAAATGAAGAGAGTTCCTGAGAAAGGGCTCAGGAATCTGTGCAAGTCTTGGCTGAATATTAAGATGTACATATACAAGGTAAGACTGCCAATCACCACCCCAAAGAGCAACTGTCAGGGAGCTCATGTAAGGGTATAAAATTTTGAAATTTCAGCTAGTCAAAGTTAATAACATTCACTGAAAAATTTTCTGACACCAAGTTGATAACTCAGAGGGGACAGTCTTAAGAGTAGGCTGTATTGAGTTAAGGATGCATAGCATAACCAAATAACCACTAAAATATAAAACAAGGGTTATAGTTAAAAATCAAATAGAAAATATGAAAATATGAAAAATAAATAGACTATGCATTCTAATTAGAAGGCAGAAATGACCAGTTTGGACAAAAAGGAAGAACTGTCACTATTTTGTTTACATGAGATGTTTTTTAAATATTAAAATATAGTTGGGTGAAAATGAAAGGATGAATACACTAGTCATAAGAAAACTGGAATAGCTATATAAATATCAGATAAACTTTATATAAAGGAGTAGTATCTGAAATAAAGGACATGTAAAAATGACAAAAGTGTCATTCATCAAATAGACAAAGCCATACTTAACAGAATGTGCTTAATAATGAAGCCTCTGAACAGCCCAGGAAAAATATCAATAAAGCAAAAAGACAACCTTCAGAATGGTAGAAAATATTAGCAAACTGCCTCTGGCAAGGGATTAACATTCAGAATATATAAAGATCTCAAACAACTCAGCAGCAAAAAATCCAAGTAATCCGATTAAAAACGGTAAGATGATCTGAATAGACATTTCTCAGAAAAAGACATACAAATGGCCAAGTATATATTTTTAAAAAAGCACAGCATCACTAATCAGGGATATGCAAAACAAAATCACAATAAGATAGCTTCTCAACCTAGTTAGAATGGCTATTGACAACAAGACGAAAGATAACAAATGCTGGCAAAGATATGGTGAAAAGGGGATTCATAACTATGGGAAGAACTCTAAATTAATATAGTCATTTTGGAAAATAGAGGTGCCTCAGAAACTAAAATAGAACTATATGATACAGCAACCTCACTGTTGGGTACATATCCAAAGGAAAGGAGATCAATATGTTAAAGAGAATTTTTTCTTATTTATTAAAAAGAACTAATTAGAAAATTAATTAAAAATAGGGACAATTCATAACAGCAACCTCTCTCAAATATTTACCTGTAAATTCAACATAATAAGTTTGGAGACAATATAGGGGAAGTCAACATGCAAAAATACATATGCCTAATTCTTAGATGGAAATTTTTAAAAGAATTATTAAATTAATTAATTAATTTTTATTATTTTTAAATTTGACCAGAGAGAGACAGAGAGAGAGGCAAAGTGAGAAAACAAATCACAAGGTCTGGGGCTTTAACTGTAGTTAAGCATGTGGTAGTTCAGCACTTTAACCACTATGCAACCTGCTTGCTCCACTAGATGGGAAATTTTATTATAGAGATGTCAATTCTTCCCAAATAATTGACTCTTACATAGTTAGGTTTCTAGTTATTCTGTAAGAGGTTGTTGAAAATAAAGGTTCCTGTGCTCTGGAGATTCTTAGTAAGATTGTGGTCTAACAAAGAAATTTGTCTTTTAACAAGTTCATCTGATTTTTTTTAATGGGGGGGGGTGGGTGGGTAGGTTTAGCCACAGGGCATGTGCATTCACCAGAGAGAGACAGAATAAGAAAGTGAGAAATCACCCCCTAGAGGGGATGGGCACGCCACAGTCCCTTCTCCTTCAGCATCCTCTTGGGGGTTTGGGCATGCACACACATGTGCCTGGTATGATTTTCAAGCCACTGAATTTGGGACTCGAACTGCGGTCAGCCATGTGGGAGTCCAGAACTGTAACCACTACATCACCAGCTGGCCCCTCTTTTGATGATTTTGATATGCGTATTCCTAGACCATATTTTAAGAACATTGCCTAGTCATAATATCATAAACGATTTGTTATGGGAAACTTAACAAAAGAATTATGAAGTTATTCCAGAAGAATACATGTGAATATATTCAGGGGAAAAATCTGAAAAAGAAAAAAAACATACTGGCACAGAAGGTGAGGAGATTTAACTTATCAATATTAAGATACACTACTGAGACCAGCACATGGCAGAATGGTTATGTCGCTGGACTCCCATGTAGTTGAGTTCAGTTTGAGTCCCAGATCCAGTGCCTTAAAACTCATGCTGGCCATGTATGCATGCATGCCCAAATCCCAAGAGGAGAGTGAAGGAGAAAGGATTGCGGCGTGGCTATCCTCCTGTGTGGGTGATTTCTTGCTTTCTGTCTCTGTCTCTCCAGTGAGTGCATGTACCCTATAGTAAAAATTTTTTCTGGACAAAAAAAAGATATACTATTAGGACCAGCTAGGGAGTAGTGGCTAAGGCAATTGGATTTCACATGGCTGGCTGCACAGTTGAGTCCTGGACCTAATGAAAAACATGAAAAACATGTTGAATGTACATATGTGCATGCCCAAAATCTCAAAAATGGAGGAGGAGAAATTGTGGCATGGTCATCCCCTATGGGATTGCTTTCTCTTCTCACTTTTTCTCTCTCGTTCTCTCTGTCTCTGGTGAGCACACCCACCCTTGGCAAAACAAAACAAAACAAAAACAAAAACAAAACACTATTAAATCAGAATAATTTTTATATATTACATTAGTTCAGCGATAAACACCTGGGAATAAAATAGGGAATTCAGAATCAAACTCGAATACTTAGAAAAATGAATGATTAAAGTGTCATCTCTGACATAGTAAATAGTTTTTCTTTTTTTAAAAAAAATTTCTTGTTTATTTATTTTTAAATTTATTTTGAGAGAGAAAGAGAGAGAGAAATGGACATCCCCAACAGGACCTTCCTGCCATGGTCCACCTCCAGTCTCAGCATGCCCAGGGAGGTCTCAGGACAAAAATCTAGGACCTGTCCCGTGTAGTCCAGTTGTAGTACCATTTCACCACCTCCTGGCCCTAGTAAATAATTTTTCTATCGTTTGTGTGTGTGTGTTCTTTATTTAACCATTATTTTTTAAAGTTGTTATGTAATAAACTCTGCCAATCTTAAGTTTTTCTTTTTTTTTTTTTTTTGGAGAGGTTTTTGCTATAGGGCACGCGCGCTCGCCAGAAAGACAAAGACAGAGGACAGAGAGATAGAAAGCAAGAAATCACCCCCCAGGGGGGATGGCCACACCGCAATCCCTTCTCCTCCATTCTTCTCTCAGGATCTTGGGCACGCATGCACATGTGCCTGGTGTGAGTTTAAGTCACCGGGTCCGGGACTTGAGCTGCGATCGACTACATGGGAGTCCAGCAACATAGCCATTATGCTAACTGCTGGTCCCTCACATTGATAAACTTTTAAAAAATGTCCCAGAGGGTTCATGCACTCACTGGAAAAAGAGAGAAAAAAAGAGATAGAGGGAAAAAGATGCTCATGCTGCAATCTCCTCCATTTCTCCTCTTGGTACTTTGGGCATATGCACACATGTGCCTAGTGTGTTTTTCAAACCACGGGATCTAGAACTCAAACTGCATCGTTGGCCATGTGGGCTCCATACACCTTAACTACCATGCCACTGATTGGCCTGATAAACTCAACACACACAAAAAAGCTTAGAATTCACAAAGACTGTGTAGTATGTATAAAGAATGATTATTTATGTCTCAAGAGTAGGATTTATAAATTTACATGTGTGTGTATGTGTGAATTGAGAAAAATGTACCTCTCTCAAAACAGGAAAGGAGAGCAGTAAATGAGTCAAAGAGAGGTAAATAAAAATGAAATGCTGTATTATTTATGTTCTAAGGAAGGACAGGGATAATTATTCACTTATACCCTGAAAATTTCTTATGACTTTTCTAATTAACTCAACAGTGTTATCCCTTTATCTAATTTGGGGAGAAAATGAGGAAGAAAAAAATGAGTAGGAAAACAGAATAGAGAAAGCAGGGAGGGAAAGCTGAAAATAAACAAGAATCCGGCGATGTAGAGAGAAAGCAGTAGGAGGAAAGGAATACAGGTAGAGATCCGAAAGTCTGGCTGCTTCTCCAAGTTGAATGGATGGGCAATGATATCCTTTGTCTCTCTGAGGCTCTAACAGCTTTGTAATTAATATGGCCTCTCCAGTTATCTTATTTCATGACTCTCACACAGGCACATGCTGCATACATGGGGATTCTTTATTCAGATATATATGTACACACACACCACAAACCATATGTACTCACTCTCAACTTGGCAAACTTAATATCTCACACAACACAGACATTAAATATACACTCACACAGTATTTCTTATTTTTCTAGGCATCCTTATGGCCACCAAATCTTTCACCATAATAAGAGTCAGGGGCTAGCCAGGTGGTATGGTGGTTAAGGTGGCTGGGTCCCAATGGCTGACAGAGCAGTTGAGTCTTGGACCCAGCATCTTGAAAAGCATGCCAGGTGTATGTGTGTGTGTGCCCCCAAAATCCCAAGTGGAGAATTGGAGAGGAGGGACGACTATGGTGTGGTCATCCCTGCTGGGGTGTTTTTCTCTCTCTCTCTTCTCTGACTCTCTCTTTCAGTAAGCACATGTGCCCTATACAAATTAAGAAGAAAAAAAAATAAGAGTCAGTGTAGGTACTGAACTATTGGGTATTGATCAAGGTCTAGTCATGCAGGAAGCCATCATAGCTGGCTTGTGTGGGAAGGATATTTGAGTATTGAGTGTACATGTGCTGGTACCAGAAGTGTGACTGGTGGCCTCCTCTGCACCAGGAGGGCAGCCTGATTGGACCCATTCCGCTCCTTGCATAGTAAATCTGCAGAACTGGGGCCAGCCATGTCAGAGCTCCTACAACAGTGTCTTCCTATAGTCTTGGTTCCCTCATGTCTCCTGGACTTAGAGCACGCCCAAG
Organism: Tupaia tana; assembly: GCA_026018925.1. Taxonomy (NCBI): domain Eukaryota; kingdom Metazoa; phylum Chordata; class Mammalia; order Scandentia; family Tupaiidae; genus Tupaia; species Tupaia tana. The sequence continues at coordinate 24,443,108 of JAKSZU010000012.1, forward strand.
AGCAAGGAGCCCTTGATGGAACTTCTCAAAGCCAGATTTCTGGTGTTCTTACAACTCCTTGCCTGTTCAGCAGGCCATCTTCACAGGAAGAGGGGGGAACAAATATATACCAAGGGAAGCAGTGAAGACGGAAGGACAGGTAGGGAAGAATCATTTAGAGCTGTTTTTCAACAATGGTGGGAAAGTAATGTAGGAGGGTACAGCCTCTATGACCTCTCTGAAAACAACCTCATCCCTGGAGGAGGATATTTAGACTAGCATTCTGGAGGAGAAGAGAGGGAATAGAGTTATTGTCTTTGGGAATCTAAAGAGGAAAAAATTGGTATATAAAAGGGTGTATGTAAAAGTCTTTATCTTTTCTAACACCATGCCTACCCCAACCCCCAACTAGGATTACATACTCTTACAGGTTGAGGCCCATCTGCAGCTTTCCCACTCACCTGTGGCCAGAGGCAAAGCACGAGTGTGGCATCATGGGTGAAGGAATCAAAAATCTTGTATGGGAGGAAGCAATTTCTGTAGTCTGCAGATCCACACTAGAAGGACAGCACCTATTTGTAAATTGGCTCCTGAGAAATTCCTACCACTGCCTGGCTAGAATCATCCTATGAGTTTGACTTCATCTTAAGAAGCTGTAAGAACACTAGAAATCTAGTGTTGAGGAGACCCATCAAGAGCTCTTTGCTCTTGGGCACACTCTAGGTCTAGGAGACGTTTTACTTGACTCTAGGTACCAACTCCAATTCTCCCAGGTCCCACTTCTGACAGTATTTTCCTTTAAGGAACTATCTAAAGGTGAAGTCCTGAGAGTTATGTAAACAGAGTACTCCCTGGAGCTTTAAGGGCCCTCAACTTCATTACCTTTCCATCCTCTGAGACACCCTAGGGCCATTTGTGTTAAAATTGAAATCACAGACTAAAGTTTCTAAAGCACACCTACCTCTCAAAGATAAAACCAATACCATTCAAAATGGCATCAGTAGATATATTCTCAGGGGTTCACAAATTATCAAACTTATCTTTGTTTATATAGTGATTAAATAGGAATGAAAATGAGCAGATATTGGATGATGCTTTCTCAGCAATGCAACTTGATTTTGGGGATTGCACTTTCATTTCAGTTTATGATTATTGGATACTGCATAACCACCTTTAAGTACTGGAATTTAATATAGTTGGAACACTGCTCTAATATCAACATGGTCCTAAATCTTTTTTATATTAAAGTTGTGTTTTTTTTTTTACTAGAAATAAAAATAAAAGCTTTTCTATTATGGGGATAATTCACAAAGGACAGTTTTGTTGAAAGAGAATTTAGTTTCTTTCTCTCTCTCTCTCTCCTGCTTTTTTTTCTTTCTTTCTTTCTTGTTTTTTTTTTTTTTTTTTTTTTTTTTTTTTTTTTTTTTAAGTTTTTTGCAATAGTGTATGTATGCTCCCTGGAGAGAAACAGAGAAACAGAGAGAGACGGTGAGAGGGAGAGTGAGAAATCCCCCATCTCTGAGGTGGGGGAGGAGTGACCGTGCTGCAATCCCTTCTCCTCCATTCTTCTCCTGAGATTTTGGACATATATGCATACATGCCCAGTGTGATTTTCATGTCACTGGGTCTGGGACTCAAACTGATATATTCATGTTATCAGAAGACCAAGAAGTATAAGAGAAAAAATGGTGGAAGAACTGAGTTATCAGATGGCAGTATAAATATGTGAGATTCAAAGAAATGATCTGAAGTTGTCAGTTCTCCAGTTATAGTCCAAGTGGCAACTTAATGCCAGCTAGATATCATTCATCATATTAAATACATGGTATTTATTTGATTATTATTATTTTATTGGGTATTGGCTTGGTGTTACATTATTTTTAGTTAAATTTTGGTTTCATAGCACATATAACTCTAGCTCATTATAATAAATAGATGTTCTATCGTATAAATATGCCATGATTTATTTAACTATATCTATATTAATGGACATTTAAGCTGTTGCCTATGTTTAGACATTACTACAATTCCACAATGAACATTTTTAAACACATATCTTTGTTCTTCTATCAAATGTATCTGAAGGATTGGTTTCCTGAGACCTAATTGCTGAGTCTAATTATATATTCTTTTAAAATATCAATAGATATCATCAATTCCCACATTAAAAATTGCATTAAATTACATGCCCATCAAAATTGCATGAAAATAGGAACCAGCAGATGGCATAATGGCTATGTCACTGGACTCCCATGTAGTTGCCATTCAAGTCTTGAACCCAGTGGCTTAAACTCATGTCAGGCACATGTGTGTGAGTGCCCAAGGTCCCTAGAGGAGAATGGAGGAGAAAAGATTGTGGCGTGGCCATCCCCCCGGGGAGTGATTTCTTGCATTCTGTCTCTTCCCATCTTTCTGGACAGCACATGCCCCCTATAGCAAAAACCTCTCCCCAAAAAAAAAAAATTACATGAAAATACCTATTTGTATCACACATGTGTTTTATACAAGGCAAGTAAGTCTCTTCCCTTATGACTTCTGATTTTTGAGTTAATATGTAAAGGCCTATGTTGTTAAAAGTTATACTTTATATTTTTATTTTCATTTTTAAAATGAAATTAAATTAAAAAATAATTATTTATTTAATTTTATTTATTATTATTATTTTTTTTTTAAAAATTGACCAGAGAGAGACAGAGAGAAAGAGAAATGGAAAGTGAGAAAGCAAGTCACTGGATCTGGAATTAGAACCATGGTCAGCCATGTGGAAGTCCAGCACCTTAACCCATGCCATTTGCCAGCCCCAAAATGTTTGGTTTTTGAAAAACACCCATGTTTACCTCTAAGAGTTTCATAGCTTACTTACATGTATGACTTCATTTACCTATTTACATTTTTGGAATTAATTTTGGTGACAGGAGTAGGTTAGGGATCCACTTTAGTATTTTTCCCCAAAATATTCAAATAGCACCATTTATAGGAAAATTTTCCATCAGTTTTAAATATTTTTTTAATTGCCAGAAGGCACATGTTCTCACCAGACAGAGAGATAGAGAGAGGGGCATGATCTCACAATTCCCTCCCCATTTTTCGATCCTGTTGGCATGCTGGAACATACACACATGTGACTAGTATGTTTTCTAAGTCGCAGGGACCAATATTCAAACTGCAGTTGGCCATGTTGATCTGGAATAGAATTTTTGAGTGATTATATCAATTTATGCTCCCATATGCAATGTAAATTGCTCTACATCCTCAAGTCATTTTACCATTTTTGATGAGGACCAGTGGCATTTCACTGTGGTTTTAATTTACATACCCTGGTGGCTAATTATGCTGTGTGCCTCTTCTTGTACTAACTAAATATTTGTTTTTCCTATATTGAAAGTTTGTGTTCTTCTGCCCATTGCTAAAACTGGAGTTTTCTGACTTTTATAAAATTAAACTTTAGAAATTTTTTAATATATTCTGGGCATCATGTCTTTCGTTTATGTCGTTATTGAAATAATATTTGTAGAAATGGAGATAAATGATTAAAAAAGTGGTAAAATGTTAATAATTGGAGAAGCTGGGTAGAGGATGTATTAGGTCATCAGGAAAGTCGTGACATATGGAAAAATATGTCACGACTTTCCTGATGACCTAATAGAAGGGTTCTTTGTACTATTCTTTCAGTTTCCTTGAAAAGCTAGTTATTTCAAAACGAAGTGACTAACAAAAATGTTCTAAGTATAAGATTTACACATGTATTTTGATGAATGACTCTTAGTAATTTTAATTTTTTATTTATATTTAATTGTTGTACATCTCTATAGCACACAATATAGTTGTTCAAAGTATGCATACGGTATGTGACAATCAAATAAAAGGATGTTGCCATATACATCATTTTCAACAGGGAACTTTACATTGCTATGTCTGTTAAGTATTTCTTCTCTGAGCCCCTCTCATCCACCCTCTCCTCTCCACCCCTCTCCTATACAGTCTCCCTACTATTGTATCTTTAAATCTTTCAATTTCTGCCAAAGAATGCAGATATTCAGTATATAAAACAAAGTGACAGAAAAATCAGTAAAGATGTGATTTCCTTTTTCTATAGGGCACATGCACTCACCGGAGAAAGAGAAATAAAAAAAAAGAGGAAAAGTGGGAAATCCCCCTCCTAGGGGGATGACCACACCCAAATCCCTTCTCCTCTATTCTTCTCGGGATTTTGGGCATGCACACACATGGGACTGGAGTGATTTTTTAAGCCACTGGGTGTGGAACTTGAACTACAGTAAGCCATGTGGGAATCCAGTGCTTTAACCACCATGCCATCTGCTGGCCCAAGAGAAGAAGATTTTAACTATACAATTAATTAACTGAACCAAATAGGATATTCTACCCAATTGGGTTTTGTGAGAGTGTCCATGTTCAATTTGCTCTTTCTCTTGTGCTGGTCATTCAGGAGCTGCCACTCCTGAAATAGTGCGGCTTTTGCCAGAAGCTCTCATTTAGGACCCTGGTCTCCACTTTCATCACACAACCAGCTCAGCTTCAAGTGTTTTGTTTAGCTTTTTATTTTGTTTCCTCTTTGCAGCTGATTTGCACTTTGGTTTTTAGCCTCTCATCTGGACAGTTTAGGATTCTCCGAATGTATAATAGATTTCTTGAACAATGTCAGTTGTATGACATCTACCAAAACTCAGATAATTTACAATCTCAGTCCTCAGCTTTGATTCATAACCAGAGGTCGTATTTATTAAGCTCTTACCATGTACAGACATTATATTAATCATATTCATTCATTTTTTACTATCTAAGGCATATCACATTCACATTCACATTCTACAAATGATGAACCTTTTCAAAATCATACAGAGAATGTATAGTAGACTTGAGCTGCGACCTAGTTTTTTCCCTCCAAAAACCAAATACTTAATTACAGCAAGACAATGCTTCCCCAAAGAGAAGACGTGTAAGAAAAACTGGTGATAGGCCCTGGAAACAGAGAAGTGACTACAACTATTTTCTGTCCTTCTTATAACCATTTGGGAACCTTCTGAAGGGAAAAGCAGCTCAGGATCCTCCCTAAGGATTCAGAACTCTCCTGAGCACTTCAGCCACTCCAGAGACTGCTCCCAGTACCCTTCTTGTTCACCTCACTTAAATGGATCTATTGTTGTACAATATACCCCGAAGTCAATGATATCACCTTTGGATGTGTGTGTAGGAGGATGTACTTTGGTACTGACATCAGATCTCATTGAGCTGTTTGCCTGCAGTCTACACTCTGCTCCCACTATAGCAGATACATCTGTAGCACTTTCCCCTTCAATGGGTGAATATTTTTACTGGCTGAGCTAATTTGATCTTTTTTCCCCCTCTCCCAGATGAGAAAATATTGGTAAGATTATCAGGGGGAGGCAAAGAGAAGGTGCGAGTTGAACAAAGATGGGATATGCAGGGATATATTGGGGATGAATTGGTTTTAATCTCTTTGGAGATTTCTTTTTTTTTAAATTAAACTAATTTTATGCAAATAATCTTATTCTTAAGACTAAATTCTCTGCAATAGATCTAGTCACAGTGGATCTATAGTATCAAACCACAATTAAATGTGAAATTCCCTCTGAAGGATCTTGGTCCTCACTCTATGGAGACACGAGTAAAGCTTCCATGAAGTATTGATCAATATCGATTCATTCGATGAAATTCCTCTGTTGAACTGGTTTTGAAAGAAAGTGAGTGGGTTTGGGTGATAAGAAATAGTGGTTTTAAGCACAAGGATCTTCGAATTGGAAGGGAAATTTAGCATTTTCCTCATGATCCCCTATGGAATCGCAGTCTTCTCTTCCTAAAATATATGTCGGCTTAGCCAAAGTATGTTTCTGTGATTTTGTAATCCTGTTTCATATCCATGACATGTGTCTTAGAGAAATGAACTTATAAGTTCCTGTTAAATCTGGAGAAAAAGCAGAATAAAATGACAGAAGGGTTGATAGTAAACATGCTTTTCTGACACAATCTTCTTGACCCTGGGGTCAGATTCACAGTGACTGAGGGAAATATTTTGTCCTCTACATTTGTGTGGGAGAATAACATTAAAAAAAAAAAAATCAGCAGAGGCTAGGGGTACTGTCTTCTAATGTTGTAATACTGGGATTGTTAAAAGCCCCTACCATTTGACAAGCCATAAGTTACACTCATCTCTGACTCATTCATCTCTTTGCCTCCTGCTATTTTTGATTCAGGTCAAATCAGTCCAAGAAATACATATTCCAAACTTTTTGTATACTACATTGATCTTATTTGCTGTGTATAAAGATGTCTCAGATGTGGTTCCTGCCCTTGAACATCTTACAGTCACAGAGAAGGATAGACAATTTTAATATAATTTGTGAAGAGCCGTGCTGGAGGTGAGTACAAGATGCTGGAGGTACACTTGCATATCTAAGGTAGGCTAACTGTGTGTGAGTGTGTTTGTGAGCGTTTATGTCTGTGTGCAGGGAGTGGGAATGGTGGATGAGGAAAATGTGTGGATCAAAGAGGAACATGTTCCTGGAGAATATTTTTCCCCTACCAAAACCTGCAGTGATAAGCCAAGTGAAGACAGGATCATAGCAATATTCAGTGACTGCCCTTTCATTAAGGTAATCACTGGGTATAGGCCTCACTTACAATTTGGTGGTAAGTGCTTAGTTTCATGATCTGTGTCTGCTTTCATCACAACTGAGAAAGATTATTCATGACGCATGGTCACACTGCACTCTTTTTTGCTCCATTTTTCCATCCTGTCAGGATTTTTTTTTTTTTTTGGAGAGGTTTTTGCTATAGGGCGCGTGCGCTCGCCAGAAAGACAGAGAGAGACAGAGAGACAGAAAGTGAGAAATCACCCACCAGGGGGGATGGCCACGCTTCAATCCTTTCTCCTCCATTCTCCTCTCGGGATCTTGGGCATGTACACACACGCGCCCGGCGTGAGTTTAAGCCACCGGGTCTGGGACTCAAACTGTGGTCGGCTACATGGGAGTTCAGCGACATAGCCATTACACTAACTGCTGGCCCCTATCCTGTCAGGATTTTGAGCACATATGCGTACACATTTGGCTTGTTTTTCAAGCTACAGGGACTTGGATTCAAATTGCAGTAGGCCATGAGGGATCAGCTTCCAGTGTATGGTGCTTAACCACAACACTATGGGGCTAGCCTCACTCACATTTTTATGGTATTTGAATTTTGTAAAAAGGAACCTGAGTCAATATGTTACTTAAACACATATTTTATTTTAACTATTTTTGTTTATTTGTTTGCCACAGGGCAAAGAGAGACAGTGAGAAATCACTCCCCAGGGGAGATGGCCACACTGCAATCCCTTCTCCTCTTATCTCTTCCTGGGATTTTGAGTATGCATACATATACACTCAGTGTGATTTTCAAGCCATCAGATCTGGGATTCGAGCTGTGGTACACCATGTGGAAGTCTAGGGGCTTAACCATCATGTCATCTGCTGGCCTGAAACAGGTAGAGTTTTAAAATTAATATATCATCTTCAAAACACAGACCATAGGCAAACAAAATTGAAATAAAGATATTAAAGAGGGATATGGAGTTCCTTTTTAGGTCATTATTTAAGAGTCTTTTATACTTTTTAAGATTTTAGAGTTTGGTGGCACTAGTTTTTATTTTTCTAAAAATGAATCAACATCTATACCTCTATTAACCTGGGATAGGGGTGATATTGTGTAGCTACTACGTTTGTATTACTTGATATGAAAATGTTTTTGTCTTGACAAATTTTCTTGGACTTATAAAAGAGGGTATAAAGAAGAAAGAAATGGTATCTTTTTAGTTAAAAAAATGACCTTTAAACAATTAACTAAGCTGTATTGTTAAAGTAGAATATTAATTTGAAATTGTTTACAGGATCTTTCATTTGGTGGTAAAAAGATTTAGAGACATTAGTTCAGATTTCTTCCAGATTGGTCATCAGTGGTGACATTGGCCTAAGATAATATAATTCCTGGAAGAAAGATACCGTGGAAGGATTTCCAAGGAGTAAGGAACAGAATGAGGAGTCAATAGCTAATGTAAGATTTATAAGCTGGGTTTTCTCACATGGGCTTGACTAGACTAACTTCTGCCTACAAAGTAGCATCACTTAAAAGCTAAGGCACCTTTCAGTTCAATGGTCAATAGCTATCACCAGAGCCAGCAGGTGGCATAGCATTTAAAGTGCTGAACTCCCACGATGGCCAACTGTGATTTGAGTCCCAGACCTGACAGCTTAAAACTCACACCAGGCACATGTGCATGTGTGCACAAAATCCCAGAGGAGAATGGAGGAGAAGGGATTGCAGTGTGGCCATCCTCACTGAGGAGCAACTTCTTGCTTTCTCTTTCTCTCTGTCTCTTTGGCGAGCGCATGCACTCTATAGCAAAAATCTCTCTTAAAAATATAAATCCTTACTATCATGAATGGAGGAGATATGACAAGAGCACTTAAGACTCAGGAGTTTAGTTATAATACACTGAAATTAAATAGCATGACTATAGATGAGATCTATCTATTTATTATTGTGTTATTTAAAGTGTGAAATTGAGAATAAAAAATACATGATTCCTTTACTCTATTCTACACTTGTCAGATGGACACCAACAAAGAAGGCACTGTCTTTTACAGTATTGTTTTGCGGCACTGAAAATGCTCCAACGAGAGTAGCATGGTCATCTTCTACAGACCTTATTAAGATTTATTGAAATTTTGGGAAGTTATTGGCTCACTTACTAAGTTCAGCAACTCTGAGGTATATAATTTTGTAGGTTATGCATGTTTATGTTTAGCATTTAGTAACTTCTTACTGAAAAGAAAGACAAATGAGACAGACAAATCAGACACGGGTAACAGAGTTCCTCCTTCTGGGACTCTCTGACGACCCGCACACCCAGCAGCTGCTATTCATCCTTTTCTTGGGTGTCTACCTGGTTACTGTGCTTGGAAATCTTCTTCTCATGTCCCTTGTTCATGCTGACTCCCGGCTGCACACACCCATGTATTTTTTTCTCTGCAACTTGTCTCTGGCTGACTTCTGTTTCTCTACCAACATAGTTCCTCAGGCCTTAGTCCACCTGCTTTCCAGGAAGAAGGTCATTTCCTTCACTCGTTGTGCAGCTCAGCTTCTTCTCTTCCTCATTTTTGGATGTACACAGTGTGCCCTTCTAGCAGTGATGTCCTATGATCGGTATGTGGCAATCTGCAATCCTTTGCACTACCCCGGCATCATGACCTGGAAGGTGTGTGTTCAGCTGGCCACAGGATCATGGACCAGTGGCATTCTGGTGTCTGTGGTGGACACCACCTTCACATTGAGACTACCCTACCGAGGCAGCAACAGTATTGCTCATTTCTTTTGTGAGGCCCCTGCACTGTTGATCCTGGCAAGCACAGATACCCACACTTCGGAGGTGGCCATTTTCCTTATGGGTGTTGTGATTCTCCTCATACCCGTTTCCCTAATTCTGGTATCCTATGGCCGCATCATAGTAACTGTGGTCAAGATGACGTCAGCTGCAGGGAGACTCAAGGCGTTTTCTACCTGCGGCTCCCACCTCCTGGTGGTCATTCTTTTTTATGGATCAGCAATTGTCACCTATATGACACCCAAGTCTTCCAAAGAGCAAGAAAAACTGGTCTCTGTTTTCTATGCAGTGGTGACCCCCATGCTTAATCCCCTCATCTATAGCCTGAGGAACAAGGATGTGAAGGGAGCTCTGAGGAAAGTAGCCACAAAGAATTTCTCATGCAAGCGTGGAATCTCCTGCTGACTGTGAGAGAGACCCTGCTGGCTTCCCATCTGTGAGGCCTGCAGGATAGTCCTCTTCCTTAGGAATCTTAATGATAGTCTCATCCTTGGGCCTTATTCATAGACCCATCCATGAATAAGGCCCAGCATTTCCTTTGTAGAAGAAGATGATAAATAATTCCAGGAGTAATAAGAAAGAGGATCTACTTCTTTCAGGTTGGTCCTTTGGTACCTAAGAGTTACAAAATCCCCTGAGAAACATTCACATTTTATAAACCTTGTAAAAACTATCTTTTTGTTGTTGTTTTTGCCATAAGGCACATGCACACACTGGAGAGAGCTGGAGAGAGACAGAGAGAGGGAAAGTGATTATTCCCCCCCACCCCCCCCACCCAAGAAAGGATGGCTATGTTGCTATCCCTTCTCCTCCATTCTTCCCTTGGGATTTTAAGCATTCACTCACATGCACCCCGTGTGGTTTTCAAGTTGCCAGGTCTGGATCTCAAGCTGTGGTTGGCCATGTGGGAGTACAGTGCCTTAATCACCATGCCACCTGCTGGGCACTGCAAAAGCTATCTTTTAAATAATACATTGTTATCAATCTATTTCAATTCCTACTCCAAGTCCTTTATCTCTTGGTATTTCTGAGTTTGTTTGCATCATCTAATAATTAATGAACATTACTTAATAATTTACTATGAGCTAGGTGCTACATGTGTACAACTGTATGTGTATTTAAGGAGGATAAGGAAGAACATGGGTGCAATGTAGCAGGATATATGAGCTCTGCTGTCCTTTTCACACTTCTTAGAGAAATGCAAGGGTTAGGAATCCACCTTCATAAAGGTGGATGTAGGGTTTGGGAAGCCAGCAAGTAATGGGGACATAGCCCAGGGTTAGCAAGAATGAGACGCTATAATCAATGCTAGGCTTGAAGGACCAAGAGCGGAGAACTGGAACCTGGAGAATGGAGCTATATGCAAAGGGCACCAGACAGAACTGTGGACTTAAGTTATATGGAATCGAGAAAGCCACAGGAAGAAAGGTTTCCAGCTCATTCTCCATCACCTTGTGATCTCTTACTATTGTATTCCGGTTAGAAGCCATAGGGGAGCCTTTAGGTACAATTCTAAAAGACAGCAAAAATTTGGAAGCACAAACACAGGAGAAAAACTAGAGGATGGACCCAAAGGGCCAACAGATGAAGTCTTCTCTTTGCCTTCAGCATGAACTTGTTCTTCCTTCAGCGTTTCATTTGTGTTTCTAAAACATAGAACACAAAGTTCTATTAACAACTGTATCATAACAAAGGGATATCAAGCAGGTCATACTTGATACTTAAAAGGGTCTATCAGAATTATTTATCTAAGGAAGTTGGGAGAAGAAAAGACAAAAGAAACAATTATTTAGCAGGAAATATCTGCTATAAACCGCCGTAGTTCTTAATCCCACACCACAGTTAAATAGGTAATTATGGCTTCATATATTTCACTTTTTTATAGATTTCTTCTTTTCTGCCTTAACCTCAGCTTGTTGGAGTTCTTTATCTGTTGTGGTACTTAAAACCTCTTACCCATAATATTTGAGTCCTTAATGATTCTTTTTTTTTATTAGATTTCTGCAGTCCCTCTGACTGGGGTTATGTTTTAAAGAAATGGGATAAGATATCATAGTGGATCTTCTGAGTTCCAAATCCAATTTTCCTTGTCCCTAATATATATCAGTAAACCAGGTTGTGCTTGGAAATAGGATCAATTGCTTCAGACAATATAGTGACTTCCTTTGTCTGACTAATAGTTTAATACCCTGGTAACAGCCGTTTCAGCTTCCAATTCATTAGAACTCAGCTTCCAATTCATTAGGATAATGATATAGAAACTCTATATCAACCAAGCTCAGGAATACAGAGATGGGTGGCAAAAATTCCTCAGGTTGCTTGGTTTAATTTAGTAAGGAGCTACTCCACCTGTATCCCTTGTTTTGCCAACCTTTGTATTCTGACAATTGTGAAGATGGCCTCATATATTGACTACCATTTAGAAACATATTGAATCTTATTTTACAGCACTTTACCCTCTCAGGGATTGTCTCCTAGCTGGCATTGTAACAGACTTTAACAGGATAGTCTGTGATTCTATTTTCAATTCCTTCTCAACACCGGAATAAACAGTGAGATAAATTCAGTGGACTTGAGTCAGCACACTCTGGTTCTTCACGCACCAAAAAAGGAAGAGTCTACTCTTTTTTAAACAAAACAAAACAAAAACCAAAAAAAAACTTTGTCAGAGGTGTGAGCACTTGCCAGAGAGAAACAGAGAAGAGAAACAGAGAAGATGGAGGGGGAGAAAGCATCCCCCAGTGGGGAATGGCTATTATCAAAAAGAAAAAAATAATGAATGCTGGTGAGGATGTGGAGAAAGGGGAATTTTTATGTACTCTGGGTGGGCATATAAATTAGTATAGCTTTAAAGAAAACTATATGAAAGTTCATGCAAAAAATAAAATTAGCTTTATATTTTAAACTTTTCACATGTTACTTTCTTTGTGTTTTTGTTCTGTTTTGTTTTTGTTGCAGGGCACATGCCCTCACCAGAGAGAGAGAAGGAGAGAGAGGGGAAGTGGAAAATCATCTCCCAGAGGGGATGGCCATGCTACAATCTCTTCTCCTCCAGTCTCCTTGCAGGATTTTGGTTACCCATGCACATGCACCTGGTGTGAGTTTTCAAGTCTTTGGGTCTGGGATTTGAACCATGGGATTTGAACCATGGATGGCCATATGGGATACAAGGCCTTAAACTCCACGCCACCTGCTGGCCACTTTTTTTTGTTTCTTTTCTTTTTTCTTTTTCTTTTTCTTTTCTTTTTTTTTGAGTCATGTATTGTGCATATATTGCTCAGAGGTTGGGAAAGAACTCAGAAGCATATTGCATACCGACTTGGGTCCCTGTGATTCCCTCATTGGCATGATTTTGACTGTCAATGTCAAGTTTAGCGTAGAAATGAAACATTCAAATGAGAGTATTCTTGTCATTCTTTACTATAACATCGAGCCAGATGTCAAGGAGAAGAATGCTCAGGTTCCATCTTTTTATTTTCTGCCGCTCATTCATCTTGCCACCCTTTTACAGGAGCCTGGTCATTACTTGGGCCTACTCATATAAGCCAGATAATCTCTTCATCTTGAAATCCCTAAATTAATCACACCTGTAAAGTGTTCCTTACTATGTAAGGAACCACATTCACAGATTCTAAGGACTGGAATATGAACATCTTTGGAGGGGTCACTGTTTAGCCTACCATATCAAGGCCAAGCAAAAGGAATTTGGAGGAGTAATAAAAGTTCGCCTTTAATTGGAAACCATAAATTTATAATGGCACCAATCTGTTAATTATGAATATGTAAATAGAACCCCAGGAAGTGCCTTTTTGTTTTCAAATTCTTGTGGTGATTTTTCAAAATGGGCTCCTTTTCCGGAGCTCTTGCTATGTGACAGCTGAAGAATACCTTGGGTGGGAAATGAAACTGGTCCTGGTATCTCCATGGCACACAGAGGTAGGGTTGTTTATAGATTTGGTGGAGAGAACATGCCCAGGCAGCAAATACTATATTACCCTACAATTATTAGTGAATTGTTAGGAATATGTTTATACAAAGTTATGTTGCCCATACCCAAGACTGCTGTTTGCTGGAACTATATTCATTGGACAATCATAAACAGAAGCTGTTATGTTGGTTGAATGATTGATTCCATCTAATCACAATGAGATTACAGAAAAGAAATCTGATAAATAGACACTATTTGGGTTATTTACAGATGTGTCCCGTAATTTTTATACCTATCTTTGACGGGAGAGTTCTTTGTACCCTTCTTTCAAGCAGTTCTCATTTCTCCAGTGAATAATTTGAGATTTACGCAGTTGTCAGTGTGAAGTAGTCTTTCTCCAGATGAGGCATAGACTAACTATGGTAGTCAAGGAAAAACTCCTCAATTAATAGCCCACTTAAAACATATGCTTTATAAACCATTGTAGGTTTTTAAGTATCTTTTATTATCTCTCTCACTAGAATATAAATTTCATGGGGCAAGAAATTTATCTGCTTCATTCACCAATGTCTTCAAGGAAACAGGACCTGACAACTATGAATGCTGAATAAAAATGTGTTGAAATTTTGGGGTCCGACTCAAAACTTATTTAAAAAAAATGAGTTAAAGAATGAATGATATATAAACTATCATTATTATAATTATCTTATAAATGAATACACCCTAGAAATATGTAGATAAGGTTTTTAGACAAATGGAATAAAGTAAGGCAGATTATATATTGAAATGGATAACAAAGTTGAAGAAGGTTAAAATAAATAAAATATGGTGGATTATAGTGAATTTATTAACCCTCAGAAGATCATAATTTATGTAAACCAGCAGAATCTCTGAAGACCTTGGTACCACAGTTCCATATACTAGGTCTACACTGGTGGATGGTGGGTATGGGACCAAAAAAAAAAAAAAAGGAAAGGAAAAAGAAAAAAATATAAATGATAAACTTTTGTTTACAAGAGAAAAACAAAGCAAAATCGTTTTTGTACTGTGTGAAATAGTTCTCAATAGTGTGTATTTGTTAATTTATTTGTCACCAAAAGAGCACTTTGCCTAAAAGAAAGATCTGACTAGTATGCAAAATGTTTACAGTCTTTTGTGAAATAAAATTTATTTTGTCAATGTTTTTTGAACGAACTAAATACAAATTTCCTTTATACAACATTTTAAAAAAGAATACTGGGCCTACATTACTCATATTCTTTTATTCCAAAATAGATTCAAAATCCCAGTGGAAGTAATGCGTCTCCTGGAAAAAGTAGAGACCCAAAACCCATTTCAGGAATTTGATTTTCTTTCCATTTTCCCCTCATTCTACTCCTTCAGTTTGCCTTTACATCAGTCATAGTTTCTGAGGGCCTAGGGCCTTGCGGATGACCCGCCTCAATGCAGCCTTCACTTCATTATTCCTTAAGCTGTAGATGATGGGGTTCAACATCGGAGTCACCACTGTGTAGGACAGAGACAGCAGCTTCTTGCTCTCAGGAGAGTTGTTTGATCGGGGTCGAAAGTATGTGAGGATGGCAGTGCTGTAAAAGAGGGAGACAACCAGGAGGTGGGAGGAACAGGTAGAGAAGGCCTTGCGTTTCCCCTCAGCTGAGGGCATCCTGAAGATAGTGGAGAGGATGCGGACATAGGACCCCAGGATCAGCAAGAAGGGAAAGAGGATGAATAGGACAGTGGCTGTCAGAGCCTCCAGTTCAAACAGAGAAGTATCAGCACAGACCAGTGCAATGACAGGGGGGCTATCACAGAAGAAGTGGTTCACCCTGTTGGGACCACAAAAAGGGAAGCTGAAAATCCATGTGGTTTGGACAGTGGCCACTGGAAATCCTGAAAACCAAGAAGCAGTTGCCAGCTGAGTACAGGACCTGTGGCCCATGATGACTGGGTAGCGTAAGGGGTCACAAATGGCCACATAGCGATCATATGCCATGGTGGCCAGGAGACAGCACTCGGCAGCCCCAAAGAAGAAGAAGAAATACATCTGAGTGGCACAGCCAAGAAAGGAGATTGTTGTGTCTTGGACGATCAGGGTCCCCAACATCTTGGGCACAATGACCAGGTTGAAACCAATCTCCAGGAAGGACAAGTTTCTAAGGAAGAAGTACATGGGACTTTGTAGAGCAGAGTCAGCCGTCGTAACCAGGATAATGAGGACATTGCCCATTAGGGTAATTAGATAAATGGTCAAAAAGAGGAGAAACAGTAGAATCTGTAGCTCAGACGACAGAGCCGAGAAGCTCACAAGAACAAATTCATTGACAATTGTCCAGTTTCCCCACATCATTCTTCTGCCCAGAATTCCATTGGGCGTTTAAACTCTAGGAAGGTACAAGAAGTCTCCATATGGTATTTATATCTCTATTATACTCTTAAGAAAAGAACCTTCTGTGGTCTCATTTTCTGCCTTTCTTGTTGTAGTTGTTGAGGATCAAACATTAACACTCTCGAAAATATCATGAAACAAATCTGACCATTGGATTAAGACTTTTAAAGACTTCTGTATTTTCAGGCTGAACTGAGGCAAGTTGCATGTATCTATTTGTGTCTAACTTGGCTCTGCAGAAGATGGTCAAAGTCACTGTTTCACTACAGTGCTCCTACCCTCTCTCTCTCCAATGACGGTGCTAAGAAATCTGAGGCAAGCATTTCTGAAGAAAGGGGTCTTGATACGTAATGAAAGATGGTGAGGTCAAACAAGGTGTATTTTCTGCAAAACAAAAGGGTGGGAAGAATAAAATCAAGGAAAGTGAACCGACAGTTCCTGAGAGGGAAGACTTGAATCTGTGATAGTAAAAAACATTTCAACCATCAGAAAATTGAAGCCTAAGTAGGAAGAAACAACACCTAGAAACTGGCATATCTTTACCTCAGAACAAAATATTCTCAATGTAGCTGTATGTAATTAAAGGAGACACAAACTCAAGATGGTGTTAGAACTGAGGACAGAATGGAGAGGTGTTAGGCATAAAACTTTTCAGTGACTTCTTTCAGTTGACTTTTGTCTTGACTTTCAAGAAGTTGAAGCTCACATTTAGTATGTTAATAAAATCCAACTCAAATATTCAGATATGACTAACAAGAAGAAATCCTATGAAAAAGAAGAGTTTTTCATTGTATCAGTAGCTAAGCTTCCAAATTGGGACCTTTCTGATGAGTACAAGCTTGAAGAATAAATCTAAATATTGAACATGTTGTCTGGTATATTATATATGCTCAAGAAGTGCACACCATAATGAGTATTAGGATGTAATGCTAGATCTATTTTCTAAAGTCTACTTCTTATCCAACTCCTTGCTCCAAATCACTGCAGCCCCCTGCTTTTCAATCTCTAAGACAAAAGAACAATTTATTCTATAGATATTATTTTCTGTGTGCCATTGTTCTAGATACTGAAGATGATACATCAATAAGTAAAACCACCAAAAAAAAAAAAAATCTTTTCCCTTATTGAACTCACCTTCTCTTTTTTTTGGAGAGGTTTTCCTATAGGGCACGTGCACTCACAAGAAAGACAGAGAGAGACAGAGAGACAAAAAGAGACAAATCATCCCTCGGGGGGATGCCACGCCGTAATCCCTTCTCCTCCATTCTCCTCTTGGGATCTTGGGCACATATGCACACACACCCAGCGTGAGTTTAAGCCACCTGGTCTGGGACTCAAACTGTGGTCGACTACATGGGTGTCCAGCGACATAGCCATTATGCCATCTGCTGGTCCCTGAACTCACTTTCTTATAGGAAAGGCAGAGTATAAGCAAATTATAATAGGAGGATGGATGGTGTTAGATGATGACAAGAACAATGGAGAAAAAGTAATGGAGGATATAGGCATTTGAGGTGTGGAGAGTGTCAGGGAGGAAAGCTTCACTGAGGAGAAAATATTTGCATAAATAAAGCCCTGAGCAGGTGCAAGGAGTAAAGTTAGACTAGTGAAGGAAGTAGGAAGGTTAAAAAACAAACAAACAAACAAACAAAAAATCAAAACCCAAAGTGAGGAAATGGTACTTAAACTTTTGTTTTTTTGCTAATTTTTATTAATTAAAAAAAAAATACCCTCAACTAGTGTATGACTACTATGAAAACTTCTTTGGTATCAAATAAGTGCCATATACTATTCCCAAGTGTTTTGCATGTATTATCTTTGATAATTTTCAGAACAACCTAAAGATATGGTCATGGTTTTAGGCTCATTTTAGGAATCTGAAGTACAGAGCAGCTGAGTAATTTTTTTTTCAAATGTGAGCATCAGGACATACATCCTGGGCGATAGATTTCAAGTCTTGAATTTAATCATCAGGTGTCAGTTTCACCCACTTTTATAGAATGAGTCTGGGACTGAGCCCACAGATGAAGACAAGCCAGGGTGTCTGGAATAGGGTGTAGTAGAAGAGCAAAACGAGACAATTGCTAAACATGAACAGAAAGTGTCAATATTTTAGCAAAACTGAGGACCTGAAATACCCCTTCCAGCGTCCTTGTTTTAGAATAATCATTAATGTTTCTGTCTCATGCTCTAGATAATCTGTTCCTTGAGAATAGAAATTGTTATTCTGATGCTTGTTTATCCCAGTGCTTGGAAAGGTACATGCCTAGTTGACTGTTACTGAATGAATCAATACAAAATGAAGAAAATGTAGAAAATAATCAGAGAAATATCTATATAGACATAAGACAGATATAGTGAAATCCATTAATAAGGAATTTAGACACAAGCACACAAAAAAATCAGACATCCTCATATAATTAACACAGATAAGAGGGCTGGCTCTGTAGCCTAGTGGTTAAGAGAACTGTATCCCACATGGGTGTCCACAGTTTGAATCCCAGGCCCAGTGACTTGCAAAAATGTTGGGCACACCCATGTGCATGTGTACCCCAAATCCTGATGGGATGGAAAAAAAGAAGGATTTAACATGACTGCATCCCGTGGGGGTATTCTCTCTCTCCGTCTTTCTCTAGCAAGTGCACATACCCTTTGGTAACTAAAAAAAAAAAAAAAAAAAAAAAAAAAAAAAAAAAAAAAAGATCAATCAAAAAAAAAACTTGTACTCAGCCTTTTCCTCCACCCCACTCCTCTTCCTTTTACCTGCATTTACTCCATTTTAAATAGCACCACTCAGAAGTATGATCCTTATACATTCTCCAATTGATTAAAATATTTTACCTCCTTAACACTGATTCAGTGTTACTGTTTCCATTTCCACTACCACTGCTTTTGGCTTCTGGCTTTTATTTATTACAGAAACCTACTTCATTCTCTTCAAATATCATTGGATTGTATGTGATCTGACAACTTTTTTTTTATTAAGTCACTCCCTATTGTTTCAGAGATAAAGTATGAATCCTGTAATAAGGTCTTTTTCTCTGATCTCAGCTTATTTTTGCAGCTTCAAATCCCCTATACAGCAGGTGCTCCAGTGGTATGGAGGTTAAGGCAGCTGGGTCCCATATGGCCAGCTGCACGGTTTGAGTCTTGGATCTGGTGGCTTGAAAATTATGCTGGGCAAGTGTGTATGCATGTCCAGAATCCTGAGAGGAGAATGGAGGAGAAGAGATTGTGGCATGGTTGTTCCCCCCAGGATGGGGGGTGATTCCTCACCTTTTCTCTCTCTTTCTTTTTCTCTTCCTGTCTCTAGTGAATGAATGCTTCCTATAGAAAACAAAAACAAAACAAATCAGACTAATAACAAACAAAAAGCTTTATTCCTTGAGTGCAGTATGTTCTCTCAGCCCTCCTCCATTAAAAAAAAATGTTTATCCAGCGCTACTTTATCAAAAGATTTGATTTAGAGAGTCTTTTGAAATTATAGAACTCCCTATAGCTTTTGACTCATTTTGTGAGTCTTAGCTGAAGCGTCACTGTCTTTGTAAAGTTTCCCTGAACATCCTTGGCAGAATAAAGGAATTATTTCTTTTACCCTTTCATAACACTTTGTTCCAATCACTATCAGAACACATTCATTTTAACTTGTAGGTATGCAACCATGCTATCTTAATTGTAAACACCATGAGGACAAACATCTATTTGTTTCTCATTGTGTCTTTTCCATCTAGCAAAGTGCCTAATGCAAGTGCTCAGTTGAATGTTGCCTAAGGCTTAATTAATTGGAAGATACTATTGGATTTCTACTGAGCCTACAGTTAACTCAGACCTCTGAGTGTTTTTTTTTTAAATAGATGTTATATTAGGTTTCATCTTCTAAGTTATATTTATTTTGCTTAATTTTTTGTAATGTTCCGAGAAAATATTTTTGAAAATTTATTACAACAGCTTTGCATCACTTGGCATGCCATGAATATTTACTCCCCTCCAATATTTAACCAAAATACTTCTTGGAACAGAGCCAAGACTAAAGTCATGTCTCAGAATGGGTGAGCGCCAATTTTTTAATCTATAAGTTTTGGGCAAAGTTATTTCTTTTAGATCAATAAATTTAAATCACTCAGACACAGATTGGGTATTTAAAAAAGCATAGTTATATGTGCCAAAGATGTCATCTGGAACATATCTCTTTAATATGGCAACAAAGATTTACTGAAAGAGTTCATCAAATGCCTTAGTGAAATGCAGATAAGCCATATTGACACTCTCTTTAATCTGAGATCTAATGTCGTCCTCCTTGTAAAGCCGTTTTTGACCACTCTCATCCTCCCAACTGAGGATAATTTATTATTCTCTCTCTGTGTTCTTCATAGCATTAAAAAACACTTTTATTATAACAAAGGGTATCATAACTATTTTAACGTATGTGTTCTCTCTAGCAGATTGTGTACTGCTTAGAGACACAAATCAAATCATATTTATTATTGGATCCAAATTACATTTCCTAGTACCCACTAAGTAACAATAACTGTTTATTGAATTGTTAATTAACATTTATTTTAATGACATTAGTTGGCTTAACATATTAACATTTATCTTAAAAAGTTAATTCAGTTCTTTGCTATGCCATTCTTAGTGAATTCACGATGGGTTAAAGTAATCACCATGTTCTTTTTAAGTGTTTGTGAAAAATCCCTTTAACCATGTTAAAGTATTGTTCAGTAAGAATTGGAAATACATATAGAATTATAAAGCTGCACAAATTTTAATTTTTATTGTCATATTATTATTGATATTATTACAGTTTCTATAATTTCAAAAGACTCTCTAAATCAAATCTTTTGGTAAAGTAGAACTGGATAAATTTAAAAAAAAGAAATAGTGATGTGTAGCTGAGACCAATAACAGTTGAAACTAGAGGAAAACTATAGCACAACATAGTTTGAGGACCCATGACCGGATGATAGCAGTTAGACATTGGCCAACAAATGACATAAGGCTAGGAAAGAAAAGGTTTTCCTGTCAAAAATTTACAAGTTAGTAGACTACCACTGCATGTTCAGTTAGGGAAGCCTTGGGGACATACTGGCCTGATAGCATTTTGACTTCTAATGCTGGTGTGCCCTCTTCCTTTTTTTAAAACCAATTTTACAGGGAATTGGAATACTTAATTCCAACAAAGATGAACAAAGGGGCAGGGGTAGGGATCCAGAGCTCTACTTACTTGTCTTTTACTTCTTTCCTCCCCCGAAATGATCCTCTCACATACCTTCTTAACACAAAGAAAGAAACACAATGTGAAAAATCTGATTTAGGACTTTGCATCTGCCTCTTTCACATAATTGTAATTCTGTGTTTTTCTTAATTTGTTTTGCTCCTTCTCTAACCTTCCTCTTTATATTTCCTTCTTTCCATCTACCCTCTATTCTCATTTTCTTTTATACTTTTCATTTTCTGATTTTCATCAACAAAAATGTTTATCCCCTTCTAAGTAGAGAAGGAATGGTAGAAGGAAAGTTGCCGGGAAGAGTTTGAGTAACTGATTTGCATATACCTGCATTAGTATAGTGATAGTTGTGACGATGTTTTCAATGCAAGGATAAGTCAGTAACTAATACTGATCTTGCAAAGCACAGAACCTTTGATAAATATTACTGTAACTGCAGCCATCAGAGAGAGGGGGAGAGAATACTCTGGGGAGGAGAAAGTTATGGAGAAATTTAGTTGACCTGGCCTGATCAGATACATCTCTCTGTCCTGAGTGTCACATTTCAGGGATAACCTCTTGGAGATTTTGCGTTTTGTTTCAATGAAGAAGTACTATTGGGAACCAGCAGTTAGCTTATGCTATGTCGCTGGACTCCCACGTAGTCGACCGCGGTTCGCGTCCTGGACCCGGTGGCTTAAAACTCACGCCGGGCGCATGTGCGTGCGTGCCCAAGATCCCGAAAGGAGAATGGAGGAGAAGGGATTGTGGCGTGACCATCCCCCCTGGGGGGTGATTTCTCGCTTTTTGTCTCTATCTCTCTGTCTGTCTGGCGAGCACACGCGCCCTATAGCGAAAATATCTCAAAAAAAAAAAAAAAAAAAAAAAAAAAAAAAAAGAAGTGCTATTAACAGACCTGAGAATCTTGTAAAACTACCACACAAGTAATAGTTGGAGATCACATAGTTATAATGTCAAAGATTATGGAGCCATAAGTTCTGGTTATTACTAATTTTTTAGTGGTGTGAACTGAGCTATCACACATGACCTTTTCTGAATTGTGGGTTTTTCAACTACACAATCATAGTTATAATAAATGCCTAGCTACCTACCTGGCAGGGTGGTTGTGAGAGTGAAACGAGATGACATATATGCAATGAACATGAGAAGACTTCAAAAGTTCATGGAAAGTGGAATGAAAGCATGACTTTATCTTGGTATAAAAAAGTGGGAATCCATGCATAGTTTTTTCATGCTACACAACCTCCATCAACTTCTTGAAGACTCCCTTGGATATTATTATTAATATCTATTTTTATCAGGCTCCCTAGTTTGCCAAGTCCTGTAAAACTCAATGTTCTTTACCTAAAACCCCTGATCTCTCTTCTCACAGATGTGTCAAATAAGACACATTTTTTGGTCATGAGCCATCATCTCCTTTAAGTATGTTCCCCATTCTCTCACCCTTTACTCACACTTGTCTGTGTAAACTCCAGCCAAGCCCAGGTCTGCAGCAGTCACTCTAGAGCAGCCTTGGGCTATTCCTGAGTTAGTGACTCCAGGGGAATCCTAAATTATGGGTTTGTCCATGCAAGTCATTCCAGAGAAGCCCTGGGCAGTGTCTGTGTCAGTCATTCCAAAGACTCTCTCCCTGTGCTTATCTCAGTCCATATTGCTAGTAAACTCTGAGTCATGCCTTTGTGACATTCTCAGAGAAGCTTTGTCCAAGGGCTGTGTCAGTCACCCCAGGTAAATCCTAGGATGTGGCTGGTTCAGTTCTTATAAAGGAGCTCTGAACTGTGTAGCATTTATGACACCAGAGAAGAGCTCTAACTTGGCCCATGTCAATCCCCTAGAGGACTCCTGGTTGGTCTCAGGCCTATTTCATTCCCTACAGTACACTGTACAGAAGTGATCCCCTCAATGCTTCATCTTCTTCAGTGAAGTCATAGAATCACTTTCTGATAGGTATAGTTTTGGGGAATTCCCCAAAGTATGAAAATTCATGAAGACCCTGTAATCCTACAATTGGAGGGAGGTCTTTGTTGAAGCTACACTTTTTTCTGCATTTTTGAGTCTGTAAGAGCAAGAGAACAAAACCCAGTGGTGCATCTAGCTTCTAAGGATTGTATTCAAGAGAGATTGAAGGCATCTGCCAGTATTCCTTGATATTGTTGTGTACTCTTGGTTTTCATCAGGCTAGTTTTTAGGAGTGTTTATGACCTGGACTCAGGAGAAGTCTTTAGAACCATTAATCACTGTTTAAACCAACAGACAATTGCTGCTGGAATATTAATAAAAGACAATAAGCAGTTGATCAGGGATGCACTCCACTAGGGAGGTTATTAACTTTAGGTTAAGATGAGGAGAGTTTGACCAATAGTCTCAAAATTTTAACCCTTCTGGAATAAGAGTTGAAGTTGTGAGAGGAAGGTGAAGTCAATTTTTTCGGATATAATTTTCTCCTTATGATAAGGGTTTCATTCAAAGATTCAATGGAGAGCTGAACATTTCTCACAGTGCTTTTGAAACAGACATTTGGTTATATGTTTCTGAAAGTAGTAACCATATCTGACTTTCTCGCTATTGTTTGCTTAGTATCTAGCACAGTACTTACACATTTGCGCTTTAATTTTTCCATGATATTTAAAATTGATCTTCTGTCTCACTCCTACCTGGACAACTTGAGATTTTTATTTTTTTATTTTTTTTATTTTTTTTTATTTTTTTATTTTTTTATTTTATTTTATTTTATTTTATTTTTCTCAGATTAATTAAATTCATTTTACATAAAGTTCCCATTATGATGTATACAATATACATATATGTATATAGTTTTCAACAGAGAACTCTACTTTTTATGGTGTTAACTGATTCCTCCTTTTGCCCCCCACGCCTACTTTCTACCACCCTCTCCTGACCACCCACTCCCCTCCCTTACAGGCTCTGGCATCCACATTTATCCTTTCCGCTATCATATCATTGGATCTTTCTCCTTCTGCCAGAGTGCCGATAATGTTATCATTATTTTTTTTTTCATTGGACATCTTTACAGTGTACAGCATGGTCCCTTCCAGCATGAGTATAGTTAACATTAGCCAAGACAATGATACCCCCACATACATCATCTTCAACAGACCACCCTTCACCCCTGTGTCCATCAAACGTGATGATCGTTCCCTGAACCGCCCTCCATCATTCATTCCCATTACCTCTCCCGTGCTGTCTCCAGCATCCGCAGTTGCCATCCCTGCGACCATACCCTCCAGATCTTTCATCCTTTTTTTTTTTTTTTTTTTTCCTTTTTCAATTATGAGCTCATAAAGTTTTCCACAATAGGAAACACAGGTTCTATTCAGGGTTGGGTCAAGGGTGGGTCTCGTGCAGCTCCGCAGTTGTAGGTGAGTCTCTATGGAGTACAGTTTCAGGAACGCAGTTCTGGTAGGCAGAGACGGTTATCAGCTGATGCAGCACAGCATCCATCCTGTGATTACCGAGGATGGTGTTGTGGGGATCTGCAGCGTGAGTCATCCTCGAGTATCTGGCTTCCTTAAGAATGGTAGAATAGTTCTTATTTTTCCCTGAGGTAATGCAGGGCTGGTACCATCGCCTTCTCACTGCCCATAGGCAGCGAAAATCCTCCTATACCATACATTTCTCAATTGGTTTAAGACATCCAAGGTTTCCTTCTTCTGCTTATATTTGCAAGATCTTAATCCTTGTTTTCGGCTTCAGTTTGCTGCTCGCAACCGTCGGTCACGTGCAGGCCCGGCGGTCACGGGCAGGCTCGTTGGCCACGCCTGGGCGCAGGCCCGGCAGCCATGCGCGGGCCCGGCGGCCACGCGTGGGCGCATGCCCGGCGACCACGCACAGGCCCGGCGATCACACACAGGCCCGGCGGCCACGCACGGGCACAGGCCCGGCGGCCACACACAGGACCGGCGGCCATGCTCAGACCTGGTGGCCACTCGCCAACCTGGAGGTCATGCACAGGCCCGGTGGCCACTCGCAGGCCTGGGAGCCACACGCAGGCCCGGCGTGCGCCGGCCCAGTGACCACGCTCCGGCCCGGGAGCCATGTGTAGGCGCAGGCCCGGCGGCCATGCACAGGAGCGGGCCCGGCAGCCACACTCAGACCCGGCAGCCACTCGCCAGTCTGGGGGCCATGCGTGTGCCCAGCGGCCACTCGCAGACCCAGCGGCCATGCGCTGACCCGGCGGTCACGTGTAGGCCAGACCGCCACACGTCAGCCCCAAGCGCGCGCAACCACGCTCAGGCCCGGCGGCCACGCGCGGGCCCAGCGGGCACACACCAGCCCCCGAGCACGCGAATGCGCGCGGGACCCAGCGCCACCTCCGGTTCGCCTGCCTGGTCAGAGTGCTGCCAGGCAGCGTCGGCGCCGAGCGCGGGACACACCCAGCGCCGGAGGGGCAGCAGGGGCTGGGCGGCCTCGACTGCGGAACGCGAAGCAGAGGCGCCAAGTGCCCAGAGTCGGGCAGCCCCGGTCCCGCGCAGGCCCAGAGGCGGGCGGCCCAGCGCGCTGGCCCCGGTCCCGCGCGCCCAGAGGCGGGCAGCCCCGGTCCCGCGCGGGCCCAGAGGCGGGCGGCCCCGGTCCCGCGCAGGCCCAGAGGCGAGAGGCCCAGCGCGCCGGCCCCGGTCCCACGCAGGCCCAGAGGCGGGCGGCCCTGGTCCCGCGCGGGCCCAGAGGCCGGCGGCCCCGCGCGCTGGCCGCGGGCCCAGAGGCGGGCGGCCCCGGTCCTGCGCGGGCCCAGAGGCGGGCCGCCTAGCGCGCCGGCCCCGGTCCCGCGTGCGCCCAGAGGCGGGCGGCCCCGGTCCCGCGTGGGCCCAGAGGCGGACGGCCCCGGTACCGCGCAGGCCCAGGGGCGAGAGGCCCAGCGCGCCGGCCCCGGTCCCACGCAGGCCCAGAGGCGGGCGGCCCCGGTCCCGCGCGGGCCCAGAGGCCGGCGGCCCCGCGCGCTGGCCGCGGGCCCAGAGGCGGGCGGCCCCGGTCCCGCGCAGGCCCAGAGGCCAGATTTTTAGTTTTCATTGATTAGGATGGGGTGTTCATCTTGCACTTTGCTCTGTGAAAATACTCCACATTCCCAGCAAAAGTGATAGAGAAGAGACTTAGTAGATGAGAAAGAGTTGCTGTTTATTGTTCCCCCTGATAATCCTTTTCTTTGTATAGTATATACTCTTAAGCCCCTCGTATCTCCCATGCTTACTTCATGTGACAACCAAAGGTAGTGTGAGAGTAAATATGGCTAACTGATTGCCATTCTTTCTCTCCTCCTCTTCCTCTCCCCTAGTCCAGCTCACCACATTTGAAAAAGGAACAGTTACATGACAAGCTTCAGTGAACAGATGCATAGGATCGACTTTGATTGCATGTTCAGTCCTTGAACAAATATTTATTGAACTTCTAATGTGGACCAAGCACTAGAGATTTAGTAGTACATTTATAGACATTGCTTCTGTCTCATAGAATATACAGATCAAAGGGGAACACAAATATCAAAGAACCATAAAAACATTTTGAAGTTAAAACTGTGATAAACATATAACTAGAGGAAAATGCTGTAGCTACAAAGATAGCACCACTATTTCTGCTTTCCCTGGTCATAAACTATGAGCACGAGGGACTTGGATAATAACTTGGTTAAGTTATGAGCTGCAACTTCAAAGCTTCAGCCATGTTTTCAGATGGCTAAAAGAGAAGCATTTGAGTGACAAATCAATCATCATTAGCTACTTCCTCAGTTCCAACAATTCTGAAGGTAGGTATTATAGAAGTAGGAGATGAAGAGAAAGAACTATCATGGCACTATTTAAAGTTGTGGTTCTGTTCATTAAGAAAAAGAAATATAACTTAAAAATGATTAATTAAATAAGAAAATATTTTTAACCATAGTTTTAGATAATTAATGTATATTCCTGGAAGATGATTTTGAATATTTGTGTTTCAAATTATTCATGAAACAGTATGGTGAAGAATAGATTTATCAACAATTCACATCCATGGGTAGATGTTGAACTTGGAGAGGTCATCATACATGTGTGTTCTAGGTGTAGGGTTTCAGTGGTCATTTTTAAATGTTCTGGTCAGTGGCTTTGTAGTTTTTTTTCTTGACTCCAACATTCAGATGATGGAAAGTACTTCTGAAGAGAGGACTGTGCTAGACACTGTAGTAATTCCTTCTCATTCCTCGAATCACTTTTGATGACTCTGCGCACCCTTCTTCATCTTTCTATAAGCCTTACTTAAAAAAAAAAGTACTTAATTAATTAATTTAGTTTTCTGCTATAGAGTGTGTGTGTGCTTGCCAGAGAGAAACAGAGAGATAGGGAAAGTGATAAATCATTTTCCTGGGGCAATGACCCTGCCATAATCACTTCTCTACCATTCTCCACTCAGAATTCTGGGCATGCATGCACAGGCACCTGGTGTGTTTTTCAGCCACCAGGCCTGGGACCCAGACAAAGGAGTTGGCTATGTAGGATCCAGCACCTCAACCACCATGTTATGCTGGCTCTAAGCCTTACTTTTTAGAAGGAAGTTTTATCAAGGTAATAAACCATACATCACCTCCAAAAGTTTCCCTATGTTTATGTGTGTGTGTTTATGGCAGAAACATTTATCATAAGCTTTTTTTGCAAGTCTTCTAAGAGCTTGCACTTAAGACCCTTTGAAGACTCCTTGGGCACTGGGGATCTCTTTAGGAGAGAGAGAGAGAGGCCTGGAAGTCTTATTTCCACTCTGGGGGGGGTGAGTATAAAATCCTACTTCCTATGTCCTAATGCAGAATAAACTCTGACATTTATTTATACTCCAGAGTTCCTTCCTGGATCAGGCTGAGCCTGGGATCTCACTTGAAATTGCCACCTGTTAAATTAAACTATTTTGGTCTAAAATGGCCGCTATACTCCCACATTTGGATTCTTATGGATAAACTTTAATCGTACATGTTAGGCTGTTTTTCGGAGCTGGTTACAGTCAATCATAGGGATCTGCCTTTTAAACTGTGTTAATGCAGACAAACTTCAGTGCGTAACCAACCTGAATAGTTTCCCTATCTCATGTCTTCACTTTCGTTTTCGTAAGTCATATTCCCATTCCTGTACGTGTCACTTTCCTTTTCCAGAACTTAAATACTGAGTTGACCATGAAGCTAGCTGGAGTTGTCCAGAAGTCCAGGGCCAACTGTCCTATTTAAATCATGTTAAGATTTACTCTATTAAAACTCTATTAAATTGGCTGGTTTATTTTTCTTTTAACACACCTTTCCTTAGTTTCTTCTCTATTGCTACTCTACTTTTCCCACTCAATTAATGGTTCCTTCTTTTAAATTGATTTCACTTGACTTCTTGGCTCTCTATCTTCTGGGAGAACCAGCTTGTGATGAAATCCTTTGGTTGTGAGGCAAGTCCAAATTCTGTCAGCTGTGTACAGAAAACTATTTCAGTGCTCTTTTCTCTCCACTGAACTTTCTAAAAGTCACTCCAGGAGCTAGAATTCAGTGACCCCAAAGAAGAAGATCATTGAGTTTCATCGCAATTGAATTGGAAAAGAGGCAGAAAGGAATCTCAGATATGAGATTGATTGTAGCTGAATCAATAAACTTTAGTCTTCCTTCTTAATGTTTATAGGATACACTTTCTGAGGGCTAGAGCTTTGTGGAAGGTCCGACTAAGGGCATTCTTCACCTCATTATTTCTCAGGCTGTAGATGATGGGATTCAACATGGGAGTCACAACCGTGTAGGACAATGATAGCAGCTTCTTGCTCTCAGGAGAGTTATTTGATTTAGGCCGAAAATAAGTAAGGCTCAAAGAGACATAGAAAAGGGAGACCACAAGGAGGTGGGAGGAACAAGTAGAGAAGGCTTTGTTCTTCCCTTTAGCTGAAGGAATCTTAAGGATGGCAGCAGCAATGCGCGTGTAGGAGCACAGGATCAGCAAGCAGGGTATCATGACAAACAGAATAGTTCCAATGATGGCATAGATCTCAAACAATGCTGTGTCTGCACAGACCAGCCTCAGCACAGGGGGACTGTCACAGAAGAAGTGGTTCACCTTGTTGTTGCCACAGAATGGAAAACTGAAGAGCCATGTAGTCTGCACAATACCTACTGGGAAGCCTGGAAACCAGGAGATAGCAACCAGTTTGACACATGTCCTTTGGTTCATGATGACCGGGTAATGCAAGGGACTGCAGATGGCTACATAGCGGTCATATGCCATGGTGGCCAGAAGGAAGCATTCAGTCACCCCAAAGAAGAAAAAGAAATACATCTGAATGGCACAGTCAAGGAAAGAGATGGTTGTATCCTGAGCAAGCAGGGTCCCCAGCATTTTGGGCACAATGGCTAGACTGAAGCCAATCTCTAAGAAGGACAAGTTCCTGAGGAAGAAGTACATGGGAGTGTGCAGCATGGGGTCAGCCAGGGTGACCAGAATGATGAGGCTGTTTCCCATGAGGGTGACCAAGTAGATGATTAGAAATGTCAGGAAGAGTAGTGACTGTATTTCAGTAGGTAGGGAAGAGAAGCTCATGAGGATAAACTCGCTTACTCTTGTCCAGTTCCCTGTAGCCATAAGTATGAGTCATAAATTCCCAGCTGTGGTCTTGGAGCTCTGTCCAGTCTTCATTGCAAGAGTCCGATTCTGGATTTGTTTTTTATATTCCTTCTTAATGACAGGAAAAGGGGTAAGGTCGCGATCTTGGTAGGAAGAAGAAAGGCGTTGTGTTATCTAAGAAGAAAGACACAAGGAACAATAGCTAGAACCTAAGCCCTGAGCTATGCCTGGGTCAGCTAATGGAGGAGAAGATGGTTTTCTATTCAGACATTAACATATACAGAAAATCCATGTAAAGTCAGAATCAAATGTGTCCAACAAAAGACACATTTTTGGAGATAGTAAAGTTCCTAAATACATTTAAATTTTTGATAAATGCGCTCAATGTTTATGAACTTGTTAGAGAATGCATGTATGTGAAGTTATCAGAACGTTAAAAAATATAATTAGAATGTAGAATAATGCATGTAAATAATTTTTCTAGTATTCAAGTATTCTTTCTTGCCTGGTTAGAGGATATGAAAAATGAGTGAGGGTCTAGAAGGTACCGAAGACAGTTTATATATACATATACATACACACACACACACACTTATATATGTGTGTGTGTGTGTGTATATATATATATAGAAGCTGAGAACAGCAATTAAGTGGCAGATCTTGAATCCAAACCACATCTGCTGGATTCTAAATTTCTTCTGATTTCTGCTAAACCATGTTTTACTGGACTGTTTTGCCTTGTTCTGAGGACTAATTAATGCCTTATGGAATTAGAATTGAAATTTTGCAAAATTGCACTAGACAGAAGAAAAGTTAGTAAAGAGAACCACCATTATTTACCCCTGGATTTAGCTGGGTCTTAATTTTGCATTATTTGTTTCCAAATTGAAGTTGATCATCAAGAGGTTCCTTTTGTCTTATCTTGATAATCTATATATATTGAATTCTAACATAGAAATTGTCAGATGTCATAGGAAAATGAAATAGGCTGAAAGGCTGTTCACATCGGGAAAAACCATTTTGTATGCTGTGAAGATGTACAGTAATTAAATGTAAATAAAAAGTAAAATATAAAAGTAAATAAATACATAAATAAGAATGAATTGGATATAGTTAGGAACTATAAGTAAATGAATTGAATATAGTTAGTGAACTATATGTAAGAAAATTAAAGGTTTTATAATAAAAGTAAAACATTTAAAGATCAACCAAAACCAGAATTGACACAAAATAAAAGGCAAAGAAGAATGTGGTCATTGTTTTGAACATGTCAGAACAATAGACTTTTATTTCATGCTAAGGAATTTGGACTTTATTCTATAGATAAAGAGATTCACCTTAATAGTTGAAGCAATGGAGTGTCATTGTCTTAAATGCAAGGTAGAAAGATCAGTAAGACATTGTGAGAATGGGTCGTATAGGGTGTGATTAGGGGAAGAATGAAAGCTGTATGTCTGGGGTCAAGGGGACCAGGTGATATGTTCATCATTTATATCAGTTTTTGCTCACTTTCCATTTTAAAGAAGCAAGCCTATTGAAAAGAGGCTAAATATTAGTCAGATCCCAGTGAACAAGTTGCATTTCAAAGATACATTTAAAATTCTAAAGCACTGGGTCCAGCAGGTGGCATGGAGGTTAAGGCACTGGATCCTACATGGTTTGAATCCCAGACTGGGCAGCTTGAAATCACGCCAGGTGTGTGTGCGTGCGTGCAAGCCCAAAGTCCTGAGAGGAGACTGGAAGAGAAGGGATTGCAGCGTGGTCATCCCCCCACCCCCAGGGGGTGATGTCTCACTTTCCCTCTCTCTCTATGTCTATCTCTGGTAAGCTCACCTGCCCTGTAGCAAAAACAAACAAACAAAACTCTAAAGCATTTATGAAGGAAATGCAAATCATTCTTACAAAAGAAGTATAATCAAATTGATCTAAGATTTTTTTTTTAAGCACTAAAAATTAAATAAAGCAATATCTAAAGTTTTGAGCTCAGCTTCAGAAAAACAAATACAAGTTTAAAAGAAGAATAAAAGAACCATTGACTCAGGAAACATAAAATCAACTAGAAACTCTCTTACCATCCTTTGTCCTTCAGACTGAGTAAACAGAAAATCATGGGAGATATGAAGATACAACAGTTTAGATTAATGAGATGACTCTAAGACATCAGAACAGTTTTTTTTTTTTTTTTTTTTTTTTTTTTTTTTCCCTTTCTAACAGGAGTCTGAGAGAAACAGGAACAGCATCAAGTTGTGTTTGGTGCTCTCAATAAAGCTTTATATAATTGTAACTATTGAATAAGTAGCTATAAAATGAGTCTTAGTTCAGAAAAGGCTTCTGTCTGTGTGGGGGAAGCCATGATTGTTAAATGTAAAGACTGGAGCACAATAATAGAAACTTCAAAAACTTACTTAGTTAATTAGAACAAAAGTTTGAGAAATACATGTAAATACTGGGAGAAATTATGAGAAGATAATAATTTTATTTACAAGAAATAAAAGCCAATTTAATAGGCATTCCAGAATGATAGAATAAAAGCGAGGAACAAGAAATGACATTCAGAGAAGTACCAGAGAACAAATAAACATCAATAAATATCTTTGGGGCAAGTGGGAAGGGGAAAATAAGTGTTATATTCTCACTTTATCACAATATATCCATTTTGAATAATGATTTAAATGTAAAAATAAAGATGTAATTGAATTTAAAGAAAACTTACTTAAATATTTAATATCACTTTAATATTGACTTTAGCATTATGAAGATCTTTCTAAATATGCATTGTAAAGCTGAACCCAGAAAAAGTTTCAATGATTTGACAATATAACAATTAAGTAAGTATGGCATAAAACCTTAAAATAGAAACTAAAATACAAATTACAAATAGGGACACTATCTATAAGTTAATGTCAAGAGATTCTTACAGATTATGTAAGAGAAAATTAGATAAAGGTATATTCAACTCATAAAATCAGAAATTAAGTGGCTAAGAATATGAAAATAACTTAAAGTCATCAGAAAGCAAACCCAAGTTTTTAAAAAGCAGGTGATTTTGTTCTAAAATTTAACATATATTTGTTTTGGGTATAAGTGAAAGAACATAAACATCCAAACTCTGTGAGTGCAGAAAATAGGCGAATTTCACAGTACGTATCAGAGATTTCAAACTAACAAGTCTTCTTCTACAATTGAAGATAATTTGCAAATTTGGGCTATTAGAATGCTCCTCCCAGTTTCATTTAAATAGAGTAGTTTAAGAGAATAAACAATAGAAGACACTCTGAATATATAAGAATAGCAGATTGGGGCTGGTTCTATATAGTGCACTGATTAAGGAAGCCAGATTCCACATGGCAACCACAGTTAAAATCCTGGCCCTAGTGACTTGAAACCCACACCAGGTACTTGTGCACATACATCCAAGTTCTGCCAGGGAGGAAAGGTGAAGGGGAAAAGATTGGGGTGTGACCATACTTCATTGGGGTGGGGCGGGAGTGCTCTCTCTCTGACTCTGTGGTGAGAGCTATGTGCCCTGCAGTGATAAAAATATAATAGTTGGTTAACTAAATTGTGTTGTACCTGTACTGTGAGATGCTATGCAGTAATTTTAAAGTATATTATACAAGATTATTAAATGGAATAAGAAAATATTCAGTATGTTTTGCTAAATGGACAAAATAGGCTACAAAATAATACAGTCATTGTAAGTCATTATAAAATGAAAATTTGTATGTACACACACAGAGAAAGCCTTTAGTTCTTTTCTTTTAATATTTGAGTGGTGCAATTACAAGTGTTTCAAGTTTCTTCTTTGCATTTTGTATTTTTTACAGTATCCACAGCAAATGTATTAATTTTTACTGAGAAGAAAAATGATTAGATTCTTTTATTAAAAGTTCATGTTGTTTTTTTTTTTTCCCCATAGGTTGCATGCTCTCACTGAAGAGAGATAGAGATAGAGACAGAGAGAGGGTAAGTGAGGAATCACCCCTCCAGGAGGGTGGTCATGCTGCCCACCCTTCTCTGGGATTTTGAGTATGTGTGCACACATGCCCAGCATAATTTTCAAGCTGTTGAATCCCGGACTTGAACTGGAATCAGTCTTGTGGGAATCCAGAGCCTTAACCACTATGCCACCTGCTGGATCCTGCTTAAATATTTTAAGAATAAAATACTGATGACACAAAACAACCCACAAACAAAAAGGAAAAATAAATGACAAATTTTGAAAAAATGTGTGATAGTGACAACAAACAATAAGAATTGTTTCCTACTTGTCATATAATGAGTCATTTAAGTCATTTTAAAAAAGATGACATCTCCTCAAATAAAAATAGGCACAGAATTCAAAGATTAATTAACCAAGTGCATAGAACCAGTAAGCATACAAAAATCATTCTATTTTGGTAGTAATAAAATAATAATTGAGTCAACATAGAGATTAATTTGTTTTAAATTTGAAATATTTATAAATACAACATGGAGTGCTAGTAAGGAATGATATAGTAGATGATATTGTATTTAAACTGTATAAATTAGTATAACTTCTCTAAAAATAAATTTGGTCGAATTATATGAAGATCCTTTGATGTTCATACATTTTGAAGGAAGAAACCTTCCTGGTGAAAGAGATGAAGGCAATAATTTTATTATATATGTAAGTTTGGTCAATGTCAGTCATTGCAGTGACAAAGTAAAAAATGAACAGTAATAGAAAAGAATGAAGGGTTCAGTTATGAAGCATATATTTAAGCAAATGTCTGTAATCCTTAAAGTAATTTTTGAATAACGTTTAACTCTGTTGTGTAATTATTACCATATAACAGTAGATGAAAAATTAAGAATACAACACTACTCACACGTGATAAATTCTCAATTTTAAAAATATATGCTATATACGGGGCTGGCAAGTGGCGTGGTGGTTAAAGGCGCTGGACTCCCACATGGCCGACCACGGTTCAAGTCTCGGACCTGGTGGCTTGCTTTCTCACTTCCTCTCTCTCTCTCTCTCTCTCTGTCTCTCTCTGATCAAACTGAAAAATAATAATGATGTAATAATAAATAAAAGTTAAATAAAATAATTCTTAAAAAAAATATATGCTATATAAAAAAATTGAAAGGGCCTATGTGAAATTTAAAAGCGATCTACTTCAAGTGGTAAAAGAAGGGAATATTTCATTATTTTATTTTTCTAGATTTCCATACTTCAATACAGTGAACAAAACTTGTTACATATTAGCAATAAGAACATAAATATTAAAATGATGATTAGAGGGACCCGCAGATGGTGCAATGGTTACATTGCTGGACTCACACATTGCAGACTGTGGTTCGAGCCCTGGACCTGGATTCTAGAAACTCACATGGGTGCATGTGTGTGCGTGCCCAGAATCCCAAGAGGAGAATGGAGGAGAAGGGGTTGCATCATGGCCATCCTCTCAGGGGTGATTTTTCATTTTCTGTCTTTCTGTCTCCCTGGCCAAGTGCATGTGCCCTATAGCAAAAATCTCTCTTTAAAAAAAAATGTATCTTAATAATGATGAATCTGGCATTTATTTATTTATTTATTTTTGCTATGTAATGCATATTCTTGCCAGAGAGAGATAGAAAGAAAAGGAAAGTGAGAAATATCCCCTAGGTACCAACTCCAATTCTCCCAGGTCCCACGTCTGACAGTATTTTCCTTTAAGGAACTATCTAAAGGTGAAGTCCTGAGAGTTATGTAAACAGAGTACTCCCTGGAGCTTTAAGGGCCCTCAACTTCATTACCTTTCCATCCTCTGAGACACCCTAGGGCCATTTGTGTTAAAATTGAAATCACAGACTAAAGTTTCTAAAGCACACCTACCTCTCAAAGATAAAATCAATACCATTCAAAATGGCATCAGTAGATATATTCTCAGGGGTTCACAAATTATCAAACTTGTTTCTTTGTTTATATAGTGATTAAATAGGAATGAAAATGAGCAGATATTGGATGATGCTTTCTCAGCAATGCAACTTGATTTTGGGGATTGCACTTTCATTTCAGTTTATGATTATTGGATACTGCATAACCACCTTTAAGTACTGGAATTTAATATAGTTGGAACACTGCTCTAATATCAACATGGTCCTAAATCTTTTTTATATTAAAGTTGTGTGTTTTTTTTTATTAGAAATAAAAATAAAAGCTTTTCTATTATGGGGATAATTCACAAAAGACAGTTTTGTTGAAAGAGAATTTAGTTTCTTTTCTCTCTCTCTCTCTCCTGCTCTTTTTTTCTTTCTTTCCTTTTTTTTTATTTTTAAAGTTTTTTGCAATAGTGTATGTATGCTCCCTGGAGAGAAACAGAGAGAGACGGTGAGAGGGAGAGTGAGAAATCCCCCATCTCTGAGGTGGGGGAGGAGTGACCGTGCTGCAATCCCTTCTCCTCCATTCTTCTCCTGAGATTTTGGACATATATGCACACATGCCCAGTGTGATTTTCATGTCACTGGGTCTGGGACTCAAACTGATATATTCATGTTATCAGAAGACCAAGAAGTATAAGAGAAAAAATGGTGGAAGAACTGAGTTATCAGATGGCAGTATAAATATGTGAGATTCAAAGAAATGATCTGAAGTTGTCAGTTCTCCAGTTATAGTCCAAGTGGCAACTTAATGCCAGCTAAATATCATTCATCATATTAAGTACATGGTATTTATTTGATTATTACTATTTTATTGGGTCATGGCTTGGCGTTACATTATTTTTAGTTAAATTTTGGTTTCATAGCACATATAACTCTAGCTCATTATAATAAATAGATGTTCTATCGTATAAATATGCCATGATTTATATAACTATATCTATATTAATGGACATTTAAGCTGTTGCCTATGATTAGACATTACTACAATTCCACAATGAACATTTTTAAACACATATCTTTGTTCTTCTATCAAATGTATCTGAAGGATTGGTTTCCTGAGACCTAATTGCTGAGTCTAATTATATATTCTTTTAAAATATCAATAGATATTGTCAATTTCCACATTAAAAATTGCATTAAATTACATGCCCATCAAAATTGCATGAAAATAGGAACCAGCAGATGGCATAATGGCGATGTCACTGGACTCCCATGTAGTTGCCATTCAAGTCTTGAACCCAGTGGCTTAAACTCATGTCAGGCATGTGTGTGTGAGTGCCCAAGATCCCTAGAGGAGAATGGAGGAGAAGAGATTGTGGCGTGGCCATCCCTCTGGGGAGTGATTTCTTGCATTCTGTCTCTTCCCATCTTTCTGGACAGCACATGCCCCCTATAGCAAAAACCTCTCCAAAAAAAAAAAAAATTACATGAAAATGCCTATTTGTATCACACATGTGTTTTATACAAGGCAAGTAAGTCTCTTCCCTTATGACTTCTGATTTTTGAGTTAATATGTAAAGGCCTATGTTGTTAAAAGTTATACTTTATTTTTTATTTTTATTTTTAAAATGAAATGAAATTAAAAAATAATTATTTATTTTATTTTATTTGTTATTATTATTTTTTTAAAAATTGACCAGAGAGAGACAGAGAGAAAGAGAAGTGGAACGTGAGAAAGCAAGTCACTGGATCTGGAATTAGAACCATGGTCAGCCATGTGGAAGTCCAGCACCTTAACCCATGCCATTTGCCAGCCCCAAAATGTTTGGTTTTTGAAAAACACCCATGTTTACCTCTAAGATTTTCATAGCTTACTTACATGTATGACATCATTTACCTATTTACATTTTTGGAATTAATTTTGGTGATAGGAGTAGGTTAGGGATCCACTTTAGTATTTTTCCCCAAAATATTCAAATAGCACCATTTATAGGAAAATTTTCCATCAGTTTTAAATATTTTTTTAATTGCCAGAGGGCACATGTTCTCACCAGACAGAGAGATAGAGAGATGGGCATGATCTCACAATTCCCTCCCCATTTTTCGATCCTGTTGGCATGCTGGAACACACACACATGTGACTAGTATGTTTTCTAAGTCGCAAGGACCAATATTCAAACTGCAGTTGGCCATGTTGATCTGGAATAGAATTTTTGAGTGATTATATTAATTTATGCTCCCATATGCAATGTAAATTGCTCCACATCCTCAAGTCATTTTACCGTTTTTGATGAGGACCAGTGGCATTTCACTGTGGCTTTAATTCACATACCCTGGTGGCTAATTATGCTGTGCGCCTCTTCTTGTACTAACTAAATATTTGTTTTTCCTATATTGAAAATTTGTGTTCTTCTGCCCATTGCTAAAACTGGAGTTTTCTGACTTTTATAAAATTAAACTTTAGAAATTTTTTAATATATTCTGGGCATCATGTCTATAGTTTATGTCGTTATTGAAATAATATTTGTAGAAATGGAGATAAATGTTTAAAAAAGTGGTAAAATGTTAATAATTGGAGAAGTTGGGGAGAGAATGTATTAGGTCATCAGGAAAGTCGTGACATATGGAAAAATATGTCATGACTTTCCTGATGACCTAATAGAAGGGTTTTTTGTACTATTCTTTCAGTTTCCTTGAAAAACTAGTTATTTCAAAATGAAGTGACTAACAAAAATGTACTAAGTATAAGATTTACACATGTATTTTGATGAATGACTCTTAGTAATTTTAATTTTTTATTTATATTTAATTGTTGTACATCTCTATAGCACACAATATAGCTGTTCAAAGTATGCATACAGTACGTGACAATCAAATAAAAGGATGTTGCCATATACATCATTTTCAACAGGGAACTTTACATTGCTATGTCTGTTAAGTATTTCTTCTCTGAGCCCCTCTCATCCACCCTCTCCTCTCCACCCCTCTCCCATGCAGTCTCCCTACTATTGTATCTTTAAATCTTTCAATTTCTGCCAAAGAGTGCAGATATTCAGTATATAAAACAAAGTGACAGAAAAATCAGTAAAGATGTGATTTCCTTTTTCTATAGGGCACATGCACTCACTGGAGAAAGAGAAATAAAAAAAAAAGAGGGAAAGTAGGAAATCCCTCTCCTAGGGGGATGACTGCACCCAAATCCCTTCTCCTCTATTCTTCTCGGGATTTTGGGCATGCACACACATGTGACTGGAGTGATTTTTTAAGCCACTGGGTGTGGAACTTGAACTACAGTAAGCCATGTGGGAATCCAGTGCTTTAACCACCATGCCATCTGCTGGCCCAAGAGAAGAAGATTTTAACTATACAATTAATTAACTGAACCAAATAGGATATTCTACCCAATTGGGTTTTGTGAGAGTGTCCATGTTCAATTTGCTCTTTCTCTTGTGCTGGTCATTCAGGAGCTGCCACTCCTGAAATAGTGCGGCTTTTGCCAGAAGCTCTCATTTAGGACCC
Source organism: Tupaia tana (assembly GCA_026018925.1). Lineage (NCBI taxonomy): Eukaryota > Metazoa > Chordata > Mammalia > Scandentia > Tupaiidae > Tupaia > Tupaia tana. The sequence continues at coordinate 24,481,931 of JAKSZU010000012.1, forward strand.
TGGTCTCCACTTTCACCACACAACCAGCTCAGCTTCAAGTGTTTTGTTTAGCTTTTTATTTTGTTTCCTCTTTGCAGCTGATTTGCACTTTGGTTTTCAGCGTCTCATCTGGACAGTTTAGGATTCTCCGAATGTATAATAGATTTCTTGAACAATGTCAGTTGTATGACATCTACCAAAACTCAGATACTTTACAATCTCAGTCCTCAGCTTTGATTCATAACCAGAGGTCGTATTTATTAAACTCTTACCATGTACAGACATTATATTAATCATATTCATTCATTTTTTACTATCCAAGGCATATCACATTCACATTCACATTCTACAAATGATGAACCTTTTCAAAATCATACAGAGAATGTATAGTAGACTTGAGCTGCGACCTAGTTTTTTCCCTCCAAAAACCAAATACTTAATTACAGCAAGACAATGCTTCCCCAAAGAGAAGACGTGTAAGAAAAACTGGTGATAGGCCCTGGAAACAGAGAAGTGACTACAACTATTTTCTGTCCTTCTTATAACCATTTGGGAACCTTCTGAAGGGAAAAGCAGCTCAGGATCCTCCCTAAGGATTCAGAACTCTCCTGAGCACTTCAGCCACTCCAGAGACTGCTCCCAGTACCCTTCTTGTTCACCTCACTTAAATGGATCTATTGTTGTACAATATACCCCGAAGTCAATGATATCACCTTTGGATGTGTGTGTAGGAGGATGGACTTTGGTGCCGATGTCGGCTCTAATTGAGCTGTTTGCCTGCAGTCTACACTCTGCTCCCACTATAGCAGATACATCTGTAGCACTTTCCCCTTCAATGGGAGAATATTTTTACTGGCTGAGCTAATTTGATCTTTTTTCCCCCTCTCCCAGATGAGAAAATATCGGTAAGATTATCAGGGGGAGGCAAAGAGAAGGTGCGAGTTGAACAAAGATGGGATATGCAGGGATATATTGGGGATGAATTGGTTTTAATCTCTTTGGAGATTTCTTTTTTTTTAAATTAAACTAATTTTATGCAAATAATCTTATTCTTAAGACTAAATTCTCTGCAATAGATCTAGTCACAGTGGATCTATAGTATCAAACCACAATTAAATGTGAAATTCCCTCTGAAGGATCTTGGTCCTCACTCTATGGAGACACGAGTAAAGCTTCCATGAAGTATTGATCAATATCAATTCGTTGGATGAAATTCCTCTGTTGAACTGGTTTTGAAAGAAAGTGAGTGGGTTTGGGTGATAAGAAATAGTGGTTTTAAGCACAAGGATCTTCGAATTGGAAGGGAAATTTAGCATTTTCCTCATGATCCCCTATGGAATCGCAGTCTTCTCTTCCTAAAATATATGTCGGCTTAGCCAAAGTATGTTTCTGTGATTTTGTAATCCTGTTTCATATCCATGACATGTGTCTTAGAGAAATGAACTTATAAGTTCCTGTTAAATCTGGAGAAAAAGCAGAATAAAATGACAGAAGGGTTGATAGTAAACATGCTTTTCTGACACAATCTTCTTGACCCTGGGGTCAGATTCACAGTGACTGAGGGAAATATTTTGTCCTCTACATTTGTGTGGGAGAATAACATTAAAAAAAAAAATCAGCAGAGGCTAGGGGTACTGTCTTCTAATGTTGTAATACCATTTGACAAGCCATAAGTTACACTCATCTCTGACTCATTCATCTCTTTGCCTCCTGCTATTTTTGATTCAGGTCAAATCAGTCCAAGAAATACATATTCCAAACTTTTTGTATACTACATTGATCTTATTTGCTGTGTATAAAGATGTCTCAGATGTGGTTCCTGCCCTTGAACATCTTACAGTCACAGAGAAGGATAGACAATTTTAATATAATTTGTGAAGAGCCGTGCTGGAGGTGAGTACAAGATGCTGGAGGTACACTTGCATATCTAAGGTAGGCTAACTGTGTGTGAGTGTGTTTGTGAGCGTTTATGTCTGTGTGCAGGGAGTGGGAATGGTGGATGAGGAAAATGTGTGGATCAAAGAGGAACATGTTCCTGGAGAATATTTTTCCCCTACCAAAACCTGCAGTGATAAGCCAAGTGAAGACAGGATCATAGCAATATTCAGTGACTGCCCTTTTATTAAGGTAATCACTGGGTATAGGCCTCACTTACAATTTGGTGGTAAGTGCTTAGTTTCATGATCTGTGTCTGCTTTCATCACAACTGAGAAAGATTATTCATGACGCATGGTCACACTGCACTCTTTTTTGCTCCATTTTTCCATCCTGTCAGGATTTTTTTTTGGAGAGGTTTTTGCTATAGGGCGCGTGCGCTCGCCAGAAAGACAGAGAGAGACAGAGAGACAGAAAGTGAGAAATCACCCACCAGGGGGGATGGCCATGCTTCAATCCTTTCTCCTCCATTCTCCTCTTGGGATCTTGGGCATGTACACACACGCGCCCGGCGTGAGTTTAAGCCACCGGGTCTGGGACTCAAACTGTGGTCGGCTACATGGGAGTTCAGTGACATAGCCATTACACTAACTGCTGGCCCCTATCCTGTCAGGATTTTGAGCACATATGCGTACACATTTGGCTTGTTTTTCAAGCTACAGGGACTTGGATTCAAACTGCAGTAGGCCATGAGAGATCAGCTTCCAGTGTATGGTGCTTAACCACAACACTATGGGGCTGGCCTCACTCACATTTTTATGGTATTTGAGTTTTGTAAAAAGGAACCTGAGTCAATATGTTACTTAAACACATATTTTATTTTAACTACTTTTGTTTATTTGTTTGCCACAGGGCATATGCTCTTGCAAAGAGAGACAGTGAGAAATCACTCCCCAGGGGAGATGGCCACACTGCAATCCCTTCTCCTCTTATCTCTTCCTGGGATTTTGAGTATGTATACATATACACTCAGTGTGATTTTCAAGCCATCAGATCTGGGATTCGAGCCGTGGTACACCACGTGGAAGTCTAGGGGCTTAACCATCATGTCATCTGCTGGCCCGAAACAAGTAGAGTTTTAAAATTAATATATCATCTTCAAAACACAGACCATAGGCAAACAAAATTGAAATAAAGATATTAAAGAGGGATATGGAGTTCCTTTTTAGGTCATTATTTAAGAGTCTTTTATACTTTTTAAGATTTTAGAGTTGGTGGCACTGGTTTTTATTTTTCTAAAAATGAATCAACATCTATACCTCTATTAACCTGGGATAGGGGTGATATTGTGTAGCTATTACGTTTGTATTACTTGATATGAAAATGTTTTTGTCTTGACAGACTTTCTTGGACTTATAAAAGAGGGTATAAAGAAGAAAGAAATGGTATCTTTTTAGTTAAAAAAATGACCTTTAAACAATTAACTAAGCTGTATTGTTAAAGTAGAATATTAATTTGAAATTGTTTACAGGATCTTTCATTTGGTGGTAAAAAGATTTAGAGACATTATTTCAGATTTCTTCCAGATTGGTCATCAGTGGTGACATTGGCCTAAGATAATATAATTCCTGGAAGAAAGATATCGTGGAAGGATTTCCAAGGAGTAAGGAACAGAATGAGGAGTCAATAGCTAAGGTAAGACTTATAAGCTGGGTTTTCTCACATGGGCTTGTCTAGACTAACTTCTACCTACAAAGTAGCATCACTTAAAAGCTAAGGCACCTATCAGTTCAATGGTCAGTAGCTATCACCAGAGCCAGCAGGTGGCATAGCATTTAAAGTGCTGAACTCCCACCATGGCCAACTGTGATTTGAGTCCCAGACCTGACAGCTTAAAACTCACACCAGGCACATGTGCATGTGTGCACAAAATCCCAGAGGAGAATGGAGGAGAAGGGATTGCAGTGTGGCCATCCTCACTGAGGAGCAACTTCTTGCTTTCTCTTTCTCTCTGTCTCTTTGGCGAGCACATACACTCTATAGCAAAAATCTCTCTTAAAAATATAAATCCTTACTATCATGAACGGAGGAGATATGACAAGAGCACTTAAGACTCAGGAGTTTAGTTGATAATACACTGAAATTAAATAGCATGACTATAGATGAGATCTATCTATTTATTATTGTGTTATTTAAAGTGTGAAATTGAGAATAAAAAATACATGATTCCTTTATTCTACACTTGTCAGATGGACACCAACAAAGAAGGCACTGTCTTTTACAGTATTGTTTTGCGGCACTGAAAATGCTCCAACGAGAGTAGCATGATCAGCTTCTACAGACCTTATTAAGATTTATTGAAATTTTGGGAAGTTATTGGCTCACTTACTAAGCTCTGCAACTCTGAGTTATGTAATTTTGTAGGTTTATGCATGTTTATGTTTAGCATTTAGTAACTTCTTACCGAAAAGAAAGACAAATGAGACAGACAAATCAGACACGGGTAACAGAGTTCCTCCTTCTGGGACTCTCTGACGACCCGCACACCCAGCAGCTGCTATTCATCCTTTTCTTGGGTGTCTACCTGGTTACTGTGCTTGGAAATCTGCTTCTCATGTCCCTTGTTTATGCTGACTCCCGGCTGCACACACCCATGTATTTTTTTCTCTGCAACTTGTCTCTGGCTGATCTCTGTTTCTCTACCAACATAGTTCCTCAGGCCTTAGTCCACCTGCTTTCCAGGAAGAAGGTCATTTCCTTCACTCGTTGTGCAGCTCAGCTTCTTCTCTTCCTCATTTTTGGATGTACACAGTGTGCCCTTCTAGCAGTGATGTCCTATGATCGGTATGTGGCAATCTGCAATCCTTTGCACTATCCCAGCATCATGACCTGGAAGGTGTGTGTTCAGCTGGCCACAGGATCATGGACCAGTGGCATTCTGGTGTCTGTGGTGGATACCACCTTCACATTGAGACTACCCTATCGAGGCAGCAACAGTATTGCTCATTTCTTTTGTGAGGCCCCTGCACTGTTGATCCTGGCAAGCACAGATACCCACACTTCGGAGATGGCCATTTTCCTTATGGGTGTTGTGATTCTCCTCATACCCATTTCCCTAATTCTGGTATCCTATGGCCGCATCATAGTGACTGTGGTCAAGATGAAGTCAGCTGCAGGGAGGCTCAAGGCGTTTTCTACCTGCAGCTCTCACCTCCTGGTGGTCACTCTTTTTTATGGATCAGGAATTGTCACCTATATGACACCCAAGTCTTCCAAAGAGCAAGAAAAACTGGTCTCTGTTTTCTATGCAGTGGTGACCCCCATGCTTAATCCCCTCATCTATAGCCTGAGGAACAAGGATGTGAAGGGGGCTCTGAGGAAAGTAGCCACAAAGAATTTCTCATGCAAGTGTGGAATCTCCTGCTGACTGTGAGAGAGACCCTGCTGGCTTCCCATCTGTGAGGCCTGCAGGATAGTCCTCTTCCTTAGGAATCTTAATGATAGTCTCATCCTTGGGCCTTATTCATAGACCCATCCATGAATAAGGCCCAGCATTTCCTTTGTAGAAGAAGATGATAAATAATTCCAGGAGTAATAAGAAAGAGGATCTCCTTTCAGGTTGGTCCTTTGGTACCTAAGAGTTACAAAATCCCCTGAGAAACATTCACATTTTATAAACCTTGTAAAAACTATCTTTTTGTTGTTGTTTTTGCCATAAGGCACATGCACACACTGGAGAGAGCTGGAGAGAGACAGAGAGAGGGAAAGTGATTATTCCCCCCCACCCCCCCCACCCAAGAAAGGATGGCTATGTTGCTATCCCTTCTCCTCCATTCTTCCCTTGGGATTTTAAGCATTCACTCACATGCACCCCGTGTGGTTTTCAAGTTGCCAGGTCTGGATCTCAAACTGTGGTTGGCCATGTGGGAGTACAGTACCTTAATCACCATGCCACCTGCTGGGCACTGCAAAAGCTATCTTTTAAATAATACATTGTTATCAATCTATTTCAATTCCTACTCCAAGTCCTTTATCTCTTGGTATTTCTGAGTTTGTTTGCATCATCTAATAATTAACGAACATTACTTAATAATTTACTATGAGCTAGGTGCTACATGTGTACAACTGTATGTGTATTTTAGGAGGATAAGGAAGAACATGGGTGCAATGTAGCAGGATATATGAGCTCTGCTGTCCTTTTCACACTTCTTAGAGAAATGCAAGGATTAGGAATCCACCTTCATAAAGGTGGATGTAGGGTTTGGGAAGCCAGCAAGTAATGGGGACATAGCCCAGGGTTAGCAAGAATGAGACGTTGTAATCAATGCTAGGCTTGAAGGACCAAGAGCGGAGAACTGGAACCTGGAGAATGGAGCTATATGCAAAGGGCACCAGACAGAACTGTGGACTTAAGTTATATGGAAATGAGAAAGCCACAGGAAGAAAGGTTTCCAGCTCATTCTCCATCACCTTCTGATCTCTTACTATTGTATTCCGGTTAGAAGCCATAGGGGAGCCTTTAGGTACAATTCTAAAAGACAGCAAAAATTTGGAAGCACAAACACAGGAGAAAAACTAGAGGATGGACCCAAAGGGCCAACAGATGAAGTCTTCTCTTTGCCTTCAGCATGAACTTGTTCTTCCTTCAGCGTTTCATTTGTGTTTCTAAAACATAGAACACAAAGTTCGATTAACAACTGTATCATAACAAAGGGATATCAAGCAGGTCATACTTGATACTTAAAAGTGTCTATCAGAATTATTTATCTAAGGAAGTTGGGAGAAGAAAAGACAAAAGAAACAATTATTTAGCAGGAAATATCTGCTATAAACCGCCGTAGTTCTTAATCCCACACCACAGTTAAATAGGTAATTATGGCTTCATATATTTCACTTTTTTAATAGATTTCTTCTTTTCTGCCTTAACCTCAGCTTGTTGGAGTTCTTTATCTGTTGTGGTACTTAAAACCTCTTACCATAATATTCGAGTCCTTAATGATTCTTTTTTTATTAGATTTCTGCAGTCCCTCTGACTGGGGTTATGTTTTAAAGAAATGGGATAAGATATCATAGTGGATCTTCTGAGTTCCAAATCCAATTTTCCTTGTCCCTAATGTATATCAGTAAACCAGGTTGTGCTTGGAAATAGGATCAATTGCTTCAGACAGTATAGTGACCTCCTTTGTCTGACTAATAGTTTAATACCCTGCTAACAGCTGTTTCAGCTTCCAATTCATTAGAACTCAGCTTCCAATTCATTAGGATAATGGTAAAGACATTTCTTTTTTTTAGCACTAGAAACTCTATATCAACCAAGCTCAGGAATACAGAGATGGGTGGCAAAAATTCCTCAGGTTACTTGGTTTAATTTAGTAAGGAGCTACTCCACCTGTATCCCTTGTTTTGCCAACCTTTGTATTCTGACGATGGTGAAGATGGCCTCATATATTGACTACCATTTAAAAACATATTGAATCTTATTTTACAGCACTTTACCCTCTCAGGGGTTGTCTCCTAGCTGGCATTGTAACAGACTTTAACAGGATAGTCTATGATTCTATTGTCAATTCCTTCTCAACACCGGAATAAACAGTGAGAGAAAGTCAGTGGACTTGAGTCAGCACACTCTGGTTCTTCACACACCAAAAAAGGGAGAGTCTACTCTTTTTTAAACAAAACAAAACAAAAACCAAAAAAAAAAACTTTGTCAGAGGTGTGAGCACTTGCCAGAGAGAAACAGAGAAGAGACACAGAGAAGATGGAGGGGGAGAAAGCACCCCCCAGTGGGGAATGGCTATTATCAAAAAGGAAAAATAATGAATGCTGGTGAGGATGTGGAGAAAGGGGAATTTTTATGTACCCTGGGTGGGCGTATAAATTAGTATAGCTTTAAAGAAAACTATATGAAAGTTCCTGCAAAAAATAAAATTAGCTTAATATTTTAAACTTTTCACATGTTACTTTCTTTGTGTTTTTGTTCTGTTTTGTTTTTGTTGCAGGGCACATGCCCTCACCAGAGAGAGAGAAGGAGAGAGAGGGGAAGTGGAAAATCATCTCCCAGAGGGGATGGCCATGCTACAATCTCTTCTCCTCCAGTCTCCTCGCAGGATTTTGTTTACCCACGCACATGCACCTGGTGTGAGTTTTCAAGTCTTTGGGTCTAGGATTTGAACCATGGGATTTGAACCATGGATGGCCATGTGGGATACAATGCCTTAAACTCCATGCCACCTGCTGGCCCTTTCTTTCTTTCTTTCTTTTCTTTTTTTTTTTTTTTTTTGAGTCCTGTATTGTGCATATATTGCTCAGAAGTTGGGAAAGAACTCAGAAGCATATTGCATACCGACTTGGGTCCCTGTGATTCCCTCATTGGCATGATTTTGACTGTCAATGTCAGGTTTAGTGTAGAAATGAAACATTCAAATGAGAGTATTCTTGTCATTCTCTACTATAACATCGAGCCAGATGTCAAGGAGAAGAATGCTCAGGTTCCATCTTTTCATTTTCTGCCACTCATTCATCTTGCCCCCCTTTTACAGGAGCCTGGTCATTACTTGGGCCTACCCATATAAGCCAGATAATCTCTTCATCTTGAAATCTCTAAATTAATCACACCTGTAAAGTCCTTTTACTATGTAAGGAACCACATTCACAGATTCTAAGGACTAGAATATGAACATCTTTGGAGGGGTCACTGTTTAGCCTACCATATCAAGGCCAAGCAAAAGGAATTTGGAGGAGTAATAAAAGTTCGCCTTTAATTGGAAACCATAAATTTATAATGGCACCAATCTGTTAATTATGAATATGTAAATAGAACCCCAGGAACTGCCTTTTTGTTTTCAAATTCTTGTGGTGATTTTTCAAAATGGGCTCCTTTTCCGGAGCTCTTGCTATGTGACAGCTGAAGAATACCTTGGGTGGGAAATGAAACTGGTCCTGGTATCTCCATGGCACACAGAGGTAGGGTTGTTTATAGATTTGGTGGAGAGAACATGCCCAGGCAGCAAATACTATATTACCCTACAATTATCAGTGAATTGTTAGGAATATGTTTATACAAAGTTATGTTGCCCATACCCAAGACTGCTGTTTGCTGGAACTATATTCATTGGAAAATCATAAACAGAAGCTGTTATGTTGGTTGAATGATTGAGTCCATCTAATCACAATGAGATTACAGAAAAGAAATCTGATAAATAGACACTATTTGGGTTATTTACAGATGTGTCCCGTAATTTTTATACCTATCTTTGACGGGAGAGTTCTTTGTACCCTTCTTTCAAGCAGTTCTCATTTCTCCAGTGAATAATTTGAGATTTACGCAGTTGTCAGTGTGAAGTAGTCTTTCTCCAGATGAGGCATAGACTAACTATGGTAGTCAAGGAAAAACTCCTCAATTAATAGCCCACTTAAAACATATGCTTTATAAACCATTGTAGGTTTTTAAGTATCTTTTATTATCTCTCTCACTAGAATATAAATTTCATGGGGCAAGAAATTTATCTGCTTCATTCACCAATGTCTTCAAGGAAACAGGACCTGACAACTATGAATGCTGAATAAAAATGTGTTGAAATTTTGGGGTCCGACTCAAAACTTATTTAAAAAAAATGAGTTAAAGAATGAATGATATATAAACTATCATTATTATAATTATCTTATAAATGAATACACCCTAGAAATATGTAGATAAGGTTTTTAGACAAATGGAATAAAGTAAGGCAGATTATATATTGAAATGGATAACAAAGTTGAAGAAGGTTAAAATAAATAAAATATGGTGGATTATAGTGAATTTATTAACCCTCAGAAGATCATAATTTATGTAAACCAGCAGAATCTCTGAAGACCTTGGTACCACAGTTCCATATACTAGGTCTACACTGGTGGATGGTGGGTATGGGACCAAAAAAAAAAAAAAAAAAAGGAAAGGAAAAAGAAAAAAATATAAATGATAAACTTTTGTTTACAAGAGAAAAACAAAGCAAAATCGTTTTTGTACTGTGTGAAATAGTTCTCAATAGTGTGTATTTGTTAATTTATTTGTCACCAAAAGAGCACTTTGCCTAAAAGAAAGATCTGACTAGTATGCAAAATGTTTACAGTCTTTTGTGAAATAAAATTTATTTTGTCAATGTTTTTTGAACGAACTAAATACAAATTTCCTTTATACAACATTTTAAAAAAGAATACTGGGCCTACATTACTCATATTCTTTTATTCCAAAATAGATTCAAAATCCCAGTGGAAGTAATGCGTCTCCTGGAAAAAGTAGAGACCCAAAACCCATTTCAGGAATTTGATTTTCTTTCCATTTTCCCCTCATTCTACTCCTTCAGTTTGCCTTTACATCAGTCATAGTTTCTGAGGGCCTAGGGCCTTGCGGATGACCCGCCTCAACGCAGCCTTCACTTCATTATTCCTTAAGCTGTAGATGATGGGGTTCAACATCGGAGTCACCACTGTGTAGGACAGAGACAGCAGCTTCTTGCTCTCAGGAGAGTTGTTTGATCGGGGTCGAAAGTATGTGAGGATGGCAGTGCTGTAAAAGAGGGAGACAACCAGGAGGTGGGAGGAACAGGTAGAGAAGGCCTTGCGTTTCCCCTCAGCTGAGGGCATCCTGAAGATAGTGGAGAGGATGCGGACATAGGACCCCAGGATCAGCAAGAAGGGAAAGAGGATGAATAGGACAGTGGCTGTCAGAGCCTCCAGTTCAAACAGAGAAGTATCAGCACAGACCAGTGCAATGACAGGGGGGCTATCACAGAAGAAGTGGTTCACCCTGTTGGGACCACAAAAAGGGAAGCTGAAAATCCATGTGGTTTGGACAGTGGCCACTGGAAATCCTGAAAACCAAGAAGCAGTTGCCAGCTGAGTACAGGACCTGTGGCCCATGATGACTGGGTAGCGTAAGGGGTCACAAATGGCCACATAGCGATCATATGCCATGGTGGCCAGGAGACAGCACTCGGCAGCCCCAAAGAAGAAGAAGAAATACATCTGAGTGGCACAGCCAAGAAAGGAGATTGTTGTGTCTTGGACGATCAGGGTCCCCAACATCTTGGGCACAATGACCAGGTTGAAACCAATCTCCAGGAAGGACAAGTTTCTAAGGAAGAAGTACATGGGACTTTGTAGAGCAGAGTCAGCCGTCGTAACCAGGATAATGAGGACATTGCCCATTAGGGTAATTAGATAAATGGTCAAAAAGAGGAGAAACAGTAGAATCTGTAGCTCAGACGACAGAGCCGAGAAGCTCACAAGAACAAATTCATTGACAATTGTCCAGTTTCCCCACATCATTCTTCTGCCCAGAATTCCATTGGGCGTTTAAACTCTAGGAAGGTACAAGAAGTCTCCATATGGTATTTATATCTCTATTATACTCTTAAGAAAAGAACCTTCTGTGGTCTCATTTTCTGCCTTTCTTGTTGTAGTTGTTGAGGATCAAACATTAACACTCTCGAAAATATCATGAAACAAATCTGACCATTGGATTAAGACTTTTAAAGACTTCTGTATTTTCAGGCTGAACTGAGGCAAGTTGCATGTATCTATTTGTGTCTAACTTGGCTCTGCAGAAGATGGTCAAAGTCACTGTTTCACTACAGTGCTCCTACCCTCTCTCTCTCCAATGACGGTGCTAAGAAATCTGAGGCAAGCATTTCTGAAGAAAGGGGTCTTGATACGTAATGAAAGATGGTGAGGTCAAACAGGGTGTATTTTCTGCAAAACAAAAGGGTGGGAAGAATAAAATCAAGGAAAGTGAACCGACAGTTCCTGAGGGGGAAGACTTGAATCTGTGATAGTAAAAAACATTTCAACCATCAGAAAATTGAAGCCTAAGTAGGAAGAAACAACACCTAGAAACTGGCATATCTTTACCTCAGAACAAAATATTCTCAATGTAGCTGTATGTAATTAAAGGAGACACAAACTCAAGATGGTGTTAGAACTGAGGACAGAATGGAGAGGTGTTAGGCATAAAACTTTTCAGTGACTTCTTTCAGTTGACTTTTGTCTTGACTTTCAAGAAGTTGAAGCTCACATTTAGTATGTTAATAAAATCCAACTCAAATATTCAGCTATGACTAAGAAGAAGAAATCCTATGAAAAAGAAGAGTTTTTCATTGTATCAGTAGCTAAGCTTCCAAATTGGGACCTTTCTGATGAGTACAAGCTTGAAGAATAAATCTAAATATTGAACATGTTGTCTGGTATATTATAGATGCTCAAGAAGAGTACACCATAATGAGTATTAGGATGTAATGCTAGATCTATTTTCTAAAGCCTACTTCTTATCCAACTCCTTGCTCCAAATCACTGCAGCCCCCTGCTTTTCAATCTCTAAGACAAAAGAACAATTTATTCCATAGATATTATTTTCTGTGTGCCATTGTTCTAGATACTGAAGATGATACATCAATAAGTAAAACCACCAAAAAAAAAAAAATCTTTTCCCTTATTGAACTCACCTTCTCTTTTTTTTGGAGAGGTTTTTCTATAGGGCACATGCACTCACAAGAAAGACAGAGAGAGACAGAGAGACAAAAAGAGAGAAATCATCCCTCGGGGGGATTCCACGCCGCAATCCCTTCTCCTCCATTCTCCTCTTGGGTTCTTGGGCACATACGCACACGCACCCAGCGTGAGTTTAAGCCACCTGGTCTGGGACTCAAACTGTGGTCGACTACATGGGTGTCCAGCGACATAGCCATTATGCCATCTGCTGGTCCCTGAACTCATTTTCTTATAGGAAAGGCAGAGTATAAGCAAATTATAATAGGAGGATGGATGGTGTTAGATGATGACAAGAACAATGGAGAAAAAGTAATGGAGGATATAGGCATTTGAGGTGTGGTGAGTATCAGGGAGTAAAGCTTCACTGAGGAGAAAATATTTGAATAAACAAAGCCCTGAGCAGGTGCAAGGAGTAAAGTTAGACTAGTGAAGGAAGTAGGAAGGTTAAAAAACAAACAAACAAACAAACAAACAAACAAAAAAACCAAAACCCAAAGTGAGGAAATGGTACTTAAACTTTTGTTTTTTGCTAATTTTTATTAATTAAAAAAAAAAAAACCCTCAGCTAGTGTATGACTACTATGAAAACTTCTTTGGTATCAAATAAGTGCCATATACTATTCCCAAGTGTTTTGCATGTATTATCTTTGATAATTTTCAGAACAACCTAAAGATATGGTCATGGTTTTAGGCTCATTTTAGGAATCTGAAGTACAGAGCAGCTGAGTAATTTTTTTTCAAATGTGAGCATCAGGACATACATCCTGGGCGATAGATTTCAAGTCTTGAATTTAATCATCAGGTGTCAGTTTCACCCACTTTTATAGAATGAGTCTGGGACTGAGCCCACAGATGAAGACAAGCCAGGGTGTCTGGAATAGGGTGTAGTAGAAGAGCAAAACAAGACAATTGCTAAACATGAGCAGAAAGTGTCAATATTTTAGCAAAACTGAGGACCTGAAATACCCCTTCCAGAGTCCTTGTTTTAGAATAATCATTAATGTTTCTGTCTCATGCTCTAGATAATCTGTTCCTTGAGAATAGAAATTGTTACTCTGATGCCTGTTTATCCCAGTGCTTGGAAAGGTACATGCCTAGTTGACTGTTAACTGAATGAGTTAATACAAAATGAAGAAAATGTAGAAAATAATCAGAGAAATATCTATATAGACATAAGACAGATATAGTGAAACCCATTAATAAGGAATTTAGACACAAGCACACAAAAAAATCAGACATCCTCATATAATTAACACAGATAAGAGGGCTGGCTCTGTAGCCTAGTGGTTAAGAGAACTGTATCCCACATGGGTGTCCACAGTTTGAATCCCAGGCCCAGTGACTTGCAAAAATGTTGGGCACACCCATGTGCATGTGTACCCCAAATCATGATGGGATGGAAAAAAAGAAGAAAGGATTTAATATGACTGCATCCCGTGGGGGCATTCTCTCTCTCCGTCTTTCTCTAGTAAGTGCACATACCCTTTGGTAACTAAAAAAAAAAAAAAAAAAAAAAAAAAAAAAATCAATAAAAAAGCTTGTACTTAGCCTTTTCCTCCACCCCACTCCTCTTCCTTTTACGTGCATTTACTCTATTTTAAATAGCACCACTCAGAAGTATGATCCTTATACATTCTCCAATTGATTAAAATATTTTACCTCCTTAACACTGATTCAATCTTACCGTTTCCATTTCTACTACCACTGCTTTTGGCTTCTGGCTTTTATTTATTACAGAAACCTACTTCATTCTCTTTAAATATCATAGGCTTGTATGTGATCTGACAACTTTTTTTAAGTCACCTACCTGCTTAACATCTCTCAATCACTCCCTATTGTTTCTGAGATAAAGTATGAATCCTGTAATAAGGTCTTTTTCTCTGATCTCAGCTTATTTTTGCAGCTTCAAATCCCCTATACAGCAGGTGCTCCAGTGGCATGGAGGTTAAGGCAGCTGGGTCCCATATGGCCAACTGCATGGTTTGAGTCTTGGATCTGGTGGCTTGAAAATTATGCTGGGCAAGTGTGTATGCATGTCCAAAATCCTGAGAGGAGAATGGAGGAGAAGAGATTTTGGCATGGTCATTCCCCTGGGATGGGGGGTGATTCCTCACCTTTTTTCTCTCTTTCTCTTTCTCTTCCTGTCTCTAGTGAGTGCATGCTTCTATAGAAAACAAAAACAAAACAAAACAGACTAATAAACAAACAAAAAACTTTATTCCTTGAATGCAGTATGTTCTCTCAGCCCTCCTCCATTTTAAAAAAATGTTTATCCAGCGCTACTTTATCAAAAGATTTGATTTAGAGAGTCTTTTGAAATTATAGAACTCCCTATAGCTTTTGGCTCATTTTGTGAGTCTTAGCTGAAGCATCACTGTCTTTGTAAAGTTTCCCTGAACATCCTTGGCAGAATGAAGGAATTATTTCTTTTACCCTTTCATAACGCTTTGTTCCAATCACTATCAGAACACATTCATTTTAACTTGTAGGTATGCAACCATGCTATCTTAATTGTAAACACCATGAGGACAAACATCTATTTGTTTCTCATTGTGTCTTTTCCATCTAGCAAAGTGCCTAATGCAAGTGCTCAGTTGAATGTTGCCTAAGGTTTAATTAATTGGAAGATACTATTGGATTTCTACTGAGCCTACAGTTAACTCAGACCTCTGAGTGTTTTTTTTTTTTTAAATAGATGTTATATTAGGTTTCATCTTCTAAGTTATATTTATTTTGCTTAATTTTTTGTAATGTTCCGAGAAAATATTTTTGAAAATTTATTACAACAGCTTTGCATCACTTGGCATGCCATGAATATTTACTCCCCTCCAATATTTAACCAAAATACTTCTTGGAACAGAGCCAAGACTAAAGTCATGTCTCAGAATGGGTGAGCGCCAATTTTTTAATCTATAAGTTTTGGGCAAAGTTATTTCTTTTAGATCAATAAATTTAAATCACTCAGACACAGATTGGGTATTTAAAAAAGCATAGTTATATGTGCCAAAGATGTCATCTGGAACATATCTCTTTAATATGGCCACAAAGATTTACTGAAAGAGTTCATCAAATGCCTTAGTGAAATGCAGATAAGCCATATTGACACTCTCTTTAATCTGAGATCCAATGTCGTCCTCCTTGTAAAGCCGTTTTTGACCACTCTCATCCTCCCAACTGAGGATAATTTATTATTCTCTCTCTGTGTTCTTCATAGCATTAAAAAACACTTTTATTATAACAAAGGGTATCATAACTATTTTAACGTATGTGTTCTCTCTAGCAGATTGTGTACTGCTTAGAGACACAAATCAAATCATATTTATTATTGGATCCAAATTACATTTCCTAGTACCCACTAAGTAACAATAACTGTTTATTGAATTGTTAATTAACATTTATTTTAATGACATTAGTTGGCTTAACATATTAACATTTATCTTAAAAAGTTAATTCAGTTCTTTGCTATGCCATTCTTAGTGAATTCACGATGGGTTAAAGTAATCACCATGTTCTTTTTAAGTGTTTGTGAAAAATCCCTTTAACCATGTTAAAGTATTGTTTAGTAAGAATTGGAAATACATATAGAATTATAAAGCTGCACAAATTTTAATTTTTATTGTCATAATTATTATTGATATTATTACAGTTTCTATAATTTCAAAAGACTCTCTAAATCAAATCTTTTGGTAAAGTAGAACTGGATAAATTTAAAAAAAAGAAATAGTAATGTGTAGCCGAGACCAATAACAGTTGAAACTAGAGGAAAACTATAGCACAACATAGTTTGAGGACCCATGACCAGATGATAGCAGTTAGACATTGGCCAACAAATGACATAAGGCTAGGAAAGAAAAGGTTTTCCTGTCAAAAATTTACAAGTTAGTAGACTACCACTGCATGTTCAGTTAGGGAAGCCTTGGGGACATACTGGCCTGATAGCATTTTGACTTCTAATGCTGGTGTGCCCTCTTCCTTTTTTTAAAACCAATTTTACAGGGAATTGGAATACTTAATTCCAACAAAGATGAACAAAGGGGCAGGGGTAGGGATCCAGAGCTCTACTTACTTGTCTTTTACTTCTTTCCTCCCCCGAAATGATCCTCTCACATACCTTCTTAACACAAAGAAAGAAACACAATGTGAAAAATCTGATTTAGGACTTTGCATCTGCCTCTTTCACATAATTGTAATTCTGTGTTTTTCTTAATTTGTTTTGCTCCTTCTCTAACCTTCCTCTTTATATTTCCTTCTTTCCATCTACCCTCTATTCTCATTTTCTTTTATACTTTTCATTTTCTGATTTTCATCAACAAAAATGTTTATCCCCTTCTAAGTAGAGAAGGAATGGTAGAAGGAAAGTTGCCGGGAAGAGTTTGAGTAACTGATTTGCATATACCTGCATTAGTATAGTGATAGTTGTGACGATGTTTTCAATGCAAGGATAAGTCAGTAACTAATACTGATCTTGCAAAGCACAGAACCTTTGATAAATATTACTGTAACTGCAGCCATCAGAGAGAGGGGGAGAGAATACTCTGGGGAGGAGAAAGTTATGGAGAAATTTAGTTGACCTGGCCTGATCAGATACATCTCTCTGTCCTGAGTGTCACATTTCAGGGATAACCTCTTGGAGATTTTGTGTTTTGTTTCAATGAAGAAGTACTATTGGGAACCAGCAGTTAGCGTAATGGCTATGTCCCACGTAGTCGACCGCGATTCGCGTCCCGGACCCGGTGGCTTAAAACTCACGCCGGGCGCGTGTGCGTGCGTGCCTAAGATCCTGAGAGGAGAATGGAGGAGAAGGGATTGCGGCGTGACCATCCCCCCTGGGGGGTGATTTCTCGCTTTCTGTCTCTATCTCTCTGTCTGTCTGGCGAGCGCACGTGCCCTAAAGCGAAAATCTCTCCAAAAAAAAAAAAAAAGAAGTACTATTAACAGACCTGAGAATCTTGTAAAACTACCACACAAGTAATAGTTGGAGATCACATAGTTATTATGTCAAAGATTATGGAGCCATAAGTTCCAGTTATTACTAATTTTTTAGTGGTGTGAACTGAGCTATCACACATGACCTTTTCTGAATTATGGGTTTTTCAACTACACAATCATAGTTATAATAAATGCCTAGCTACCTACCTGGCAGGGTGGTTGTGAGAGTGAAATGAGATGACATATATGCAATGAACATGAGAAGACTTCAAAAGTTCATGGAAAGTGGAATGAAAGCATGACTTTATCTTGGTATAAAAAAGTGGGAATCCATGCATAGTTTTTTCATGCTACACAACCTCCATCAACTTCTTGAAGACTCCCTTGGATATTATTATTAATATCTATTTTTATCAGGCTCCCTAGTTTGCCAAGTCCTGTAAAACTCAATGTTCTTTACCTAAAACCCCTGATCTCTCTTCTCACAGATGTGTCAAATAAGACACATTTTTTGGTCATGAGCCATCATCTCCTTTAAGTATGTTCCCCATTCTCTCACCCTTTACTCACACTTGTCTGTGTAAACTCCAGCCAAGCCCAGGTCTGCAGCAGTCACTCTAGAGCAGCCTTGGGCTATTCCTGAGTTAGTGACTCCAGGGGAATCCTAAATTATGGGTTTGTCCATGCAAGTCATTCCAGAGAAGCCCTGGGCAGTGTCTGTGTCAGTCATTCCAAAGACTCTCTCCCTGTGCTTATCTCAATCCATATTGCTGGTAAACTCTGAGTCATGCCTTTGTGACATTCTCAGAGAAGCTTTGTCCAAGGGCTGTGTCAGTCACCCCAGGTAAATCCTAGGATGTGGCTGGTTCAGTTCTTATAAAGGAGCTCTGAACTGTGTAGCATTTATGACACCAGAGAAGAGCTCTAACTTGGCCCATGTCAATCCCCTAGAGGACTCCTGGTTGGTCTCAGGCCTATTTCATTCCCTACAGTACACTGTACGGAAGTGATTCCCTCAATGCTTCATCAGTTCTTCACTTTCTGATAGGTTTAGTTTTGGGGAATTCCCCAAAGTATGAAAATTCATGAAGACACTGTAATCCTACAATTGGAGAGAGGTCTTTGTTGAAGCTACACTTTTATCTGCATTTATGAGTCTGTAAGAGCAAGAGAACAAAACCCAGTGGTGCATCTAGCTTCTAAGGATTGTATTCAAGAGAGATTGAAGGCATCTGCCAGTATTCCTTGATATTGCTGTGTACTCTTGATTTTCATCAGGCTAGTTTTTAGGAGTGCTTATGACCTGGACTCAGGAGAAGTCTTTAGAACCATTAATCACTGTTTAAACCAAAAGACAATTGCTGCTGGAATATTAATAAAAGACAATAAGCAGTTGATCAGGGATGCACTCCGCTAGGGAGGTTATTAACTTTAGGTTAAGATGAGGAGAGTCTGACCAATAGTCTCAAAATTTTAACCCTTCTGGAATAAGAGTTGAAGTTGTGAGAGGAAGGTGAAGTCAATTTTTTCGGATATAATTTTCTCCTTGTGATAAGGGTTTCATTCAAAGATTCAATGGAGAGCTGAACATTTCTCACAGTGCTTTTGAAACAGACATTTGGTTATATGTTTCTGAAAGTAGTATCTGACGTTATTGTTTGCTTAGTATCTAGCATGTACTTACACTTCTGAAAGTAGTAACCATATCTGACTTTCTCGTTATTGTTTGCTTAGTATCTAGCACAGTACTTACACGTTTGCGCTTTAATTTTTCCATGATATTTAAAATTGATCTTCTGTCTCACTCCTACCTGGACAACTTGAGATTTTTAGTTTTCATTGATTAGGATGGGGTGTTCATCTTGCACTTTGCTCTGTGAAAATACTCCACATTCCCAGCAAAAGTGATAGAGAAGAGACTTAGTAGATGAGAAAGAGTTGCTGTTTATTGTTCCCCCTGATAATCCTTTTCTTTGTATAGTATATACTCTTAAGCCCCTCGTAGCTCCCATGCTTTACTTCATGTGACAACCAAAGGTAGTGTGAGAGTAAATATGGCTAACTGATTGCCATTCTTTCTCTCCTCCTCTTCCTCTCCCCTAGTCCAGCTCACCACATTTGAAAAAGGAACAGTTACATGACAAGCTTCAGTGAACAGATGCATAGGATCCACTTTGATTGCATGTTCAGTCCTTCAACAAATATTTATTGAACTTCTAATGTGGACCAAGCACTAGAGATTTAGTAGTACATTTATAGACATTGCTTCTGTCTCATAGAATATACAGATCAAAGGGGAACACAAATATCAAAGAACCATAAAAACATTTTGAAGTTAAAACTGTGATAAACATATAACTAGAGGAAAATGCTGTAGCTACAAAAATAGCACCACTATTTCTGCTTTCCCTGGTCATAAACTATGAGCACGAGGGACTTGGATAATAACTTGGTTAAGTTATGAGCTGCAACTTCAAAGCTTCAGCCATGTTTTCAGATGGCTAAAAGAGAAGCATTTGAGTGACAAATCAATCATCATTAGCTACTTCCTCAGTTCCAACAATTCTGAAGGTAGGTATTATAGAAGTAGGAGATGAAGAAAAAGAACTATCATGGCACTATTTAAAGTTGTGGTTCTGTTCATTAAGAAAAAGAAATATGACTTAAAAATGATTAATTAAATAAGAAAATATTTTTAACTATAGTTTTAGATAATTAATGCATATTCCTGGAAGATGATTTTGAATATTTGTGTTTCAAATTATTCATGAAACAGTATGGCGAAGAATAGATGTATCAACAATTCACATCCATGGGTAGATGTTGAACTTGGAGACGTCACCATACATGTGTGTTCTAGGTGTAGGGTTTCAGTGGTCATTTTTAAATGTTCTGGTCAGTGGCTTTGTAGTTTTTTTTCTTGACTCCAACATTCAGATGATGGAAAGTACTTCTGAAGAGAGGACTGTGGTAGACACTGTAGTAATTCCTTCTCATTCCTCGAATCACTTTTGCTGACTCTGCGCACCCTTCTTCATCTTTCTATAAGCCTTACTTAAAAAAAAAAAGTACTTAATTAATTAATTTAGTTTTCTGCTATAGAGTGTGTGTGCTTGCCAGAGAGAAACAGAGAGATAGGGAAAGTGATAAATCATTTCCCTGGGGCAATGACCCCGCCATAATCACTTCTCTACCATTCTCCACTCAGAATTCTGGGCATGCATGCACAGGCACCTGGTGTGTTTTTCAGCCACCAGGCCTGGGACCCAAACAAAGGAGTTGGCTATGTAGGATCCAGCACCTCAACCACCATGTTATGCTGGCTCCAAGCCTTACTTTTTAGAAGGAAGTTTTATCAAGGTAATAAACACATACATCACCTCCAAAAGTTTCCCTATGTTTATGTGTGTGTGTTTATGGCAGAAACATTTATCATAAACTTTTTTTGCAAGTCTTCTAAGAGCTTGCACTTAAGACCCTTTGAAGACTCCTTGGGCACTGGGGATCTCTTTAGGAGAGAGAGAGAGATGCCTGGAAGTCTTATTTCCGCTCTGGGGGGCTGAGTATAAAATCCTACTTCCTATGTCCTAATGCAGAATAAACTCTGACATTTATTTATGCTCCAGGGTTCCTTCCTGGATCAGGCTGAGCCTGGGATCTCACTTGAAATTGCCACCTGTTAAATTAAACTATTTTGGTCTAAAATGGCCGCTATACTCCCACATTTGGATTCCTATGGATAAACTTTAATCGTACATGTTAGGCTGTTTTTCGGAGCTGGTTACAGTCAATCATAGGGATCTGCCTTTTAAACTGTGTTAATGCAGACAAACTTCAGTACGTAACCAACCTGAATAGTTTCCCTATCTCATGTCTTCACTTTCGTTTTCGTAAGTCATATTCCCATTCCTGTACGTGTCACTTTCCTTTTCCAGAACTTAAATACTGAGTTGACCATGAAGCTAGCTGGAGTTGTCCAGAAGTCCAGGGCCAACTATCCTATTTAAATCATGTTAAGATTTACTCTATTAAAACTCTATTAAATTGGCTGGTTTCTTTTTCTTTTCTTTTTTTTGAGAGTTTTTTCGCTATAGGGCGCGTGCGCTCGCCAGACAGAGAGAGAGAGACATAGAGACAGAAAGAGAGAAATCACCCCCCCAGGGGGGATGGTCACGCCACAATACCTTCTCCTCCATTCTCCTCTTGGGATCTTGGGCACGCACGCACACGTGCTTGGCGTTGAGTTTTAAGCCACCGGGTCCGGGACGCAAACCGCGGTCAACTACGTGGGAGTCCAGCGACATAGCCGTTACACTAACTGCTGGTTCCCGGTTTATTTTTCTTTTAACACACCTTTCCTTAACTTCTTCTCTATTGCTACTCTACTTTTCCCACTCAATTAATGGTTCCTTCTTTTAAATTGATTTCACTTGACTCCTTGGCTCTGTATCTTCTGGGAGAACCAGGCTTGTGATGAAATCCTTTGGTTGTGAGGCAAGTCCAAATTCTGTCAGTTGTGTACAGAGGCTTCTAAACCTGGAAGGGGATTCATAACACAGAAATATGATGGAAAAAAGCTTAGGCTTGATTTCTGAGAAAAATCTATCTCCTTCATACCTCTTTAATGGAATGGTTTCAGACTTGCAGAACATGTATGCTCTACTGCAGGAATTGGTCTTTTGGAATCAACTCTCCTCTCCTGAGCCCTGCATTCCCCACAGGCAATCCATCTTCAGATCCTATCAATTCTTCTTCCATATCATTAGGCTCCTATTCAGGAGCTTTCCTGGCAATTTAAAAATGTACCTGTATCTGAGTTTCCTTCTCAGATTGGGGTATCCTTTGATTTGTGCAGCATTTGGCTTCTAGCATGTGACACCAACCTCATGACCAAGGACTGCCTTGTTAGTCCTGACTGTCACATCTATTTGCACTGTCTTAGCACCAAAATCATTTTTTTTAATGAAAACATTGTTGGTGTCTCCGCTCTCCTGTTACTGTCAATGTTAAATCTCTATGGGGGTAACCTCCAGCCTCATGAGCTGCCAGACTGGGCAGCCCCTGTTGTCTCTGAGGTACCAAATATTATTTCTATTAATTCTCTGGCTTCAAAGTTGATTTATTTTTAATCTAAACTTAACCTCAAATTTATTTCTCCATAATATTTTTAGTGTTTTGCAGAACATAAGATTTTCAGGAATGCCTATGTCATGTTAAAACAGAAATATTTTTCACTTCTTACTTGCAAAGAGCTACAGGTGTGTGTGGGGAAAGGGAAATCTGGAGAAAGTCTGCAGTTTAGTGAGGGACATCATTATCAGTGTTACTTTCTTAGTTTTGATTAATGTACTATGGTTACATAAAACTGCATTCGGGGCATCTGGGTGAAGGGCATATGGAAACTTTGTGACTATCATTGCAGCCTTCTGAAAAACAAAAGTTAATTCAAAATAAAACCACAAAACAAAACAAAACAGAGTTAAAAGTGCACTGAAAGAAGGAAAACATGTAAACAGCAGTACAGAACAGAATATACAAAATTTAACACATCTACTGATAAACTTGGTTTTTGCTGTAGGGCACGTGTGCTCGCCAGACAGAGAGACAGAGAGACAGAAAGCGAGAAATCGCCCCCCAGGGGGGATGGCCATGCCACAATCCCTTCTCCTCCATTCTCCTCTCGGTATCTTGAGCACACATGCACACATGCCCGACGTGAGTTTTAAGCCACTGTGTCCAGGACTCAAATCACGGTCGACTATGTGGGAGTCCAGTGACATAGCCTTTATGCTAACTGCTGGTCCCTCTACTGATAATCTTGGAATAGACACATATAGGAAAGAATAAATTTTGATGCTTGAAGAATCACAATGAGACATTGGAAGATAATGTGGATTTGTCTAAAATAAATTTTCAAAAACAGAAAACAAAATACCAAGACATCACTTGTAAGGAGTGGCCCAATCTGAGCAAACACAGTGACCTTTAGACACATACAGAAACGTGTTTACATGAGCTTCACTTGCATAGCAAGAAAGCAATGTGTATATGAATATGCTTTTATCGATAATAGGCAGTTAGCATATTCACTTGCACATTGCTTTCATGATATGCAAATCAAGCTCATGGAACATCATTTCTGCATGTGTGTAAAGGTGTTTGACCTGATTGGGCTGCTTCCTAAAATCTCTCTCCCTAATAATCGGAACTATGAACTCAGAAGTTTGAATAAAATGCATTCCTTTTCCCTGATTTTCTCATTTATTTCTTTATTACTCTTCAAAAATTATTTTATTCAAATTAAAAATTAAAAAAAATATTAATAAACAAAATTTCAAATATTCTATGATACATATTATTGATGAGGTTATGGGGAAATAAGTCCAGCCATCAATCGCTGATGGGAGTATGAAACAGTACACTGTGGAGGGGAATTTGCCAATATATATCATATATATATATATATATATCATATATATAGTCTTTTGTCCAAGAAATTAAAATAGTAAATTTTTATCTGTCAAATATACTAGCAAAACTATAAAAAGGCTTATTCATAAGACTGTAAGTTACAGCATGATTTATAATGGTAAAAGACAATGGTAAATAGATAAATTAGAGCATGTTTACAAAATAGAATACTATAACGTACTCTAAAAAATGAGAAATGTTTTTATGATCATAGAAGACCTCTGCTGGAGTCAGCAGGCATCTTATTTAAGTGCAGATGAAGGCAGCAACATGACTGAAATTCAGGATATTACTTTGATGAATTGTAAGAAGCTGAACATGGGATAGAAAGCTTATTAAAGATCAGGTCACTTTCCTGGGGAAAAAAATCTAGTAAGAAGCGCAAAATATGATAGGGGTTATAAAATTTTATGCATGAGGATTATTGTTACACTTTCATTTTTCCATACTGTATATCAGCAAGCTGAAAGGAGCTAACACAGCCTCATGGGCATGAAAACTAAACTAAGACAGTGAAGAGAGTTGGGAGGAATCACACAATTTTCTATCTGCTAAATGGAGAGTAAGATTGGTTCACAGCAAAAGAAAGTAACAACATGATTTTTGATAGGTTTTGCTTTCTTTTACTATGTGTGTCACCATTGTAAAATTACTAGTAGTTTCTTACTGTTCACAATGTATAACACCTAGGAATGGGAATATCTGAAAACATTTGGCCACAGAAATGTTGAACTATCAATTGAATCAATAAGAAAAAGAATATAAATCTACAATGAACAGGCAAAGGAACTTTTACAGTTGACAGTGACAGAAAACTATTTCAGTGCTCTTTTCTCTCCACTGAACTTTCTAAAAGTCATTCCAGCAGCTAAAATTCAGTGACCCCAAAGAAGAAGATAATTGGGTTTCATCGCAAATGAATTGGAAAAGAGGCAGAAAGGAATCTCAGATATGAGATTGATTGTAGCTGAGTCAATAAACTTTAGTCTTCCTTCTTCATGTTTATAGGATACACTTTCTGAGGGCTAGAGCTTTGTGGAAGGTCCGACTAAGGGCATTCTTCACCTCATTATTTCTCAGGCTGTAGATGATGGGATTCAACATGGGAGTCACAACCGTGTAGGACAATGATAGCAGCTTCTTGCTCTCAGGAGAGTTATTTGATTTAGGCCGAAAATAAGTAAGGCTCAAAGAGACATAGAAAAGGGAGACCACAAGGAGGTGGGAGGAACAAGTAGAGAAGGCTTTGTTCTTCCCTTTAGCTGAAGGAATCTTAAGGATGGCAGCAGCAATGCGCGTGTAGGAGCATAGGATCAGCAAGCAGGGTATCATGACAAACAGAATAGTTCCAACGATGGCATAGATCTCAAACAATGCTGTGTCGGCACAGACCAGCCTCAGCACAGGGGGACTGTCACAGAAGAAGTGGTTCACCTTGTTGTTGCCACAGAATGGAAAACTGAAGAGCCATGTAGTCTGCACAATACCTACTGGGAAGCCTGGAAACCAGGAGATAGCAACCAGTTTGACACATGTCCTTTGGTTCATGATGACCGGGTAATGCAAGGGACTGCAGATGGCTACATAGCGGTCATATGCCATGGTGGCCAGAAGGAAGCACTCAGTCACCCCAAAGAAGAAGAAGAAATACATCTGAATGGCACAGTCAAGGAAAGAGATGGTTGTATCCTGAGCAAGCAGGGTCCCCAGCATTTTGGGCACAATGGCTAGATTGAAGCCAATCTCTAAGAAGGACAAGTTCCTGAGGAAGAAGTACATGGGAGTGTGCAGCATGGGGTCAGCCAGGGTGACCAGAATGATGAGGCTGTTTCCCATGAGGGTGACCAAGTAGATGATTAGAAATGTCAGGAAGAGTAGTGACTGTATTTCAGTAGGTAGGGAAGAGAAGCTCATGAGGATAAACTCGCTTACTCTTGTCCAGTTCCCTGTAGCCATAAGTATGAGTCATAAATTCCCAGCTGTGGTCTTGGAGCTCTGACCAGTCTTTATTGCAAGAGTCAGATTCTGGATTTATTTTTTATATTCCTTCTTAATGACAGGAAAAGGGGTAAGGTCGCGATCTTGGTAGGAAGAAGAAAGGCGTTGTGTTATCTAAGAAGAAAGACACAAGACCAATAGCTAGAACCTAAGCCCTGAGCTATGCCTGGGTCAGCTAATGGAGGAGAAGATGGTTTTCTATTCAGACATTAACATATACAGAAAATCCATGTAAGTCAGAATCAAATGTGTCCAACAAAAGACACATTTTTTAAGATAGTAAAGTTCCTAAATACATTTAAATTTTTGATAAATGCGCTCAATGTTTATGAACTTGTTAGAGAATGCATATATGTGAGTTATCAGAACGTTAAAAATATAATTAGAATGTAGAATAATGCATGTAAATAATTTTTATAGTATTCAAATATTCTTTCTTGCCTGGTTAGAGGATATGAAAAATGAGTGAGGGTCTAGAAGGTACTGAAGACAGTTTATATATACATACACACACACACACACACACACACACACATACACACACTTATATATGTGTGTGTGTGTGTATATATATATATATATATATATATATCCCTTTTATCCCTATTTTTGTTGGTAAGAAAACTGATCTCAGAGAAGCTGAGAACAGCAATTAAATGGCAGATCTTGAATCCAAACCACATCTGCTGGATTTTAAATTTCTTCTGATTTCTGCTAAACCATGTTTTACTGGATTGTTTTGCCTTGTTCTGAGGACTAATTAATGCCTTATGGAATTAGAATTGAAATTTTGCAAAATTGCAGCTAAGACAGAAGAAAAGTTAGTAAAGTGAACCACCATTATTTACACCTAGATTTAGCTGGGTCTTAATTTTGCATTATTTGTTTCCAAATTGAAGTTGATCATCAAGAGGCTCCTTTTGTCTTATCTTGATAATCTATATATATTGAATTCTAACATAGAAATTGTGAGATGACATAGGAAAATGAAATAGGCTGAAAGGCTGTTCACATTGGGAAAAAACATTTTGTATGCTGTGAAGATGTACAGTAATTAAATGTAAATAAAAAGTAAAATATAAAAGTA
Organism: Tupaia tana; assembly: GCA_026018925.1. Taxonomy (NCBI): domain Eukaryota; kingdom Metazoa; phylum Chordata; class Mammalia; order Scandentia; family Tupaiidae; genus Tupaia; species Tupaia tana. The sequence continues at coordinate 24,508,794 of JAKSZU010000012.1, forward strand.
AATAAATACATAAATAAGAATGAATTGGATATAGTTAGGAACTATGAGTAAATGAATTGAATATAGTTAGTGAACTATATGTAAGAAAATTAAAGGTTTTATAATAAAAATAAAACATTTAAAGATCAACCAAAACCAGAATTGACACAAAATAAAAGGCAAAGAAGAATGTGGTCATTGTTTTGAACATGTCAGAACAATAGACTTTTATTTCATGCTAAGGAATTTGGACTTTATTCTATAGATAAAGAGATTCACCTTAATAGTTGAAGCAGTGGAGTGACATTGTCTTAAATGCAAGGTAGAAAGATCAGTAAGACATTGTGAGAATGGGTCGTATAGTGTGATTAGGGGAAGAATGAAAGCTGTATGTCTGGGGTCAAGGGGACCAGGTGATATGTTCATCATTTATATCAGTTTTTGCTCACTGTCCATTTTAAAGAAGCAAGCCTATTGAAAAGAGGCTAAATATTAGTCAGATCCCAGTGAACAAGTTGCATTTCAAAGATACATTTAAAATTCTAAAGCACTGGGTCCAGCAGGTGGCATGGAGGTTAAGGCACTGGATCCTACATGGTTTGAATCCCAGACTGGGCAGCTTGAAATCACGCCAGGTGTGTGTGCGTGCGTGCAAGCCCAAAGTCCTGAGAGAAGACTGGAAGAGAAGGGATTGCAGCGTGGCCATCCCCCCACCCCCAGGGGGTGATGTCTCACTTTCCCTCTCTCTCTATGTCTATCTCTGGTAAGCTCACCTGCCCTGTAGCAAAAACAAACAAACAAAACTCTAAAGCATTTATGAAGGAAATGCAAATCATTCTTACAAAAGAAGTATAATCAAATTGATCTAAGATTTTTTTAAGCACTAAAAATTAAATAAAGCAATATCTAAAGTTTTGAGCTCAGCTTCAGAAAAACAAATACAAGTTTAAAAGGAGAATAAAAGAACCATTGACTCAGGAAACAGAAAATCAACTAGAAACTCTCTTACCATCCTTTGTCCTTCAGAATGAGTAAACAGAAAATCATGGGAGATATGAAGATACAACAGTTTAGATTAATGAGATGACTCTAAGACATCAGAACAGTTTTTTTTTTTTTTTTTTTTTTTTTTTTTTTTCCTTTCCAACAGGAGTCTGAGAGAAACAGGAACAGCATCAAATTGTGTTTGGTGCTCTCAATAAAACTTTATATAATTGTAACTATTGAATAAGTAGCTATAAAATAAGTCTTAGTTCAGAAAAGGCTACTGTCTGTGTGGGGGGAGCCATGATTATTAAATGTAAAGACTAGAGCACAATGATAGAAACTTCAAAAAACTTACTTAGTTAATTAGAACACAAGTTTGAGAAATACATGTAAATACTGGGAGAAATTATGAGAAGATAATAATTTTATTTACAAGAAATAAAAGCCAATTTAATGGGCATTCCAGAATGATAGAATAAAAGCGAGGAACAAGAAATGACATTCAGAGAAGTACCAGAGAACAAATAAACATCAATAAATATCTTTGGGGCAAGTGGGAAGGGGAAAATAAGTGTTATATTCTCACTTTAGTATATCACAATATATCCATTTTGAATAATGATTTAAATGTAAAATTAAAGATGTAATTGAATTTAAAGAAAACTTACTTAAATATTTAATATCACTTTAATATTGACTTTAGCATTATGAAGGTCTTTCTAAATATGCATTCTAAAGCTGAACCCAGAAAAAGTTTCAATGATTTGACAATATAACAATTAAGTAAGTATGGCATAAAACCTTAAAATAGAAACTAAAATACAAATTACAAATAGAGACACTATCTATAAGTTAATGTCAAGAGATTCTTACAGATTATGTAAGAGAAAATTAGATAAAGGTATATTCAATTCATAAAATCAGAAATTAAGTAGCTAAGAATATGAAAATAGCTTAAAGTCATCAGAAAGCAAACCCAAGTTTTTAAAAAGCAGGTGATTTTGTTCTAAAATTTAACATGTATTTGTTTTGAGTATAAGTGAAAGAACATAAACATCCAAACTCTGTGAGTGCAGAAAATAGGCGAATTTCACAGTATGTATCAGAGATTTCAAACTAACAAGTCTTCCTCTACAATTGAAACGAAGATAATTTGCAAATTTGGGCTATTAGAATGCTCCTCCCAGTTTTATTTAAATATAGTAGTTTAAGAGAATAAACAATAGAAGACACTCTGAATATATAAGAATAGCAGATTGGGGCTGGTTCTATAGTGTATTGATTAAGGAAGCCAGATTCCACATGGCAACCACAGTTAAAATCCTGGCCCTAGTGACTTGAAACCCACACCAGGTACTTGTGCACATACATCCAAGTTCTGCCAGGGAGGAAAGGTGAAGGGAAAAGGATTGGGGTGTGACCATACTTCATTGGGGTGGGGCGGGAGTGCTCTCTCTCTGACTCTGTGGTAAGAGCTCTGTGCCCTGCAGTGATAAAAATATAATAGTTGGTTAACTAAATTGTGTTGTACCTGTACTGTGAGATGCTATGCAGTAATTTTAAAGTATATTATACAAGATTATTAAATGGAATAAGAAAATATTCAGTATGTTTTGCTAAATGGACAAAATAGGCTACAAAATATTATAGTCATTGTAAGTCATTATAAAATGAAAATTTGTATGTACACACACAGAGAAAGCCTTTAGTTCTTTTCTTTTAATATTTGAGTGGTGCAATTACAAGTTTTTCAAGTTTCTTCTTTGCATTTTGTATTTTTTACAGTATCCACAGCAAATGTATTAATTTTTACTGAGAAGAAAAATGATTAGATTCTTTTATTAAAAGTTCATGTTTTTTTTCCCATAAGTTGCATGCTCTCACTAGAGAGAGATAGAGATAGAGACAGAGAGAGGGTAAGTGAGGAATCACCCCTCCAGGAGGGTGGTCATGCTGCCCACCCTTCTCTAGGATTTTGAGTATGCGTGCACACATGCCCAGCATAATTTTCAAGCTGTTGAATCCCGGACTTGAACTGGAATCAGTCTTGTGGGAATCCAGAGCCTTAACCACTATGCCACCTGCTGGATCCTGCTTAAATATTTTAAGAATAAAATACTGATGACACAAAACAACCCACAAACAAAAAGGAAAAATAAATGACAAATTTTGAAAAAATGTGTGATAGTGACAACAAACAATAAGAATTGTTTCCTACTTGTCATATAATGAGTCATTTAAGTCATTTTAAAAAAGATGACATCTCCTCAAATAAAAATAGGCACAGAATTCAAAGATTAATTAACCAAGTGCATAGAACCAGTAAGCATACAAAAATCATTCTATTTTGGTAGTAATAAAAATAATAATTGAGTCAACATAGAGATTAATTTGTTTTAAATTTGAAATATTGATAAATACAACATGGAGTGCTAGTAAGGAATGATATAGTAGATGATATTTTTATTTAAACTGTATAAAGTAGTGTAACTTCTCTAAAAATAAATTTGGTCGAATTATATGACGATTCTTTAATGTTCATACATTTTGAAGGAAGAAACCTTCCTGGTGAAAGAGATGAAGGCAATAATTTTATTATATATGTAAGTTTGGTCAATGTCAGTCATTGCAGTGACAAATTAAAAAATGATCAGTAATAGAAAAGAATGAAGGGTTCAGTTATGAAGCATATATTTAAGCAAATGTCTGTAATCCTTAAAGTAATTTTTGAATAACATTTAACCCTGTTGTGTAATTATTACCATATAATAGTAGATGAAAAATTAAGAATACAACACTACTCACACGTGATAAATTCTCAATTTTAAAAATATATGCTATATAAAAAAATTGAAAGGGCCTATGTGAAATTTAAAAGCGATCTACTTCAAGTGGTAAAAGAAGGGAATATTTCATTATTTTATTTTTCTAGATTTCCATACTTCAATACAGTGAATAAAACTTGTTACATATTAGCAATAAGAACATAAATATTAAAATGATGATCAGAGGGACCCACAGATGGTGCAATGATTACATTGCTGGACTCACACATTGCAGACTATGGTTCGAGCCCTGGACCTGGATTCTAGAAACTCACATGGGTGCATGTGTGTGCGTGCCCAGAATCCCAGGAGGAGAACGGAGGAGAAGGGGTTGCATCATGGCCATCCTCTCAGGGGTGATTTTTAATTTTCTGTCTTTCTGTCTCCCTGGCAAGTGCATGTGCCCTATAGCAAAAATCTCTCTTTAAAAAAAAAAATGTATCTTAATAATGATGAATCTGGCATTTATTTATTTATTTATTTTTGCTATGTAATGCATATTCTTGCCAGAGAGAGATAGAAAGAAAAGGAAAGTGAGAAATATCCCCTAGGGTGGATGGCCATGCCACAATCCCTTCTCCTCCATTTTCCTCTTAGGGTTTTGGGCACACATGCACATGTGTCTGTAGTATTTTTCAAGCCACTGGATCAGGACATGAACCACAGAGACAACCATGTAGGTTTCAATGCCTTTATGGCCATACGAACTGCTGGTCCAATATTTACTGAGTAGATAATAGATTTATACTTTGCTGTATATTCATTCTTTCAAGTTTTCCCCATAGCTCTATGATTTACATGCCATTATTAAAGATGAATATCCTCAAATTTAGATCTGATATGTAATTTTGAAGTTAAGAAACAGAAATGATACGGAGAGTGAATGCCAAAACCTGCATTTAAAACTATCATCAGGCAGAGCTACAAGTGGGAGAGTGCCTCTACACAGTAGCTGAGGCCACACAGAGAGCCTGCATTCAGTTCCTGGCCTAACCTGAACAGGCAGGGCTGGTGGTGCATGCCTGTCGTCTAGTGAACTGAGAGGATGGGGCAAGAGAATCGTGACATGACAAGACTGTCAAAAATACCTCTCTCTCCTTCCATACCATACTTACTCTCTGCATAATCAGAAAAATATATAGCAAATACGGGTTTTCAATAGGCACATAAAATGAACATAAGCTACACTTTAAGTCCTCCATATCCATCTTCTTCCTCTGCTTCAGTGTTGTGCTTTGTGCTATTTGTTGAACATATCCAATTTTTCATCTTTTTTTTTCTTCTTTTTCTGGAGAGGTTTTTGCTATAGGGCACGTGCATTCGCCAGACAGACAGAGAGAGACAGAGAGACAGAAAGCGAGAAATCACCCCCCAGAGGGGATGGCCATGCCACAATCTCTTCTCCTCCATTCTCCTTTTGGGATCTTGGGCACACACGCACACGCGCCCGGCGTGAGTTCAAGCCACCGGGTCCGGGACTTGAACCGTGGTCGACTACGTGGGAGTCCAGCGACATAGCCATTACGCTAACTGCTGGTCCCAATTTTTTGTATCTTTATGCCTTTGCATGTGACAACATTTCTACCTGCACACAACCTCTCCTCCAAATGACTGACTCCTGATCCTCAGAACTCTATTGATACTTCCAGATAGGATTGGTCAAATTCATGTTCTTATATCCTTTAAAAACATTTTGACTATTCAGAAATTACCAGTTTATCTCAATCTGTAAGCTTCTTCAGAGTATTGACTCTCTTCATTATCCTTTTTGTGTTTTTAATTTGCTAGAGGGTATATGCACTTACCAGAGTGAGAGATGGCCACACTGTAATCCCTTTCCCTCCATTTCGCCTTCTGGGATTTTGGACACACATGCACACATGCCTGGCATGTTTCTCAGGCTGAAGGATTCAGGACTTGAGTCTCACAGTCAACCATGTGGAATCCAGATATCTTAACTACCATACCATCAGATGACCCATTTTATTTATCTTTATAGGAAGAGACCCAGTGTCCATCTAGGATAAGCTATCTATATGTGCTCTGTTTCTTGTTTTGTTTTTGAGAGAGATTTTTGCTATAGGGCACATATGCTTGTCAGAGGGACAGAGAGAGAAAGGGAGACAGAAAGCAAGAAATCACCCCCCCCCCCAGGGGGGATGGCCACACCACAATCCCTTCTCCATTCTCCTCTTGGGATCTTGGGAATGCACTCTCATGCACCTGGCACGAGTTTAAAGTCGCCGGATCCAGGACTTGAACCACAGTTGACCACGTGGAGGCCCAGCCACACAACTATTATGCCATCTGCTGATTCCTCTATATGTGCTTTGGGATAACTGACTAGATAAATGAATACATGAATTTGACAAAGTTCATTTTTTTGGAGTTTTCAGTCATCATCAGCGTTTTCGCTATTTTTTCAATGACTGCCCTTCCTTTGTCAGAACTCTGTTTACTCTTGAAGCTCCAGTTCATGTGTATTGTGTAATGTCAGTGGAGAGGATTGGGAAAGAAAAGGAAGCAGAAATGAAAGGACTTGCTGGTTTCCCAGAGAACTTCTGGAACTACTGAGGAATAAGAGCTGGTGCCATCTCTCTAATGTAGAGACATTGTGGAAGATGGTGGTTCAAACTGGCCCACAGGCTCCTTGCTACTCCATCTAACTCTTCCCCTGGGGCATCCCTGTGTTAATAATTTCACTGACCAAGGAATAGGAACCCACTTTCTAAGTCTTTTGTAACTAGAATTGTCGTAAAAAGTAGCGTCTGCTAGTGCAATCTTCCTTGTAAATTTTTCACCAAGGCAAATCTTCCCTGAGTTAATTAGAAGAAAAATCAAGACCCAAAGGAGGCATATGTCCTGTTGATGCTGCATGGCCCAGAAGGCTTTAGAGGATGGAATTGAAACAGACAAACAAAAAACTGGGTAATGCAATATTTTTGTGGCCTCAGATATCATTTATTTTATGACATAGAAAGGAAAAACTGAGACTAGGGAAGAATGTAAATGGAAATATTCCCAGAATAGACAGAAATAGAATTAGGTATCCCACCCAAACCTGTCAAAGCATGTAGAAGGGCCGCTACATTTAGTCCTCAGCAAGGAGCCTTACCTGTGTCCAGCAGGGAATTCTGTCTTGGTCAGCTATATCTGACACCCATGCTTAGGCATGTCTTTGAGTATTTGAAGTGTACTGGCTCTGTTTCAGAAGATCCAGATGAGGAGGAACCAGAGAGCTCTTCCTTCCTGTCCCGGTTGAGTCCTTAATGACTGGAGCTGCAGCCAGCTTTGTGCTGCCTTCACTCTCAGACTTGAGTGAGCATAACACGTAGGTTGGCCATGCTCCTGGTCCTGGCTGGAAGAGTTAATCCCAGCTGTACCTTTTGTGTCCTGGGTGTTAATTGAAGGGCTGGCACTTGAATTTCCCCCCAGACATTACTGGGCTCATCCAACCTCTCCTTTCTTCCCTGTCTTATGGGAACCTGACCTTTCTTGAACTGAGTGTCCTTTGAGACCATGATGCATTTCAGATACCAAGAGGATAAAATTTAAGAACGGAAAGCCAGACTCTAGGTGAGGGTAAATAAGATGATATAGAGAAAAAGCACTAAAAATTTTAAGTCAGAGCAACCTTGGCATAATCCAGGGACACTGGAACTCCCCAGTTTGTGGTACTTAACAATGTTGTTAAACTTTCTGAGCTTCAGTTTCCGTGTTGCTCAGTTGAAGATAATATGCTTGTCTGTGTCCAATATATTGATTGGTGTAATGATGAAATGAAATGGTTTATATTAATAAAGCCTATCACATAGATAATAATTATTCATTCATTCCACAAATATTTATTGAGTATCTACGACGTATCAGGTACTCTTCTAGACATTAGGTTATAGAAATAACCCCCCAAAACCTAGTGCTTGCACTCATTTATTTATGTGTGTGTGTGTGTGTGTGTGTGTGTGTGTGTGATGTTTTATGTTTTGTTTTATTTTAATTTTTTTTTTAGACATGGTCTCACTATGTCACAATCCTCTTGTCTCAGCCTTCTGAGTATTAGCTGGAGCTACAGACGTGAGCAACTGACTCACCCCCATCTTTTTCAGACATGTTGCCCATGCTGACTGAAAGCTAGCCATCCTACTCTCAGCCTCCTGAGTGGCTGGGACAATAGGCCTGTGTCACGCTCATGCCCAGCTTTTTAGGGTGAGCCAGGAATATGACCCCAAGCTTCCTGTGTGGCCTCAGCTGCTGAGCAGCAGTGTCCAGTGTCTGGCTTTGATAAGTTTATAATTTAGTGGGGAAGCCTGGTAAACTAAAGTAAACCATACTTAGAGTAAATGGTGTTATTAAATCCAACAGGGGGAAAATAGGAAACTATGGAAGTGAAAAAGGATTCCAACACATAGACTTTAATATGAAAATTTAATAGAAAATTATAAAAATATTAAAAAGTTACAAAAAAAGTAAAAAGATTTTTTTCTTATTTACTCTTACTTACTCTTGTCAGCTGTTGTCAAGAAAAATGTGTGAGTGGGTGACATAATCCCTAGTCTGTAGGGTGTTCAGGTGAATTGAGGCTATTGGATTTTTTTTTTTTTTAAGAAAGATTTTTGCTATAGGGTGTATGCCCTCTCTGGAGAGACAGAGGGACAGAAAGCGAGATATCACCCCTCAGCAGAGATGGCCAGGCCACAATTCCTTCTTTTCCATTCTCCTCTTGGGGTCTTGGGCATGCATGCACATGCATCTGGCATGAGTTTTAAGTTGCCAGGCCTGGGACTTGAGCCATGGTCATGACTGCATGGGAGCCTAGCACATAACCATTACGCCATGTGCTGGTTACAAAGCTACTGGGTTTTGAAATAGTCGGAGAATAGTACAAGACAAAGATAGAATGGCAGTAAATTGACTCAGACTTCTAAAAGTCATTCTGGTATAGTAGGTGGTGTAGAGATTAGGGTGGCTGAATAGCACATAGCTGACTATGCTGCTGTAGAGTCTTGGGCCTGGTGGCTTGAAAATCATGTTGGACATGTATGTGTTTGTATATGCCTAAGATCTTGAGAAGAGATGGAGAAGGGACTGTGGTGTGGCCATCCCCCTGGGGGGACAATTTCTCATTTCTCATGTATATATATATATATACACACACACACATATATACATACACACGCACACACATATAAAAATGTATATGTATATGTATATATGTATATATCTGTGTCTCTCCAACAAATGCATGAACAAATTACCAAAAAAGTCATTCCATTTTGGACAAAGGAAATGTGTGTGTGTGTGTGTGTGTGTGTGTGTGTGTGTAGCAACATTTTAATTGCAAGTCAACGTGAAAAATAATACCTTAATTCCATTGAGAGGGGACTGATTTAAAGAGTGTGAATTGGGACCAGCAGATGGTGTAATGATTATGCTGCTGGACTCTCACATAATTAACCAGGGTTTGAGTCCGACCCGGTGGCTTAAATTTCATGCTGGGTTGTGTATGCACATGCGCAAAATCCCAGGACACTGGAGGAGAAGGGATTGTGGTGTATCCCCCCTGGGGGGTGATTTCTTGCTTTCTCTCTCTTTCTCTCTCTGTATCTCTGGTGAGTGCACGTGCTCTATAGCAAAAATAAATCTATAAAAAATAGTGTGAATTTTCCATAGAATACAATGAACTGCTATGTAACTGTGACATGTTAAAAATTGTGGCAACCCCTACAGCCCAAATTTGATTTTAAATACTACTTTCTGGTGAAAGGAACTAGTGTTCTTTGGAGAAATGGATGATGGTAGGCCTGGGCAGAAAATATACAAGATGAGACTGGGGCTTCTTATAGCACAGAAAGTAAGAAAGTACTCCAGGAAAAACAAAACAAAACAATATTGGCTTATGTCAAAGGGATGGAGAAGCCAAATGAAAGAATTCTACCGAGAATGCTTTGGATTATTATCCAAAATATAAAATAAATGCCCATCAGTATATATTGATGTAAATAAACAATTGAATAAATAAATAAAATGGGAAAAAATCAATAAATCTCTTGTGTAGAAGAATTTCACATACTTTATGCAGATACTCTAGCTACAAATAGGTGGGACATAACTTCCTACTTCTGAGTATGGGCTCAGTATGGTGACTTTATTTCAAAGAGTATAATATAGAAGAGGGGTTGGGGGTGGGCACAGAGGAACTTTACAATAGAAAAACCTGACAAACACTGTCTCAGCCAGATGATCAGGGTTTTAGGGCTAACATCAACAGTGCCAAATCGTGTTGATAATACGTACCCTTGATAAGATGTGGTAAGAGTGACACTTCATACCTGTAATGCTCCACTCCAAATTATAACCCCAGTGGAATCATAGAAACCTCAAACAAATCTAAATTATGGAATATTATACAAAATATCTGACCAGTACTCCTCAAAATGATTAAGGTTGGAGTCAGTGGGTGGCGTGGTGGTTGAGGCACTGGACCCTCACACGGCTGACTGCGGTTGGAGTCCTGAACCTGGCAGCTTGAAAATCATGCTGGATGTGTGTGTGTGTGAATCCAAAATCCCAGGAGGAGAATGGAGAAGGGGTGGAGCCGTAGGTATCCACCTGGATCTTGACTTTCTCACTTTCTCTCTCCCTGTCTCTCTCAGTCTCTTTTTAGTAAGCTCACGTGCCCTATGACAAAAATCCTTAAAAAAAAAAAAAAAGTCAAGGTCATCAAAAATCAAGGAAAATCAGAGAACTAGAATAGCTGAGAGATCAGTAGAGATGACTTCATGTAACGTGATATTCTGGATGTGATCCTGAAACATAAAAAAAGAACATCAGGTAAAAACTAAGAAAATCTGAGTAAAGTATGGGCTTTAATCGATAATGTATTAATATTTATTCATTGATTGTGACACAGGAACCATACAAATGTACGGTGTTAATAACAGAGGGAACTGTGGGGGAGGAGCTAATGGGCACCACATTTACTATCATCGCAACTTTTCTGTGAACCTAAAACTGTTCTAAAAGTTTTTAAACTTTATTTTTAACAAACTAAGGTGAAAGACATCATATATACACACCATAATATGACATAACTGTACACATTTTACCAAGGAAAATTGCAAATATATTAAATATACTAATACAAATTTATGGCAGAATATACAAGAAATTGATAGTAGTTGTTGCCTCTAGGCAAGGAAATAGAGTAACAGAGGTCAATATTGAAAAGAATATTTTTGATTATATATAATTTTATACTGATTGAATTGTTTGACACTAATTTTAATTTTGAAATAATTTTAGATGTATAGAAAAGTCACAGAGATAATACAGAGGGTTCCTTAATATATTTTAACCAGTTCCCCTAATTTTACATGATCATGGTAATTGCAGACAGAAGAATTGAGTAAAGATGTAAAGATTTGCTTTTGATATCTACCTATTGTTAAAGACTTGTCCTGTTCATGTAGTTTTATTTAGAGAATTAATGTAACTTTATCAGTCTTTCAGTGATTGTAAAGATACACTTTTATTGAAGAATACATCATGACTTTTCTGATGACCCACTAGTTCATTATAATACAAATAGATTCGTCTCACATTTTTTTCACAACTCTTCTAAAAATTTTTAATCTTCCATATTATATAATTCTTTTGCTCCTAACTTTTTGCTTCTGTCTTCATATTTTAGGCATATGAAAGGATCATGCTATTTTGAGGTCAGATAGTCCTAGAGTCAAACTTCAGTTCTGATGCTTACTAGGTGTCCTTTTATCCTGTAATATGCATCTAGAAACATACCTTTGAGGAGTAAATGATAGTTTATTAACAAATAAGTAATACATCTTTGACAGTAAACTCATGTCAGTTTCTTTCTTTACTTTGCCCCTTGGAAAAAAGATGAATTCTTATAATTTACTGATATTACATATAGTAGTCAATACCTGTTGACAATTCTGCATAACTGATGCATTACTTTAAAGGAAATACTAAAGAATAGAAAACTATCAAAAAGTTCCACAAGTGAAAGTGGTTAACTAGTATTGTTTGATTAGCCCAATTAGTGCCTCTGTCACCACAGAAAAACTGTCTAACACTTGGATGTAGGTTTTATTTTTATTTCATCTTTACATCAATCTAATGGAGTAGGTATTATCACCCATTGAACAGATGAGAAAATAGAAGAAGTATAGGAGTAATTACAGGGTAGGAGTAATTTGTATGAAGTTGGTTAGCTGGCAAATAGAAGTCACAAAATTTGAACCAGGTAATTCAGACTTTGAATTCTTTATTTCTTTTGTAAGAGAGATTTTTACTATAGGATCATGTGCATGCTGAGAGACAAAGGGAGACAGAAAGATAGAAAATGAGAAATCACCCCCCAGAGGGTATGGCCATTTCACAATCCCTTCTCCTCCATTCTTCTCTCAGGATTTTGGGCATGCATGCACATGCACCAGGCTGTCAGGTTTGGTACTCAAACCACAGTCAACTACATGGGAGTCCAATGACATAACCATTAAGCCATCTGCTAGTCCCCAGATGTGAATTTTTGAAGGAAATAGAAAAAGACTATGTTTAGGAACTCCAAAATGCATGTTGTAAGGAAAAAGGTTCAGCATGATCATAGATGAACAGTTATTCAACCACATGGCTGGGGTATGGTAAGAACTGAAATAGGAAAAATAAGCAAGAATTTAACTATAAGGAGTGTTGTATGACATGCTAAGAACCTTAGTTTTAAAATTGTAATGGTTTTAAAAATGATAATGAAAGGTTGTCACCTGTGTAGAAAGAACTCTGGGAACTGAGGAGAAAGAGTTGGAATGCAGTATATGTTCAGATCTGCAGCTGGAGGGAGAGAGACCAAATAGGAGGTTCTCTCAATAATTCTGGTGGAAGATATAAGTCCATACCTAAGTTTCATCTCATGAAGGGAATAGGTGATGTCTAAGAGATTGTACACAGTGAGGAGAGAAGGAGGGACCAATGACTTAACTACCAGGATGAGTATAGTTTAAAAAGACTAGGAAAATAACGCAGAGTCTAGACTACACATGTATGGGAAACAACAAAGGAATTAATGATGACAGAAGACAGGGTGATAAAACTTTCAAGAGCCATATTTAAGACATTCAAGAAAACTGAACATATGACTTTAGGAGAGTCACTCTAGATCAACAGCTGGTGTAAGCCTGGGATGGCTTGACTCTGTTACTTTCTCCCACCAAGGCCCCGGTCCCTCCAGACCTCCATATCCAGAATCAGCCTCTGAGAGCTAAAATAGACCCTAGACATTAACAGTAAGAGTTTAGGAGACTTTGCTGAGAGGAGTTATGTAGCCACCCTGGGGGTGAACTCAGTTATCACTGACTTAGGTTCTCATTCTCCTTCACCACTGGGGTTGCAGACTAATTTTTCTATTAATGAGCAATCACAGTCTGTGACCTCATTAAAAAGTTGTTAACGAGGCCTTTGCTCTTGAGAGAGGACAGCCTATGGGAATCCCAGTGGCCTATCCTGGGACTGGAGGGAGAACTTAGGTGAATAGGCAGGTTCAGATCAGGAGAGAGGTCTAATGAAGTCAGGCTGCAGAGCCATACCTGTGAATGAATTCACCTTGGCAATGGCCGCCTCTGAAGCTCAAGCCCCTATTGGCCTGCAGGTTTACAGGAGTAGCCATGTCTAGAGTAGCAGTGATTTTCCTCTGAGCTACCATCTCTGCTTAATGTGGGCTCTGCTGACCCATTTTGATAGAAGGCTTCACTTTTTGAAATTAATAGGTGAATTCCTTGCACTGAATTTTGGTCTCATATCTTAACTTCAATTACAAAAGTCTTTTGACTTGCCTTATTCTTATAGATTGTCTCCTCTGTCACACATTCTACTGCCAAAGTAATTGATTATTTCTTCAGGCTGAAAACCCTTAGATTGATTTACATTGTTCACAAAATATTGTTCAAACACTTCAGACTAAAATGCCTTTCAAAAATACTTAACTCCCTCCCTTCTTATCATCATCTTCTCTCATTTTTTTTCTCTAATGCCATGAGTTTTCTTTTTATTCTTCTTTTTCAAAATTTAATAATTTTCTAGAGGTGATGTGGGCTAGCCTGAGAGATACAGGGACAGAGAGATAAAGAGAGAGAAAAATTACTCTATATGGGGATGTCATTCTTCAATCCCTTGTCCTCCTTTTCTCTTTTCAGAATTCTGACAATGCACACACACTCACCCAGCATGTGTCTCAAGCCAGTCAGCCTAGAACTCAACCCATGCTGTTGGCCACTTAGGATATAGCTGCCTTAACTACTATACCACTGGCTGGTTTAACATTTTTTTTTTTTCTTTTCTTGAGAGGTTTTTGCTATAGGGCGCGTGCGCTCGCCAGACAGACAGAGACATAGAGACAGAAAGCGAGAAATCACCCCCCAGGGGGTATGGTCACGCCGCAATCCCTTCTCCTCCATTCTCCTCTCAGGATCTTGGGCACGCACGCACACGCACCCGGCGTGAGTTTTAAGCCACCAGGTCCAGGACGCGAACCGCGGTCAACTACGTGGGAGTCAAGCGACATAGCCATTACGCTAACTGCTGGTTCCAGGTTTAACAATTTTTATTCTTATCACCATTAATACTACCAACACTGTCATCAACCTCATCATAATGATTAACATTTTCATATAAATTACAGTGTATCCAGCATAGTTTATTAGTGACTTACATATACTAACTCAAACTTCTCATCCAACCTGTGAAGTAGATGTTATAGTTATTTTCATTTTACTGAAGGGGACGCTAAGGCTCAAGAGATTCTAAGTAACTTTGCCCATACGACAGGGCATTAAAAAATTATGTATTTATTTCCAATTAATTATTTATTATATTAATTATTATTGTTATTTTTAAAATTTGCTGTAGGGTATGGTGCTCACCAGAGAGAGACAGAAGAGAGAGGTAGAGAGAGAAAGAGGGGAAAGTGAGAAAGTAAACCTCCTGGTACAGACTTGAACCATGGTTGGCCATGTGGGAGCCCAGCACCTTATCCACCCTGCCTCCTGCTGGCCCTATGACAAAGCTTTTAAGTTACAGCTTAATTTTTAAATCCAGGCATATACTACCAATGGGCCAAATCCACCAGTCTTTATATGAGCCATACATTTAGAATGTTTCTTTTATTGTTTGTTTTTACATTTTTATTTATTTTAATTTTTTCAAGAATTACTTATTTTATTTATCATTATTATTATTTTTGAATTTTGCTATAGGGCAGGTGCACTCACAAGAGAAAGAGAGAGAGAAAGCAAAGCACCAGGTATGGGACTCAAACCACCATCAGCCATGTGAAAGTCTAGAGCCTTGACTGCTATGCCATCTTCTGGCCCCTGTTTTACATTTTTAAATGGCTAGAACAAAATCAAAAGAAAAATAACATTTTTTGACACTTGAAAATTTTACTTCTGGACTCAGAAATAAAACTTTATTGTAGTAAACCATAACCACTTATTTACACATTATGGTCGTTTTGATGATGCAACAGCAAATAGTTGGGACAGACTTTGTTTTTTAAGGATACTTTCATCTGCTGCTTAGGACATGGAAAATCACAGCAATGCAATTACTACTTGTATGTGTTTTGAGTACTATGCATATCTCTTTGCTATAGTATTTTATTTATTTATATTACCAGTGCATTCTCACGGTGTCAAAATAAGGAAAAAAAGTAGACTTCAAACACCACAATTCACACTATGGAGCATACTTTATTTTGTAATTAAATTAGATGGCAAGGTGTCGTTTTTCTCATGCAATGATATCTAGCTTTTCTAAAGAATGTAGTATATGTAGATATGATCAGATTAAATGGTTGTGGCAGTATTTTCTACTCACAGACCCCAATAGTCAGAGAAATTAAAAAAATTTAAATGATATATCTCATCACAGCAGAATTTCACAAAATAAGTTTTACAAATTACATAGAAATAAAAAATGAAAATAAGACTGTAACCAAAGGAAATTTCCGAGTGACTCATTTGTTAGCCATGCAAGGAAAGCTTTGACCAATACTGAGTTAATTAAATCATGTTTGAGTTCAGCAACTAAAAGAATGTGTTCATAGAAAATAATTTGACTAAAACATTCAGGGTTTTAGTTAGAATTGACTATAGCAATGTTCACAACTTTAATTTTATGTATTTTCCGATTTTTAAATTTTGTACATGTGAGGCCATTTATTTAAATATTATCCAGTACAAATACATGGCTCTTGAACTTGCAAAAGCCAATTTTCTAAATAATTCTTTGACCAATTTTTAAAATTGTTTTAGAAGTTTCTAATAACACAAGTGGGTGAATTGCAATTGTTTTAACATCTTTTGGATATTTCTGTGAAACTTTACTTGACAATTTTTATTGTGTATTAATGGATTAATAAATACAGTATTGCTAAATTTCTTGGAAATAGTAAATGATTTTATCTTAGTGTTGTCAAGACTTTTTATGCTTATTGTTATAAATTTTGTGATGATATATGAGTGTGTTAAGCTTTCAAATTAATATGGGAAATAAGGTGTTATTTAATAAATAGTGTTGGGACAACTGAACAAACAATTGAAGGAAAAATAAATCATACCTCGTTTAAGAGAAATTGCAGATTGAAAAAATATCTTAATGTTAAAATAGAAATAAGGGAATATTTTTTTGCAGATCCAAGTACAACACCTAAAAGGTTTCTACAAAAAGTCAAGAGAGAAATAACAAGCAGGTAAAAAATATTTTCAACTCATTTTGAAAAATCTGATTCTCCTATCATGTAAAGAATTTCAACAGATGGGATCAGCAGTTAGTGTAATGGCTATGTCGCTGAACTCCCATGTAGTTGACTGTGATTTGAGTCCTGGACCCGGTGGCTTAAACTCATGCTGGGCACATGTGTGTGCATGCCCAAGATCCTGAGAGGAGAATGGAGGAGAAGGGATTGTGGCGTGGCCATCCCTCCTGGAGGGTGATTTCTCGCTTTCTGTCTCTCTGTCTCTCTCTGTCTTTCTAGCAAGCACACACACCCTATAGCAAAAACCTCTCCCCCCCCCCAAAAAAAAAGAATTTCCAACAGATCAGCATTAATGAAGATCTACCATCTAATAGAACTACATGCAAAAGATATGGATAGAGAATAAAAATAAATACAATGACTTTAAACATGAAAAGGTGATAGAAACCAAATTAGAAACTACAAATAGATAATACCTTTTACCTATTAGATTGACAAATTTCCAAGGTTTTGATAGCAAATATATATATATATATATATATATATATATATATATATATATATGGGAGGTTTTTGTTATAAGGCACATGTAAGACCAACCTATGAGTGTGGTTCAGGAGGGTAGTCAAATGGGGGGGGGGTGAATTTTCCTTTTATGGTTAAAAGATCAGATTGAGATGGGTCATTTTGTGAGGGGTCCATGTCAGTGGCATGTCCTCGAGATGGATCTGTGCCCTGGGTACCATTATTGGTCTGCTCTTGTGATGGACATTCACCTTCTCCATATATCTTAAGGGACTTAAAACATACCCATTTCCCTGCCAGGAAACATTTGTAGCAGGCGTAGTCCCCTCTATTTTGTCCCACCGAGAATATGACATTTTCATGCATACAGAATTGGATAGAGTTGGGTGGGAGACAAGCCTTTTCCCCTGTTCCCATTTGCTCAAAAACTATGACGCTAGGTGTGTCAAGGTAGACCAGTGGGCAGCAAACAGCAGCAAATGCTGTGGTGTTGCATTATTGCAAGCAATCTGGAACCTGTCCTTATGAGGGGAAAGGCAGGAGGAGGAATAGGGTCCATGTCCAGGTAAAGGAAGAAAAAGGTCCTCGACCCATGACTCCAGGCACCTTAGACTTAGTATAGCCCCTACCACCAGGAAGTATAATACTGCTAATAAGAACCTTTCCCACGACTTCCAGTCCCTTGGGGCCACTACTGCCAGACCAATAGAGAGAAACACAGCCAGCACTGTAGGGAGAGCTAGGATAGGAAATTGTAAGGGTATGGTGGGGGTGTCATCTGTTGCTATCTTCAAGCTTCTGCCATGCGTACATTGGTCAGTACCCAGCGTGATCAAAGCAGGGCTGTAGACTTCTCAAGCTTCCACTATGTGTAGAGGAGCCAGCCCAGGAGTGGCTGCAGCAGGGCTGTAGTCTTGATGATAGATCTTGCTCCTCTGAAAGGTTATCTTAGTTGACTGTTCAGGGTGGTTTTTCACTGTCCAGGTCCTGGAGTCCTCTGGTGCTGTGGCTTCCTTCACTTGTGAGTGGTAGACCCATGGGGCTATCCCTGCAACCTTAACTGATGTAAGGGTAACAAACACAACAACCTATGGCCCCAATCAGATGGGCTGCAGTGATACTTTTTTCCCAATTTTTAACCCATATGAGATCCCCGGGCTCATGTTTGTGTACCTAGTTTCTGAGGGGAACGAGGGTTCTTTCTAAGGTGAAATGGGCTATTTTCTTTAGTCTTTCCCAAAGCCAGCAGATTCTGAATCAGGACTGCCTCGCTCAGCTGATAGAAGATGTCAACCTTTCAGGCTTGGGTGACTAAAGGAGTGGCTGGCCACATAGAATCTCATAAGGGGAATAACCTTTTTTGGGGGGTGTACATCTAACTTGGAGCAGGGCCAGTGGGGGGACATTCACCCAGGGGTGTCTGGTGTCTTGACAGAGCTTAGCCAGGGTGGACTTGCGGGTACAATTCATGCGTTCAACTCTCCCAGAACTCTGAGGTTGGTAAGCAATGTGAAGTTTCCATTTTATGTCCAAGGACTTTGCTGCTCCCTGTGTAACTTCTGCCACGAAGAAAGGGCCATTGTCTGACTTGCTTATCAGGGGAAGGCCAAACTGGGGTATAACTTTCTTCAGAAGGGCTTGAGTGACTTCTCTGGTCTTTTCAGTTTGCGTAGGGAAGGCTTCCACCCAACCTGAGTAAGTACAGACCAGGACCAGTAAGTACTTATAGCCCCAGCATGGTTACGCTTCTGAGAAGTCTACTTCCAGTAATTCCAGGGGAGTTGTCTGGTGGCTTGTATTACAGCCAGCTGAGTTGGCCCTTGGGTGGGGTTATTTCTGGCACAGGTCTCACACTGCATGCTCACAGTTGCACATAATGATGGTAGGTGACTCAATAAATAGTATAGGCTCAGAAAGCTCTCCAGGTTAGTCTTTTCCCAGTGAGTTAGCTCATGGTGTTGCTTTACCAATGAATATCCTAGGGACTGGGGAATGTATATCCTTTTATCTGGCAATCTCCACCATCCGTTCTCCTCCAGAGTTGCTCCCTCCGATTTTCCCCAATGATGTTTGTCAGAGGGATGGGGCTGGGGGAAGGGGGCTCTAAGGAGACTTGTGAGCTATAGCACTTTAATTACAGCAGCTGAGGTTTGGTTGGTAGCAGCCTTGGCTGTCTGGCCCGCCAACTGGTTTCCCAGAGTGACAGGATCTTTCCTCCTCTAATGCCCTCTACAATGGATTATTGCCACTTCCTTTGGCTCCCAGACTACTTCTAATAATTGGCAGACTTCTTCTTTGTTTTTAACTGTCTTTCCTTCAGCTGAGAGGAGTCCTCTCTCTTGATACAATGCCCCATGTACACATAGGATGGCAAAGGCATATCATGAGTCCATGTAGATGTTTATCGTCTTGTGGGCTGCCAATTTTAAGGCTCGGATTAATGTCCAAAATTCAGCCCATTGAGCTGACCATCCTGAGGCAGTGCCTTAGCCTCGATCACCATGTCCTGAGAGGTAATGGCATAACCAGCCTATTGAGTTCCATCTTTCATGTAGCTGCTGCAGTCAGTGAAGAGGGTGAGGTTGGGGGCCTTAAGCAGTGTGTCCATAAGATCAGGACATCCAGAAAAGACCTTATCAAAGACCTCTTTACAATTGTGGTTAGGAGGTACCAGTGTGGCTGGGAGGAAGCTGGCGGGCTGAGGGATATAGAGT
Organism: Tupaia tana; assembly: GCA_026018925.1. Lineage (NCBI taxonomy): Eukaryota > Metazoa > Chordata > Mammalia > Scandentia > Tupaiidae > Tupaia > Tupaia tana. The sequence continues at coordinate 24,528,593 of JAKSZU010000012.1, forward strand.
CTGGAGTCTAATTCAGGGATTTCCAATCAATAAACCCTGTTAGTGGGCCATCCTAGAGCTGGCTAGCCATTTATATCCCTTGGTTTTCATCAGGGTGGTCACCAAGTGAAGGACCTAGGCATTGATAACTTGGGCTAAGTTTAGTTTGTCTGCCTGTTTAATCAATTCAACAGTGGCAACAAAGGTTCACAGGCAAGGAGGCCACCCAGATGCCACTGGGTCAAGTCTTTTAGACAGGTAGGCTATAGGTCTCTCCCAAGGTCCAACAGGCTGAGTCAGAACTCCTAGTGCTGTCTGACTTTTTTCATATGCAGATAGATTGAATTCTCCTGTGACATCTGGGAGTCCCAAAACTGGGGCTTTCCTGAGACTTGACTTGAGTTTCTGGAAAGCCCACTCTTACAGGGATCCCCATTTGAAGGGGGTTTCTTCTGGGCCTTTCAATAATTTGTATAGTGGCTTAGACTTTTCATCAAAACCTGGGATCCAAATTCTACAGAATCCTGCGACTCCCAGGAATTCACGTAGTTGCTTCTGAGTTGTGGGCCGAGACAATTCACATACTACCTGCTTTCTTTCATGCCTAAGAGCACGGTGTCCTTTAGTCAAAATGAATTCTAAAAATCATACCTGGGTATGGCAGATATAGGCTTTCTTCATTGAAACTTTATACCCAGCCTGGGACAGAAGCTGGAGCAGCTCTTGAGTTCCCTTCTAGCAATATTCTTGGGTTGCTCCAGTGAGCAGAAGGTCATCAACATATTGGAATAGAGTGCATCCAGTCTCTTGGCTTGGAAAATTTTCCAAGTCAGTTGCAAGTGCTTCTCCAAACAAAGTCAGGGAATTCTTGAACCTCTGGAAGACCCGGGTCCATGAGAGCGGAGTTTTCTTTTGGGTATCTGGATCTTCCCATTCAAAGGCAAATATCAGTTGCCTGATGGCTGGTATTGCAAGGCAAAAGAAAGTGTCCTTGAGACCCAGACAAGTGAACCATTCAGACTCCGTGGGGAGAGCACTCAGCAAAGTATATGGATTGGGTATAATGGGACGTAAGAACACCATGGTGGCATTCATAGCTCAGAAGTCCTGGACTGGCCGATAGTCTCCAGAGTTTCCTTTCTTCATAGGGAGAAAGGGAGTGTTCTAGGGAGACTGACATTTGACCAGGGTTCTGGCCTCGCTGAGCCAGTCGATGTGCTTCTTTATGGGCAGTCTAGCATCTCAGCTTCTTGGGTACTGTCAACGGTGCACAGGCTGTGCCAGAGGTGTCAATTCAACCACTACAGGTTGGTGGTTAATTGCCTGGCTGGCTCCTTTCATCCCAGACTGCAGGAAAGTCTCTAACAAGTGAAGAAAATACCTCATCATCTCTGCTGGGTGCCTTGGGGGTGAATGGTCACCATTTCTCCTCCTGGGACATTGTCACAGTTAGGATTTTGGCAGACTGACTACTAAAGCAGCTGAGCCTGATGAGTCAAAGCTGATTTGCACTCTAAGTTTAGTCAATAGGTCCCTTCCCAGCAAAGGGACTGGGCAATCAGGCAGGTACAAGAACTCGTGGGTAACCAAGTGTCCTCCTAATTGGCAGTTTCTTGCCTGCAGTAAGGGCTGGGTCCTGGTGTTTCCAGTGGCTCCTATGATAGTAGATTTTTGGCCCGATGGGGGAGCTAGAGGTTGGGTTGCCATGGAGTGTTCAGTGCCAGTATCTGTCATAAATGTTATCAGTTGGCCCCCTAGCTTGACCTTGACCCAGGGCTCCCTGGGGCCTAGGATCGTGTGGCCTGATTGTTCCTATTCTGATTCCATAATGGCTAAGAGGTCTCTTGGGAGCTCTGGGTGCAAAGTCTTGGGGGCTCCCAGTGGGCTTCAGCTTGTTCTTCTTTGGTTTGCCTTCCACTTGGGTCATTCGCATTTCCAGTGTCCACCCTCTTTGCAGTATGTGCACTGGGGTGGTCTAAGCCTGAGGCAGCTGGTTTTTGGTCCCCCTCTTGGACTGAGTGGGGCATCCAGTTGTCTGAGGGTGGTGGCCAACAGAGTTGCCTTTTGCTTCATCCACCAATATGCTTCCTTTCTTTCCTCTCATTCTTGGTTCACAAAGACTTGATTAGCAATTTCCAGGAGCTGAGTGGCGTTCATCCCAGCAAAGCCTTCATGCTTTTAGAGTTTTCTACAGATGTCAGGGGCTGATTGGGCAACAAAGGTGACATTAATCATTTGTTGGCTTTAGGAGCTCTCTGGATCAAATGGAGTATAGATCCAGTATGCCTCACAGAGCCTCTCATAAAGCTGCCCAGGTGGCTCATTTGTCTTCTGAATTATTTCTGTAGGTTTTTGCCATGTTAGTAGGCTTTGCACGGCTATTCTCAGGACTGAAATCCAGTCAGGCTTTTCATTTGAAAAAGCAGTTCTGACCCAAGCCTCAGGATCTACCACGTTGTTGGGGGCATGCTTTTGTAGTCATTTCTTGTCACAAGGACTCTGCAGCATTCCTCTGTGTTAAGTATGGTGAGGAGTAGTTGCTCACAGTCATCCCAGGTGTGCTGGTGGGTTTGAAGTATAGACTCCATGAGAGCTATCATTGCCTGGGGCTATTCCAAGTAGGAGAGGGTGTGGTGTTTCCAATTAAGCAAATTGGTAGTGGTGAAGGGCTGGTAGTAGAGAATTGCTCTGCCTTCTGAAATAGCCCAATCTGTGCCTGTCTGGGAGAGTCCTTGAGTCTCCTGAAGGGGCATCTGAAGAGTGAGGTTGCCCCAGGCTGCAGCAGCTCCCTGGGTGATGGTGAGTGAGGCAGAATCTGGGCGTGGGATTTGGGATTGCTGGCAGCCTCCCCCCAGTGTGTGTGGAGCTGACACTGGCTCCTCAGGCTGCTCTTCAGGCTCCAGGGAAATAGGTGAGGGCAGGTTTCGATTACTGGCTCAGCCAGGACATATGGGGGGTAGAGTTGCTAAAGGCTCCTCTTTTGGGGGGACCCTGCAGGATTGGAGCCATGGGTTTCTTTTGGTCAGAGTTTGGCACTGGGGGCATGACACAGGTGTCCAAAATAGTGCATTGGTTTTTCCCTCTTATGCAGATTTATGCTCAGGGTGGAATGACTTGGTTTATCTGTACCTAGGAGTCAGCACAGAAAAATTGCTTGGGGTGGCCAGGGGTGCCAGTAAAAACGTTGTAGATAGCCCACATTTGAGGGAGATGTAAGGTCCCCTATGGTGGCCATCTGACCCTGAAAGAGGGTCATTCACCCTCACAGAGGTAAAGGACACCAGATCCCACATAGTCAACTGAGCAGTTGGATTCTTGGTTGCAATGGCTTAAAAGTCAAATTGGTACATGTGTGAGCATGCCAAAACCCCAACAGGATAGAGAAATGGAAGAGAAGAGATGGCTATTTCACCATGCTCTACAGGGGACTGCTTTCTGCCTATCTCTCTCTTTCCCTCTCTAGTGAGCACATGCACCAAAAGAGAAAAAAAAAATCCTAAAAATGTAATTGAGATAGAGGATTGGAAATTCTGCTCATTCTGCCTAAAAAGTATAGCCTATGGAAGGAGTCAAGTAAGGCTCCTGGTGTACAAAGCTATATGTATGGGAATTAGTCATCCACATTCCTCTCCCCATGCTAAATATCAACAAATGAAGAACAAACACTACCTCAGAGGCATAGAAATGAAATAAAAGAGAGAATAATGTACTAGAGGTATAGGATTCTTTCTACTGAATAATGTTAGGCTTATCCAAAGATGATAAAGGACCATAATGATGACTTTTGATATTTTTTGCTTTTCTTTCCCATTATATTTCTCTAAGTTTATATTACAAGCAGTTTCATACTGTCCACAATGTATGTCACATTAGTACACACTAACAAACCAAATACCTGGAATGAATTGGTCACAGAGGTGTCAAATGTCAATTATACCAATTTGAAGAAACAATATAAAACTACAATGGACAATCAAGGGTTTTACAAATGGTAATGATCGGCCTAAACTATCTTTGCATTTTTTCCCTCTCCACTGAACTTTCCACTACCCATTTCAAAAGCTTGGTTTCATTCCAATGGAAATGGAAAGGGAGAAAGGAGGTATCTCAAATGTGAACTGATTGTTTCTCATTCAATAGAACAGAGTTTTATTTTTTAAGTCTATGGGGTGCAGTTTCTGAGGGCTAGGGCCTTGTGGAAGGTCCGATTAAGGGCATTCTTCACCTCCTTATTTCTCAGGCTGTAGATGATGGGGTTCAACATGGGAGTCACAACAGTGTAGGACAATGATAGCATCTTCTTGCTCTCAGGAGAGTTATTTGATTTAGGCCGAAAATAAGTAAGGCTCAAGGAGACATAGAAAAGGGAGACCACAAGGAGGTGGGAAGAACAAGTAGAGAAGGCTTTGTTCTTCCCTTTAGCAGATGGAATCTTGAGGATGGCAGCAGCAATGCGCGTGTAGGAGCACAGGATCAGCAAGCAGGGTATCATGACGATCAGAATGGTTCCGACAATGGCATAGATCTCAAACAATGCTGTGTTGGCACAGACCAATCTCAGCACAGGGGGACTGTCACAGAAGAAGTGGTTCACCTTGTTGTTGCCACAGAATGGAAAACTGAAGAGCCACGTGGTCTGTACAATACCTAATGGGAAGCCTGGAAACCAGGAAACAGCTACTAGTTTGACACATGTCCTTTGGTTCATGATGACCGGGTAATGCAAGGGACTGCAGATGGCTACATAGCGGTCATATGCCATGGTGGCCAGAAGGAAGCACTCATTCACCCCAAAGAAGAAGAGGAAATACATCTGAGTGGCACAGCCAAGAAAGGAGATGGTTGTATCCTGAGCAAGTAGGGTCTCCAGCATTTTGGGCACAATGGCTAGGGTGAAGCCAATCTCTAAGAAGGATAAATTCCTGAGGAAGAAGTACATGGGACTATGCAGCATGGGGTCACCCAGAGTCACTAGAATGATGAGGCTGTTTCCCATGAGGGTGACCAAGTAGATGATTAGAAATGTCAGGAAGAGTAGTGACTGTATTTCAGTAGGTAAAGAAGAGAAGCTCATGAGGATAAACTCGCTTACTCTTGTCCAGTTCCCTGTAGCCATAAGTATTAGATATAAGTCCCCAGCTGTGGTCTTTGAGCTCTGTCTAGTCTTTATTGCAAGAATCAGATTCTGGATTTGTTTTTCAGATTCCTTCTTAGTGACAGGAAAAGAGGAAAGTTCAAGATCTTGGTAGGAAGAGGAAAGCTTGTGTTATCTAAGAAGGAAAACACAAGGAAGAATAATCAGGCCTAAGCTGGTAGCTGTTCCTAGGTCAGCAAATGGAGAAGATAGTTTTCTGTTCATACATTAACACATACAGACAATCTATGTAAAGTCATAATCAAATATGTCCAATATAAGACACATTTTTGGAGATAGTGTTGTTCCTGAAAACATTTAAATTTTTGATAAATGTGCTCAATGTTTATGAACCCATTAAAGAACACTTGTATGTGAAGTTGTCAGAAGTTTAAAAATATTATTAGAATGTAGAATAATGCATCTAAATAATTTTTCTAGTTTTCCTGAATCTTTCTTGCCTGGTTAGAATATATAAGAGTGAGGGTCTAGTATGTATTGACGACAGTTTATATATGTACAGTTTTGTGCATTTTATCTCTATTTGGTAGGTGTGGAAAATTGATCTCAGAGGAGCTGAGAATAGCAATTAAGTGGCAGATCTTGAACCCAAACCACATCTGCTGGATTCTAAATTCCTTCTTATTTCTGCAAAACCATGTTTTGTTGGACTATTCTGCCTTGTTCTGGGCACTAACTAATTAATGTCCTATGGAATTAGAATTCGAATATCTGCAAAATCACAGTTAAGACAGAAGAAAAGTTAACCAAGAGAACCACCATTATTTCCCCTTGGATTCAACTGGACCTCAATTTTGCATTATGTGTTTCTAAATTGCAATTGATTATCAAGAGGCTTTTCATTTTTTTGATAACCTATAATATTGAATTCTAAAATAGAAGTTTGAAACGACACTGGAAAATAAAATAGGCTGAAAGGCTGTTCTTGCCAGAAAAAAACATTTTGTATGCTGTAAGGATATACAGGAATTAAATCTAAATATAAAGTAAAATATTAAAATAAACAATAAATAAGAATCAATTGGATATAGTTAGGGAACTATGCATAAGAAAAATAAAAGTTTTATAATTAATAAAAATAAAAACATGAAGATCAACCAAAGTCAGAATTTACACAAAATTAAAGACAACAAGAATATGATTAATGTTTTGAACATGTCAGCATAATAGACTTTTATTTCATGCTAAGGAACTTGAACTTTATTCTATAGATAAAGAGATTCACCTTAATAGTTGAAGCAGTGGAGTGACATTGTCTTAAATGCAAGGTAGAAAGATCAGTAAGACATTGTGAGAATGGGTCGTATAGGGTGTGATTAGGGGAAGAATGGAAGCTGTATATCTGGGATCAAGGAGACCATGTGATATGCACATCATTTATATCAGTTTTTGCTCATTGTCCATTTTAAAGCAGCAAACCTATTTAAAAGAGGCTAAATATTAGTCAGATTGTGGTGAACAAATTGCATCTTAAGGAGACATTTAAAACTCAAAGGCATTGGTGTCGGCAGGTGGCATGGAGGTTAAGGTGCTGGATCCCACATGGTTTGAATCCTGGACCTGGCAGTTTGAAAATCATGCCAGGTGTGTATGCATGCCCCAAGTCCTGAGAGGAAACTGGAAGAGAAGGAATTGCGGCATGGTCATTCTTCCAGAGGGTGAGGGGTGAGTGATTTCTCACTTTCTCTCTCACTGTCTCTCTCTGGTAAACTCATGTTCCTTATAACAAAAAGAAACAAACAAACCAACAAAACTCTAAAGCATCTATGAAGTAAATAAAAATCATTTCTATAAAAGAAGTGTAATCCAGCTGATCTAAGATTTTTCTGAAGCACTAAAAATTAAGTAAAGCAATATCTAAAGTTTTGAGCTCAGCTTCAGAAAAACAAATACAAGTTAAAAAAATAAAATAACCACTGATTCAGGAAAGAGAAAATCAACTAGAAACTCTCTTACTGTCATCTGTCTTTCAGAATAAGTAAACAGAAAATCTTGGGAGATTTGAAGATACAACAGTTTAGATTAATGAGATGAATCTAAGACATCAGACCAGTTGTTTCCTTTTCAAACAGTAGTCTGGGAGAAACAGGAAAAACATCATTTTGGAGCTCTCAACAAAACTTTATAAAATATAAAATATTAAATATTAAATAAGTAGTCTTAAAATGAGTCAGAAAAGTTTACTCTCCAGGAAAAGCCATGATTAATAAACGAAAAGACTGTGGAGCACAGTGCTAGAAACTAAAAAACTAAAATAATTCATTAGAACACAGGTTTGAGATTTTATACCCAAATACTGGGAGAAATTATGAAAAGACAAGAATTTGAGAAGAACAATGAATTACAATATAAGAAATAAAATACATTTAATAGGCATTTCAGAATGATAGAACAAAAGTGAGGAAAGAGAAATGATATTCAAAGAAGTACCATGGAACAAGATAAACTTCAATAAGCAGCTCTTTAGCAAGTTGATGGGGAAATAAATGTTATATTCTCACCTTGATATAGTGCAATATATTCAATATGAATAATCATTTAAATGTAAAAATGAAGATCTAGTTGAGTTTAATAAAAACTTTTAAAATATTTAATCTCATTTTAATTTATATTTACTTCAGCATTTCTAAATATGTATTCTAAAGCAGAACTCAGAAAAAGTTTCACTGATTTGACCATATAAAAATTATTATAGATAAATTTGGGGCCAGCAGGTGGCATAGTGATGCTGGACTCCCACAGGGTTGATCAATTGCAGTTTGAGTTCTAGGCCCAGTGGTTTGAAAACTATGCCTGGGAAGATTAAAAATACAAAAAAATGATAAGTGCTGGCAGGGGTTTGGTGGAAGGGGAACTCTGCTACACTGTTTGTGGGAATGTAAATTGGTTCAGCTGCTGTGGAAAACAGTATGGAGGGGCCTCAAATATCTACAAATAGAACTACCATTTGATCTAGCAATCCCACTTCTGGGTATCTCCCCAAAAGACAGGAGAATGCTCAGTCAGAAAAGCACTTGCATCTCAATGTTTATTGTGCGATTATTTATGATTGCTAAGACATGGAACCAACCCAAATGTCCATGAAGAGATGAATGGATTGAAAAAGAGTGGCACATTAACTCTATGGAATACTATTCAGTCATAAAAAAAATAAGACCCTGGAATTTGATAGAAAGTGATCAAATATGGAAGATTTACTGCTGAGTGAAGCACACCAGGCTATGAAAGAAAGATATTGTTTGTATCCACTTAATATATACCTATATACCTACTATCCACTCTATATGATAGAGATTGAAATATTGGAGGGCATAAAAGCAGTGAAAATAGTTATGGACCCTAAAGACATTGTAAGAGGGGGGGAGGAGAAGAGAAGAGTATAGAGAAGGAAATAAGGAGAATAAATAGAGAAGCATGACATTTGTGGGACACAAAAATGGTTTATTATCTGTTAATAATAATGTATAGTATTCTCAACTGGACTGGTCTGAGAAGTATTTCATGTTGAATAAATTCTCTTTATAAGCCAAATGATGTAAAGTGATCAAATATCATATATATATATAAATAAATCATGCATGGCATGCATGCCCTTGTCCAAGAGGAGAATGGAGGAGAAGGGATTGTAACATCTCCCTGAGGGGTGATTTCTCACTTTCCCTCTCACTTTCTCTGTCAAACACACTCACCCCATGCCAAAAACCTAACAAAAAAGAAAAAAAATTAAATAAGTTTGAGTATTAAACACCTAAAATAGAAACCAAAATATGAATTACAAATGGAGACATTTGTTAATGTCAAGAGATGCTTACAAATTACCTAATAGAATATTAGATAAAGCTATAATCATTCAACTCATAAAATCAGAGATGAATGGCTAAAAATATGAAAATAGTTTAAAATCATCAGAAAGCAAACCCAATTTTTTTTAAAAAAGTGGACTACCTCAGATTAAGAAGTTTCTGCATGGCAAAAGACACAGTAATTAGTGAGAATTCACAACCCTCAGAATGGGAAAATATTTTTGTAAACTATGTGTCAGATAAGGAACTGATAACCAGAATACACAGGGAACTCAAGCAATTGTCCGGAAAAAAGATGATCAACCTTATTAAAAGAGGGGAGAATGAGTTGAAAAAAAAAAACACTCTCTAAGGAACACATACGAATAGCCAAAAGGCACATTAAAAATGCTCAACATTCCTCATCATAAGGGAAATGCTGATCAAAACCACAATGAGATAATATCTAACCCCAGTCAGATTGACTAAGATTGGGTGAAGGAGGAGAGTCTAAGGAAAGACATTAAGGAGAAAAATAGAAAGGGATGGCATTTATGGAACAAAGAAATGGGTTATTATCTGTTGAAGATAACGTGCAGAGTATTCTCAACTGGCCTGGTGAGAAATGTATACATGTTGGAATATTCACTTTGCAAGCTAAGTGACATATGTGATTGAATGTATAAAAGCAAACTGAAATTAAAAATATAAGAAAAAGGAACCAGCAGTTAGCGTAATGGCTATGTCGCTGGACTCCCACGTAGTCGACCGCGGTTCGCGTCCCAGACCCGGTGGCTTAAAACTCACGCTGGGCGCGTGTGCGTGCGTGCCCAAGATCCCAAGAGGAGAATGGAGGAGAAGGGATTGCGGCGTGACCATCCCCCCTGGGGGATGATTTCTCGCTTTCTGTCTCTATGTCTCTCTCTGTCTGTCTAGCGAGTGCACGCGCCCTATAGCAAAAACCTCTCCAAAAAAAAAATATATATATATAAGAAGAAAAAAGGGAGGTAATTTTATTCTAAATTTTAAGATGTGATAATATGTATTTTGAAAGAACATAAACATCCAAACACTGGAAGTGGAGATAATAGGTGGATTTCTCAGTACACATTAGAGACTTCAAACTAACAATTCTTTATCTACAATTGAGATTAAGATAATTTGTAAATTACCTTGGGCTATTGGAATGGTCCTCTTAGCTTTATTTATAATAGGGTAATTTAAATGAATAAACAATAGATGACACTCTAAATATATAAGATAATAGATTGGGGCTAGCTCCATAGTTCCCTGATTAAGGGAGCTAGATTCCACATGACAACTACGGTTCAAATTCTGACCCTGGTGTCCTGAAAAACACACCAGGTGCTTGTGTATTTGTTCAAATCCTTAAAGGAAGGAGAGGTGGAGGAAAAAGAATTGGGGTGTGACCATACTTTACTGGGGTAGGACAGGGGTTCTCTTTCTCTCTCACTTTGTGGTAAATGCTACATGCCCTGCAGGAATGAAAAAAAAAATAATAGTTGGTTAAATAACTTTTGTTATGTCTGTACTATGAAATACTACGGAATAAATTTAAAGTGTATTACACAGGGTTATTAAAGGGGTAAGATAATATTCAATATGTTTTGCTAAACTGACAAAATAGGTTAGAAAGTAATATAGTCTATCTAGGCCATTATTATAAAATGAAGATATATGGGACAAGCAGATAGTGTAATGGTTACATCACTGGACTCCCATGTGGTTGACTGTGGTTTGAGTCCTGGATCCGATGGTTTGAAACTCACACAGAGCGTGTGTGCACCCATGCCAAAGATCCTGAGAGGAGAATGGAGGAAAATGGATTGTGGCCTGGCCATCCCACCTGGGGAGAGATTTCTTGTTTTCTGTCTTCTTGTCTCTCTCTATCTCTTCAGCGAATACATGAGCCTTATAGCAAAAACTATCTAAAATAAATAAACAAATATTAAAAAAAAATAAAATGAAAATTTATATGTTCAAACACATAGAAAGTCTTCAGTTCTATTTCTTTAATACTCGAGTGGTGTAATTACAAGTATTTTAAACTTTGTCTTTGTACTGTGTATTTTTGCAGTATTTACAGTACATGTATTAGTTCTTAGTTTTTTTCAAGTTTTTTTTTTTCCCCTAGGACACGTGCACTTGCTAGAGAGAGATAGAGACAGAGAGAAGGAAAGTGAGAAATCACCCTCAAGGGGATGGTCATGCTGTCCATCATTCTCTTCCAGTCTCTTCTCAGGATTTTCGGCATGCATGCACACGTGTCCAGTGTGATTTTTCAAGCTGCTGGGTCCCATGCATGCACACGTGCCCAGTGTGATTTTCAAGCTGGTGTTTCCAGGACTCAAACTGTAGTCAGCCACGAGGGAATCCAGTGCTTTAACCACTATGCCACCAGCTGGCCCTTGCTTGGGTATTTTTCAGAATAAAATATTGATGACACAAAACAATCCATAAACAAAAAGAAAAAATAAATGATAAATTTTGAAATGTGTGATAATGACAACAAATAATTAAAATTGTTTTCTATTTGACTATGAGTGAGTCATTTAAGTAATTTTTCAGAAGACATCATCTCCCCAAAAGAAAAATAGCCACAGGATGCAAAGATTTAATTAGCCAAGGTGCAAATAGCCAGTAAATATATAAAACTTACTCTATTTTGGTAGTAATAACAATAATAATTGAGTCAAAATAGAGATTAAATGTTTTTTAATTTGATATATTGATAAATACAACATGTAGTGCTAGTAAGGAATGGTGAAGTAGATGATATTGTATTTAAAACTGTAAATTAGTAACCTTCTCTAAAAATAAATTTGGTGTAACTATATGAAGATCCTTTAATGTTCATCCATTTTGGAGGAAGAATCCTTTCTGGTGGAAGAGATGAAGGCAATAATTTTATTACATATGTAAGTTTGGTCAATGCCAATCATTACGATGACAAATTGAAAATGATCATAAATAGGAATGAATAAATGGTTTAATTATGAAGCATATATTTAAGGAAATATCTAAATCCTTAAAGTAATTTTTGAAGAACAATTAACTCTGTTGTGTAATTATCACCATATAACAGTAGGTGAAAAATTCAGAACACAACTCTGCTCACAGAAGGTAAATTCTCAAAAAATTGAAAGGGTATATGTGAAATATAAAAGTGATCTATTTTAAGTGGTAAAAGATCAGGATTTTATATTCTATTTTTATATTATATATTATATATATAATATATTATATATATTTAATATTCTATATTTTCAATACAGTGAGCTATATTTGTCATCAATTAGCAATAGGAATATTAAACATTGAAATGATAATCTTAATAATGAGGAACCTGGCTTTTTTTAAAAAAGATTTTTACTATGGAGTGTGTGGGCCCACCAGAGAGCGATGCAGAGAAAAGGAAAGTAAGTGAGAAATCCCCCACTATGAGGAATGGCCATACCACAATCCCTTCTCCTCCATTCTTGTGATTTTGGGGCAAACACGCACATGTGTCAAACACGCACATGCTGCGTTTCTCAATCCACTGGGTCCAGGACATGAACCATGCAGTCAGTCATGTGGGATCCAGCACCTTAACTGCCACACCACCTGCTGGCCCAACATTTAATGAGTAGATAATAGATTTATACTTTGTGCTGTATATTCATTCTCTCAATTTTTTCTCACAGTTCTATGATTTAAGTGCCATTATTACTTCCCCATATTAAAGACGAATAACCTAAAATTTAGGCCTGATATCCCTTGAAGGTGTTTGTAATATTTTAGTTAAGAAACTCAGGAATTACATGGAGAGTAAATGGCAAAGCCTGCATTTAAAAGTATAATCAGGCCAGCACAGAGTTGCATGTGGGACAGTGCCTCCATGCAGCAGTTGAGGCCATACAAGGAGCCTGGGTTCAGTGTGTGGCCTAATGTAGACAGGCTGGGCAGGTGGTGCATGGCTGTGGTCTAGTGAACCAGGAGGCTAGGGCAGGAGAATTATGACATGGCAAGACCCTGTCCGAAAAACTTGTCTCTCTCCTTCCATAACATACTCGTTCTCTGTCATAACCACCTCTCCCCCAGGGAAAGCATAATTAGAAAAAATCTTTAGCAAATTTGATACTTCAATAAGGCATATAAAATGAACATAAACTATACTTTAATCCTCCATACCCATCTTCTTCCTCTGCTTCAGTGTTGAACTTCTTTCTGCAATATTTATTTAACATGTCAGTTTTTTCTTGTATCCTTATGCCTTAGAATGTGACAATATTTCTACCTGCACACAACCCCTCCTCCAAACGACTGACTCCTAATTTTCAGAACTCAACTCTGTTGTTTGATCCTTCCAGGTAGCATTGGTCAAATCCATGTTCTTGTATCTTTTAAATTTTTTTTAATTATTGAGAAATTTTAATTACCAATTTATCTCAATATGTAAGCTCCTCCAGAGTATTGACTATCTTTAGTATCTTTTTTTTAAAAAAAAAATGTTGCTAGGGGGTGGTGCGTGAACCACCCAGAGAAAGATACAGAGAGAGATGGCCACACTGCAATCCATTTCCTCCATTTCTCCTTTGGGATTGTGGATATGCATTGCCCACATGCCTGGGACATTTCTCAAGCTGCTGGATTCAGGACTTGAATCGCAGAGTCAGCCATGTGGGATCCAGATATCTTAACCATCATGCCACCACCACCAGCTGGTTCATCTTATGTATTTTTTATTTTAAAGAATTATTTTACTTAACTTTTTTTTTTCTTTATTTATTAATTGTTTCAATTTGACCAATCAGGGACAGGGTGACAGAGAGAGAAAAGGAAAGTGAGAAAGCAAGTCGCTAGATCTAGGACTGGACTGCGGTTGACCATGTGGGAGTCCAGCGTCCCTAATCACCATACCACCTGCTTGCCCCCATCTTATGTATCTTTATAGAAAGAGACCTAGTATCCATCTAGGATGAACTATCTATATGTACTTTGGGACAACTGATTAGGTAAATGAATACAGGAATTTGAAAAAGTTCATTTTTTTTTTTGAGTTTCCAGCCATCATCAGAGTTTTTACTGTTTTTTCAATGACTGCTCTTCCTTTGTCAGAACTCCATTTACACTTGAAGCCCCAATTCCTGTGTATTGTGTAATGGTGCAGTGGAGAGAATTGGGAAAGAAAAGGAAGCAGAAATGAAAGTACTTACTGGTTTCCCAAAGAACTTCTGGAACTATTGAGGAATAAGAGCTGGTGCTGTATCTCTAATATAGGAGACACTGTGGAAGATGGTGGTTCAAGCCGGTCCACGGGCTCCTTGGTACTCCTCTAACTCTTCCCCTGGGGCATCCTGTGTTCATTACTACTTTGACCAAGGAATAGGAACCCACTTTCTAAACCTTTTATAACTAAAATTGTCTTTAAAAAGTAGTGTCTCCTGTTGCAATCTTCCTTGTAAATATTTCAAGAGTTATTTAGAAGAAAAATAATGACCTTGAGGAGGTATATGTCCTGTTGATGCTGCATGGCCCAGAAGGCTTTAGAGGATGGAAGTGAAACAAATAAACAAACACAAAACGGAGTAAAGAAAACTTTTTGTGGCCTCAGAATTAATTTATTTTGTGATTAGAAAGGGGAAACTGAGACCTAGAGAAGAATGGAAATGGAAATATTCCCAAGGAGACAGGAATAGAATTAGGTATCCCACCCAAACCTGTCAAACCACGTAGAAGGGTTGCTACATTCAGTCCTTGGAAAGGAGCCTTACCTGTGTCCAGCAGGGACTTCTGTTTTGGTCAGTAGTATCTGACACCCATGCTTAGGCATGTCTTTGAGTATTGGAAGAGTACTGGCTCTGTTTCAGAAGATCCAGAGGAGGAGGAACCAGAGAGCTCTTCCTTTCCCGGTTGAGTCCTCAGTGACTGGAGCTGCAGCCAGCTTTGTGCTGCCTTCACTCTCAGACTTGAGTGAGCATTGGCCATGCTCCCAGTCCTGGCTGGGAGAGTCATTCCCAGCTGTACCTCTTTTGTCCCTGGGGCTAGCTGAAGAGCTGGCGCTTGAATTTTTCTTCAGACATTACTGGGCTCACCCAATCTCCTCTTTCTTTCCTGCCTTATGGGGAACCTGACCTTTCTTGAATCTATTACCTTTGAGACCATGATGAATTTCAGATATCAAGAGGATAAAATTCAAGAAAGGAAAGCCAAACTCTAGGTGAGGGAAAGCAGCATGGTATAGAGAAAAAGCTCTGAAAATTTCAAGTCAGAGTGACCTCAGCATAATCCCGACACTGGAACTCCCCAGCTTTGGTACTTAGTGATGTTAAATTCTCTGAGCTTCAGTTTCCATGTCGCTCAGTTGAAGACAATATGCTTGTCTGTATCCAATATTTTAGTTGGTATAATGATGAAATAAAATGGCTTATATTAATAAAACCTATCACACAGCTAATAATTATTTATTCCACACATATTTATTATCTACTACATATCAGGGACTCTTCTATACATTATGTTATAGAAAAAAACAATCAGGACCAGCAGTTAGCGTAATGGCTATGTCGCTGAACTCCCATGTAGCTGACTGTGATTCAAGTTCCGGACCTGGTGGCTTAAACTCACGCTGGGTGCATGTGTGTGCATGCCCAAGATCCCGAGAGGAGAATGGAGGAATCACCCCTGGGGGTGATTTCTCACTTTCTGTCTCTCTGTATTTCTGGCCAGTGCAAGCGCCCTATAGCAAAAATCTCTCCAAAAAAGAAAAAAAAGGAAAAAAAAAACCCAACAAACAATCATAGTGCCTGCATTCAGGTTTGGTGTGTATATGCGTGTGTGTGTGTGTGTGTGTGTGTGTGTGAGAGAGAGAGAGAGAGAGAGAGAGAGAGAGAGAGAGAGAGATGTTTTCTGTTTTATTTTTATTTATTTATTTATCTATTTTTTTTATTTTTTAAATATGGTCTCACTGTGTCACAATCCTCCTGCTTAGCCTCTGAGCAGCTGGAGCTACAGGTGTGAGCCACCGCCCCACCCGCAGCTTTTTCAGACATGTTGACCATGCTGACTGCAAGCTGACCATCCTCCCTCAGCCTCCTGGGTGGCTGGGAAAATAGATGTTTGTCACACCAGCTTTTTAGGGTGGGCCAGGAATATGACCCCGGGTTTCCTTTGTGGCCTCAGTTGTATAGCAGCCATGTCCAGTGGGCACTACTGTGGCTGACTTTGGTAAGTTTATAATGTAGTGGGGAAGCCAGGTAAACTACTGGTAAACCACACTTAGAGTAAGTGGCTGTTATTCAGCCCAACAGTGGCAAAATAGGAAACCACAGAAGTGAAAGGAGACTCCAACCACGAAGACATAGACTTTAATATAAGAATACAATTTAAAAAATTATTAAAAAAGTGAAAATTGTTTTTCTTATTTACTCCTATGTCAGCCATTGTTGAGGAAAATGTGAGTGGGTGACATAATTCCTAGTCAAGGCTAATTGAGGCTATTGGATTTTTTTTTTCAGGTTTTAAAACTTTTTATTTGAATATTAAAAAATGTGTGCATTCTATTAATTAAAATCATTTGAACAAAAAAATGGCACTCTGATTGAACTTCATTTCCAGCCTGTAGGACACCTTGGACCAGCCTGGATTTTACTCTACATTTCCCGATCGTCCCATCCAGCTTCTTCCTTCACCGACATGCAAGTTCTTTTCCTTCGCTGCCAGCCAGACCGGCAGATGGGAGAGGCAGGCCTGCCTTTCTTATCAGTAGTCCTCCATTCTTTGATGTGAAAGGGGCAGCACAGTCATCTAAACTTGGCCCAACCTCTTTGCATCTCACAAAGTTAAACAGCTGAAGAAGTAAAATAAGAAGGCAACACTTGTGGAATGCACAGTGCATATTGGCGGCCCTCGCCTCATTACCATTCGCCGGCTTGCTTCTTCTGTTTGATGTTTTTTTTTTGGAAGGCAGTGGATTTTTCTCTTGTGTTTCTGTCTTCTATTTCGATTTATCAGATTTCTCCATCTCGGCCATATCGGGTTTGTCAGACATGGTTGGGGAGAAAGCAGAGTGAGGTGCACTACAGAGTGATGTCTGGTCAACGCAGTGTCTTGTATTTTTTTTTTTTTTTTTTTTTTCAAAGAAAGATTTTTTCTAGAGGGCGTGCACACTTGCCAGAGAGACAAAGAGACAGAAAGCGAGAAATAACTTCCAAAGAGGGAAGGTCACACTGCAATTCTTTCTTCTCTCAGGATTTGAGCATGCACATGCATGTGCCCAGTGTGAGTTTTAGGCCACCAGGCCTGGAATTTGAACTGCAGTCTACGCTGTGGGAGTCCAGTGCTACAACCATTGCGCCATCTGTTGGTCCTGAGACTATTGGATTTTGAAATAGCAGTAGAACAGTACAAGACAAAGATGGAATGGCAAAAAATTGATTCAAACTTCTAAAAGTCATTCTGGTCCAGTAGGGAGTGTAGAGATTAAGGTGATTGGATCCCACATGGCCGACTATGCTGCCATGGACCCTGTAGCTTGAAAATCATGTTGGTCATGTGTGTGTGTGTGCCTAAGATCATGAGAAAAGATGGAGAAGAAGGAATTGTGGTATGGCCATCCCCCCCAGGGGACAATTTCTTGTTTTCTCTCTCTCTCTCTCTCTGTATATATATATATACACACACATAAATATAAAATTATTATAAAAAAAGTCATTCCATGTTAGCAAAGGAATGTGTGTGTGTAGCAAAATTTTAATTGCAAACCAATGTGAAAAATAATACCTTAATTCTATTGATACTGACTTGATTTAATAAATGCGAGTTTTCCATAGAATACAATGGACTGCTATCTAACTGTGACATGTTAAAAATTGTGGTGACACCTACAGCCCAAATTTGACTACATAATATTATTTTCTAGTGAAAGGAATTAGTGTTCTTGGAAGAAATGGCTGACTGGGAACCAGCAGTTAGCATAATGGCTATGTCACTGGACTCCCATGTAGTCGACCGCGGTTCACGTCCCGGACCCAGTGGCTTAAAACTCATTCTGGGCACATGTGCGTGTGTGCCCAAGATCCCGGGAGGAGAATGGAGGAGAAGGGATTGCGGCGTGACCATCCCCCCTGGGGGGTGATTTCTTGCTTTCTGTCTCTCTGTCTCTCTCTGTCTGTCTGGCGAGCGCACGCGCCCTATAGCAAAAACCTCCCCCCCCCAAAAAAAAAATGGCTGACTGCAGGCTTTGGACAGAAAACATACAAGGTGAGCCTGGAGCCTCTTACAGGACAGAAAGTAAGGAATATTCCAGGGAAAAAAGTACATTCTGGATTATGTCAAAGGGCTGGAAAAGTCAAATGAAAGAATTCTACTGAGAACTCTTCAGATTATACAAAATATAAAATAAATATCCATGAATATATGTTGATGTAAATAAATGAATAAATAAAATGGGAAATCAATAAATCTCCTGTGTAGTGGAATACCACATATTTATGCAGATTATCTACAAACAGGTGGGAAATAACTTCATACTTTTGAGTATGGGCTCAATATGGTGACTTCTTCCCAAAGAGTATAGTATAGAACGGGGGAAGGGTGGGCACAGAGGAACTTTACAATAGAAATACCTGACAAACACCGTCTCAGACAATCAGGGTTTCAGGGCTAAAATCAACAGTACTAAATCATGTTGATAATACACACCCTTGATAAGATGTGGTAAGAGTGACACTTCATACCTGTAATCCTCCACCCCAAATTATAAGCCCAGTGCAATCACAGAAAACCTCAAACAAATCTCAGTTATGGAATATTCCATACAAAATATCTGACCAATACTCCTCAAAACTATTATGGTTGGGGCCAGTGGGTGGTGTGGTGATTAAGGCACTGGACCCTCACATTGCTGACTGCGGTTGGATTCCTGTACCTGGAATTTTTCATTTCAACTGGCAGGTTGAAAATCATGCAGGGCGTGTGTCCGTGCATACCCAAAATCCCAGGAGGAGAATGGAGAAGAAGTGATTGTGACGTGGCTATCCACCAGGACCGTGATTTCTCACTTTCTTTTACTATCTCTCTCAGTCTCTTTCAGGCGAGCGCACGTACCCTATGGCACAAAATCTAAAAAAAAAAAAAGAAAAAAAGAAAAAAAAGAAAAAAATCAAGGTAATCAAAAATCAAGGAATATCTGAGGACTCAAATAACAGAGAGAAGATCAGTAGAGACTTGATGACTTTATGTAATGTGCTATTCTGGATATAATACTGGAACCAAAAAAGGACATCACAGAAAAAAATAAGAAACCTGAATAATGTATGGACTTTAATTAATAATGTATTAATATTTATTCATTGATTGGGACACATGTACCATACAAATGTAAGGTGTTGCTAATAGAGGGAACTGTGGGGGGAGGGGCACATGGATACCACATTTACTATCATTGCACCTTTTCTGTGAATCTAAAACTGTTCTAAAATTTTTAAACCTTATTTTTAAAAATCAAGGTGAAAGACATTACATATACAAACCATAATATTGCATACATTTTATCAAGGTAAATTACAAATATATAAAATATATTTAAAAACTTATGGCAGAGTGTACAAGAAATTGATAGTAGTTGTCTCTGGGCAAGGAAATGGGGCTACAGAGGTCAATATTGAAAAGGATATCTTTGATCATATATAATTTTATACTGATTGAATTGTTTGACCCTAATTTTAATTTTGAAATAATTTTAATTTATAGAAGAATCACAAAGATAATACAGAGTTCCTTTATACACTTCACTCCGTTCCCCCTAATTTTATATGACCATAGTTCATTTGCCAGATTTAAAAAAAATAGCATTAGTATAATACTGTTAATAAACTGCAGGCTTTATTTGAACTTAATCATTTTTTTTCACAAATGTTTTTTCTGTTTCATGATACAATCTAGGATACTGTATTTCGTTTAGTTATCATATATCCTTACTTTCCTCTAGTATGTGACATTATCTCAGTGTGTTCTTATTTATCATGACCATGGCATTTTTGAAGAGTACTAGTCAGGTATTTTGTAGACTGTCCTTCAGTTAGGGCTATCTATAGGTTTTTCAGGATTAGACTGCTTTTGTTTTGCTGTTGTTTTAATGGGGGACTGGTTAATACCACAGAGATGAGGGACCCTTCCCATCACATCATATCAGGATATGAATGGTAGCAACATGTCTTAGCACTATATTAACCTTAATCACTTGATTAATGACGTGTCTGCTGGTTATTCCCACTGTAAAGTTACTCCTTCCCATATTCTATTCCTTGTTAAGAGAGTTGAGTCCAACACATATGGGAAATAGGAAAATTAATTGCCACCTCCAGTAGAAGAGTCTCATTGAATTTTTATCATGTGCAAGTTACATATGTATGTGTGTGTATATGTGTGTATATATATAACAGCTATTTGAAACAAAACAAAACTTGCATGAAATCTGCATTCTGTTTCTTCACCACTGATTCCTAACTTCATGATCTGAAGAACATTATTTCAAGTCTCAGTTCTCATGTATAAAATGTCTAATACCTGCTGAGAAGGAAGCAAAATGAAGAATAGAAAACATGCCAAGCTTTGGAGAATGCTATGTATGATAAGGTTCTGCCATAATGCTGTTACACATTGGGCTCAAGAGTTGCTGCGAGGGAGAAGAGGCATTGCTATCGACTACGTGATTACCACCTGCGTTAATGTTCTACACCAGTGCCTTTTCTACAAGTACTGCCTTGGGATTTTTCTCCATACTAATCCTTCTGCTCTGAATACTTTTCCTCTGCATTGCCATTTGGTTAACTCCTACTCAATCTTCTAACACCACTCTAAATGTTACTTCCTCAGTAAGGTCTTCTCTGATCCCAAATATAGATTTAAACTCCTTTCTTTTATTCTTTCTCAGAGCATTATGCTCTTTTCCCTCATAGCAGTGATAGCCTTTGTAATTACATATGTATTAGTGCAGTTCCTTGTTTAATGTTTCTCTTCTCCATTGGACTGTAATATTCCCAAGTGGAGGGACTCACTTTGCTCATAACGTAAATCCAGAACTTAACGGTGTGTGTAAAGCCCTGGGAAGTTAGCATGGAAGCCTTGAGAACAGTGAGCCACTCTATGATAATAGTTTAGAACAAAGGGCCTGGCTAACTTAATGTGAGTAGGAATGAGAATGGGCATTGAAACAAGGTTTGATTATCAAGTTTGTCAAGGAAGGATAGGATTAGGAGACTGGTCATATAGTATAATATTACAGCATGTAGAGTATCACATAGTGCAAAATTACTACATAGTAGAGCACTTTGCAGAGAACTGCCTTTTTTGTCCTGTAGCTGTTTATTTATTGTGTATCTTATTTCAGGCTGCAGGAGCTTCAAGAGAGTAAGCAGTACCTGTTCACTGTTGTATTTTTGGGATACAGTATAT
This sequence comes from Tupaia tana, assembly GCA_026018925.1. Classification (NCBI taxonomy): domain Eukaryota; kingdom Metazoa; phylum Chordata; class Mammalia; order Scandentia; family Tupaiidae; genus Tupaia; species Tupaia tana. The sequence continues at coordinate 24,549,968 of JAKSZU010000012.1, forward strand.
AAATATTTGCTGAATAAATTTTAAAAAATGTCAAGGAAAGTTGTGATCTAAAAAAAATGGCATAAGTAACAAGAAAAAAATATTTTTTTTCAAGATTTAGAGTTTGGGGGGATAAGTTTGGCAGTATGTTCGTAGACATATGCCTTGACATCTACAAAGAAATGTCTCAGAGACAGCTGGAAATATGGAACTCCCATTTCAGTTAGAGGCCAGGGCTAAAGAAACAATTTGGGGATCATGCATTTATTCTATTATGTATTGAATACTTACTGTATGCCAGTCACTAAACTAGCCCTCAGAAATATAAATAATGAATAATGATGCTGTAATTTCAGACAGAGGAATTGAGTAAAGTTTTGCTTATAATGTCTACCTTTTGTTGACGACTTGTTCTGTTTCATGTAGCTTTGTTTAAAGAATTAATGTATTTTATTAGCTCTTTCAATGACTGCAAAGAAATATTGGCTCTTCAGAAAAGTCATGACATATTTTTCTATGGAAAGATGCGCCATGACTTTTCCAATGACCCATTAGTTCATTACAATACAACGGTGATCTATTCATCTCATTTGTTTCTTAAAATTCTTCTAAATATTTTTAGTCTTCTATATTATATAACTCTATTCTTTTCCTCCTTTTTTGCTTCCATCTTCATATTTTAGGCATATGCTACATTGAATGGAACATGCTATTTTGGGGTCAGATAGACCTAGACTCAAACCTCAGTTCTAATACTTACTAGATGTTTTTTAATCCTGTTCTATGCATCCTGAAACATACCTTCAAGGAGAAAATGAGATAGTTTGTTAACAAATAAGTAATACATATTTGACAGTAAACTCATGTCAATTTCTTTCTTTACTTTGCCCCTTGGAAAAGGAGGAAATCTAATAATTTACTGATATTACAAATAGTAACCAACATCTGCTGCCAATTTTGTATAATTGATACATTAAACTAAAAGAAACACTAAAGTATAGAAAACCATCAAACTTTTCAGAAGCAGAAGTGGTTAACTAATATTAGCTCAATTAGTACCTCTGTCACCACAGAGTAACTATCCTTCTAACACTTTGGAAGTAGGTTTTATTATTCTTATTTCATCTTTACATCGATCCAATGGAGTAGGTGATAGCCCATTGAACAGATGAGGAAATGAAAGAAGAGAATAATTTGCAGGAGATAAGTAATTTGTGTGAAGTTGTATAGCTGGGAAATAGAAGGCGCAAAATTTGAACCCAGGTTATACAGACTTTGAATTTTTTTTTTAAGAGAGATTTTTGCTATAGGGCTCATGCACTCACCAGAGAGAGAGGGAGATAGAGAGACAGAAAATGAGAAATCAACCTCCAGAGGAGATGGCCATCCCACAATCCCTTATCCTCATTCTCCTCTCAAGATTTTGGGCATGCATGCACAGGAGCCAGGTGTGAGATTTAAGCTGTCAGGTTTGGGACTTGAACCATGATCAACTATGTAGGAGTCCAGCAGTGTAACCATTACACCATTCGCTGGTCCTCATTCTCTGAATTTTTTGAGGGCAATAGAAAAAGACTATGTTTAGGGACACCAAAAATGCATGGTGTAAGGAAAAAGAAAAAGTTTCAGCATGATCATAGATGAACAGTCATTCAACCATTGACTGGGGTATGGTAAGAACTAAAATTGGAAAAATAAGCAAGAATTTAACTATAAGTAGTGTTGTATGACATACTAAGAACCTTAATCTTAAAATCATAATGGATTTAAAAAATGATAATGAAAGGTTATCACCTCTGTGTTTAGAAAGAACTTTGGGAGGGAACCAGCAGTTAGCGTAATGGCTATGTCGCTGGACTCCCACGTAGTCAACCGCAGTTCTCGTCCTGGACCCGGTGGCTTAAAACTCATGCTGGGCGTGTGTGCGTGCATGCCCAAGATCCTGAGAGAATGGAGGAGAAGGGATTGAGTCGTGACCATCCCCCCTGGGGGGTGATTTCTTGCTTTCTATCTCTATGTCTCTCTCTGTCTGTCTGGCCAGCACACGCGCCCTATAGTGAAAACCTCTCCAAAAAAAAAAAAAAAAAAAAAAAAGAACTTTGGGAGACAGAGGAGAATGAGTTGGAAAGGGGTATATGTTCAGGTCTGTAACTGGAAGGAAAGAGACCAATTAGGAGGCTCTAGCAATAATTCTGGTGGAAGATATAAGTCCATACCCAAGTTTCATCTCAAGAAGGGTGGCGTGTTGAAACTCTGGGAATGGGTGAGATGTCTAAGAGATTATACACAGCGAGGAGAGAAGGAGGGGCCGATGACTTAACTCCCGTGATGAGTGTAGTTTAAAAAGACTAGAAAAATAACATGAAGGATCGAGACTTATACATGTAGGGGAAACAACAAAGGAATTCATGATTACAGAAGACAGGATGATAACACTTTCAGGAGCCATATTTAATAGACATCTAAGAAAACTGAAGAACATTTGACTTCGTAAGAGTTTCTCTAGATCAAGAGCTGGCGCAAGCCTGGGATGGCTTGACTCTTTGTCACTTTCTCCTACCAAGGGCATGGTCACTTCTGACCTCCGTATCCAGAATCAGCCTGAGAGAGCTGGAAGGGATCCTAGACATTAACAGTAAGAGCTTAGGAGACTGCTCAGAGGAGTTATGCAGCCACCTTGGGGCTGAATTCAGTTATCACTGACTTAAATTCTCCTTCTCTTCCACCATTGGGGTTGCAGACTAATGTTTCTATTAATGAGCAATCAGTCTGTGACCTCATTAAAAAGTTGTTAACGAGGTCTTTGCTCTTGAGAGAGCACAGCTGATGGGAATCCCAGGGCCTATCCTGGGACTGGAGGGAAAACTTTAGGTGAATAGGCAGGATCAGATCAGGAGAGAGGTCTAATGAAGTCATGAAGTCAGGCTGCAAAGTCATACCTGTGAATGAACTCACCTTGGCAAGTGGCCACCTCTGAAGCTCAAGCCCCTACTGACCTGTAGGTTTACAGGAGTAGCCATGTTCAGAGTAGCAGTGATTTTCCTCTGAGCTACCGTCTCTGCTTAATGTGGGCTCTGCTGACCCATTTTGATGGAAGGCTTTACTTTTTGAAATTAAAACATTAATTCCTTGCACTGAATTTTGGTCTCTTATCTTAACTGTTCAATTAGAAGTTCTTTGGACTGTTCTCATTCTTATAGACTTGAGTCCTCTTGTATCCACACCACTGCAAAGTAATTGTTTCTTCATGCTGAAAAACCTTAGATTAATTTACATTCTCCACAAAATATTGTTCAAACACCTCAGACTAAAAGGCTTTTCAAAAAATACTTAACTCCCTCCCTTCTTACGATCATCTTTTCTCAATTTTTTCTCTAGTGCCATGAGTTTTATTTTTCTTCTTCCTTTTTAAAATTTAATAATTTGCTAGAGATGATGTGGGCTAGCCTGAGAGAGAACAGATAGAGATAAAGAAAGAGAATAAGTAGTTCATATGGAGATGGTCATGCTGCAATCCCTTCTCCTTTTGTCTTTTCGGAATTCTGGGCATGCACACACACTCACCTTGTGTGTCTCAAGCCAGCCAGCCTAGAACTCAAACTTATATTTGGTCATGTAGGATATAGCTGTCTTAACTACCATACCACTGGCTGGTTCAATTATTTTATTTTTTATTCTTATCACCATCAGTACTACCAACACTGCCATTGACATCATCATAATGATTAACATTTTCATATAAATTACAGCGTATCCAGGATTGTTCATTGGTGACGTACATATACTACTCACTTAATCCTCTCATCCAACTTGTGAAGTTGATGTTATAATTATCTTCATTTTACTAAAGAGGACACTAAGGCTCAAGAGATTCTAAGTAACTTCTTCCATATGACAGGGCATTTAAAATTTTTTTTACTTACTTATTTTCAATTAATTATTTATTGTATTAATTATTATTATTATTGTTATTTTTAAAGTTTGTGAAGGGTATGGTGATCATCAGAGAGAGGCAGAGATAGAGAGATAGTGAGAGTAGACTCCTGAAACACTCAGACAGAAGCCATTTTAAATCTGAGGTGTGTCCTGGTGTGTTTAGGGACCAGGTGACCGAAGCTTTGCTCTAAATCCCATATTCTAGACCCTCAAAACACTCAGACAGGAAGGGTGACCTCTGTCCTCTCTCTGTCTCTCTCTCTCTTTCAATTTTTAAATTTTTTTTATTTTTTAAAACATTTCCTCTCTCTTCAGGCATTTTCTTTCTCTTGCTAATTTCAGAAGCCATTTTAAATCTGAGGTGTGTTTTAGCATGTTCATGTGGCATGCTAGTGTGCCGCACTGTTTTCATTTTTTACCTTAAAATTTTTTTCCTCTTTTTTGATTGTTTTTGTCTAGTTTTTTTTATTTTCCTTTTCCTTTTGCTTTCATATTTTCAACCTTGCTTTCCCATTCTGCTCTTCAGTCTCCACACACTGGGTATTTAGACAGGCCTAAGTGCCCAGTAGCCAAGCCTCTAAATACTTTAGGGTCACTGAAATCCATAATGCTTACTGAACCTCCTGCCTGAAGGAAGAAACTCCTTTTTATAAATCTGAACTCAAAATCTCTTTTTGTGGATACCACGTTGCAAAACACAGTAGAGGAGAGATTTTTTTCCACAGTATTACACTGCAGTAAAGGGAAACGTATGATCTTACAGTTGCAGAAACCTTCTCTAAGCAATTAGCCAAAAGTGAATTTACTACCAAATTACTAAAATGCAAAGAAGAGAGACTGCAGAGTGAGAAGCAGTGAAAAGGATGGAGCTGCAGAGAGAACGTGGCTTCTCTCCTCCCACATGCCTCTGAACTCTCTGTTGAAACCCAGGAACTCAGCACAGGTATACCTACTCCCTAGAAAATGTGAGGCCTTTGTAATATCCAGTTCCAAAGTCAAAAGTGCAGGTTGCTTGGTGAACATAAGGGAAAAAGAATTGCAAAGAGATTGCTGACCACTTCCTCCCACACACATCTGAAAGCTCAGAATTAACTCCCAGAAGTTAGGGAGACACATAATCCATCAGATGACCAGAAACCACCACAGAGGCACAAGACATATGAGAAACCAAGAAAATATCTCTCCCCTAAGGGAAAAGAAACAATTCTTCATCATCCACAGACAGTAGAGTGGAACTTGTGGAAATGTCTGATAGAGAATTCAAAATATTCGTTGTGACAAAACTAAATGAGATGCAAGAGCTGAGAGACAATGAACTCCTGAAGATGCAGAAGAAAAGAGAAAACAAGTTCCAGGAGGTGAGGAAATTCTTACACGATCTGAAAAAAGAAATACACACCATAAAAAAGAATCAAATGGAGTTGTTAGAGATGAAGGCTGTAATACAGAAAATCAAAACCTCCCTCAAAAGTATTGAAAGCAGATTAGTTCATGCAGGAGACTGAATCTCAGATGTTGAAGACAAAACCTCTAACCTAGAAAAAATAAACAAAAAAAACTGAGAAAATAACCAAAAAAAAAAAAAAAAAAAGAGAGAGAGAGAGACAGAGAGAAATAAGAGAAATACTAGATAACATTAAGCACTCAAACATCCAGATAGTTGGTATCCCAGAAGGTGAAGAAACTAAAAAGGGCATTGATAATCTATTCTGTGAAACTCTGGAAGAAAACTTTCCAAATCTAGAGAGGCATTCAAATATCCAGATCCAAGAAATACAAAGGACCGCTAATAGAATCAACCCAAAAAGATCTTATCCCAGACACATCATGGCCAGATTGGCCAAATCCACGGAATTAGCATACTAAAATAGGCAAGAGGAAGTCATCAGGTTACTTATAAAGGTTATCCCATCAGGCTAACATCAGACCTCTCATCAGAAACAATGTGAGCAAGGAAAGAAAGGGAAAATATATTCAAAGTATTAAATGGAAAACAGTTTAACCAAGAATACTATACCAGGCAAGATTATCCTTCATATGGGAAGAAAAGATAAAAACATTCTCAGATAAACAAAATCTGAAGGAACACCAGATCAGCTCTTCAAGAAGTTCTGAAAGGAGTCCTTTGTCAGGAAAACTAGAGTCACACATGCAGAAATAAGAGAATAAATAGCAACCAAGAAAATGACCAACGTAATGCTAGGGACAAGAAATATCAATAATAATGTTGAATGTTACCCTCAGGATTTAAATGGAAAGATCAGACCACATTAACACTGCAAATTCAACAGAAGAGAGATTAATTACATATGACTGAACTGGTGATATGGAATTTTATGAATTATGACTAAAACAGTACTAATTTTTTTTTTTTTTACTATATTTTGTTTTCCCAGTTAAAGGATTTTGCTTTCTTTTGTGCTGTTGGTAGGTTCAGCAATTTGTTCAAATGTTTTTTCTTTTTGCTTGTTTATTTCTTTAAATTAAAATGTAAACTTTTCTCCCTTCCTGACCCCTCTGGAATTGGAAGATATTTGGGAATATTCTTAGGTTGTGGCAGAATGGTTATTTGCATAAGTTCAATACCTGTTGCCTTGAATCAGAAATTGGAAATACTTGTTTTTGGCAGGGCTTTGACTGGAGTGTCATATCTGAAGATTAAACCAGAAAACTATAGAACTAAGGTAGATCTCAAGTAAGCCAACAGATGCTCTTGAAAAGATGGCCTGGCACCATTAACAGTTCTGCCTGGCAGAGAGAATTAGAGAAGCTATATGAAAGAATTCATACCATAAAATAACCTGAACTTTTTCAGTCCAGCATTGTAATCAGTAGAGATTGCAAGCAAGCAGCCACAACCAGAAGATTACCTTGAGGAAGAATTTGAAGGAAGCAAAAGAGTGATCTTTGCTAGCAGATGGTATATCACAGAATACTTGGTAGGCAGGGCTGGATTAAAAAGGTTTATGTGTGAATTGTGTGCTGAGTGTTTGCTTTTCAACAGTTTGAGTAGCTGAGATGTAAATATTTTCTCAAAGATATTAAAAATGATACTGTCTCTGGGGACCAGCAGTTAGCATAATGGCTATGTCGATGGACTCCCACGTAGTTGACCGCGGTTCGAGTCCCGGACCCAGTGGCTTAAACTCACGCCGGGTGCATGTGCGCATGTGCCCAAGATCCTGAGAGGAGAATGGAGGAGAAGGGATTGCGGCGTGGCCATCCTCTCTGGGGGGTGATTTCTCGCTTTCTATCTCTCTGTCTCTGTCTGTCTGTCTGGCGAGCACACGTGCCCTATAGCAAAAACCTCCCCCCCCCCAAAAAAAAAGAAGAAAAAAAATGATACTGTCTGTTGTTCTAGAGTCACAAACAAAATTATAACAGATATCTCAAAAATTATCTTTAAGATTCTGTTTTTGAAATTTTGAAAGTTGTTTATAAACTGTCAAGAACTGCAAAGTATGAGCAAAATTTTTTTGATACGTGAAGTAAATGTTTGTGAGAAAATGTAAATAAATAAATTAAAAATTAAGAAAAAAATAAAAAGAAAGAGAGAGAGGGAAAGTGAGAAAGCAAGCCACGTGGTCCAGACTTGAACCATGGTCGACGAGCACCCTAACCACCCTGCCTCCTGCTGGCTTTATGATAAAGCTTTTAAGTGACAGCATCATGTTTAAAACCAAGGCAAGTTGCCCTATGGGCCAAATCAACAAGTCTTTATATGGGCCATACATTTAGAATGTTTCTTTGTTTATTTTTACATTTTATTTTATTTTTCCAAGGAATTACTTATTTTATGTATCATTATTATTATTTTGAAATTTTGCTATAGGCTAGGTGTGCTCACCAGAGACAGAGAGAGAGAAAGAGAGAGAGAGAGAGAAAGAAAGCAAAGCACCAGGTCTGGGACTCAAACCATGGTCAGCCATGTAAAAGTCCAGTGCCTTAACTACTGCCACTGCTGGCCCCTCTTTTTCCATTTTTAAATGGCTAGAACAAAATCGAAAGAAAAATTACATTTTTTAACATTTGAAAGTTGCATGAAAGTCAAAATTTTGGACCCATAAATAAAACATTATTGGAGTATGACCATAATCACTCATTTACATATTACGGTTGCTTTCATGATGTAACAGCAAATTTGAATAGTTGGGACACAGTTTTTCTTTTAGGGATACTTTCATCTGCAGCTTAGGGCACGAAAAATCACAGCAATGCACTTACTACTTATATGCGTTTTGAGTACTATGCATATCTTTTTACTACAGCATTTTATTTATTTATATTACCAGTGCAGATCAAGGTATCAGGGAAAGGAAGCAGATTTCAAATGTCACACTATGGAATATATGCTATTTTGTTATTAAATTAGATGGGAAGGCATCGTGTTCCTCGAGAAATAATATCTAGCTTTGCTAAAGATTACAATATATGTAGATCCAATCAGAGTAAGTGGTGGTGGCACTATTTTCTACTCACAGAACCCAATAGTCAGAGAAATTAGAAAAAAGTAAATGGTACATTTCATTACAGCAGAGCTTCACAAAATAAGTTTTATAATTTTCACAAAAATATAAAATGAAAATAAGACTGTAACCAAAGTAAATTTCTGAGTGTCCCATTTGTTAGCCAAGAAAGGAAAACTTTGATCAATATTGTGTTAATTAGCTCTTGTTTGAGTTCAGCAACTAAAGGAATGTGTTCAGAGGAAGTAATTTGACTGAAACAATTAGGCTTTTGGTTAGAATTGAATATGGCAATGTTCACAATTTTAATTTCATGTATTTTCACAACTTTTAATTTTATACATGTGGGGCTATTTAAATATTTCCCGGTACAACTACATGGCTCTTGAACTTGTAAAAGCCAATTTTCTGAAAAACTCCTTGACCTGTTTTTCTTATTTTTATAGTTTCTAGTAACCCAAATTGTTGAATTGCAATCATTTTAACATTTTGAATATTCTTGTGAAATTTTAGTTGACAATTTTTATTGTGCATTAATGGATTAATAAGTACAGTATTGTTAAATTTCTTGGAAATATTAAATAATTTTGTCTTAAGGTTATCAAGACTCTTTATGCATATTATTATAAATTTTGTGACTATATTTGAGTGTATTAATGTTTCAAATTAGTATGGGAAATAAGGTATTATTTAATAAATAGTGTTGGAACAATTGAAGGAAAAATACATCACACCTCATTCAAGAGAAATTGCAGACTGGAAAATGATTTTAATATTAAACAATAAGTAACAGAACCCCTGATAGAAATAAGGAAATTTTTTTGTAGACCTAAAAATGACACCTGAAGTGTCTTACAAGAAGTCAAGAGAGAAATAACAGGCAGGTAAAAAATATTTTCAATTCATTTTCAAAATTCTGATTCTCTTACCATGTGAAGAATTTCAACATATCAGCATTAATGAAGATCCACCATCTAATAGAACTACACACAAAGGATATAGATAGAGAATAAAAATAAATACAATGACCTTTTAAACGTGGAGAGAAGACTAAAGAAATACAATTAGAACTACAAATAGATAATACCTTTTACCTACTAGATTGACAAATTTCCAAAGATTTGACAACAAATATTTTTTTATAAGAGTTTAGGGAATGACTCATGGGGATGTAAATTGGCACTACCTCTTTGTGGGGCAATGTATCTCCACTTTTTGTGATTAATAAACAAGATACAGGTTGTCCTGGTCTACTTCCTTTCAAAATTGTACTAGAGAGTCTAAATCATAAAATAAGACAAAAAAAAAAAAAAAAAGAAAAAGAAAAAAGAAAAGAAATAGTGATTGAAAAAGAACAAGATTATATTGGCACATAACATGATTTTCTGTGATGGTTCAAGAAATTATACTAGAAAAGAATTTCTAGAACTAAGTGAGCTTACTGAAGTCATATAATATAAAGGTACATTACAAAGATCTGTTATATTTTTACATACTAGCACTGAATAATTTGTTCTCTATGCATTTAAAATAATTTATAAAAATTGTATTTGACTATTTTACAATTAATTTCATGTTGGGCGAATTCATTCTTAGTATTACTTAAGTTTTTATGTGCTTACACATTCTCACTCTATTTGTCTCTCTCATTAATAAGAAATGAATCTAGAAGTCTTCCCACTGTATTTATAGATCTATTTTTCACTTCAGTTTTATAATTTTTTTTCTATATTTTGAAGCTCTCTTATTAAGTGAATATACGTTTAGGTTAGTTAGGTCTACTTGATAAATTGACATCTTTACCCCTAAAAGTTGTGTCTTTTATTCCTGAAAATACTGACAAGCACAATGCTTGGTTCATAGGTATAAGCAAGATAAATCATCTCAGATAATATCGTGGATTTTACCCACTAATTTTGTTTCTGAACTTTTAGCTCAATGTAACAACCCATACAATAACTCAATACAATAAAAACTTAAACTACAAAAATGTTCATTACATTACTATTCAGAATGAAAGAAAAGAAAAGAAATATAGAATATATGAGAGCTTATATTGGGCCAGCCATGGTGGTATATATTTGGCAGACTGAGGCCACAGGGGAGGCACAGGTTGATTCTCAGCCCAAACTAAGAAAGAACTGGACATGGTAGTACATGCCTGTAGTCCCAGTATCACTGGAGGCTAAGATAGGAGGATTGCCAACAGTAAGATCCTGTCTAAAAATCAAAAACAAAACCCCCCGAACCAACCTCCTATAGACCTACATGCTCACACATGCATACACACACTCATATATATGTACATATCAAAAGTAATAATAAAAAGAAAATGGGAGAGCATATTAATCATGACCCTTATTCATGTTGTCATATTTCACATTAGAATATTACATATTTAAGTATTTTAAAAAATAATGACAGTAATATGAAAATAACTTTCATGATTAAGATGAAGAGCTTCATATTTATCATTCAACTTAATTGTTAACAATCCTGTGTTTGTTACAAAACAGACAAAAAGCTGAGAGAATTTTTAGATGAGAACATAGCTTTTAATAACTTGGTGAGTGTCTAGTTTGGCAAATGTAATTACGATAGTAAGTGACAAATAGAAGTATAGAAAAAGTACATGCAGTATGACTGCAACCATCAGAGGCTAGAGAAATAGAATAAAAACAGTAAATGTCATCATAATTTGTTTCTGGGTAATGAGAATTTGGTGACTATGGTATGACCATGCCCCATTGGGGTGCTTACTCCCTCTCCCTCTGTCTCTCCCAGTTGGGCACAGGCACCCTTTAGCAATTTTCTTTTTTAGTTTTATATTAGCCTTTAAAAAAATATAATAGCATCCCTTTAAAAAGCTCTATTAAGGTCAGCTGGTGGTGGTCGTTGGGTTGATGATCCCACAAGGCTGATGCTGGGTGCATGTGAGTGGGTGCCCAGAATCCTGAAAGTAGAAATGGAAGAAAATATCTTCCCTATGGGGGATGCTTTCTCACTTTCCTTCTGTATCTTTTTTTTTTTTTTTTTTTTTTTTTGAGAGGTTTTTGCTATAGGGCGCGTGCGCTCGCCAGACAGACAGAGAGAGACAGAGAGATAGAAAGCGAGAAATCACCCCCCAGAGGGGATGGCCACGCCGCAATCCCTTCTCCTCCATTCTCCTCTCGGGATCTTGGGCACGCACGCACACGCGCCCGGCGTGAGTTTAAGCCACCGGGTCCGGGACTCGAACCGCGGTCGACTACGTGGGAGTCCAGCGACATAGCCATTACGCTAACTGCTGGTCCCTCCTTCTGTATCTTTATGGTAAGTACATATGCTCTCCAGCAAATGAAAAAAAAAACAAAAAAATACAAAAATCAATTAAAAGCTATACTGGAGTACGTTAAAAGTCACTGCAAACCTTCAAGAAAGTAGCCCAAGATTGTAATTATATTTGTGCAATGTTAATATCATTTCAAGATGGCTTAAAATCCTGAAAAAGAGGCTGGCACCATGGCCTGCTATTTAGGGGCATCAGATCCCACAGTCAACTGGGCAGTTGAATTCTTGGTCCCCGTGGCTTGAAAATCACATGGGGGGACCAGCAGTTAGTGTAATGGCTATGTCGCTGGACTCCCATGTAGTTGACCATGCTTCGAGTCCTGGACCTGGTGACTTAAACTCACATTGGGCGCGTGTGTGTGTGTGTGTGTGTGCCCATGATCCCAAGAGGAGAATGGAGGAGAAGGGATTGCGGTGTGGCCATCTCCCCTGGCATTCTGTCTCTCTTTCTCTCTGTCTTTCTGGCAAGAGCATGCACCCTATGGCGGAAATCTCTTAAAAAAAAAAAAAAAATCACATGGGTACATTGCGAGCATGCCAAATCCCAAATCCCAACAGCATGGAGGAATGGAAGAGAAGGGATTGCTGTGTGACTGTGCCCCACAGAGGACTGCTTTCTCACTCTCTCTCCCTGTCCCTCTGTCTCTTTCTGGTGAGCACAGGCACCAGCTGGCAAAAGAGAAAAAAAAATCCTGAAAATGGAGTTGAGATAGAGGATTGGAAATTCTGCTCATCCTACCTAAAAGGAATAGCTTGTGGAAGGAGTCAAGTAAGGCTCCTGGAGTAAAAGGGATTATGCATGGGAATTAGTGATCAACTTTCCTCTGCCCATGCTAAATATCAACAAAGGAAGAGAAAACATTACCTCAGAGGCACAGAAATAAAATGACCGAGAGAATTATGTATTAGGGGTATTATAGGATTCTTTCTACTGAATAATGTTAGACTTATCCAAAGATGATAAAGGGCCATGATGACTTTTGATGCTTTTTTGCTGTTGTTTTTTCCTATTTTGTTTCTCCAAGTTGATGTTACAAGCAGTTTCATACTGTCCACAATGCATGTCACATTAGTACACATTAGCAAAGCAAATACTTGGAATGAATTGGCCACAGAGGTGTGAAATGTCAATTATACCAATGAGAAGGAACAAAGTAAAACTACAATGGATGATCAGGTTTTACAGATGGTAATGATTGACCTAAAAACCATTGTGTTATTTTGTCTCCACTGAACTTTCCACTACCCATTTCAAAAGCTTGGTTTCATTCTAATGGAGATGGAAACAGAGAAAGAGAGGTATCCCAAACACAAGCTGTTTGTTTCTCATTCAGTAGAACATAGTTTTATTTTTTAATGTCTACGGGGTGTAGTTTCTGAGGACTAGGGCTTTGTGGAAGGTCCGGCTGAGGGCATTCTTCACCTCCTTATTTCTCAGGCTGTAGATGATGGGGTTCAACATGGGAGTCACAACCGTGTAGGACAATGACAGCAGCTTCTTGCTTTCAGGAGAATTATTGGACTTAGGTCGGAAGTAGGTGAGGCTAGAAGAGACATAGAAAAGGGAGACCACAAGGAGGTGGGAGGAACAAGTAGAAAAGGCCTTATTCTTCCCTTTAGCTGATGGAATCTTGAGGATGGCAGCAGCAATGCGTGTGTAGGAGCATAGGATCAGCAAGCAGGGTATCATGACAACCAGAATGGTTCCCACGATGGCATAGATCTCAAACAATGCTGTGTCTGCACAGACCAGCCTCAGCACAGGGGGGCTGTCACAGAAGAAGTGGTTCACCTTGTTCGTGCTGCAGAATGGAAAGCTAAAGAGCCATGTGGTCTGCACAGTAGCTACAGGGAAGCCTGGAAACCACGAAGCAGCAGCCAGTTTGGCACGTGTCCGTTGGTTCATGATGACCGGGTAATGCAAGGGACTGCAGATGGCTACATAGCGGTCATACGCCATGGTAGCCAGAAGGAAGCACTCGGCTACCCCGAAGAAGAAAAAGAAATACATCTGAGTGGCACAGCCAAGAAAGGAGATGGTTATATCCCAGGCAAGCAGGGTCCCCAGCATTTTGGGCACTATGACTAGGTTGAAACAAATCTCTAAGAAGGACAAGTTCCTGAGGAAGAAGTACATGGGACTGTGCAGCATGGGGTCAGCCAGGGTGACCAGAATGATGAGGCTGTTTCCCATGAGGGTGACCAAGTAGATGATTAGAAATGCCAGGAAGAGTAGTGACTGTATTTCAGTAGGTAGGGAAGAGAAGCTCATGAGGATAAACTCGCTTACTCTTGTCCAGTTCCCTGTAGCCATAAGTATGAGTCATAAATCTCTAGCTGTGGTCATGGAAAGAGGGTCTCAATTAAATGAGTTAGATTCTGGATTTGATTATCAGATTTCTTCTTAGTAATGAAGAAAGGAGCAAGGTAGGGATCTCAACTGGAAGAGGAAGAGTCTCGTTTTATCTAAGAAGACACAAGAATGTCCAGAGTATAAGTGTCAAATGAGCAATTGCTTAAACTTCCCTACTTTTATTCTTCGTATGATCTATTTTCTATTTTGTTACATTTTCTAAAGGAAATATGATAATTTCTGAGCACATTCATATTCTACTACACATGAATACTTCTTTAATAACGTCAAGTAGTGTCCTGAGGCAATGGCATATAGTCAGATTTTTAAAAACGTAGAAACTTTCTATTTATACCTATTATATCATCTCCCTTTTTCAAAGATTCTTTTTTTTTTTTCATCTCTTTATCTGCTGCCTAACTTTCTACAAAGCCTTCTGTATGGGTGTAGGGAATACATTTTCAAAACAACTTGACAAGGTATGTGGACGAAAAAGTATATTGTTGTATCACATTTTGTGTTGAGAGCATTCAAGGCAGGAAAAATGGCAAGGCAATGCATTCCTACTAGGTGTGATTGTTTTAATGTACTTTTTCCTTCTTTATGTCAGAACAATAGACTAGTTTAAATTACATACTAACAATTATTGCTTAACCAGATTATGGGAAGCAACTTTAGGAGCTTCCTCTTCAGTCCAGCAATGCAATAATTGACAATTGATTCTCCGTACCTAGGTAATCGACTGACTTTAAAAATTAAGATCTGAGAAATTTACTGTACTACAGTTTAGGAGTGTGCCATGGTAGTTCTGTTTCTCTTTCATGAACAACCAGAATTAGTCCAGCCCGGAGGCACAGTTGATGGCAAATTAAACTGCAGGGCTGGAAGCCACATGTCTGGCTATGATTCCATCCCTGAGTCAGCCTGAAAACTGCTGGGTATGTGCATACATGCCCAAGATCCTAACGAGTTAGACATCTGGGAAAAGGAAATTATGCTGTGACAAGACTGTATCAAGGTTGTGTGTGTATCACTTTATTTTGCATGTGCACATGCCATGTCTACTGTAAAGAAGAATAGATTTTTGCTGACAATATCCATGACAAAATTCAATACATTCAGATTTTATAAATTTGCAGGAGAAAATTAATAATTTTATTATGATCACATAAGAAATTATGAATATGAATTAAATTGTTTTTATTTTTCTGTAGGCTTTTGCTATAAGGTGCATGTTTACCAGAGAGAGAGAGAAACAGAGAGAGAGACAAAGAGAAGGAAAATGAGAAATCACCCACTACTGGCTTTTCTCCTCTATTCTCCTCCTAGGACTTTGGGCACGCACATGTGCCTGGCATGATTTTCAAGGTGCCAAGTCCAGGACTTGAACTGCAGCTAGCCATGTGGGAATCTAGCACCTTAACCAACAACTACACTACCAGCTGGCCCCAAATTGGTTTTCAGATTAACTTAATAAAATAGACACAGGAAGGAGTAAATAGAATTAAAAGCAGAAATTTATTTAAAAATGATAAATCTGCGGGAACCAGCAGTTAGCGTAATGGCTATGTCACTGGACTCCCACGTAGTCGACCGCGGTTCGCGTCTCGGACCCGGTGGCTTACAACTCACGCCGGGCGCGTGTGCGTGCGTGCCCAAGATCCCGAGAGGAGAATGGAGGAGAAGGGATTGCGGCGTGACCATCCCCCCTGGGGGGTGATTTCTCGCTTTCTATCTCTATGTCTCTCTCTCTCTGTCTGGCAAGCACACGCGCCCTATAGCAAAAAAAAAAAAAAAAACTTCTCCAAAAAAAAAAAATATGATAAATCTGCTAAATATATAAGAGATGTGAAAAAGTGTAATTAAAATATGAGTTTATTTTGGTGCAAAAAATTTTGAAATCCATGCATAGTTTTTTTACATTATGCATTTTTTTCATGAACTTTTTGAGGACTCCTGATATATAAAATCTTGTCCTTGAAAAATTAAATGGAGATACATTGCTAGAAAATATAATGAAGAAGTAAAAAGAAAGAACAAATATTAGCAATTTATATAAAAATAAAAAAGAAAATAACCTTAGATACAGTGTGAATTATATACTTATAAGGGAATGCTAGTATACTAATAAATGTAAATTTAAATGTCAATAAATAAAGAAGAAATTGATAGTTTTCTAGTAGTAAGTTTGATCTTGATTTAAAAAAATAAAAAATGTGAGTGGATTGAAGTAAATTTATGAAAAGATACAATCAAAGTCTATGTTCCAGGATAGTTTAATGGATTAGATAATAAAGTTTCAATGAACAGATAAATCTCATTACTTATCTTTAGTCAAACTGTTTCAGAACAGAGAAAAAGATGCAGTGTTTCCCAGTTAATATTAAGACAGTTACCCCTACTTGTTTTCTAAAGTTGCAGATATAATGCACACACACACACACACACACACACACACACATAGAGATTAGTTTGAACAAAGTGTGACATTACCAAATAAAATGAGACCATTCTTAATTAAAAACTATGTATGTTTGGCCAGGTTTGATTTATTATAGGCATGTAAATATGGTTCATATTTAAGAAATAGTCAAATATAATTAATTCTATCAACAATTCAGTAAAGAATGAGTGGATCTCAGTAGATCTTGAAAATATTTAGTGAATTCTGCATTTATCTCTGATTAAAAGACTACAACTAGGCAAACTTATAACTCATGAATAGAGGATAACTCTTAATGAAACCTGAATATTTATATGAAAGAGCCAGTTCTAGGCTTAAGAATATAATATGAGAACCAAGGTTTAGGCAATTATGGAACTATGGAATCCTTTTATAATCTGACAAAAGCTATGAACTCTTCTCTAGAATGTACGTGAATCCATATGTACCCATAGGAAATTCTGCATATATATTGGAGGTGAGTCGTAGGTATTTTGAAGACCATCTATAGATTTTGTTGCCATTTTAATGCCACTATTAGTTTGGAAATGCTGGCCACTGCAATATGATGAGAGAAATACATGAGTCATATATACTTAAAGGGAAAATAAAGAATTATTATTATTTGTAGAAGAAAAGCTATT
The DNA here is from genome assembly GCA_026018925.1 of Tupaia tana. NCBI lineage: Eukaryota > Metazoa > Chordata > Mammalia > Scandentia > Tupaiidae > Tupaia > Tupaia tana. The sequence goes on from JAKSZU010000012.1 coordinate 24,567,119, forward strand.
AAAATTAAGAAGTTTCATGAATTTACCAGTCAAAAATATATTTAAAAAATAGATCTCCCTATATTTAAGGGAAAAGCAGCCAAATATAAATTTCATATAATCAATAAAATACAAAAATAATAGAATAAACATATCTGGAAATGTGAGGTATTCTATTTCAGAATACCAAAATCCCTTATAAAACATTATAACATTATTTTAAACAAATTGATTATTACATTGTGTTCCTCAAATATTAATATAAAAATATAAATTCTTATGTAATTATTATTTAATGTAATTCCAAGCTAAAAATTCCTATGGTTTCATTTTAACTTGATAAAATGATTCAAATATAATTAAATAAAAGTTTTGGTATCTTCTAAGAATTTAAATGAAAAGAGTAGAGAAAGTGTGTACATGAGTATAGATTAAAATAGCTTGTAACATTATTTTATATTTTATTGTATGAAATATAATATGATATGTTTATTTACACATGTAAATATAGTATACTTATATTCAACATGTCATTGAAACATTATAAAGTTCAGAAGTAATGTATATACAAGAATTTAATGAAGAGCCTTGGGACAATGCAGAAAATCCAATTAAACCCTTACCTCTTATCATATACAAATACTATTTAATATGGATAATGACTTACATGTTGAAATTAAACTCTGGTTGAATATGAGGGAAATAGAATTATACTTAGTTTAAGACACTGACGATTTTTCACAGCAGTATGCTAAGGCAAAATTTCTATAGAAAATAGGATTAGCCCAAATAAGAAGCAAATAATTTTGAATATTAGATGACCCAAATAAAAATTAAGAGGAAAAATAAAAATCAGAAAATATCTAAATCTATATGACAAAAATTCCAATTGATTTCCCAAGAGTAGGAAATAGGAAGAATGAGGCTTTAAAAATGAGAGATAAAAAGAGACATATAGGCCAGTGGAACAAAATGGAGAGTCCAGAAATAAATTTAAGTATATTGTTATATAGTTAAGTGATACTTAACAAGACTGTTAGAAATAACACTATGGAGGAAAGGAAAGTCTCTTCAACAGATGATGTTGTGAAGACTAGACAACTAGTGTTGGCAGGTGGTGTGGTTAAGGGCACCGGACTCCCACATGGCCGAATATGATTTGAGTCCCAGACCTGGAGGCTTGCTTTCTTACTTTCCTGCTCTCTCTCTCTCTCTCTCTCTCTCTCTCTCTCTCTCTCTCTCTCTCTCTGTCTTTCTCTGGAAATGTTAAAAAAATAATAAAATATTTTTTTTAAAAAAACAAAGAAAACTGGATAAACACATGCAAAAGAATAAAGTTAGACCCTCTAACACACACAACAATCAAATTAAAGTGAATTAAGTACTTTAATATAAGATCTGAAACTATAAAATGGACTAGAAAAACATGGGGGAAAAGCTACATGACACTGAGGCCTGACAATGACTTCTTTGATATTACATTAAAAGCACAAGTAACATAAGAAAAATTGGGCAAGTGGGACTACATCAACTTAAAAAGCTTCTACACAGCAAAGGCAACAGAGTGAAGGGAAAATCTACAGAATGGGGAAAAACATTTGCAAATCATATATCTGGCCAGCGATTAGTATATCAGATATGTAATATATATAAAAAGGTGCTCAACATCATTAATAATCATGGAGATGCAAATCATAATCACAGTGAAATGTTCTCTCTCCCTTGACAGGATGACTGTTATAATAAGAACAAACAAACAAGGATTATAACAAAACATATGCAGGCAAGAATATGAATAAATTGGAGTCCTTGTGCCAGGTGGGAATGCAAAATGTTACAGCTATTATGGGAAACAGTGTGGTGGCTTCTTAAACAATTAAAAATAAAATTACCATGTGATTCAGCAGTTTGCTTTTGGGTATATATCCAAAGAAATTGAAATTAGGATCGCAAAGAGATAAATGCATCCCATGTTCGTTACAGCATTATTCACAATAAAGGATATGGAAACAACCTAAATATTTATTGGCAGATGAATGAATAAATATGGTATATGGATGTCATGAAATATTCAGCTTTGTTAAAGAAGGAAACTTGCTGTGTGTGATGACATGAATGAATGCAAAGGAATTATGCTAAGTGAAAATAAGTCAAACAGAATAGTGTGTGATTCCACTTATGTGCGTTATCAGAAATAGTCAAACCTAGGGGACCAGCAGGTGCCATGGTGGTTAAGCTGCTGGACACTTCCACATGGCTGACCATGGTTCAAGTCCTGGACCTGGTAGCTTGCTTTCTTACTTTCCCTCTCTCTCTCTCTGTGTCTCTCTCTCTGATCAAATTAAAATAAATGAATGAATAAATAAAATAAAATTAAAATAAATAAAGTTAAATAATTCTTTTTAAAAGAAAGAAATAGTCAAACCTACAGATTGTGGAATGGTGGTTATCAGGTACTGGATAGGGTGGAAGCCAATAGATGCTGTTCAAAGGGTACAAAATTTTATTTAGGCTGGGTAGTTAAATAAGTTCTGGAGAGCTACCATATAACATTGTGTACAAACTGTACTGCATTCTTAAATATTTGTTAAGAAGATAGACCTCATGTTAAGCGTTCTTACCACCAACAGAATAATAATAATAAGAAGAATAATAAGAATAGAAATGTGGGGGGAAATAGGCAAAGGATATAATCATACATTTTAAATCAAAATGACTATAATATATGGAAAAATATTCAAAATTACCAGAAAGTAGTGCAAATTAAAATTGTAGTACATTAAAAAAGAAGGGAAACAAATATTGTTGGTCAAAATGACAGATTTCATATATATTGAAGACATTTTGCACTAGAAATATTCTATCTACAATTTTATTTTAAGTTTGGATACAATTTTATTTACCAGAATTCTCTTTTAAACCTTATTTATGATAATTTTAGTAGCAAATAACTGAATAAAAAGAACAAAAATATCAAATTGGTTAAATAAATTGTGTTATATCTCTGACAAGGAAGTCTATGCAGTCATTTAGAATTCTGTTATATGGTGGTTATTAGGGCATATTACAGGTTATTAGGGGATAATAGCATAGGGACATGTTTAACGTATTTGTTAAGTGGATGGTATATATTGCTAAATAATATTTTCAATATAAAAGCATTTATTTAAAAATATATAATTATACCCATATCTAGGGAAATCCAATTATAGTCATTCAAATGTTAATATCTTAAAAGTGTGGTGATAAATATTTTGTTTATTCTGTTTCAAGTTTTCAACATTATTCATTTGTGAATTTTTTTATATTCAGAGTATTTTATATTTATATAATTGATAATGATTTCACTCACAGATACATTCAGTTTTGTATCACTTCAGTGTTAAAATCTGAAACAATCTCTATTCCGTAAGTGAGTAGGTCATTCAATCATGACTCAGATATATATACCAGATATAAAATATTTTAGGCTTTGTGGACCATGTGATTTTGTCAAAATCATTCATTATCTAAACACACACCTGTAACTAACATACATACATAAGCCTACTACCTAATATATAAAGGGTCATCAGTAGTTCATGGGAAATTAATATTATGAAAACTATGTGTGGATTTCAAAAAGTTTTTGCATCAAAAGAACTCATACTTTAATTTTTCTATGAGGTTTTTGAAATCTATAGATAGATAGATATACATATATATAAACAATTTAGTATATATAAAATACCTAAGCAAACAAGAATAATTGAATTCCAACAAAACTCAATTTTTTTTCTTAGAGAGAGATTTTTGCTATACGATTCCTGTACTTGCTAGAGAGACAGAGAGATAGAAAGTGAGAAATCACCCCACAGGGGGCTGGCCATGCCACAACCTTTTATTTTCCATTCTCCTCTCAAGATTTTGGGCATGCACTCACATGCACCCGGAGTGAGTTTCAAGTCTCTGACTTCAGCATTCGATCCATGGTCAGCCATGTGGGAGTCCAGTGACATATCCCTTATACCATCTGCTGGCCCCAGTGAAACTTAATTTGTAGACATTAAAATTTTATTTTAATTTTAGGTATCATAAGCTATTATTTTTACTATTTAAAAATATAAAAATCATGCTTAGCTCCTGGGTAATATAAAACAGTAAGCTGGCCAGATTTGGCCTTCATCTTTGCACATAATATCGTCCATGGTTATATGCTCTGTTTTCCATCTGTCTGATTTCTTCCTTCTCGTCTTCAACTAAAATGTGTCTCCCTTCTGATATTTCCAGATAGTTATTCCTATGTGTTTTTAAAGTAGTTTATTCAGTTATATTTTAATTATCTTTTGGCATCTGAGGTTAGTCTGCACACTCCTTCAGACCAGGAAGTGCTTATTATAACCAGGAATAAGCCCAATGCCTGTTCACATTAAGCTATTTTACATGTTTTTTTTGGATGAATTAGTGTAAGAATAAATATATGAATTTCAGAAAGTTCACTATTTCTGAATTTATATTGGATTTGATATTTACCCACATCTTTCTACCAAAATTTTTTACGAGGAGCTCCATGTCATGATGGATAAGCAATGTGTCATGCCAGTGAAGAGGATTAAGAAAAAGTACAGATGCTGGATTTCCCATAGAACTCCTGAGAACTACTGGTAAATAAGAGTGGGTACCCTTTTTCCAGTGTAGGAGACATCACAGAAGTTAGTGGCCCATAGTCAGCCCGCAGGCACTTGCCAACCCCCCCCTACCTCCCCAGAACATCCCTAGAAACATCTCTGTGCTAATCATTTGACTGTCTACCCCAGGAATAGGAGTTCACTCTTCTAAGCCTTCTATAGGCATAAAATGATCCTAAAGAGCTAATGGCCACTAACATCCTCTGCTTCAGGAATGTTTCACAAAGGCATGTCTTCTCTTGGTTAATCAGAGAAAAATCAAGACTTGAAGCAAGTATGTGTCCTGTTGAAGCTACAGAGACTGAGATGTTCTTGACCCAGAAAGCTTTACAGGACAGAATTGGAAAAAAATTCCTGAAGTATTTTCGTTTTGCTTATGGCCTTAGATCACACTTATCTATGACATAAGAAAAGAAAACCCAGAGAGGAGAGGAACTGACAGAGATCTTAATATGGGCATAGGAGTAAAATTAGGTGTCTCACTAAATCCTACCCAAACCTTATCCAGTTGAGCAACTGACCTGATAGGAGAAACCTTGGTTGATTTGGTCCTTGGTAAGGAGACTTACTTGTGTCCAGTAGGGGCATCTGCCTTGATCAGTAATACTTGACACCCATAACTCATGCATATCCTTTAGTAATCTAGGAGTTCTATCTCTGCTTCAGAAAAACAAACAAACAAACAAACAAACAAAAAAAAAGAGGTAGCAGGGAAGTCTTACTCCCTGTTCTGGCTGAGTCATTAATGGCTGGAGCTGAATTCAGCTCACTGAGGCGTCTCTGTCAGACTTGGTCTTGCACACTGTATGTGCTGGCCGTGGTCTCAGATGACTTCAGGAGAATATTTCCACCCAAGTGTACCACTTTTGTCCTCAGGGCCAGTTGAAAACTTGGCACCTGAATTTTCCCTCAGGTGTTTTTGGGTTTGCCCAAGCTCCCCTTACTGCCCTCCTCAAGAGAACCTGACCTTTATTGAATGTTCAGTCCTTTGGGGCCCTAAGGAATGTTAGATGGCAAAAGGATAAAGTTCCAAAAAGTAAAGCCATACTCTAGGGATGCAGGGTTATGTAGAGAAAAGCACAAATATTTTGGATCCTGAGTGACCCTAGTTTAAAACCAGTTCCATTTAGTGATTTGAGCCCATTCCCTGATTCTCACTCTCACTCCCATGCAGACTCTGCTCTACAGTTGTCTTCTACTTCTGTGTCTTCAAATCTTTCAATTCTGTCATACAGTGCAGGCATTTGGCATATGTTAAGTAGGGGGCATACAGTGTTTATCTTACATAGTCTGGATTATTTCACTTAGCATTAAATCTTAGAAGATTTAATGTTGAATGACAACACTTTACTGTTCTTTACGGCTGAATGGCATTCCATTGTGTCTATGTGCCACATTTCTCAATCCAGTCATCAGTTGTTGGGCAAATAGGTTGATTCCATGTCTTTGTTATTGTGAAAATTGCTGTGGTAATCACGGATGTGCAAGTGTCTCTCCAATTATGATAATCAATATGAAAAACAATACGGAGATTCTTCAAAAGTTAACATATAGAACTACAATATGACCAAGTATCCTACTCCTGGGTATTTACTTAAAGGACCAGAAATTAGTTTGTAACACAATTTTTAACAGTAAAAAAAAGGGAAAATGGCCTCAATTCTGTCAGTAGGAAAATGATGAAAAGTTATACAATTTCCATTATAATATTATGTAATTGTGACTATATCACGTTAATATAGAATGAATTCCCAGGAAATTTCTTATGTGAAAAACAAAGGTGAAGGACATTATACACATATCATACAAGTTACATATATTGTATAAAAATATTACACATACATACAAATACTTTAAAATTGTATTTATTAATCTCTTCCATGAGAGTGAGAGAGAGAGAGAAAAGTAAAAGAGAGATAGAAAGAAACAGATCAATGTCTTCACACCATGACTCACACACATCTCAGCTAAGCATGTGTGTGGCCTGCATGCTAAGAGGGATCCCAGAATATGAACCCAGGGCCTTTCCCATGTGAGTCTACTTGTGTTACCATTATGCCACCACCTGGGACTGTATGCACATCACATAAAATATGGAAATGGAAATTTTCTAGAAGTATATGCAAGAAATTGTCAGCAGTTCTTGCCTTAGAGCAAGAAAATGGGGAAACAAAGAAGTCATCAATGAGAAGGAAATCTTTAAATCATTAAGTTATATTGTACTTAATTAATTAATCATGTATATTTATTAAACTTTCAACAAAAAGACAGGTACTTGAAACAAAACAATGCTTTCATTCTCATTCCCCTGTAACTTCAAGCCTTATGACCCAGTGAAAACTATTAAAATTATTTCATGCCCCAATACCTGTTGTGAGAACAAAACAAGATAAGATGTAGGAAACATGTCAAGCCCTGGAGATGTCCTAAGTGATAAAATTCTATCATGAGGGACCAGTAGTTGGCATAATGGCTATGTCGCTGGACTCCCATGTAGTCAACTGTGGTTCGAGTCCTGGACCCGGTGGGTTAAACTTGGTACTTAAACTTGGGTACGCCAGGCGTGTGTGCGTGCGTGCCCAAGATCCCTAGAGGAGAATGGAAGAGAAGGGATTGCAGCATGGCCATTCCCCCGGGGGAGTGATGTCTCGTTTCTGTCTCTCTGTCTTTCTGGCGTGCACACATGCCCTTTAGCAAAAATCTCTCCAAAAATAAAACAGAAAAAAAAGTTCTATCATAGTAATGTTTGACTTTGGACTTGAAGGTACCATTGTCTATATGATGATCTCCCTGCTACTACTACCATCAATACTGTACAATTTAACCACAGTAAATGACTATCAGGTTGGCTACTTTCTTTTCTTCTAGTGTACAAAACTCCTTTTTTTATCCTGAAACCTTTATGTGTGTTAATACATTTTTTTAATATTTCTCCTCCTACTGTCACTTAGTTAATTCCTACTCAGTTCATAGTCTCAGAAAGGATATTCCTTATCCTTGAATGAGGACTCTTGTTGATTCTTTCTCAGAACTTTTTTTCTTCTTTTCTTCCATAGCAATGATAGCAACATATAATTACATATTTATTTTTAAATTCTTCATTTAATCCTTTTGCATTGGACTTCAATGTCCTCGAAGGCAGGGGTGCATTTTGCTCATAGCTCTAAACCTGCTATTTAGCAGTATGTGTGTAGAGGAACGTGATGTGATGTTGGAAGCCTTGAGAACAGGGAGAAGCTATTGTGACAATAGTTGAGAACAAAAGGACTAGTCTAATGGAAGGCAGTGGCAATAATAATAATAATTGAACTATGTTTGAGTAAGAGTAATTCTCCAAGGGAGAATGAACAGGTTGAAGAGACTGTTCTAACACTTCTAAAGCAGCACTTAGTGTAAAATTACAAATACTAAAGCACTTGCATGGAACTGCCTTTGTGTTCTAATGCTGTTTATGTATTGTGTGTGCCACTCCAGGAGGCAGGAGTGCCTAGAGAACAGTACCTATTCATTGTTTTACTCTTGGTATTTGGTGTAGTAATATTCACTGATCAAATGGAAAAATATGTCAAAGAAACATGGCATAAAAAATATGGAATAAGTAACAGGCTGTTGACAGTGGCAAAAGAAAATGGAAATTAACAGTGGGATGAGTAAAAATTATGCTGCCAAAGAAGAATTTGCAGGAGTTAAAGAATGATTAAATCCATCTTGGATAGAAGCTATCAAACTGTGGCACTGTAATGTGAAAAAGTGTACTGCATAGTGATGTTTGCATCTTATGGTTGTCTGCTTACATCTCTGACTCACTTACTGAGCCAGCACCAACTAGACAGCAGCACCTCATTCACCATTGTACCCTCAGGACTTAGTTTATGAAATGTTTGCTGAGAGAATGTAAAAGCAAAGAAGGGTTGAAATAACTGTTTAGATTTAGTAATTGGAAGAATGAGGCTCTCAGTGTTTGAGTCTAAGTAAGCCTTGGGTTTAGAACATCTTCATGCAGGCATGCTGCACAGGGTGTGAAGGTTGCTCTATCTGTATGCGACCTTCAGCAAACTCACAGGTAAAATATGCTTTTCAGAAGAGAGGGTAGATATTTTTTGGCATGCTTTTTGTATAACATTTCTGGTAATGGTAAAAATTTGGGGGTCTCTTGAAAAAATATTTACAAATCAAAGAACATTTTTTATAGGAAATTTTTCACCAATTTAAGACATTTGCTTTGTTTATTGCAACTCTTATTAGGGAGAATGAGGCATCTTTCAGAACAATTCATTTCATGCGTTGTAGCTTGGAAGCACACAGTCATTTGTATGCTACATGGGTACCTTGCTGCCCAAGCAGCAATGTCTCAAAGGTAGTTGCAAACATTTAAAATGAAATATTTGGGTAAGAGGTCATTTCTAGAGATAACGATCAGAAACTAACATTTATTATATGTTAGTGAGTACTAGGCACAATTATATGAACATAAATAAGAGGCTGTCCTAACACCCAGGTGCTAGATATGCGTATAAAATACAATGTTCTTGTTTTAGTTCTTTAACAGCAACTGTCCAAGAGACTATGTGACAAAGATGAGTGAATTCTCTGTCTAAGGAAATCAGAAAGAGCTTCTGAGGAAAAAATTAGAATTGCATTCTACAGAATAGTGTCAGAGCTGAATCTTAAAAGATAAATTACTTTAGTATGGCGAGGATGTGTTGGGAAGAAATTTTAGAGTAGTTATGTAAAGACACAAGGCTTAATAATAATTCTAACACTTAATAAGCACTCAGGCCCAAGTATCTTTTTCATTCAGAGAATATAATGAACTCTATAGATACTTTTAATGATACCAAAGAAATAGTTTGCCACATAATGAAGATAATTCCCCTTTAAATTGGTCTCGACATTGCTTTTGATATGTTTTGATTAATTTCTTTCTATCACTCTAAAGACCTTTTTTTTTTTTAGAGAGAGAGAAATTTTTGTTATGGGGTGCATCTGCTTGCTGGAGAGACAGAGACATAGAAACAGAAAGTGAGAAATATCCTCCTGAAGGGATGACCATGCTGCAATCCCTTCTCCTCCATTCTCCACTCACGATAATGGGTATGCATGCACACATGCCTGACGTGAGTTTTAAGCTGCTGGGTCTGGGATTTGAACCACAGTCAACTACATGGGAGTCCTGTGACATAGCCATTATGCCACCTGCTGGCCCCCTGTCCTAAAGACTTTTAACCTCCGTGTTAAGCACTATACTGTTTGCCTGTTAATTTATCTCTCTAGCTTATGCCTATATATACAGTTTTTGGAAAAGGCATATGCAGTAATTTAAAGGGAAATGATATTTTGGATTCAGACATAGATTAAAATCCTAGCTCTGACACATCAAGAATGTTAGTATTTTAAGTTACTGACTTTTTTAAAGCAACCATCCTATTTTATAAACTGTGATAATATTTCTGAGGATTAAGCCTTTATTTAAAAGTATGAAAGTCATATTTGCCTGTCAATAAATGCTAGTTACTTAATTTACTCTGTTTCCTGGAAGGAGGTGGAGGTTACATGAATTTCTTATGTTACAATCACAGTAAACTTCCTTACAAACTCTGCAAGTCTGAGCTCCCATGTTAAGTTGGAGGAAATACTGAAGCACAGAGATTCTTAGAGCTCCACAAGTGGATGTAGTTGGCTTATACTATTATTATTTTATTATATATTATTGATTTAATATTATAATATAGATATTGTACAGTTAAATTATTACATTATATCTCAATCACAAAATAGGAAATAGGAAACTTAGAGTACTTTTTATTATCTTGCATAGCCAGTAAGGATCAGACACAGGATTAGAATCTGTACCTTTCAGACTCCAAATTGTTGCTGTTTTTATTTTTTTTTAATCACTTTATTTTTACATTTTCCCACAAACATTTACTTTACATATCAAAATTTTTTTGCTCGTACTCCATAGTTCTTGACAGTTTATAAACAACTTTCAAAATTTCAAAAACCTGAATTTTAAACATAATGTTCACAATAATTGTTATAATTTTGTTTGTGACTCTATAAGAGAGACAGCATGGATTTAAATATTTTTGAGAAAATATTCAAATGTCAGCTACTCACACTACTGAAAAGCAAATGCCCAGCACACAAGTCACACATAAACCTTCTCAATTCAGCCCTGCCTACCAAGTATTCTGTGATATACCACCTGCTAGCAAAGGTCAGCCTCTTTTTCTTCCTTCAAAATCATCCTTAAGAAAATCCTTTGGTTGTGGCTGCTCTTTTGCAATCTCTACTGATTATAATGCTGGACTGGAAAAGTCCACGTTATTTTATGATATGAATTATTTCATCTGGCTTCTCTAATCCTCTCTGCTAGGCAGAACTATTCATGGTACCAGGTCATCTTTCCAAGAGCATTTGTTGGTTTACTTGAGATCTACCTTAGTTCTTTCATTTTGGGGATAATCTTCAGATATGATATTCCAGTCAAAGCCCTGTCCAATAACGAGTATTTCCAATTTCTGATTCAATGCAACAGGTATTATTGAACTTGTGCAAATAACCCTTCTGCCACAAAATAAGAATACTCCCAAATATTTTCCAATTCCAGAGGGGTCAGGAAGGAATAAAAGTTGATGTTTCCATTTAAGAAACAACAAACAAGAAGAAAATAATTTTTTTAAAAAATTGCTGAATCTATCAACAGCTCGAAAGAAAACAAAATCCTCAAATCAGGAAAAACAAAGCATAATAAAAAAAATCAGTAATGTTTTAGTCATAAGTCATAAAATTCTATTTCACCAGTTCAGTCTTATGTTCAATCTCTCTTCTGTTGAATTCGCAGTGTTACTGTGGTCCAATCTTTCCATTTAAATCCTGGAAGTTAACATTCAACATTATTAATAATATTCCTTGTCCCTAGCATTAAGTTGGTCATTTTCTTGGTTGCTTTATATTTTCTTATTTCTGTATGTGTGTCTTTAGTTTTCCTGGTAGAGCACTCCTTTCAGAACTTGAAGAGTGTGTCTGGTATTGGCAAATTCTTTCAGGTCTTGTTTATTTGAGAATTTTTTTATCCTTTCTTTCCATATGAAGGATAGTCTTGGCAGGTATAGTATTCTTGGTTGAAACTGTTTTTCACTTGACAGTTTGAATATATTTTCCCATTCTTTCCTTGTTTGGAATGTATCTGATGAGAGGTCTGATGTTAGCCTGATGGGATAACACTTATAAGTAACCTGATGTTTCTCTCTTGTCAATTTGAGTATGCTGTCTTTCTCTGTGGATTTGGCCAATCTGGCTGTGATGTGCCTTGGGGAAGATCTTCTTGGGTTGATTCTATTAGGGGTCTTTTGTATTTCTTGGGTCTGGATATTTGAATGTCTCTCTAGATTTGGAAAGTTTTCTTCCAGGATTTCATGGACTAGATTATCAATGTCCTTATTAGTTTCTAAACCTTCTAGGATACTGATTATCTGGATGTTTGGTTGCTTAATGGTATCTAGTAGTTCTCGTATATTATTCTCATTTTTTGGGGGCTATTTTCTTAGCTTTTTGGTTATTTTTTTCTAGGTCAGAGATTTTGCCTTCAACACCTGAGATTTGATTTTCTGCATGGACTAACCTGCTTTTAGTACTTTCTAGGGAGGTTTTGATTTCCTATATTGCAGCTTTCATCTCTAACAGCTCCATTTCATTCTTATTTATAGTGTGTATTTCCTTCTCAGGTCATAGCAAGAACTTCCTCTCCTCCCAGAACTCATTGTCTCTTTTCTCCTGCATCTTCTGGAGTTCCCGAAATTGTCTCTCAGCTCTTGCATCTCGTTCAGTTTTGTCACTATGAATATTCTGAATTCTCTATCAGACATTTCCATGAGTTCTACTGTACTGTCTGTGGATGATGAAGGATTGTTCTTTTTCCTTAGGGGATATATATTTTCTTTGTTTCTCATATTTCTTGTGCCTCTGCGGTAGTTTCTGGTCACTCTGTGACAAAACCTCTCCTTTACTGTGTTTTGCAATATGGTATCCTCAGAAAAAGATTATGAGTTAAGATTTATAGGAAGAAGTTTCTTCCTTAGAGCAGGAGGTTTAATAAGCATTGAGAAGTCTAATGACTTTACAAGTATTCAGGTGTTTGGCTACTGTGTACCTAGCCTATGTAGTCATTCAGTACATAGAGAGTGAAGATCAGAGTGGGAAGGTAAGGTTAAAAAAGAATAAAAGCAAAAGGAAAAGAAAAAGAGAAGGAAAAAAATTAGACAGAAATGACCAAAAAAGGGAACAAAAACATTTTTTAAAGGTAAAAAATGAAAGCCTTGTGGTGGTTAAGCATGCCATACGAACACGCCAAGACACATCTCAGATTTAAAATGGCTTCTGAAATTAGCAAGAGAAAGAAAAGGCCTGAGGTGAGAAGTGTTTTAAAAATTAAAAAAATAGAGACCAGCAGTTAGCGTAATGGCTATGTCGCTGGACTCCCACGTAGTCGACCGTGGTTCGAGTCCAGGACCCGGCGGCTTAAACTCACGCCGGGCGCGTGTGCGTGCGTGCCCAAGATCCCGAGAGGAGAATGGAGGAGAAGGGATTGTGGCGTGGCCATCCCCCCTGGGGGGTAATTTCCTGCTTTCTATCTCTCTGTCTCTCTCTGTCTGTCTGGCGAGCGCACGCACCCTATAGCAAAAACCTCTCCAAAAAAGAAAAAAGAAAAAAAAATTAAAAAAATAAGTAAATAAATAAATAAATTAGAAAGAGAGAGAGAGTGCAAGACAGATAGACCGACAGACAGAGACAGAGAAAGGACAGAGGTCATCCTACCTTGTCTATTTTGGGAGTCTATAAGATGGAGTTTAGAGCATAGCTTTCCTGAACACACCAAGACACACCTCAGACATAAAATGGCTTGTTGGCTGAGTATTTCGGGATCTCTGGACTCCAAATTGTTGAGGGAAATAAAAAAGACTATGTTTAGAGACACTAAAGATGAGTGGTGTAAGGGAAATTAAAATATTTTCTATGATCATGATTGAATTAATAAATGAATGGTAAAAATTGAAGCTGGAAAGATGAGCTAGTATTTAACTATAAAGGGGCTTGTACAACATACTAAGAATGTTAGTTTTATTCTGAAGATGAGGGTGAATTATAAGGGTTTTAAACATGATAATGAGAGTATATCACCTGTGTGTTTATAAAGAAATCTGGAAGCCTAAGAATAGGTTGGAGTGAGGTGTGTATGTAGGTCTGCAGTGTGACTGGAAGTAGGAAGGTCTGTTAGGAGGTTCTAGCAAAAATCCTGGGGGGGAATTGCTTGGTCTTGAGGTGAAGGGATGTGGAACCCCGAGTGGGAGCAGACGGTGTGTTGAGAAAGATTAGACAGACAGACAGAAAAGAGGGGGATTGGGTAGTCCGAGTATCTCTTACGGAGAATGCCACTAACACTGAGCCATTCTGTGGTTATTCTTTTATAGGGTAGGTAAATCCGGGTGCTTTCTGTTATTGACTGCAGTTGTGAAGTGTCTTGCATCCCATGGTTCTCTCCTGCCTTCTTGGGCTAGCACTCAGCTTTCTTTAACCTGTACTGCCCAGCAGTAGATTATATCTTCTTTAGAGCTTTCATTTGCCTTGTAGCATCAGCACAAAGACTATCTACTTAAGATTTTTTCTCAGATTTGGCCATTCCCTGCAGGAAAAATGTCAGTGTCCAAGTTTCATTTCTGGGAATGGGTGCCATGTCTAAAAGATTGTACGCAGAGAGGAGAGAAAAAAGTCCAATAACTGAACTTACAGAACAGATCGTATAGTTTACAAAACCTTGAAAACAACACAAAGAATTGGCACTTACACATGTAGGAAAAACAAGGGACTCCATGATTATGGAAGGCAAAATGATGACATTTTTAAGAGCCACATTCTATTTATACAAGCCTCCATGAAAACCTGAAGAGCATTTGACTTCCCCAAGAGTCTCTAGACTGAGAGCTGGTGCAAGCCTGAGATGACTTGAGTCTGTCACTTCCTTCCACCAAGGCACCGGTCCCTCCAGACCTCTATCTTCAGAATCAGCCTCTGAGAGTTGGAAGGGACCCTAGAGACTACAAGTAAGAGCTTAGGAGCTTCTGCTTGGAGGAGTTAGTCCTCTCTCCCACCAGTGCAGCTACCCTGGGGCTGAACTATGTTATCACTAGCTTCTGTCCTAAGTGTCCTCTAGGGTTGCAGACTAATTGTTCTATTATTGAGCAGTCATAGACTTTGACCTCATTAAAAAGTTGTTAACGAGGTACTCTGCTCCTGAGGGAGCACAGATGATGGGAATCCCAGTGGCCTATCCTGGGGCTGGAGGGAAAGCTTAGGTGAGTAGAGAGGATCTGATCAGGACAGAAGTCTAATGAAGTCAGGCTGCAGAACCACACCTATGAATTAACTCATTGGCAAGTGGCCACCACTAAAGCTCAAGCCCCTGCTGACCTGTGGCTCTGCAAGAGTAGCCATGTCCAGAGAAGCAGTGATTATCCTTTCATTTGTTGGAAATGCTTAATGGCTACTCCGCTGACCCATTTTGATAGAGAACTTCTCTTTCTGGATTAAAAGGTTGTTTTACATTGCTCTGAGTTTGTGGCTTATGTCTAACTGGCTTACACAGGTTCAGAGAGGTTTATATTGGTTCTGACTAGTTTATATCTGTTCTAATCAGTTTATACCAGTTCTAAATGACTCTAACTGGTTTTGACCAGTTTTAACTGGTTTATAATGATTCCGACTGATTCTGGCCATTTATTTTTTATTTATTTATTTTTTTCACTGTTCTTTTTTTTTTGGAGAGGTTTTTGCTATAAGGTGTGTGCACTCGCCAGACAGAGAGAGATATAGAGACAGAAAACGAGAAATCACCCCCCCCAGGGGGGAATGGTCACATTGCAATCCCTTCTCCTCCATTCTCCTCTCAGGATCTTGGGCATGCACGCACATGCGCCCGACGTGAGTTTTAAGCCACCAGGTCCAGGACGTAAACTGCAGTCGACTACGTGGGAGTCCAGCGACATAGCCATTACACTAACTGCTGGTTCCTGATTCTGGCCATTTCTAATAGTTTCTGACTGGTTCTAAGTTGTTCTGAGCAGCTCTAACTGGTTTATACTGGTTCTGACTGATTTATACTTATTCTGACAGGTTTATTTTAGTTTTAATGGCTTCTGGCTTGTTCTAACTGACTTATACCAGTTTTAACAAGTTCTGACTGGTTTACTCTGGTTCTAACTGCTTCTGCCAGGTTCTAGCTATTTTATACCGGTTCTGACTGGTTCTATCTGGTTGTGACTGGTTTATAATGATATTGACTGGTTTGAACTGGTTCTAACTAGTACTGACTGTTTATAACTGGTTCTGGTCATTTCTAACTACTTCTTACCAGTTCTCACTGGTTAATACCAGTTATGACTGCTTCTAACTGGTTTATGTTAGTTTATACAAGTTCTAACCAGTTTATTCCAGTCCTGTTTTTGACTTGTTCTAACTGGTTCATAACAGTTCTGACCAAGTTATACCAGTTCTAACTGCCTCTGACCAGTTCTCTCTGGTTTATATCAGTTCTGACCAGTTTATTCTGGCTTTAACTGCTTCTGACCAGTTCTAACTGGTTCATACCAGTTCTGACTAGTTCCAACCAGCTTATTGTACTTCTAATTGCTTCTGACTTATTCTAAAATGGTTTATATCAGTTCTGACTAGTTATGACTGATTCTGACCAGTTTAGACAGGTTCTAAGTGCTTCTGACAAATTCTAACTGGTTTATAGCAGATCTTACCTGTTCTAAGTTGCTTCTGACCTGTTCTACCTGTTCTGATTGGTTCTAACTGCTGCTGTCTGAATCGAACTGGTTTACACTGGTTCTGACTGCTTCCATCTAGTTCTAACCAGTTTAGACTGGCTCTAACTGGTTTATAATAGTCCTGATGATTTTAACTGGCCAATACTGGTTTTGACCAGTTTTATGCTGGTTTTAACAGCTTCTGACTAGTTCTAACTGGTTCAGAGCTGGTATGAACATGTCAGAACCAGTTTCAACCAGTCAGTACCAGTTTGAATGGGTGTGAGCTGGTTAACATTAATTAGAACCAGTTTTAACAAGTCAAAGCCAGTTAGAACAAGTTTGAGCAGATCAGAGCCAGTTTGAACTGCTCAAAACCTGTATTAACAGGTCAGGACCAGTCAGAACTGGCAAGAACTTATCCAAGCCAGTCAGGACTGGAATAAACAGGTAAGAACCAGTTTGAACAGGTAAGAGCCAGTATAAACTGATCAGAGCTGGTACAAACTGTTCAGAACCAGTCAGAACTGGCATGAACCAGTCAGAACTAGTAGAATTGGTATTAATCAGTTATAACCAGGCACAGCATGTATAAACCAGTTATGACCAGTTTGAACTGGTCAGAACCAGTATAAACAGGTCAGAAACAGTCATAACCCATTAGAACTGGTTTGAGTCTATCATAACCATTTAGAAACAGTTTGAGCAAGTCAGAACTAGTCAGAGTTGGTATAAATCAGTCAGAACAAGTTAAAGCCAGTATAAACTAGTCAGAACTAGTTAAAACCAGTTCCTGTATAAGCCAGGCAGAAACAGAACCTGTTTGAACCAGGTATAAACAAGTCTGAACTGATTAGAGGCAGTTTAAAATAGAGCCAGTTTGCACTGGTTTGACCCAGTTTGAGCCAGTACTAACTGGTTTGAGGCAGTATGAACCATCAGAGCTGGTTAGAACCAATCAGAACTAGTTTTAGCTCGTCAGAACTGGAATGAACTGCTCATAACTAGTCAGAACTGGTTTCAACTGGTCAGAAGCAGTTAGAACAAGTTTGTGCTGGTCAGAACTAGTTAGAACCCATTTGAACAGGTCAGAACTGGTCTGAACTAGTCAAAACCAGTATGAACAGGTCAGGACCAGTCAGAACCAGATGAAATGGGTCAGAATAGGTTAAGACTAGTATAAACAGGTAAGAGCTGCTATAAACCAATCAGAGCTCATATAAATTGGTCAGAACAAGTTAAAATCGGTCATAACCAGTTTGAACCATTTGAGCCATTTAGATCCAGTCATAACTGACCAAAAATGATCATAACCAGTATGAACTGATATAAACCAGTTAGTATCAATCAGAACCAGTTTAAACTGGTTAGAACAAAACAAAAGTCAGAAATGGTGTAAACCAGTTAGAATCAGACAGAAGCAGAACTGGTCAGAACCAATAGAAACTAGTTCCAACTGCTTCTTACTTTTTCTAAAGGCCAGACCACTGTATGAGCTACTCAGAGGCCCAGAAAAGGTCTACATCAAATGGGGACCTCTCCAAGAATAAGCTTTCAAGGATCTCAAGACAAGTCTTTGGAAAGCCCTGGCTTTGGAGCTCCCAGACATCACCAAAAAATTCAATCTGTTCATGTATGGAAAAAAAAAAGCCAGACAGCACTAGGAGTTATGACTCAGTATATTGGGCCTCTGATCAGTTCTGTCTGGTTTATGCCCTTTCTAACTGGTTCTGACTATTTCAACTGGTTCTGACTGGTTCTAACTAGATCTGACCAGTCTGGACCAACTCTACCTGCTTATGACTTGTTCATACTAATTCTGACTGGCTCTGACCAACAAACTGGTTCTAACTGGTTTTCACCCCTTTGTACCAGTTCTGTCCTGTTTATTACCAGTTATGATCATTTCAGACAGGCTTATACCAGGCTATAACCTTCCCTAACCGGTTTTGGCTGGCTCAAACAGGTTCTAACAGGCTCTTCCCAATTTATACCTGCTCTGTGCGGTTCTGGCCAGTTTATACTGGTTCTAACTCGTTCAAATAGGTCTTGACTGGTTTGGACTGGCTCTACCCTACTTATACTGCTTCTGACCAGTTAGGACTGGATTATGCCAGATCTGACTGGTTAAAATTGATTTTGACTGGTTTTTACCAGTTCTGGCTGGTTCAGACCAGTTCACACCAGTTCTGACTTGTTCTGACCAGTTTATAACAATTCATACCGGCTCTAAGAGGTTATGACCAGTTCAGACTGTCTCTAACTGGTTCAACCATGTTCTGACTGGTTCTTATTGACTGATACTGGCTCAAACTTGTTCTGATCAGTTCAAACCAGCTCTAACTGGTTCAGATTGGCCCTAACCAGTTTATTCTAGTTCTGATTAGTTAAAATCAGTTCTTGTTTTCAGGGCTACCAGACTATGACTGGTTTATATCAGTCATGACTGGTTCAAACCAGTTCTAACTGGTTATACCTGGTTTATATTTGTTCTAACTGGCTCTGATAGGTTCAAACCTGTTCTAACTGGCACCAACCAGTTTTGACTTATTCTAATTGGTTTATACCACTTCTGATTGACTCTGTTTTATACCAGTTCTGAACAGTTCTAACTGGTTATGTACAATTTATATTGGTTCTACCTGGTTTATTCTAGTCCTGACTGGTTCTGACTGGGTCTAACTGTTTTATTCCAGTTCTAACTGCTTCTGACCAGTTCTAAATGGTTTATACCAGTTCTAACAGGTTCTGACTGGTTTATACACTGGCCCTACACCAATTATAACTGGTTTGAACCAGTTATAGTAAGCCTTAACTGATTCCAACTATTTCTTACCTGTTCATTCTTATTCTCATTAGTTCTAGATGGCTTAAATTGGCTCTGACAAGTCCAGTTTGTTTTTTATTGGCTCAAACCAATTCTCAAAGCCCTAAAATATTTTTAAATTTTTATTTATTTATTTTTGGAGATTATTATTATTTTTTCTTCTATAGTGTGCATGTGCTCACCAAAAGACAGAGAGAGACAGAGAGACAGAAAGTGAGAAATCATTCCCTCGGGGGATTGCCACCACAATTACTTCTCCTCCATCCTCCTCTCAGGATCTTGGGCACACACACACACATGAACCTGGCATGAGTTTAAGCCGCTGGGTCTGGGACTCAAACTGCGGTTGACTACATGGGAGTCCAGCAACATAGCCATTAAACCAACTGCTGGTCACAACATATTTTATTTTTTAAAAATAATTCTTTAATTTTATTCATTGTCATTATTTTACCTTATGTTTTGAGAGAGACAGAGATAGAAAGAAAGCGAGGAAACAAGCTGCCAGGTCTGGGACTCGAACTGCAGTCAGTCACATGGCAGTCCTGCCATGTTATCTACCACTCCACCTGCCAGTCCCAATCCCAAAATATTTCTATCCAGCCTTAAAATGTTCCAACTGGTTTTGAGCTTCTAAAACTGGTTCTCACAGGTTTTAATTGGCTCAACATGTTTGTGACGGGCATAAGCTGACTCTGACTGGCCCAGACAGATTCTGACCAGCAAGAACCAGTTCTCAACAGCCTAAAAGGTTCTGACAGGCTCAAACCCATTTTGACCAACTTGAACCAGTTCAAACTAGTTGTAACCAATTCAGACTAGATCTAGCCAGTTCATATGTGTTCTGACCAGTCCGAACTTGTTTTGAGTCAATTCTAACCATTTCAAACTGATTATCATTTCAAATCGATTCTGACTGGCTAAAACTGGTACTGAGCAGTTTAAATTTGTTCTGACTGCTCCAAACTGGTTTGGCCTGATTCTTACTGGCTCAAATTGGTTATGACTGGCCCAAACTTGTTTTCAGTAGTTCTGACCTGTTCATACTGGTTCTCACTATTTCAGATAGATTCTGACTGGCTCATTCTGATTCTGATTATAACAGATCCAAACCAGTTTTAACTGGGCCAAAATGGTTCTAAACTTCCCTAACTAGTTCTGACAATGTTCTGACCTCCCCAAACTGATTCTCACTGCTTTTAGACAACTGAAACTGGCTCTGATCAGCCCAAATTGATTCTGATGGGCTCAAGCCAGTTTTTATTGCCCCAAACTTGTTCTGACCTGCTGAAACAGGTCCTATCAGTTCTAAATGGTTTTGAGTGTTATAAATCATAACAATAAAAAAAAACTGATTCTGAGTAGTATCAGTTTGAGTAATTGCATGAAACACTGCATTTTGGAGGGTGGAGGAGAAAGTAGGAAAGTAAAGATAACTTAGACACTAGCTCTGAGACTAAAGCTTGGCATTTATTTTTCTAGAAACTGAGTCTTTTTAGAGGAGAGGGAATAAAAGGACTTTTAGTTAAATCTGGGGATCACAGAACAGTGATATCATGCCCTCTTTCTTTGTTAGGGCTAGGACAATTTTCAAGTCTTTTAAGTTTCTTGATAAAAGCATGACATGATAAAAGAAGACAAATCTTGTGTTGAAGCTAGACAGATGACTTTGAGATAGCTTCATAGTGTTATCCAAAAATAGGGTATGATAAGTTCAATGAGCCTCAGTGCTTGAGAGAGCCCTGAAAATAAGAATTCCCCACATTTCCAGGAGTTTCAGTTAGGTCTAGCTGAATGTTCCCTACAACTAGAGAGTGAAATAATTAAAACCTTATCATAGAGAGACCAGCAGTTAGCATAATGGCTATGTCGCTGAACTCCCATGTAGTCGACCGCAGTTCAAGTCCCAGACCTGATGGCTTAAACTCACGCCAGGCGTGCCCAAGATCCCGAGAGGAGAATGGAGGAGAAAGGATTGTGGCATGGCCATACCCCCTGGGGGGTGATTTCTTGCTTTCTGTCTCTCCGTCTCTCTCTGTCTTTCTGGCGATCACACGTGCCCTATAGCAAAAACCACTCCAAAAAAAAAAAAAGAAAAAAAAAAAAGAAAAAAAAAACCACACACAAAAAGCAAACAAACAAAAACACCTTACCATAGAGTTTGTGGAAAGTAGTAGCAATGACTTTTATAAATCAAAGTGTAAATTGTATTTAAGAGCATACCTGCATAAAATATAGAATCACTTGTAATCATCATTCTATATCAGCTTTACAGACAGGGATTTTATAAATGAAATTATGCTGCATTATAGAAAACATACACAACAAAATTTTGGCGGGGGTACCAGTATAAATTGGCCAGAATTGGTCAGAACCAGTATAGACCAGTCAGAAAAGGTGTATACCAATACTGGTCAGAACTGATATAAACAGATTAGAACCTACACAAACCATTAGAAAACAGTATAAACTAACTGATGTAAACTGGTCAAAAACTGTACAAACCTGTCAGAATGGATATAAACCTGTCATAATTGGTACAAATTGGTATGAACTGATATAAACTGGCCAGAACCTGTCAGAACTGGTATGAATAAGTATAAAATTATATAAGCTGGTCAGAATCTGTACAAACCAGTATAGATTGGTCAGAACTTGTATGAACTGGTATAGGCCAGAAAGAACCAGTAAAAACTTGTATGAACTGGTACAAATTGGTAAGACCAGGTATAGACTGGTCAAAACTGGTATGAACTGATCAGAACTAATATAGAGTGGTCAGAACCAGTACAAACTGGTCAGAACCTGTATGAACTGGCATAAATAGGCATAAACATGTATA
The DNA here is from genome assembly GCA_026018925.1 of Tupaia tana. Taxonomy (NCBI): domain Eukaryota; kingdom Metazoa; phylum Chordata; class Mammalia; order Scandentia; family Tupaiidae; genus Tupaia; species Tupaia tana. The sequence goes on from JAKSZU010000012.1 coordinate 24,589,244, forward strand.
AACTGGTATAAACTGGTACAAACCATTCAGAACTGGTATAAACTGATATGAATCAGTACAAACCAGTTGGAACTGGTATAACCCTGTCAGAACTGATATAGCCCTGTAAGAACTGATATAGATAATTTGGAACCAGCATGAGCCAGTATAAACTGGTTAGAACTAGTATACTGGTCAGCATCACTATGAACCAGTAGAAACACATCAGAACTGATATAAACCATTACAAGTCAGTACAAACTGATCAGAACCAATATAAATCAGTACAAACTGTTATAAATTGTCAGAACCAGAATGAACCAGCATAAATCTCTCAAACAGTAAGAACAATTATTCATCTATCTGAACCAGTATAGACTGGTATGAACCAGTAAAAACTGATAAGAACTGATAATGATCCTGTATAAGCCTGTCAGAACTGGTGCAAACTGTTAGAGTTGGTCAGAACTGGTATGAACTGGTAAGACCAGTATGAACCAGTATAAACTGGTCAGAACCAGTATAAACCAGTATGAACTGGTATGATCCTGTCAGAACTGATATTAACTGGTCAGAACTGATATGAATTGGAATTAAATGGCCAGAACCAATATAAACCAGTATAAATCAGTCAAAACTGGCACAAACCAGTCAAAACTGGTACATTTTGACAGTTTATTTTAAAACTGAACATTCAGTTAACATACAACTCAGTGATGTCACTCTACATTATCCCAGATAATAGAACACTAATGTTCACATGAAAGTCACATGCACATATTAACATTGTGTAAACTGTTTAATATATAATAGTCCCATGCTGAAAACTACTCATTGTCCTCTAGTGATTTAAATAACAGGTATATCTGTACCTGGAATACTACTCAGAAATAACTTAAAAAGACTGAACTGTTGAGAACTAGAGTGAAGTGGAAGAGGAGGAAACACTTGATAGATGGAAAAATGTAAAGTTTTCTGCTGAAAACAAATATATCATGTACATCATGATAAGGACTTTATGTAAAATGTGAAATTAATAGAAGAAAAAGAGGTAACTATTTATACATGCAATGACCTGAATGAATCTTCAGAGATTTATGCCAAGTGAAAAATGTTGATTCCAGGGCCAGCTGGTGGCATGGTGGTCCCACATGGCCTACCACGTGGTTTGAGTTCTGGACTCAGAGGCTTAAAAATCATACTGGGCATATGTGTGTACGTATCCAAAATTCTAAGTGAGTGAAGGATGGAGGAGAAGGGACTTCTTTAGAGTTGAGAAAACACCATCTTCATTTCTACAGCAAGTACATGTACCTTATAGCAAATTTAAAAAAAATTTCTAAAGATTACATAACATATGATTCCATTATACGGCATTTCTGAAATGGCAAATTATAGAAATAGAGAACAAATTAGTGGTTGCCAGGAGTTAAAGAAGGGATGGGGAAGAAGAGAAATGGCTCTGCCTATAAAAGGCAACATGAGAATTCTCTGTATTCTAACAATCTCTGCATAAATGCACAGTTTGTGATAGTGTACTATAGTTCTGTAACACATTACCATTGTGGAGAACTGGATAAAGGGTGCATAATATATTTCTGTATATTTTTTACAACTGTCTAACAGCTTCTATTTTAGTACTCCTTATTATCTATCAGCATGAATATATATACATATATATATTGCCACATCTATCTTTTCAGCATTTTTATTTCATGTCATATTGTATTTACAGAAATCACCAAAGCAATATGAAACAATGGAGATAAAGGATATTTTTGCTATGTTGTGTTTTAATGAGAACATATCTATTATTTCTCCATTTGGTATATGCATTTGGTTTTACATAAATAGATTCTACTGGTCCTTATCTTCAGTTTCAAAATCCAATTTCTTTTTCTTTTTTTGAGAGATTTCTGCTATAGGGAGCATATGCTCACCAGAAAGCCAAGAGAGACAGACAGAAAGTGAAAAATCATCCCCCAGGGGGATGACCATGCCACAATCCCTTCTCCTCCAGTCTCCTCTCAAGATTTTGGACATGCATGCACATGCGCCTGGTGTGAGTTTCAACTCTGGGTTCAGAACTTGAACCATGGTCAACTACATGGGAGTCCAGTGATGTAACCATTATGGCATCTGCTGGCCCCTCAATATATTTTCTTAAGTTTGCAACCCTTTCTTAAGTTTACAAACAGATTAATGGATTCAAAAAGTGTGGCACATGTACTTCATGGAATACTATTCAGCCATAAAAAACAAGGCCTTGATATTTTATAGAAAGTGGATGAACATGGAAAATTTATTGCTGAGTGAAGCAAGTCAGGCTATGAAACAGAGACATTGTATGTCTCCACTTAACATATACTGACTGTCTACACTTTATGGTAGAGACTGAAAAACTGGAGGTCATAAAAGCATTGCAAATTGTTATGGACACTAGGGACAAAGTGGAGAGGGGAAGAGTACAGGAAGGGAAATTTGGGGAAAAATAGAGAAGTAAGACATTTGTGAGACACAAATATGGTTTGTTGCCTGTTGGTGATGTTGTGTACAGTATTCTCGACTTGCCTGCTGTAAGGCATATATCATGTTGGGTAAAATCTTTTTACAAACTAAATGGTGTATAACGATTGAATATATAAGTAATAATAATAATAGAGTTTGGGGCCTAAACTTACTGGATGACAAAACCTGTTGTGAACTGATATGAGTTTATTTATAGTCTTTATTCATTCCTTATTGCATCCATAGTCATGTGTCTTTTTTTTATGTTGAAACTTTTTACATTTAATAAATTTAAGAATAGCATTAACATGTTTTGGAAGGAGTTTGGAGGATATTCATACTTGTGTAAAAGGAGGCAAACAATTAGAGGCATAATTATTTAATGTAAAGCAGATAGATGAGATTTCAGAAGTTTTTTTGAAAAGAAAATTAGCTTTTTTACAGTGTTCTTCAGGGGCTCTAACAGCCTACATACTTTTAGAGTCTGTTCTATGGGAAAGAATCTTGAAACTATAAATGACAAAACTGAAAGTAGTGAGAACAAAGTATACAGAAAAACATACAATTAGTTGTTTTTATTATATATAATATTTAAAGATAATTATCTAATTAGTGACTAATGGCATTACATTAGTACAATTAGTTTTATTTATTATTACTATTTATTATTTTATTATTATAATTATTTTTATATTTATTTATTTATTTTTTAAATTTCATTTTCTTTTATATATTCAATTGCATTATTATTGGCTTACAAGATGGATATTTCAACCGGTGAACATTTCTTCCTAGTACAGTTAATAAAACTACAACATATCTTCAACAGATAATAGTGTGTCTTGCTATAAAGATATTTATGTGTTAGATTTTAGGATGCTGCTTCAGAATTCATGGGGGGTGTTACAAAATGTATGGGGTAGGCAAAATATTATCTTTCTAAAATGTGAAAATTCAAATGCCCTATTTATTTTGGATAAAAGAAAATGGCTTTCTTTTTTAACTTTAAATACATGTCACTTGTACCCTTATGGATGTTAAGTGGGTGACATATTACATAAATGGAAATTACTATGGTTTATTTTATTTAGTCTATTTATATGTTGTGACTCGCAACAACCACAAAAAACAAACTGGCATCAACCTCAATGAGTCTAAACTTTTTCAAACATTCCTCATTTGAACAGTACTACCATATCAATGAAATCAACACTAATTCAGCCAGTTGCTGGCTTATATAGTTTTTCAACTAAAAATTTGGTATTATATATATGCACATATTTGCATTTTATTCAAATAGAGCTTATTACAATGTCAGTGGCATATGATTTCACTAAAAATTAATTTTTAGGGGTATTTGCAGATGCTCTGGCCCATCTTGCTGCTCTGATCTTTTGTGTTGCTGCATCGTTTTCTTCTCTCTTGGTCAATTTCCCATGGCTTCCCCAGTATCACTTCTGTTCCAGGAACAAAGAGTTTTGTTCCTACCATGGAATCAGTTATATTATGAGCAGCATACTGATAAATACAGTGATAACTATCCATATTTATTTTTTTCTAATGATTTAAATTTCAAAAAATGCTTCCTCCCAAATACTTATGGGAAGTCTTCTTCAACTCAGAATCTAAAAGACCCTTCTCTTACTTGTCCTAATCATTCCTCTCTGTCCTATCTTAATAGCTTTGGATTCACAAATAGTTCTTAAATAGATCTCAGTTACTGAGAAATATGTTTCAGGTGCTGTTCCAAGAAACTTCCATCTACATATTAATTCATTTAATTCTCACAACAACTTTGTGAGGTAGGTATTAGAATCATTTTCATTTCACAGATGAGAAAACAGAGGGACAGAGAGTTTCAATAACTTTCCCAAGGACACAGTTAAACACAAGTGGTGTGACTGTGGAGCCATGTCATTAACTCCCACAACATGCTTCTTACTCAGAGTTGAGTACAGTGCCAAATCTTTTCACAAATGGATTAATTTAATCCTCAAAACACCTGTAATGAATAGAGACATGACAGTAGTGGGACGCAGAAATGGTTTATTACATGTTGATGATAACATGTATAGTATTCTCAACTAGACTGATCTGAGAAGTATTTCATGTTGGGTTAATTCTTTACACAAGCCAAATGATATATAGTGATTGAATGTTTAAAAATAATGAGAATAATAATAATAATATAAAAAATGGTGAAAGCTATTTGATGATTATGTGGTTAGTAATGTCTTTGTCTTTGACTGATATGCATGGTAATCATGCTGGAAAAAGAAATATAATACACTGTAAAGATGTATGTGATTCAATGTAATATAAAAAAGATTATGATAATAATAAATAAAATGAAATAAAAACCCACCTGTAGTGTATGCAATGTATGTTATTACCATTTTATAAAAAATAAACATGCATAATAAAACCCCAGGTTAAACAAAAGATTTATTATAAACATAAAACCCAAAACCTTAACTATCAGTGCAGTGCGTCTTCAACAACACATGATATTAGGCAGCATTAACCAAATGGAATCAGGAGAGAACAGAATAAACAGTTCAGAATTGTTGAGCCCCTGTCATGCTTCCTCGTTCTACATATCTTACAGCATTTACTCCTCTCAACCGCCTGGGAGGCATATTCATCACACTGAAAATTGGTAGGTAGGTTAGGGTTTTAAAACTCAACGAGGTTAAATCAATTGCCCAAGATTTTATTAAGCCAGGACATAAACCCAGATAGGCCTGGTGCAAAGCCTGTGGTTTTCCTTTGAGCAGGCCCATGGTGTGATAAAAGGAAAGAGGCTTCCAGGGAAGGAGAAGGCAAGGGGAGAAACTACGAGATTGAAGGGTACTATGACTCTATGTCCTTCACTTGACCTTCTTGATAAACTATTTTCCTAGTTCCCAGAGCAATCCCTTTCCCTGTCCTCTGCCCTAGTATTTTATTTCCCTCTTGTGTCTATTTTGGTCTCCTGGGCTCCTGTCACAGGGCCATCCCAAAGCATCGGAAGGAGGGTGAAGTGTGGACTAAAGAAAGGAGGTATGAAATAAAGGAATCTCTCCTGATTTGGTAGGGTTCTCTGACCATGAAAGGAACAGAAAGTAGAGTCTAATATTTTTCCTTGCCCTGATGCTTCAACTTATTTTTACATATATTCCCTAAATCCTCTACTAACCAACCTATCCATCTCAGGAGGAATTTGATGAGTCAATGGACATCTGAATAAAGTGAGTGGATTTGATTATTCATTGATCCCTCAAGTGGTCAGTTCTTCATATTTCCTTTTTATTAAACTTCCATCCAATACCTGCATTCTCCCTCCTCTCTACACCTAAAAAAAGCTATCTACCAATATTTCCAACTTCTGATCTATTCTGTTAATACTTAGACCAATAACACATTCTTGATCTTTTCCACTCACAGCTGTTTCTCTGTTTATTTGTGTTTTGCTTGTCCTTCTATAGCCTTTCAAATCTTTCTTTCTTAACTATCCTTTCCTAATCATATTCCCCTAATATTTTCTCAATGGACTTACAGCATGTTACTCCAACCCCAATATCATACCTCTGATCTAGAGAAGGCTAAAGATTCCTGACTTAATCTAACTTCCTCATCTTTTGTCTAGTTCCTGTAGGTCTACAATGTGTGTTTTCCTTATATATTATTCAAATTCTGCTGAAGATTTTGGTAACACATTTGAATTCTTCATTCCTGATCATTTCTACTCAAATCCTTTTTATATTCTTCTTTCTCTATCTTCTGTTCCTGATATATAATTCATCTGTTCTTCCTATATTATACCTTCCTTCATTTTTTCCCATCTATCCATGCATCCATATAGCCGTTATAATACCTTTACTAAAGCAGACCCTATAGTAGGAATTACTGTTAAAAGGAGAGGCAGACATACGAGAATAATCTATTCTGCAGAAATAGTGATTTTTGAGAGGTGTTAACTAAGGGGCTGAAACATAAAGATAAGTAAGAACTCCTAGAAGTAGGGTGGGCTTTTAAAAATTTTTTTTGACATAGAGAAGTGTATACGGAAAGTCAAAGAGTTAGAGAACACTATGGAATACTTAGAAGAAGGAAAATAGTGGGTAATGACTGTATTGTTTTAGAACAGTTAAAAGGATATAATTTTTATACTTTATTGGAGGATTTTGTATGTGTTCTCCAAAACTGCGTGTTCTCATGGTCAGTGATTTCTACATAGAAATGTCACTGTAGAACAAGTGGAAGTTAGATTGGTGTGGTTTTAGGTCAGAGGAAGAAAGACCAGTGAGAGACCGTTAAGAAAATTAAATAAAGAAATAAAAGCCTTGTATAAGAGAACTAGGGAGAAGAAAGTAGAAATAGGACAGGAGAAAGCAGACAGACATGGCCAGCCTGTGGCAGGTGGTTAAGAGGGCTGGATCTCACACAGCCAACAGTGTAGTTCAAGTCCCAGACTCAGAGGTTTGAGAAACGTGCTGAATGCCCCGTGTCCAAAACTCCTAAAAAGGTGAGAAATGGAAGAGGAAGGATTGCAGCATGATCATTCCCTATGGGGAGGGGATACACTTTCTCTCTTGGTGTGCATCTCTCCAGTGAGCACATACACCCTCTGGCAAAATAAATAAATAAATAAAATTTAAAATTAAAAAGGGGCAGACATGAAAAATTATTAAAGAAGCAATTTAAATAGAACTGGGAAAAGTAGTAAATATGGGGTCAAGAGATGTAGGGAAGAAGGTTATGGAAGATCTAAGAAAATTCCAGATCTCTGGCATATTTGATTATATGGAAACTAATACCATTCACTGTGATAGAAGAATAGCAGGAATAAAATGTTTTCTAAGAAAAATATTTTCTAGAGTTGCTGTATTTGAGAGACCCAGGCAATATCCAGAGATTTATCTCCACACCTTGCAATACCATTAAGGATATGAGCCACTCTAGCTACCTAGTTGCTTGTCTACATCTATCTAAGCAATAACAGTGGAGATCTAGTAATTAAAGAGATACATAGGTTCTCACAGGCTCTAATGGAAAAAGTAATGAGAGCTATGGAATACTATTCAGCCATAAAAACCAACAAAACCCTGGCTTTTGACAGAAAGTGGAAGAATATGGAAGATTTACTGCGGAGTGAAGCAAGCCAGGCTATGAAAGTGAGACATTGTATGTCCCCACTTAATATATATTGAGCGTCTGCACTCTGTAACTGAAACTGATTGACTAAAGGATGTAGAAACACAAGAGATGGGTGTGAATGCCAGATGTGGTGAGTGTGGAGGAGTGGGGCCTGGGGAAGGACATTTGGAGGAGGGATATGGAGGCAGAGCATTGACGGGATGGAGAGGTGTGGTGTTGTTATCTGTTGAAGATATTTTGATCAACTGGACTGGGAAGAAATGTTCACATATTGAAATGTTCACTTTGTAAGCCAAATAATGTGATTGAATGTATAAAAAAATTGAAAAAATTTTAAAATAAAAAAGAACAAAAAAAACCCCATTCTCTTAGAAAGTATACTTAAGAACAAACTAAAAAAAATAAACCTAATGAGAGGATCACACCAAAACTACACATGGAAAAGGAAAGAAAGAATGGTAATGTCTCTAGAAGGAGATGCCACATGAACCAAGACTTGAAGGAGATCGTAGCATGAGCAAAGATACGAGGTGATTACATACATGTGCTGAGAGCTGTAGGATATAAATATGATGTGGATCATTGTGTGAGATAAGGTTTTGGTAAAAGTGTGACAGGTCATGAGTACCTGTATGCCTCATTACATAGTTTGAACATGACTGTGCAATGGAGCACTTTTGATGGATTTTAAGAAGGAAAGTAAAATGATCATATTTGAGCTGTAGAGGACAAACTATAGGCAGAGTCCAATTAGCAGTCATTATGTAAGAGGCTATTTTTTTCAAGTGTGCAGAGAATCAAATATGAAGGTAGGAAATATTGAAGGATAAGCATGAAGTTTTAGGACCAAAGGTCAAAAGCATATTGAATGAGGGCCAGTAGGTGGCATGGTGATTAAGGTGGTTTGAATCCCAGACCTGGCCCCAGGTCCTCCTTTTAATCATTGGGTAATATAGGACTTCATTCTACAGGTGCTGTGACCTTTGTATATTCTGCTTTGGTCTCTCTTCCTGGCAGGAGGGAACTTCTTTAGCTGAACCCCAAAGATTCCCTCTCCTGGATGTAAAACCAAGATGCATATTACAGTCTGTATTTTAGAAGTGTCATCTGAATTCTTTGGTAACTCCGAGGTCCCAATTTTCTGTTTCTCCATCTTTCTATTTATGTCACCCAGAATGGGTCACTTAACTTCTTTATGCTTCAGGTTTTTTTAGGCATTAAGTGAGTGTAACAATAGTATTGGCTCAGGATTGTTCTAAAGATCAAGTGAATTAACACCGCAAACTTTTTAGAACAGTGCCTACACTAATAATGCATAATAAATACTCAGTTGTGTTATGTATTCTTGTTATCCCTCCATTGTGTCATCTATTTCCTCAAAAACAGTCACAGTCCAGCTCACAGACAAACTCTTACTTTAAGGCAGTCCAGATTCTCGTTCTGTTTTTGATTTTTATCTATATTTTTCAGGGACCCAATAGTGCCATTTTTACCAAGTGATTCTCAATACTTTTGCAAAGGCTGGAACAGATTCCTATCCCATCCCCCTAGTTAAAAAAAAATTATTTTTGTCTGTGTTTGTCTTAGTTCATTTTCAGATAAAAGAAAAAAAAAACAGTGTTCTCAGCTCATTGATAAATTACATGCATTGCATTCTACCAATATAAAGCCACCAAGTGAAAGTCTAAGTTCTCGCTGCTGCCTCCTGAAGACACCAATTTCACCTCCTGAAGAGCAGTGGATGAAACTACCATGGAGCGGAAGAACCACAGTGGGAGAGTGAGTGAGTTTGTGCTGCTGGGCTTCCCAGCTCCAGGGCCACTGCAGGCACTGTTGTTTGCTCTTTTGCTGCTGGCCTATGTGTTGGTGCTGACTGAGAACACTCTCATTATTGTGGCAATTAGGAACCACCCCACCCTGCACAAACCCATGTATTTCTTTCTGGCTAATATGTCCTTCCTAGAGATCTGGTATGTTACTGTCACTATTCCCAAGATGCTTGCTGGCTTCGTTGGACCCAAGCAGGGTCAAGGACAGCTCATCTCGTTCGAGGGCTGCATGACTCAGCTCTACTTTTTCCTGGGCCTGGGCTGCACTGAGTGTGTCCTTCTTGCAGTAATGGCTTATGATCGTTATGTGGCCATCTGCCATCCTCTCCACTACCCTGTCATTGTCAGTGGCCGGCTGTGTGTGCAGCTGGCCTCTGGCTCCTGGGCTGGTGGTTTTGGCATCTCCATGGTGAAAGTTCTCCTCATTTCGCGCCTCTCTTACTGTGGTCCCAACATCATCAACCACTTTTTCTGTGATGTCTCCCCCTTGCTCAACCTCTCGTGCACTGACATGTCCACAGCAGAGCTTACAGATTTTGTGCTGGCCATTTTCATCCTGCTGGGGCCACTCTCTGTCACTGGGGCCTCCTACATGGCCATTACTGGTGCTGTGATGCGCATTCCCTCAGCTACTGGACGCCATAAAGCCTTTTCCACCTGCGCCTCTCACCTCACTGTTGTGATCATCTTCTATGCAGCCAGTATCTTCATCTATGCCCGGCCAAAGGCACTCTCAGCTTTTGACACCAACAAGCTTGTCTCTGTACTCTACGCGGTCATTGTACCATTGCTCAATCCCATCATTTACTGTTTGCGCAACCAGGAGGTCAAACGCGCCCTGCGCCGTACTCTGCACCTGAACGAGGGCCAGGAAGCTAACCCTGGGAAGGCTAGAGATGTGTAGAGGGGAGGTATGAAATCTGGTAGATGCTACTAAACTTGGGATCAGTGACTTCCGAAAGTCCAGTGGAGTTCTTAGGGCTTAAATTAGGAGTTAGAGTTTCAAAGGTATCACCAAGAAATGGAATACGTCCTTTGCAACTAGTCCAGGAGGAAGAAGGATGGACTGTAAGCAGAAGCTAGGCTTCTGCTCGTCAGGGCTCTACAGTATGGGCTAGAGGTTGGTCTTTTATTGTCTGCTGTATTGTAATTTACATAGCCCAGGTTCTATTCAAGGAAGCAGACTTCATTATGAAAAAGCAATAGGAGGCTTCTTGATGAGATCTTCCCTAGCCATAGGCCCTTGACTATAGCCATGAGTTACCAGAAGCCTAGCAAGTGATAATTCTAGTGTGACTTACAAGACGAGGAGATGAAAGAACAAACAAAGAATTTTTGTGTTTGGCATTGTATCACTTCCTGGGCCACAGGGGTTTCTAGTTTCATTTTCTAATTTACTGAGGTCAGTGTCCACATTAAATTAGTGGCGGAGAACAGTTGTTTCTTTAATCTTCTGCTTCCCTAATTAGACTATAAGCACCATTGATATAGGATCACATCTGATAATACATTATTTTGTGACTGTGACCCAGTACAGTATTTAACCCATGATGACTATGAACAAATACAATAAGTAAATATAATTTGGAGCCATGAAGCCAAGGCATGTGTGTTACTTCAATAGATGCAGCTGGCAGGTGCAGGACCAAACCCCTCATACTTCATTAGGGTACATAGAAATATGAATCGGCTCAGCCTTGCTGGAAGGAAAGTTGGTGATATGTATTACAAACCCTAAAAATATTGGGAACATTCTGATTTGGAAATATTTGTGTAGACATTTTTACTTAGGATAACAAAAACATGGAAATACACTTAACATCGACAATAGGACATTAGTGAAATAATTGCTCATGTGTTAAATGAAATACTATGGAGACATGAAAAGAAAATGATCTAAATACAGTTAATGATGGAAAAGAGCCTGAATTAGTAAATAAAAGGATTAATCTATGTAACAGTATCAAATGTATCAGCTTTATTTGTTTGCTTGTTTATTTAAACCAGGCCTAGAAGGAATTGGACTCGAATGTTGGCTGTAGCTAATGTGATGGACTTCTCACACTCATGAATTGCATTTAGTGGCACAGCATTATTGCCAACGTGTTTATTTAAGTAACTTTTTCTTCCCAATAAGAGACTTATGACTTATCTTGGAAGAGAGATGGTTAGAGGATATGTCACTATGATTTTTGGAATTTTAGCTCTCAGCTATTATCTAAGACCCAGAACCCTAACGATAATGAAGCTTCTGTCTTCAGATGTGGGATCCAGCTGTTGCTGCCTGTCTTTTTAGAGTTGCCTGTTGCTTAATAAAGTATGTGAAAGGCTCCTTGCAAGGATATGGGGCATTATTTGCTAGACAATACTTATTAGAAAATTTTACATAATATACATATTTATGTGTGCCAAACAGTTATATAATCTGTAATTCTTTTGTCATAAAAATCATCAAGAATGACTGAATATAAAGGTCACCAAAAATCTACCCTGTGATGGTCCCCATAAAATAAGTTTCTATAATGGGATAGAAATCTGCGATGTGAATGTCCTTGTCTGGACTTGCTATTATAGTTATTATGTGAATTTCCCTTACAGTTACTAGGAAGTAAAGACATGAAATGCAAAGAAAAAAGTGGAATATATCTATATCTATATCTATATCTATATCTATACACACATATATTTAAAAACAAACTTGGAGAACTATTTTTTAAAAGGAAGTAAAAATATGGTGCTACATTTTTTTTCATTGTGCTTTTCATTATTTCCTAAGATTTTTATGGTAAAATTTATTACTTTTTTAAGTTAAGAAAAACCCCTCTGATTCCAAATTCAAAATCTGAAACCAAACATTCCAGGTACAGAAACAGTGTTCAGCACCATGTCCTGCATATGTATTCCTTTCAATAAACATCAAATGAGAGGAAGCTGCATCCACGTGAACTGTGGTGAAATTGGCACCTCTCTTAACTTGACTGAATTCTCAAGTGATACGATCTTCATACTCATACTAAATTTGAGGCCATGAAATCTCCTGAGATTTTTTAAATTAAGTATTATTTGTCAGATTAAGTATTCACCACTTTCCATTGATGTAACTGATTGCTTCTGCTACACCAAAAAGTAGGACTTTATGTTATCCCTGTCCCATTTGAGCCTGTTTGTTTCAGACCATCTTTAGAGTCTACTGATCTTTCAAAAAATTACTTAGATAATGTGACTCTTTAATAATTTCCTTTTGCGAGGGCAGAGTCTGGGAAGTCTCTAGCTTCTGTATCAGTATAGGAGATAGGAGTACTGAATTACTCAGAAAGGAGTGATATTCAGAGTAACCAGGCAAGTGAGGATTAATACAGATAGACATCTATCCCTGTTCAGAATCCCTGTTCAAAATAATTGATGGTTCCCAGCAACTGAATAAACTTTAAATTTCTGTACTTGCCTTTCAAATGCCTTCACAGTATAATCTTAATGGTCTTTATTTTAATCTCTTGCCCACAAATCTTGTACAAATGAATTTTAGACCATAATTAATAGTATTTTCCTTTTTCAAAAAAATATTTTATTTAAATTTATTTATTTATTTTAGTTTGACCGGAGTGAAAGAAAGAGAGAGAAGGAAAGTGAGAAAGCAACCAATTGACTGTGGAAATAGAACTGCAGTGGGCCATGTGGGAGTCCAGTGACCTTAACCACCATGCCACCTGCCAGCCTCAATATTATTTTACTTAACATTACAATTAATTTCTTAACATTCATAGTGTCTTTTACTGTTTGGTAACATTTCTTTTTCTTTTTTCTTTTTGCGAGAGGTCTTGTACTCACCAGAGAAACAGAGAGACAGAGGGGGAGAGGAGAAATGGAGAGTGAGCATGCCACAATCCCTTTTCCTCCATTTCTCCCTCCTTTTGGGATTTTAGGCATGCACCAACTTTTACCCAGAGTATTTCTCAAGCTTCAAGATCTGGGACTCAAACTGCATGATCAGCCATGTGGGAACGGCTATTTTAAACACTAAGCCATGCAGTCAGCTCAAACAAACAAACAAACAAACAAACAGATAAATGATAACATTTCATACTGGCTGGAATCAGGAAATATAAACTCTTCTGGATGAAGAGGTTTTTTCTTTTTGTTTTGTTTTGTTTTGTTTTGTTTTTGTAGGTGCACGCACTCACTGGAGATAGACAGAGAGAGAAAGAAATCACCTCCAGGGTTGATGGCCATGCTACAATCCCTTCTCCTTCTCTCTCTTTCTAGGATCTTGGGCATGTATGCACACACACCTGGCATGATTTTCAGCTGGATTCAGGACTCAAACTATGATGTTGGTTATGTGGAATTCAGCTGCCTTAACCTTCATGCCACCTGCTGGCCAGGAAGAAAAGTATTTTAAAAATTATAATCATGTATTAATCTCATAGCCCAGTGGTTAAAGGAATCACATTCCACATGGCCAATAGTGGTTCAAGATCTAGCTCTAGAGACAGGAAGAACATGCCAGGTACATGTGCTTGCATGCCCCAAATCCCAACAGGATGGAGAAATGGAGGAGAAGGGATTGAGGTGTGACCACACCTCATTAGGGGCTCTTTCCCTCTGTTTCCCTGTCTCTTTCTGGCAAATACATGTACCCTCAGACAGTAAATAAATAAATAAAAAGTATTCTGCAGCTCTGAAGCTCTATTTTTTTGCATTAAAAAGTCCTTAAAATTGTGAAATATAAATAGACTGAGGAATGTCAGATTAGAGGAGATTGACAAGACTAGCTATCTATGCAGTATGGTGTATGGGATGGATCCAGGAACTTAAAAAGGATATAAAATGAAAATAAATGGTAAGATCTGAATAGTTAACAGTACTGTATCCATTTCCGTTTCTTAGATTTGACAAATGTATATGGCAAAAAGACATGATTATATTAAGGGAAACCAACAGGGTAAGGGGTATACAGAAGCTCTCTTTAGTACTTTTGCAATTTTTCTGTAAATTTAATATTATTTCAAAATAAAAAGTTGATGTTAAAAAGAAACATATTATTAGTGCTTTTGTAATAAATAATTTAATGGAAATGTTAAATTATTTATTTATATATTTAAGTGGCTTTTATTTTAATAAAGGTATTCTGTCCCTTCCTTTTCAGTACAGTGAAGTACTTTATCCTTTTCAGTATAGCGAGGTGTACTATAAATATTTTGTTATTTTGCGAAGACCTCTTTTGAATTTTTACCTGGATTTTAAATTATTAATGACATTCATGAATCAATGCTGTTTTGATTCAGTTGACCGATAAAGGAGAGTTAAGTATAACTGACACATAGTTAACAGCTTTATACACTCAACAATTCTGAAAAATTGTGCCAGTTTTTCCAATATCACCATTTGATTCTGGTAAGAATGAACAGTTCTGTGCCTTAGGTAGAGAAGACAAGGCCTATAAACTGCATTTTTTGGGAAGGGAGGTATTATTCCTCAAGGGACAATTGCCTTTCCTAATTTTAATGTTCCATAGTCACATTTCACAAAGACCAGTGGTCCCGATCTTTCAAGAATTAGTGCCAGCTCATCATATGCCCTTAGACAAAAGAATTTGTGTGGGTGGAGTAAGGGAAGGGCTAGGTCCATCCTTCTCCATTAAATACTACTTGTCCCATATAGACCTATAGATCTTCAAGGACTGAAGATTGTTTCTTCAGAATCTCCCAGTTTTTTTCAGCCTCTGATTTGGCTCCTTCTAGCCACTACTCACTCGGCTACTCACTGAGACACAAGTGTATCTCCTGCGCCTTTATTTCTGCAAAACTTATAGCAATTTATACTAGATTTCGTGGTTACATGAGGCACAATTAATAGCAGAGGTTCTGAGAGCTCACTTGACCGTGGGCAGCTTCACAGATGGAAAGGGCCGTCGCTGTCCCCTGCTCTCAGCCCTAAGCAAACAGTAATAAATGTTTATTTATTGTTTCTTGGAGTCCAAGGCAGTGGATACAAACTCTAGTCTCAGAGGAGGTCTCCTTATTCTGTCATCTCATCATTTGCTGCCATTACCCTCTCTTCCATCCTGTGCTAGTCTCTATACTAATAGCTCTCTCATCTCATTCCTACAGATGAAGTCTTGGCTGCGGTTCATATTCTAGCACAGGTAATAGTTTACATTCATGTAGTTATCACAAAGCAGTTTTATTCCTTTCTTTGTGTGTGTTTAATTTTACGTTCTTTCATGAGAAAGTGTGTGCAAGAAAGCACGTAAAAGAAAGATAAGCTGGTACCAGCAGTTAGTGTAATGGCTACGCCACTGGACTCCCATGTAGTCGACTGCAGTTCGAGTCCTGGACCCTGTGGTTTAAACTCACGCTGGCGCATGTGTCTGCGTGCCCAAAATCCCTAGAGGAGAATGGAGAAGGGATTGCGGCGTGGCCATCCTGCCTAGGGTGTGATTTCTCACTTTCTATCTCTCTGTCTTTCTAGTGAGCACATGCACCCTATAGCAAAAACCTCTCCAGAAAAAGAGAAAGATAGATAGCTCAACAGGGTCTTTTTTTTTTTTTTTTTTTTTTGGAGAGGTTTTCGCTATAGGGCACGTGCGCTCGCCAGACAGAGAGAGAGAGACAGAAAGCAAGAAATCACCCCCCAGAGGGGATGGTCACGGCGCAATCCCTTCTCCTCCATTCTCCTCTCGGGATCTTGGACACGCACGCACATGCGCCCAGCATGAGTTTTAAGCCACCGGGTCTGGGACGCGAACCGCGGTCAACTACGTGGGAGTCCAGCGACATAGCCATTACGCTAATGGCTGGTTCCCTCAACAGGGTCTTAATCTCACCATTATGCCCTTCACCCAGCCCTCCAGCCAGTCAGGAACCTAAGGACACCTGATGCAGTATAGTTTGACTGGAGATCTGAACCTGCAGTTGAGTTGTCCATGTGGCTTCCATCAGTACACCACCATCTGAGTCACTGAGGCTGATCCATGAAACAGTTTTAGAACTATTTACACATACATGTCACTTTTGAGCCTAATATCACTGATTGGATATTGATGAAAGAACTATTCTATTTTCTAGGTAAATTAACTGTGGAATAAAGAAAAATTTCTTAAGTCAAATGTATAAAAAAGTCATGGAACTTGATTAGGAACCAACCTGATTGCTGAAACCAATTTTTTTCCCATTATACTACTTCCAAACTATATTACCCCTATGAGTCTTAAATAACATCTCCTTGATGAAATCCTTTTTTAGTTCCTAAATTTAAAAGCATATTTCCCTCCTTAGAGCTTCTAGGGCACTTTGTATATGTTACAACATATGTAACATCTGTGCCCATTGGTGTAGACTTCTTATTTTACTTACTGTAAGTTCCCAAAAGTAGACATCATGACCTATATATTTTTATTCCAGAGAATGCATAGCACAATATGTTATACAAAATAAGAACTCAATGAAAACAGACCATATATATATATATATGTATATATATATATATATATACACACACACATAATGAACAAATGAATGAATCTGTTGTCTTATTAAATCAATTTGGTTTCTTATTTTTTAAAATTATTTGATGTTGCATCATCTTGCATATAGGACTGAGAGAAAAGGACTGCAGGTGGAGATAAACAGGATCCAAGTATGAACAGGAACTGATAGACAGCTAGAGATTCAGCTTTCTGGTCCAGATCCCCTGGACATAATCTTGTAAATGCACACAGTTTCCCTAGAGTCAGGACAGACAATGTGGTGAACCTCTTGGGGAACAGAGAGGGGCCGAAGGCAGGTGAGTGTTACATAAATATTTCCCTTTATCGTTGCTTCTGTCTTCTTGCTTCAGTGCTGCAATACCTACCATGCAGTCTAAGCAAAAACCAGACATGAATATTAAAAAAAAATCTACAGAGTCTACTGTCTCATGATCATTGCAGATGTCTGAAGAATTTTCCATTTTTGAAGAGAAGCAAATGGACCATGGTGAGTGGCTGGAAGTACCAGTTGAAATTAGTTGATCTTTGAAGAAATCTCCAGGGAAGATGAAGGGAGATTTAGATGAATGTCAGCAGGCACTATTTGGACAGGAGGAGAGTATTTGGGGAAATTAATAGGGAACTGAAAATTCAGTGCACAGTACATCTTTACCCAGATTTGGGGAAATTTGAGCAGATGCATGATCTTTTGGGTTCTAGACAAGGACACGAAGAATATGTGTGCATTAACTCCTAAGAACAAGCACATGTAAAACTGACAAAAATTAGATAAAGAAGAGGCATGAGTGGTTTGTAGCTTAGAAGTTTTCAAAGATGCTGTACTTCTGTACTCTAGGAAATGTGATTTACCTCAATCCCCAGAATAACACAGGCAAAGTGAGTAAGAGAAAATGAATGACTGTTTATTTGCATACATGTGAGTGAAAACGTGAGCACATTTGAGTATGCATTTGTGTAGTGAAACAAAATAGAATGATAGCTAACACTTACATAGTACAACCATGAACCAAATCCTATGTTAAGACCTTTCAAGGCATTATCACATTGAATTTTTGCCACAAACCAGTCAGGCAAGACTTATTACCAATGTTCCCATTATACAGAAGATGAAGTTCAGGTACATAATAGTTAAGTAATCTGTTTAGGATGACAGTAACAGTAGCTTTGATCTGACTCTAAGGTCAGTGTTCTTCAATTCCACACAAATGCGAATGCATGGGAAATTGTGTGGCTGGCTATTAAAATAAGGAATAGTATATGTGGTCTGCAGAGGAGAAGTCTCTACATTAGTGCTGCTTTCAAAGTAACTATAACATGAGAAAATTCACCACTCTGTTCTCAGAACATGTTGCTTCTCCTCTGGAAAAGCACGTGTTCAAAAGCATTGAGGAACTAGGCCAGGAGCTACTCACTCTTGAACTACCTCAGGGACAAAGGACAATCTCATTCCAGGTAGTAAGCAATGATGAGCTCTGGCTATGAATGCTGCAGTGGAAAAGGGTAGTGGTGCCAATAATATGGACTCCAGTACCTCATCCTTCAGTCCTCTGCTGTGAGCCACAGCCAGAAGATATAGGCAAATAAGAATACAGGGTCGGGAACCAGCAGTTAGCGTAATGGCTATGTCGCTGGACTCCCACGTAGTTGACCGCGGTTCACATCCCAGACCTGGTGGCTTAAAACTCACGCCGGGCGCGTGTGTGTGCGTGCCCAAGATCCCGAGAGGAGAATGGAGGAGTAGGGATTGCAGTGTGACCATCCCCCCTGGGGGGTGATTTCTTGCTTTCTGTCTCTATGTCTCTCTCTGTCTGTCTGGTGAGCGCATGCGCCCTATAGCGAAAATCTCTCAAAAAAAAAAAAAAAAAAAAGAATACAGAGTCAACCCCAATTAGCCTACCACTCTCTTGATGAAAAGTGAACAAATGATAGACAAACAGTTTGGTAGAAATAATGAGCAATGATCTGAAGCCAGGAACCAAACCCAGGCTTTATAGATGAGGACAGTATTTAATGGAGATACACATTTACTCAGATTTCAAGGGATGACTGTGGTAACCTACTTTGTTAACCAAAGACAAAATAATAGACTAGCTCACCAAAAGCTCTGCCTCCCAGAATTACAAGATCCTCTTCTTGTTAGCATTAAAGTGTCCTCCTGGCTTTGCTCCCTCCTCTGGGCCAGAGTATGAGACAACAACTGATATTTAGAAACATCAACATATCAAATGAACTGAGCACAGAGCTTGGGTTTAATGTTCTCAGGTCGTGTGCTTGTGTTTGTTGTGAAAATGCTGTGGGTGTGTAAGCTCTGGGTGTATCATAGATATGCAGCTTGATAGATACATGCCAGTGAAGGTCCAGAGAGCTCTCTCCTATGTTTCTCATCTATTTCCTGCAGATCTCAAATGCAAGAAATTAACTAATTCACTTATTATTCCATATTAAATAAATATTCACATGCTTGCCAGCCACTATTTTAGGTTTTCAGGTCATACTCATAAAGAACAAGAGCTTGAATTTTTGAAGATTGCAGTGTAATAGGGAGAAATCTGCACGTGTTATTGGGTACGTTTTGAGAAATAAAGGCTGATAAGGCACTTGACCCAGTTTTCGTTGATGTCTCCTAAGTGGAATAGAAAAATCTTAAATCAACATATAAAGATTGGAGAAGGGTGTAATAGGGAGAGGCAACTGTGTATACAAAGTCATGGAGGTGAGATTGAGGAGCAAAAATTAGTTGAGTATTTCTGGAGCAAGGAATGTCATTTAGATGGTCACAAGAGATGAGGCTGGAGAAATAAATAGGGATTCAAAATACAAAGTGCCTCCTATGTGTGACATGGAGCCAGTGCAAGAGTTATTAAGAAATTTTCCAATAGTTATCACATTTCAAAAATTTTATCAAACTCTTATTTGAAGAAAGTGTGTTGTATCTAATAACTACAGCTTAGGAATCACCCAAATGTTAAACTTTTGAAACATTTTCTGACCCAATGATATTCTCCCTGATTCCTTTCCAGCAGGAATAAATGTTCCATGAGGTCCTGATTAAACAGAGAACTGGAATCAAATGGGTCTATATTCAAGAACAAAAGATCTGGGAATGACATGAATAGTAACGTTTCAATCACTGCCATTGGGTGAGTGAGAGTTGGGGAGAAAGTGCACTTAATTCTGGTAGACTTGCATTACAAAAAACACTTTGATGGAAATGTGTGCTTCACATTTGAAGAAGAATCCTATTAATAGATATCGTTGTTGGCGTCTTATTCACATAAAGACTGAATTATGAACTTATTTTGGTCTCTTGTCTGATGCCACAGATATTTTCATTACTCGTGGCATTGCCACAGAAGACATCAATATCTCTTGTGTTTTTAGTCATGCTGGGGACAAACATCACTCTGGTCAGTGAGTTCATCCTGGTGGGCTTCCCCACTGCCCCATGGCTGCAGGTCCTGCTCTTCTTCCTCTTCCTTGTGGTCTACCTGTTGGTGGTCGTAGAGAATCTTGTGATCATGCTCACTGTTTGGGTCACTGGCTCCCTCCATAAGCCCATGTACTATTTCCTGAGCAGCATGTCCTTTCTGGAGATCTGGTACGTGTCTGTCACTGTCCCCAAGATGCTGGATGGGTTCCTCCTGCAGAGACGGCATATTTCCTTCACAGGCTGCATGACCCAGCTCTACTTCTTCATCTCACTCGCCTGCACGGAGTGTGTGCTCCTGGCAGCCATGGCCTATGACCGCTATGTGGCCATTTGCCACCCTCTTCGATACTCCGTTATCATGACCACATGTTATTGTGTGCAGCTGATGGCTTTCTCCTACATGAGTGGCTTCACGGTGTCCGTGATCAAGGTCTATTTCATCTCGCATGTCGCTTTCTGTGGCTCCAATGTCATGAACCACTTTTTCTGTGATATCTCACCAATCCTCAAACTGGCATGCAAAGACATGTCCACAGCTGAGTTAGTGGACTTTGCTTTGGCTATCGTCATTCTTGTGTTCCCTCTCATCACCACTGTCCTCTCCTATGTCTACATTGTCTCCACCATTCTGCGTATACCCTCCAATCAGGGGAGGAGGAAGGCCTTCTCCACCTGTGCATCGCACCTCACTGTAGTCATAATTTACTACACAGCCATGATTTTCATGTATGTTCGGCCTAGGGCTATTGCATCATTTAATTCCAACAAACTAATCTCAGCGGTGTACGCAGTCCTCACACCCATGCTAAATCCATTTATCTACTGCCTAAGGAATCAGGAAGTCAAGAATGCCATCAAAAAGACCTTGCAGGGTGGCTAGTGCTTCCTGCTCAGGTGAGCTCTGCTGCCTTGAGAAGAAAACAGGATGATATACAGGAAGTCCTTCTCAGGACATGTGTCAGGGTCCCATTTATTAGCACTGATCCACAGACTTGGATTCTTAAAGAAATCACAGCTTGGGAACAGTGAAAAGAAAAATTAAAGGAGAAACAAATCACTGGATATGTAACTCTTTCACAGGAACTATTGTTATACACATTGTACAGTCATAAAGGACAAGAGCCCTAGGTTTTGAAAATTGCAGTGTAGTGGGGAGGAATCTCCCTGAATGAGTGGGCTATGTACAGAAAAAAGAATGCCGATAAGGCACTTGATCCAGGTTTTGTAGATGGCTCCTACATGGAAAAGTGAATTTTAAACCAGCAGACAAAGATTGGAGAAATACTTAGCTATATGCACTGTAGATACTTAATAAGTATCTTTAAATGATATAATAAATATTTAACATGTACAGATGTCATTCTTAACACTTTACTAATAATAAACAATTTTATTCTCATAATACCTTACAAGTTAGTCATGGTCAGTTATTTATATTGCATGTTGGAAAACTGAAACACAGAGATTAGGGAAGTTGTCCAGGATTGCACACCTAATTAATAACCACTTAAAAACCATTATTTGAGCCCGAAGAGTCTAGAATTCAATAAATTAGATTTTTTCTATGATAGTAATGTTAAAGGCACATTAACAAAACCATTGATACTTGAAAAGAACAAGTGATTCAGTGGTTAGGATAAGTGTTGATGTGATGATAACTGATAATGGTGTTGTGATGGCGGTGTTAGTAGAGGTTAAGATTGTATCAGGTTAGTGATGATGGGCTACCATTGATATTATCATGTTTATCATTTCACTATCCTCTTTCTATTTTAGCCTCCTTCTAGGACTATCATAGGTTATGTCTCACTAGAGGAATGAGATTGAGTTTTGTGAGAAGTAAAATAATTACATTACTGCAGTTTTTGCAGCCAATACATGTCTCTTGAGAGAGTTTCTTTGTTTTTTAAATAATCTTATTAATTATTATTACTAACATTTCTTAATTTGGTGTTGGACACATGTGCTCAGTAGAAAGAGACACAGAGAGAAGGAAAGTGAGAAAGCCAGCTGCTGGTCTGGGACCTGAACTGCAGTGGGAGTCCAGTGCCTTAATCACCACACTAGCTGCTGGCCCTGAAATAGTTTCTTTTGAGCTTTAAATTCTTGTAGTCTTCCATGCCATATTATGACTACCATCAGCAAACTGGTGGGATATTATTATATTGACATAGGTTTGAGCTGAAACCTTCAATAAACCATTATAATATAGGTCCTGTGTACAAATTAGATGAAAAATAAATGGAAAAAATTCTAAAACAACTGGGAATGTTAGATATCATTGAAGCATCTGTTGAGGAAAAAGCGCCCCATTGGAAAATGGTCACACAGCAATCCCGCTTCCTCCATTTTTCCCATTTTTTGTACGTTTCTCCTTCCTAGTGCATTTCTCAAGCTGCTGGGTCTAGGACTTGAACTGTGCAGGTGACCACATGGGATCTAGTTGCTTTAACCACCAGATCTTGGAGCTGATCCTAATTTTATTTAAAATTGACAAATAATAGTTATATATATTTATGTGGTACAATGTGATTTTTTTACATGTTTATAATGTGAAATGATTAAATTAGAATAATTAACAAATTCAACATCTTACATACTTATTTTCTTGTGGTGAATATTTAAAATCTACTCTTAGCAATTTAAAAATATACAATGCATTATTATTTACTACACTCATCATTCTGTGCAATAGATCACTCAAGCTTATTCCTTTGTCTATTCAGCCTTTTTAAAAAAGAAGGAAATCCTGTCATTTGTGACAGCATGGATGAAGTTGAAGACATTATGCTAAATGAAATAAGCCAGGCACAGAAAGACAGATTGTGCATGATGTGGAATATATGTGGAATCTAACAAAGCTATGTGAGACTTTAATTCACACACAAGTCAAGTGCAGAGGAAGGCCGGGCATGGGGTATTCATGTTCTTTATGTGGATTACAGCAAAAAGCCCCAAACCAGCAGCTTCTGATGCATCGTATATTTTGATCCTCTAACCAGCATTCCCTCCAAATAATGTTAATATATCAAAGAAACAAGTCCTATGCAATAGTTATTTCCCAGACAGAGGAAAGAAAATTAAGGTTGATTTGCCATGAACCTGTTGCTCGGCTCTGCTTCTCATCTGATAACCACCTGGTGTTTCCTCTGTCCACTTGAGGATATCACTAGGGAAATTTCTCTAACTCCTTTGTCATTGTTGCCCTCGAAAATCCTATACCTTTTGTGAATCAGATCCCCAAGGATGTGTCTTTTAAGGAACAGTCATCTCTACCATGGTTCCACGGCTCATTGCACCCTGAACCCATTTAGCCTCAGGCCCCATCTGAGTGAGACTGTGGGAGGAGCCAACACACAAACCAGCCCAAGGACTTGGCAGAGAAACAGAATGAGAAAGAGAGTGAGAGGCAGAAAGAGAGGAATGAGAAGAGACCCACAATGAACAGAAATGGAGAACAAACATACATATGGGGAAAGCCCCTTCTCGAGCTCGGATCATTCAGTAGGGGCATCCAACAGGCCAGAAGTAAGTTGTGAATTTCGGATTTAAAAGACTTGCCACATTTGTGAGTCAAGGTAATGTTGCATTTTCTCTGAATTAATAGCAGAATAAAATCTCATTTCTCTAGAATCCATCTAGATCCCAGAGTCTTTCCCAAGCAAAAAGAGTCACAAAGTTATGAAACTCTTTGAGCTTCCCTGAGAGACAGTTTTCTAGGACTTAGGTTGGGCTATGTCAAAGCCTCACCTTTATTTCTTTTTCCTTTCTGTCAATCTTTATGCAACTCCTTTTAGGCAGAAAGGCAAAGGCTCACTGTGTGATGTAGGCTGTGTTCTCTGAGCTCACCTCTCCACAGATCTCACAACTGGACAACTGAACCAAACTCTTCAAGGCATACTCAACCAAGATGGCCTACTCCACCCAGACCCCTAAAAAAGGTAAACAGAATGAAGTGAGGTGAGGCATTCTGTCTTAACTAAACATTCCACTCTTTATCATTTACTTATGAAGTTCCAAACATGCATCAGGAAATGTGCTAGAAATGAGAGATAAAAAGACAAGTCAAAAATAGGAAACTGGGCCAGCTGCTGACATGGTTATTGCAGCTGAATTCTACGTGTCTGATTGCATGATTTGAGTCCTAGATCTGTTGGCTTAAAAAAAAAAACTTGGCATTAAATAGACACAAAAATGAAAAGTTATCTGTTGATGATAATGTATGTGGTGATATCTTTGACTATACTGATAAATACCTTATTTGTGCAGTAAAAATATAATAATAATAAATGTAATAAGAATAATAAAGTTCTTGGCAGACATATGCATATGCATGCCAAAAAATCTTGAAAGGAGGGAGAAATGGAAGAGAAGGGATTGTGGTGTAACAATCTCCCAAGCAGGTTGCTTTCTTACAACTTCCTTGTGTCTCACTCTGGAGAGTGCATACATTCTCTGCAAAAAAACAGAACAAAACAAAACTCTATCTTTCTATCTATCTATATATATATACACATACACACAGATATATACACCTAGTTTATTATATTAGAGTATATATGTATATTACATATGTGTTTATTATATATAATATATTATACATGTTTATTATATTTATATATTTATTATATATTTAATATGTTATATTATATATATGTATATCTATATCTATATCTATGTCTATATATATATATATATATATATATATATGATATTGTGGATTGACCTCTGTTCTAGGCACTAACCAGTGCTCAGATTATGTAAAGGCTAAATTCAGAGATGAGGAGTTTGGATATAAAAGACCTGAACCAAAAAAAATTGCTTTCATTACAAGGGTCAAGATAAAGTGGACAAGACAGGGAAGAGCTAATTTAGGATATATAACCTTTGAGGTATAAAATGGGAGTGTGGCAATGGGCAGAGAGGAGAAAATTAGGCTTAAAAAGAGACGATTAGGGGCTGGCAGTTGGAATAGCAGTTATGTCACTGGACTCTCACATGTCTGACTGCAGTTCGAATTGCTGGACCCAGTGACTTGACACTCATGCCAGGCACACTTGCATGTGTGCCCAAGATCCTAGGAGGAGAATGGAGGAGAAGGGATTGCAGCATAGTCATCCCTTCCAAGAGATAATTTCTCACTTTCCCTCTCAGCGTCTCTGTCTCTCTTTTCAGTGAGCATATGCACCCTCTGGCAAAAACCTATTTAAAAAAAAGAAGAAGTAGGAAGATGATTGTATAGTAGAAAAAAATATAGATTTGGAATTCTGACAGTCTTAGGGTATAATTCCATTCACCACCTTTTACTTGTACTAGTTTAGCAGGATAATTTACCCTATTACCTATAAGGTGAGATAAGTAATATCTACTTTGTTATGTTGTTGTAAGAATTAAATAATAGAATGTCTGGAAAAGACCCCCTAGTATGAATTCATCCATGTGATATATACCCAGTAAATGATGAATATTATCATTGGACAGGTTATATGAGCTTGAGGATAACAAAGGCAGTAATGAGGAGCAAAGATGATGAAGGTAAAGGAGGAAGAGTGAGTGAGCCTTCAGCAGGGAGAAAGTGTAGGACTGACGTCCCACGTGGCAGATGTAGCCAGAATAGTGGAGTGTAGGCAGAGATCTACCCAAAACATCCTGTAAGACTACTCAAAGTTTAAGAATAAAGTTAAATAAATAATTCTAAAAAAAAAGTCAGCTCAGGATAATATTAGATATTATGTAAATAGGACTCATCTCATTTTTCACATGTTGCTACTGTGACAAGAAATATTCTGTCAAATGTCACAGGACTCAGTGTGTTGGAGTTGGAGAGAATTACTAGAAACTTACAGAAAAAAGTGTGAAGCAAGAGAGGCTAATCATATATAACCTCATCCTCCATCCTCACGCCTATTTCTCTCCTCCATGTCACCAGTTCTTTCTGATTAAAAATGATTTATTATTTTAAAAAGTTTGCTAGAGGGCATGGACACTTGCTGAGGGGAGAAGGAGGGAGAGAAAGAGAGACAAAGTGAGAAAGCACCCCGTGGGGATGGCCACACTGCAGTCTCCTTGGGATGGATTCAGGGCACACACATACATGTGCCCAGTGTGTAGCTCAAGCACTGGGTCCAAGACTCAAACCTACATGGTCAGCCCTGTGGGATCCAGGTGCTCCAACCACCATGCCACTGACTGGCTCCCAAAATGATTTCATCATTAACTTTTCATCTCTTTACTCTGTGCTTTTGTACTCCCCCCACCCCTTTCTGGGTATTTACCTCTAATACCAGTACCTTTAGACAGAATAAAGCACGGTAGAATTCTTTGAAGTCCTCTGTACTGTGCCCCAGGAAGCACGAACCCTCATGAGTTGTTAGATCTCCTGATTCTCTGGTCACAGGCTTTCTTTTTCTTTTTTCTTTTTACCGAGAGTTCCAAAATGCTTCATTCAGTCTAAGTGGTACTTCCTTGGTCAAGGCTTTTTGGGATCCCCAAACAGAAATACTTAGTCTCTGTCTTGGATCCCCATTGTACTCAATATACCATTGTCACATTTACTGTACTGCATTATAATTCTGTTCCCTTTCCCCTTTGAAAAACAGCATCTATGTCTTTCTGTCTTGGTGTTTTCCATGCTTGAAACTACCTATCCCATGGTAGGTTTGAAGGTCAAAGGGTGAAAGGAGAGTTCGGGTAATAGAAAACTAACATTTTAAAGATAGAAAAGACCTGAATGTTGCCTGAGACAAGGCAGCAGCAGAAGATAAGTCATGGAAGGAAAGGAAAGAGATGTTAATAGACAGTGCAGTGTTCTGAAGCAGATGCAAAAAACACAGCCAGTAAAGAACAAGAGGATTATTTTGGGAAAGAGAAATAATTGACTGACCATCTTGAAAAGCTGTAAAAAATGACTCAGATAAGAATAACCTGCCAGAAGAATTCTGAAAGCACTTGTGTGCTGTAAAATTTACAGTGATAAAATGTAAATAAAACAAACAAACAAATAAAAAGACATGCAATAAAATAACAGGCAAAAAAAAAAAATAAAAAGCAAAATAAAAATCAAGCAGAAATATTTTGCAGAGGATAAGACTGTTAACCTGGTGGGACCAGCAGATGGCATAATCGTTACACTGCTGGAGTCCCATGTACTCGACTGCATTTCAAGTCCTGGACCTGGTGCCTTAAAACTCACACCAGGCGTGTGTGCTTGCGTGCCCAAAATCCTGAGAGGAGAATGAAGGAGAAGAGATTGTGGTGGGGCCATCCCCCCGTGTGTGTGTGTGGGGTAATTTCTTAATTTCTGCACCTGGGAAATCCACAGTAACTATGAAGAGGTCTTAAAACCAATAAAAAAATACAGTAGCAAAAAATACCCCCCCCCAAAACAAACAAACAAAAAAAGAATTAAATTGTTTCAAGAGCTCTTAAACATCTCAGCTGTTCAAAAGCTTCCAAAGTCATCCCAATACACTCAAAGTAAAAGTCAGCATGATTACAGATGCTTAGAAGGACATGATGATCTGCACATCATCCTCTCTCCCACTTCTTACATCTATGGCGATTTCTCTTTCACTTGCTCTGCTCCAACCCTACAGAACTCCTTGCTGTTTCCCACACCGTGCTTCACCTTAGGGTCTGTAAATGGCCTATTCTTTTTGTCTGGAAAGCTCTTCCATCAGAGAGTCTGATGGCTAATGCCTTTACTTTCTTCATGACTCTGACCTATAAGGCCTGTCCCCATGGTATAGGATAGTATACTTGATAGAATTAATTCCAGCTGTTGTCTGCAGCCCAGTAAGGTTTCTTACTTTCTGCACTTGGGAAAAAAGGTTATGATGGTTTCACCTTTCTTCTTGTGTGATTTTTCCCAACATAGCTTAGCTGTCCTGACCACTTGCTTTCTTTAAAGGCCACGCTTCAGGTAGTGTTAGCTTCCTCCTACGAGTTACTAAGTGGGATAGCCACACTGCAATATCCTTGGGAGATTGCAAGTTTGTTGTGGCTTTAATACTTTGGACTATAACAACCTTCTTACTTGTTTATTTTCTTTTCAAGACTTTGAATGGGGGAATTTGAATTTTTTATCTTTATATTTTTAATATCCAGTATGGGGGACTAAGCATTCAATAGATCTTTATTATAATCTCTAATAAGGCTATACATTTCTGCATTTATGATTTGTTGGATTTTTTAGCATTATAATAAAGTCCTTTTTACATTAATAAGTAAAAGTTGAGATTTGCTTTAGACTGTAAAGTTAGAAAGTAATAAATAATGAACTAGAATTCAGGCTTTCTAATTGCTTGTTCCACAGGTATGTAGTTTACTTAATTCTTTAGTACAGTCTTGGAATATCAGAGTTCCTTTTGCCTACATTGAGTCTCCTGTTATGCTACACTTATGTTTCCCATGATTCATGATAGATCAGATACGATCAGGTGTGGATTCACATGTAAAAATTCCTTCACTACCTTCTTCAGTAATTGCCAGCATTTAGACTGTGTGCTCCCATACTGCCTTACGTCTCTTGGGCAAAAATGATCTCCTGGAGAGAGTTGTTAAAATTAATTAAAAGATAATTCTTCTTAGTGGAGCAAGAAGTCAGATTTGAGTTTTATTTCACTATTATTTGTCTTTCAATACGTATAATCAACTATTGCTGATCTGGGGGCATTAGGCCACAAAATACATATAAGTCAGAAACATACTTAACATCTAGGAAGTTTCATATCTTATTATTTTATTCAATTCTATGAATTCTGTCTTTCCCTTTCCAGGTTATCTCTACTGGTCTTCTTGAAGAGAGTGTTGCTTTATTTTTTAGTTCCATTTTATTTATAATCTCAAGCCGATTTGTATCTCTACTTTTCTCTTTCTATCTATCCCTCTTTATAAAGAAAATGTCTTAAATGTTCAAGTTTATCCTCTGACAGCATGTAAGGATGCTTCAAAAAGTTCATGGAAAAAACCTATTATAAAGAAATTGCATAGATTTCAAAAATGTTTGCACTAAAATAAACTGGTACCATTTTGCTTTTGAACTTTTGTCAGAGAGCTCATGAGCTTTCCAAAGAGACAGAGAGAAACAGGAGGAGGGAGAAAGCATTCCCCAGTGGTGCATGGTTACACCGCATTCCCTTCTCTATTTCTTTATCCTGTCAGGATTTTGGACATGCACATACTCCTGGTGTTTCTCAAACTGCTGGGGTTGGAATTCGTACTGTGCAGTCTGCCATGTGGGATCTCACTTCCTTAATCACTGGGCCACTCAACCAGCACTTAACTTGTACTTTAATTTTGTTTTCCCGTAAATTTTTTAACGTTATCTGTGCTGGGAAGTTATCTTATCCGGGAAATACAGAATCCTCTGGGTTATTGGACCTCTTGATTCTGTGGTCTCAAGGCATTTATTTATTTATTTATTTATTTATTTTCTATGAGAGAGAAAAAGGGCATGGAGGGAGAGAAAGGATAGAGAGAAAGAAATCGAAACAGGATCTCATCACGTTGCTGCCCTTCTGCCCCAGCTTCCTGGTTATCTAGGATTCCAAGCACACGCTGCCACACTCTGCCTGTTTCGGTTGGGCTGGGAACTGAACTGTGGGGTAGCCATTCCTCAGTGACACCCTCCCACTTGCATCACCATGGCTAGACCCCAAGAGAGCTTTAAATGCAGCTTGTCTCCAAACAGTGTCCACAATAAAGATGTGTTTCAGAAATAAGAAGTAGGTAGAATAATCAAGTGACATTTCTTGCAGTAGAAACATTTTAAACCAGTCTTTGAAAAGAACATAGATGAAGCACACAAATTTAAACAATAAGATATATTAACATGTGTACCAATATATGTGTGGCACATATTATATACATATATGTAACTATCATTAGCAATGTTAATAGGAGCTGTCTAAAAAAGCAAAAGGTGTTTAATTATACTAAAAGGGCACACATTTTCTAGTCAATATTAAGGCCATGACCCTAAACGTGGGTGGAGAATTATTATTTTTAAAGAATTGTTTTATTCAACTTTATTTGTTTAAATTTGACCAGAGAGGGACAGAGTGAGGGGTGGGGAGGAATGAGAAATAGTTCTGCTAGGTCCAGGACTTGAACCATGATCAGCCATGTGGGAGTTCAGAGCCCTTAGCCACCACACCACCTGCCAGATCCCTATGGGTGGAGAATTGTTAACCACTATTGCCAGATTCTTCAAGAGGCATCCAACATCGCTGAGTAGGCCAGAGTCAGAAATTCTTCTGACCTTAGGGATTTTTTCCAGTTGATATATTGCTTTTATCTTTTACAGATTTTGAACTTATCTGCTTTGCTTCCCTGACTTCTGGACTATCCTTGGCATTTATTCCAACCACTCTGGTCTCCTCCCTTATCGGTGCCTATGAAATGTGGGAATGTGCTGATAAGGAAAACATTTACTCTCAGTTCTAACCGAGACCTCTTCCTGACCAAGATCCAAAGATCTGAAATTGAATCTGAATTCATGATGCTGCCTTGACATTGTTGGCTTTGTCTGTGATGGATTTGTTTTCAGGTCCTCTTCTGACTCCCATTTTTCTGAGAATCTGTGGTTTCTTGTAATTTCTAGTCATACCCTTGGGCTATACTGGGGTTATATTCAATAATAAGGTACCTGTAGCCTAAGTATCCCTTGCTGTTAATGTGAATATTACTCTTCAGTTTTGTGTTATTATTTTAAAAATCTTTGCCCTTTGTGATCCAAAATATGTGGAAGGAAAACATCACCAGTATTAATGAGTTCATCTTGGTGGGCTTCCCTACTGCCCCTTGGCTGCAGGTTCTCCTCTTCCTCCTCTTCCTCCTCACCTACCTGTTTGTGCTGTTGGAGAATTTGGTCATCATCCTCACTGTGTGGGCCACTGTGTCCCTGCACAAACCCATGTACTATTTTTTGGGCACCATGTCCTTTCTGGAGACCTGGTATATATCTGTCACAGTTCCCAAGATGCTGGCTGGATTCCTACTTTACCCCAATACTATCTCCTTCCTGGGATGCATGATCCAGCTCTATTTCTTCATCTCACTTGCCTGTACTGAATGCGTACTATTGGCGGCCATGGCTTATGACCGTTATGTGGCTATATGTTGGCCTCTTCGCTATCCAGTCATGATGACTACAGGGTTTTGTGTTCAATTGACCATCAGTTCCTGGGTGTGTGGGTTCACCATCTCCATGGCAAAGGTATACTTCATCTCCCAAGTTTCCTTCTGTGGCAATAACATCTTGAATCATTTTTTCTGCGACGTGTCACCTATCCTCAAATTGGCCTGCATGGACTTTTCTATGGCTGAGACAGTAGACTTTGCACTAGCCATTGTCATCCTTGTGTTTCCTCTCTCGGCCACTGTCCTTTCCTATGCCTTCATTGTCTCCACCATCCTGCGCATACCTTCAGCCACTGGGCGGCAGAAGGCCTTCTCCACCTGTGCATCTCACCTCACTGTGGTGGTCATCTTCTACACAGCTGTGATCTTCATGTATGTTCGACCTCGGGCCATTTCTTCATTTAATTCTAACAAATTGATCTCAACCATATATGCAGTCTTTACTCCCATGCTCAACCCTATTATCTACTGTCTGAGGAACAAAGAGGTCAAAGATGCCATCAGGAAAACCCTAGCAAGTGGCCAAGCCTTTTCTTAAGAGATCATCTTTGTTGAGGATATTCAGACATTTCTTCTGCTCTCATCATTTGACTTAACCTCAAGAAAACTTTAGCAGAACCTGTAATTATAAACAAACTGATTTAGTACAATGATTTAGACATATAAGCCAGAGATCAAAGAATATCCCCTTTTTTGTCAGGCCTGAATTAAGGGCTTCCTTTTATAAGTCATTAGATGAAATAGTCAACATTCTAAGAAACATATTATAAAAATAATTATAAAATAATTTTTATTTTTTGAAGAAGATATTAAGAAATAGTTATTATCTGTTTTTCAGAGTTCAGTTGGTGAGATTATTTCATTTTGATGTGTTTTGTTTTAAACATACTGAGAGAGACCAGCAGACGGTGTAATGATTATATTGCTGGACTCATATGTACTTGACCACAGTTCGAGTCCCAGACCTGGTGGCTTAAAACTCACATTGGGCACAGGACCAGCAGGTGGCATGGTGGTTAAGGCGCTGGATGGTCCCACATGGCCAACCATGGTTCAAGTCCTGGATCTGGTGGCTTGCTTTCTCACTTTCTCTCTCTCTCTGTCTCTCTCTCGTCAAAATAAAGTAAGTAAATGAATAAATAAAATTAAAAATAAATAATTCTTTAAAAAAAAAAAGATCCTTAAAGGACAATGGAGGAGAAAGTATGTAGTTTGGCCTTTCCCCCCTGGGCTGATTTCTCACTGTCTCTCTCTCTCTCTGGAAGCACGTGCACTCCATAGCAAAAATTTCTCAAAAAAAAAAAAAATACTAAGAGAGATAAACAAAAAGAGATTTTGTTCTCTTTGTAATGTCTCTTTAAATAAAAAATAAAAAAATTATTTACTTATTTCTTTCATGACCTAGATTAAGGGAGAGAGACAGATACAATCGACAGGATCTTCATTCCACGATTCACCCTTAGCCTCAGTCAGCCTGGAGCAAAGGCAGGTGTGTGCTGTGTATATGGGAGGCCTTGGGGATGAACGTGGGACCCTCCCACATGGGTCCTTCATCACAGAGTGTTGCATTACCATTGTGACACCGCCATGCTCCTGCAATGCTTTCTCAATGTCGTATGTATGACTTGTTCATTGACTCCAAGAGGGTTAAGGTACTGACTCTTTCATAATTGATTGACTTTAATGATATCTCATTTTAATTATTTTTAAAAGTTAATAAAATGAGAGAATACTATCATGTATATATAAATGACTTTTATATATGTGTGTGTATGTGTGTGTGTATGTGTTGTGTATGATTTAATGCTTTAATTCCCTTAATTTGTCGGAAATTATATAAATAATCTTTTGGATGAGATAACTGCAGATCAGACTGAAGGGAAACTAGTAGCTATTTGCTAGAATTCATTCCATTTCAGGTAAAGGGAGTGTTGGCGTTGACCAGGGGCCAAGAAGTTTTGCTTAGATGACGTTTGACTTGGACATGAAAAAATTTTCCTCTGTGTCTTTACTTATCTTCTGCTTTACTTGATAGATTAGATTTGTAAGTGAGATAGCTTATTGACTATGAAAGTGAACTTTTTTCTTCCTCCTTTTATTGATATGGCTTTGATTTTTACTTTTCCTTTCTGCTAATATTTAAAACATTTTCTTTTAAAATGTTTAAATATACAAAAAATAGAAAATATAGAACTGTTGATTTTGAGAAGAGTGCAGAAAGGGAAATTTGGGGAAAAATGCAATAAGACATTTGCAGGACACAGATACGGTTTGTTGCCTGTTAATGATGTCGTGTATAGTTTTCTCAACTTACCTGGTGTGCAGTGTATATCATGTTGGGTAAAATATCCTTATAATCTAAATGATATATAGTAATTGAGTGTATAAATAATAATAATATAAAGAACTGTTAATTTTGTCCACAACCCAAGTTTTTAAAATTAAAGATTGAAAGTGATACATTATACAGGGGAAGGTGATGGAAGGAATCAAAAGGGGGAGAAAAGCAAAACATTTAAGGGACAAAGATATGGAAAATTATCTTTTACTGGACTAATATACAGTATAATCATGCTGAGAAAATTCATTTTGTATACTGATTGAATGTAAAAGAAAAAAAGTTGAACCAGAAAAAAGAAAAAAAAAAAGATATGGCACAGTATAGTATACACAACGCTGTAAAATTTCTTTCTTTCTTTCTTTCTTTTCTTTTCTTTTTTTTTTTTTTTTTGAGATAATTTTGCTATGGGGGCATGCACTCACCAGAGAGACAGAGTGACAGAAAGTGAGAAATCACCTCCCAGGCTGGATGGTCACATCGCAATCCCTTCTTCCCCATTCTCCTTTCGTGATCTTGGGCATGCACACACACACACACACACACACACACACACACACACCCAGCATGAGTCTTAAGCTACCAATTCCAGGAATCAAACAGTGGTTGACTGTGTGGGAATCCATCGATGTAACCATTATGCCACCTGCTGGTCCCCAACCTTGTACAATTTCTTAATTACAATTGTATGCTGGTTATAGTAGGAGACTTTGTGTGCAAGTGACTCCTTGATCAAGCTTGATTATCAATAAAGATATGATAGAATGGCCTTTTATTTTTAAACAGTTATGATGTCATATCAATATTAAATCTATACAGAATTATCTGAACAGAATCCTGAAATAAAATCATATGACTACTTAAAAAGTAGTGGTATATCATAAGATTTTATAATTTTATTATGAATTTATTATTGTATCCAGTTAGAACTATGTTCTTTTATTCAAAATCAAGAGAGGCATTTATTTTGATTTACCAAGTTCACAGATGGAGAGCAATTTGCCCCAGAATCATACCTTGAGTTTCACCTCTATCTGATTTAGACTGTATTTAGATAAGAATTTGGACTTCAAGCTTTTGAATTGATGCTGGAATGAGTTAAGATTTTTAGGACTATTTAGAAGAATATCCACTTGTCCTTCCATATATGTGCATTTCATACCTGTGAATTCAACCACTGTGGATCAAAAATATTTGGAAAAAAAAGACAATACAATAAAAATAGTACAAATAAAAATATAGTGTGAGTATTCACACAGCATTTACATTGTATTGGTATTGAAAGTAATCCAGAGATTATTCAAAGTATATGGGAAGATATGCATAGATTATATGCAAATAAAAGGACATATATATCAGGAACATGAGCATCCACAGATTCCAATATCTAGGGGGAGGACCTGAGACCAATATCCCATGGAGACCAAGGTATGACCTTGCATGGGAGAAGAGCATGGATCTGTGAGGCTTAGGGGCAGAATGCAATACACTGCATTCTCGTGTCTTCCGCAGATTCACATATTGAAATTCTAACTTTCAAAGTGAAGATATTAGGAGCTAAAGCCTTTGAGAGATAAGTAGGTCATAAGGGTAGAGACTTCACAATTGAGATTGATACCTTTGTAAAGGAACCCCAGAGAGCTAACTAGTCCTTTGACTATATGAGGACAAACCAAGAGGGTTCAGTCTATCAATCAGAAAGCAGATACTCACCAGGGACCAAATCTGTGGGTAACTTACTCTAGGATTTATTAGCCTTCAGAACTGTGAGAAATAAATTTCTGTTGCTTATAAGCTACCCAGTTTATGGCATTTTTGTTAAAGCAGTCCAAACACACTAAGCTATTGTAGTTTTCTATTAACCTGAATGATTGACATGGTAGTATCTCAACATACTCTTCCTTATGTCCATTGCTTAGTATAAACTCCATTTCTTCTTGGGAATCAGAATCAATCAGCTGTTGATTCAAAGACATGAGGAGCTCAGAGTGGCCAGGTTGCAGTATCAACTTTCAGTTCAACATAATTATTGCTATGTCTTCTAATAGAAGCATTCTACTAGTTAGGGTTTTCCAGAGACAGAGCCAATAGTATATATAAAGAGATAGATGAGTGGGGATTTATTAAGGGGATTGGCTTGCATTATTATAAAGGGTAAGAAGTCTCACAATCAGTTGTCTTCAAGTTGGAGAACAAGGGAGGCTGGTAGTGTGGTCTAGTCCAAGTTCAAAGTTCTCAGAATCAAAGAAGCCAATGGTGGAACTCTCAGTTTGAGGTTAAAGTCCTGAGAAGCTGAGGTAGGGGATAGGGAAGTGAGCACTGGTATAAGTCCTAGAGTCCAAAGGCCAGAAAACCTGCAGTTCCAATATCCAAGGGCAGAAGAAGGCCATCCCAACTCCAGGAGAGAGAAAAAATAACTTTTTCTCTACCTTTTGTTGTCTCTGAGCCTCCAGCCAACTAGATGGTGCCTGTTCCATGGAAAGAATGTCTTTCCCACTCAGTCTATTGATTTCTACAGCAATCTCTTTTAGAAATTCCCTCACAGAAACATCCAGAAATATTGTTTTACCAGCTATCTAGATGTTCCTTAACCTACTCAAGTTGATACTTAAAATAACAATACATGGAAAGCAAAATTTTTGCAAATGGATCAGTAAGAGTAATTTAAAAACTACTAGTTTCACCCTTTGGTTCCTGGATAATAAACACTGGTAAGGGTAGAAACAGAACCATATACTGGACATTAATGTATCATCCTGTAGGAAATTGCCTCAGCACTGCAAATTATCACACCTAACTGGTGGTGTAACTCTTGTTTCACAGTGTCATTCTGTGATTTTTATTGAGCCACAGACAGAAATATTTGCAAAAGTCCTCTCTCATAAAAGACTGTTAGTTGCCCTCCTAATGTGACTGGTAGTATATCAGGCTCACAAAAGACTGTTGTCCAAAATACACAAACAGCTCTTAAAACTCAGTAATAAAAAGATGCACAAACTGATGTAAAAATGGAGAAAAGAAATAAACAAGTACCTTATTAAAGAAGACAGATAGATGTCAAGTAAGCGTGTTAAAATAAATAAAGTTAAATAAAATAATTCTTAAAAATACTATTATTATAAAAAGATGCTCAACATCCTTATCAGTAAGGAGTTGCAAATTAAAACGATGAGTCAGCATAATATTTTGAGAGCTGGGGTTCTAGTACTCTAGCAACTAGCCACCCTGCCCTAACCAGAGATGAATGGGAGCTGGATGTCGGTGTTTACAGTGGGATATGTCTTTTGCCTGCCAAGAGAGTATAATGCCTCATTGTCCAACTTGCGACCGGGGAGTTCTTCTCATGGGAAACTTGTTTATTCTGGCAAATGCCCTAGTGGCTCTTGTCTGACCTGGTCCAGTTTACTCCTTTCTGACCATAGCTCTGGCACTAAGAGCCCAACCCAGCCTATATGAAAGGCTCAAATTCAACACAGCACCACAGTAGGAAATAAATTCAAAACTTTTTATTTATAGATTCTGAGAAGGATGGCCCAGGGCAGATCTCTCTCTTGGAACATGTGAGGGAGGAATGAAGAGTCAAGCAGAGAGAGCAGGCACTAGCAGTATATATAAGGGAATAGTATGTGGGTTATTTTCGGTTCGTAAACAAGTGCCTGAATCATCTTTATTTTTTTTCAAATATTTTAAATGGTTTATTTAGGAATGTAATAAACTATTTGAGACTGTTGGGTATAATGAAAGGAAGCAGGAAAGCAGAAAGCCCAGCAGTAGGGTGAGAGAAATGCCTATAAATTCTCAGCTCACTGACTGACTTGAGCCATTTGGGTGTGGTGTAGAGCAGGAAATTGTCAAGGATGACTAAGCCCTGCTTCTGATAGGAGGAAGTTAAATTTGTATTCAAACTGGATGCCGAGGATACATAAAATTATAAAAATTCACAGTTGTAACATGTTGGAAAGTGGTACAAGTGGAGGCAAGAGAGGAGTCTTAGGACTAGACAATATTAAGCGTAACTTTAGCTTTATTCTGTTTGATCTTTATTATTATTATTATTATTATTACTTTTTTAAAAAAATTGCCGAGAGAGAGAGAGAGAGAGAGAGAGAGAGAGAGATGAGAAAGCAAGCTGCCAGGTCTGGGACTTGAACCATGGTCAGCCATGTGGGAGTCCAACACCTTAACTACCATACCACCTGCTGGCCTCTATTCTATTTGATCTGAAACAAGCCATTTAATCTCTACGACCTTCAATTTATTGTTCTATAATATGAGAATGGTAATAAAAGCTAGTCATTCATATTCCCCATATCCTTTATCAAGACAGGTGTTACAAGTATATATACAATCTTTTAAATCTCAAAGTCTTTCCTGATTTTTTTTCCCATCCTGTTCCATAGACAGGTTATCAGATCTTATAAATTCTTCTTCAATGTCTGAAAATAGTTAGAGTTGAGTAATTGGAACTATAATGCTTTTGAGTATATTAAATGGAAAAGTAAAATGACAATCTTCTTTATAATATAGTAACCAATTGAAAACATACCTATAGAATACTGATTTTAATAAAGAAAAAGCAAAAAAGATAGTAAAGTGAACTTACGTAAAACATCCCATTCCCTATTCATCTTGTAAGCACAAGATCCTAATTAGCCATTTTAAATTAAATTAAATATCATTTTTACTGAAAAAACAAACATAAAAAAGTGATTGAAAAAGAAAATTAAATTTTTGTCAAATATCTGTTATGTAGAGAGTATAATTTGGGTTTGATTTAAAAATCACAGCAGAAATATGGAAGGATTGGACTGTTAAAATTATTAACTTTCTAATGAGCAATAAAACATATTATTATCACTAGTAAAAGAAAAAGTGGGTGGGAAAAATTTAGTAACAATTTTGATGAAGGACTATAGTTTCTTTTTTTTTTACATAAAAAGAAGCATTGATAGAAAATACAACATTAAGTAGTTTCAATACAGAATCTCCCAGAAAAATACAAATTTGTCCTTATATTTAGAATCTGATTCAAGTACTTGATTTTTACAGAAAACTTCTCAGCTCCTCAGACCTGATTTTCTTTTTTCCTCTTTCTTCCTTCTCTCTTTCTTTATTTTTCTCTTCCTTTCTATTTTTTCTTTCTTTCTTTCTTTCTTTCTTTCTTTCTTTCTTTCTTTCTTTCTTTCTTTTTTTTTTTTTTTTTTTTAAGTTTTGCTCTAAGGTACATGTACTTTCCAGAGAGAGATGGGGGTGTGAGGCCGGGGGAGTGAGGAATCACCCTGAAGGGAATAGCCACACCACAATCTCTTCTCTTCTATTCTCCTCTCAGGATTTTGGTCACACACATATATGCATTTGGAGTGTTTTTCAAGGGTCTGGGGCTCATCCCATGATGTTGGCCATGTGGGATCCAGTGCCATGTTCCCCACACCACCCGCTGGCCCCAGACCTGATTGTTTTTAAGACCAGCTTAGATTTTTCAATGATGGCCACAACATCTTGAAATGAAGAGCAATTTCAAACCCACTTTAATAAGGTATACTGAGCAAGTGCAAATTTTCATTTTTTAAAAAGATTTAGAATAAAGGCTACAAAGATGACTGCCTGGGTGCACTGTATGCCTTGATTCTGCTGCCAAGCAGAGAGAAGAAACAGGTATGGATGATTTCTTGGGTCCTTGTGAGGCTCAGAACATACTTTTGATTGTTTGTTTGTTTGTTTAGGGAAGAATTAGAAATTAGAACAGATTCACAGAATTCTATCCATGATTACCAAAAAAATGTCCCAAGGTATCTCATTGTGTGAAAATATAATACAGTGAGAACCCTGGGGAATATCTTGTTTGTATCACTTCTCAGAACCTCAAACTGTT
Organism: Tupaia tana; assembly: GCA_026018925.1. Classification (NCBI taxonomy): domain Eukaryota; kingdom Metazoa; phylum Chordata; class Mammalia; order Scandentia; family Tupaiidae; genus Tupaia; species Tupaia tana. The sequence continues at coordinate 24,628,970 of JAKSZU010000012.1, forward strand.
AAGAATTCCTCATAGAAAAAGATTCAGTTCAATTTGGTTTGTGAACAGTAACACAACAATTTGGAATGGGATCTATAATAAAGCCTAGTTTGTGTCGCCTTAATTTTGGTTCTCCATCTCTACAATGATCTTATTCCAGACCTCTAAATAAGGAAAAATATGCTGAAGTGATCAAAAAGGAAGATCCTGAAGGGAACAAGATCCTCCAAAACCTGAAATCTTCAGTCTATCCTGGGAGAAGTCCAAATTTTTATTTTCACAACCCACAGTCTGTTTGGGAGAGAACATTCTTCTTTTTCCTTTTTTCTCTACAAATTTCAGCCTCAGAAACCTTGCCACTGGCCTCTTCATGAGAGGATCAGTTTAGATGCTGAGAGTTTCAAGAAACCAAAAGGATCTATGTCGCTCCAACTAGCTATGCCATTTCAGCCACCAGATGCTCTCTGTCCTCTAATCTTTCAGCACTTTCACATTGGTGCTCTCTTCTCAACTTTTTGTGATCTCTTTTGGTGATATGCACTGGATCAGGGTATTTCCCAAGATGCAAGACTGATCTTTCTGTAATTGGGTGCCCATTGTCTGAGAAGTGAGAAGGATCCAGAGCTCTGCGAGTACTTATTTTGGGTATGTGAGTACTACAGCCATAATACCATAGTTCAGAGGCACTGTTACACTCTCTCTGGAGTTAAGAATTAGACAGAAAACAGGATTTCCAATTGCATTTCTGTCCCTATTTCTATTTGAAGAACAACTACCACCAACAACCTTTCACCCACATGAGTATCCAGGTGGCACTAACTTGTGTTTCTCCTTATCACAACATCTCCTCATTCCAAATTAATTACCCAGATGAACCAGTATTAGCTGTGCCTTCCAGATTTCACATTATGCTTTAGATAAGGTGAGTAATGATTAGGAATATTTGAGTGTGTGTGCATGCCAGTGCCTGTAAGGAAGATTTCATTAATTTCTGGATGTATTCTGTCTCTCATTAATGCAGCCAGTCACTGGACATTTCTTGAAAATTTACTATATGCCAGAAAATTAAAATATGTAGAATGAGATAGGGTTAAAGAAACTTAGAATCATGTCAGAAAGACAGATCACAAACAAATAAACATGTATACTATATAGATGCCTTATAAAGGATATCTGTATCTATATCGATATGTCAAAACTCATGAAATTGTATGTGAAACATGCACAGTTCATTTCATGTAAATTTATCATAATGAAACTGGAAAAAAACCTCATTTAAAAATTTTGGAAAAATGAAGTCAGTAGATTATCTTTTTTCTTAGCATAAGGTTTATTTTTTAATTTTTAAAAGAGAATTGAGTTGCTTTTATTTTTAATTTTGTTTCTTTTCCTCCTACTCTTTATTTTATTTATTTATTTTTGGTTTTGTACATTGTTTTTTATTACACATTTTTGTTTCAATCTCTTTTATACATTCAAACACATATGCCATTTATCTTGCAAAATGAATATTCCAACATGTATATATATCTCTTATTACTGTCTATAAAAACTTTTGATTCCTATCAGTATTCTTTTTACAATTTTTAAAAAAGTATTATTTATTTAATTTTATTTATCATTATTATTATTATTATTATTATTTTAGAGTTTTTGCCTTAGGGCATGTGAGTTCATCCGAGAGAAAGAGAGAGAGAGAGAGAGAAAGAGAAAGAGAGATACACAGTGAGAGGGAAATTGAAAAATCACCCATTGAGGGAATGGCTATGCCACAATCCCTTCTCCTCTATCCTCCTCTTGGGCTCTTGGGCACACACACTCATGTGCCCAATATGATTTTCAAGCCACTGAGTTTGGAACATGAACCGTGGTTGGCCATATGGGAATCCAGCAACTTAACCACTATACCATCTGCTAGTCTCTTTAATTAGTATCGTTATTTTTCAGTTTGACCAGAGAGAGAAAAAGCAAGCTACTGGTCCAGGAACCACAGTTGGCCTGTGGGAGTCCAGCACCCCAACCACCATGCCACCAGCCACCCCTCTTTGTAAAGATTTTAATGATAACTCTTATTAAGGAACAGTTTACATTGTAACCCAGTTCACACTTCACAAACACACACATAGACAAAAATAAAATTGAAATCAATATTGAAAATATGCTCATATTATTCTGAGATTCTTTTGAAAAAATTTAAATAGGCTGGTCCAAAGGTAGTGAGTGATCTCAAATGAGTGTTCAAAGTCAGTTACAGGTCGAACACCTTGTTCAACTATCTCCCCCTTCTCACTACTGCATTTGACTAGAAAAAAGAAATTTAAATAAATACTTTTGATAACCTACTAATTCTTATTTTACTATTTATTTCATTATAATTATAGTTTCAAAATCATTGACTTAAGCAAGAAATTATTTTTTTGCTGTTAATATAAACTTTAACATTGATTTTCTTATGTCATCTCTACACCAAAGCTAAAAGAAAAATTATTCTTATTTGATTTTGCCAAGCCCTCAGAATTTTCCGACTACTTCTCTTGTCCCAGTGAATTCTCCTATATGTGCAGGACTTAATTGAGATCCAATTTAGATAGAAATGCAAGAGTAGAAGTTTCACTATCCCCCAATGGTCTCAAAATCAAATAAAAATTGGCAGCTTATGAGCTAATGGTCCAGCCACATGGGCTTTGTTCACATTTCGCTTACACTGCCAGGGAGACATAGGTCTTATGTACGTAAATAACCCCTAATATGTTTGGACCATTTGACTTTTCCCTGTCTCTAGATGGTTTGGCCAGGAGGGCTGACTTCCTTCTCCGACACCTCCTTAAGTCTAATGGGCAGTTCTAGAACTAGTACTTTAATTCTTCCCAGAGATATCAGACTTCAGCTCTGAGTACCAGCCGTTTGCCCACGGCCTTGCTGCCTTTCATCTCTTTCTCATCTACTTACACATTAGCTTGGATCCTGCCATCTTATTGCTTGTTTGTTCCTAATGTACAGCAAAGTATAGACTGGAAAGAGTGTTTCCTGTCTGGCTTCAGAGCACAAGAGCAATGCCTGATTTCCTGTTTATGCAGTTACTCGACTGATTTCCGCATGGGTGAGGTCAAACGCTGTTAGGACAGAGAAGACACTGCAACTATGCAGATGCTGTTGTAGTTATAACTGGTCTCCACAAAGGGCCTTCATTATGTGCCATGCTGCCCAAGTCAGGCCACTAGTCACAGTTTTGGCTGCATGACGATAAGGCCCAGTCATGATTTTCTCTTGAGCACTGTCATTGTCACCAGGCTTATTTCTGTGATCTGATAAAGAATTTAGAAAATGATTGTGATGGTGGATTATAATAATCAAAAATAGCCCCTTACATAGTCTCTTAAAATTCCCTTTCATGTTTAAAAGTATGATAGAGAATTCATTGGAAAGAAAATTAAAAAGTTGATTATTTACCTCTGCTATTTTATGAAATTAAAGTTAAAATTAGCTGTATGATATGTAAATTAGAAGATAAGAGGACCAGCACATGTTATAGTGGTTACATTGCTGGACTCTCACATGGTTGACTGCAGTTCGAAAACTGGACTGGTAGCTTGAAAATGACACCAGGTGTGTGTGAGTGTGTGCCCAAGATACCTGAAGGAGATTGAAGGGATTGCTGCATGGCCATCCCCTCAGATGGTGATTTCTCACTTTCCCTTTCACTGACTCTGTCTCTTTCTCTTTCTGGAGAGTGCATGCACCATAAGGCAAAAGGCTCTAGAAAGAAAATAAGAAATAACCTGGGTTTTCTCCTAAAGGAAGTATTTACATTTTTTTCAAATACACTATAACATACTAGCATTCTCTTTCTTTGGTTTAGACAATAACCTGTAATTTTCTATGAAGACATTTCTTGACATTATCCACAGAACTGTGAACGGTGACTCTGCCATCAAAGATTACCAAGAAGGCATATTTCTAGTTTTGTTTTTCCTACCAGACAAATGGCTTCAGAAGGAACATAAAGTCAGAAAAATTAGAAAATTTTAAGTGCCTTAAATGTTTACAAGAATTTAGAAAATCAAATACATTTGTTCTGTCAGTTGAGATCTTCACCTATTGGATTTGGTATTTTATTTAATTGCTTTGTTTATACTAATCTATAGACTGGAATAAAGATCAATGGGCAAAGGGAACCAAACTTACCTGACTGAATTCATCTTGCTAGGCCTTTCTTCAAATTATCACACCCAGATTCTGATGTTTGTGATATTCCTCATCATCTACCTGCTGACTGTGTTCGGGAATCTGCTCATCATACTCCTAATTCACACTGACTCTCGGCTTCATACACCAATGTACTTCTTCCTTAAAAATCTGTCATTTATTGATCTCTGCTTTTCTACAATTATCGTTCCCCAGATGCTGTTTCATTTGCTGGTCATGAGAAAGACCATTTCCTTCACTAGGTGCTCAATTCAGATGTTTTCTTTCCTAGTAGCGGGGTGCGCAGAGAGTTCACTTCTGGCAGTGATGTCCTATGACCGCTACGTTGCTGTCTGCAAGCCCTTGCACTACTCTACTCTCATGACCCAGAGGGTCTGTGTTCAGCTGGTCATATGGTCATGGGCCAGTGGAATATTTGTGTCTTTAGTAGATACCACCTTCACTTTATGTCTCTCATACCGGGGACAGAATATAATTAATCATTATTTTTGTGAACCTCCTGCACTCTTAAAGTTAGCGTCAGAAGAAACATACAAAGTTGAGATGGCCATCTTTACAATGGGTGTGATAATCCTTCTAGGTCCTGTCTTTCTCATTCTTTTCTCCTATTCACATATCATCTCCACTGTGATTCAAATACGATCAGGGGAGGGGAGGCTTAAGGTCTTCTCTACCTGTGGTTCCCATTTTATTGTTGTTGTCTTCTTCTATGGGTCGACCATATTTACCTACATGCAGCCAAGTTCAAAGAAAATGAACAAGGGGGATAAGGTGATCTCTGTGTTCTACTCTGTCTTAACATCCATGATGAACCCTTTCATTTATAGCCTAAGGAACAAGGATGTCAAAGAAGCATTTAGAAAAGTATTTAGAAGATAGTCTTTCAGTCAGTGATCTTTATATTGGTTTATAATCAAGTTAATTGAAACATTCCAAAGAGGTTCAATATCTGTATCATCTTTTTTATTTTTATTTTTTTTATCATCTCTAGTCTGAGACAACTGCAAGGTCATACAGATACTCTTGAACCTCTAGGAGTGCTTTCATATCGTCTGCTATACTCTTGCTCAAGGTTATTCTCTACGGTTGCAGCTTTCTATCCACCTAACAGCCTATTGTCCACTACACTAAAAATACTTTTAATAGTGAGAAAGATCTTCATTGATGCTGACTTATTGGTACACTAATCCATTTTCACCCAGAAACATTTCATCTTGGCTCTAAACTTCACAGGAGCTTGCCAGATTTAGCTCATGCCAATATCATCCATAGTCATTCACAGATCTTGAAATCCAACCATTTATTAATAGACTGAATTTTCCATAAGAAAATGTCTATTTTTTCCCATTGCACTCTGATACTGTGAACATTTTTTTTTAATCTGTAGAGTTCCAAATTATGGCTATAGCCAATTAGTTTGGAGGGAGCCGTTGGCCTAAGCAACAAGGTTTGGAACCTCACATCTCATCTTTGCAGAAAGAAAACATCTTTGCAATCTTACACACTGCTTTTTTCCAGGGATAATTTGTGATCTTAGGTAATTAGAATTAAGAAGAATTTTCTAACATCAAAACTGTCATGTCAGAACCCCCTGTGACACCACATACCAGCTACTCTCCTTTAGAGATGTTTGCCTCTGCTCTGCAAGATTCAGTATGCCAGTATCCTTTAGATTCTCACTCTGAAGTGGAATAGAATTGGTAACATACAAGAAGCACTCCTGGAGTTTGCTCTGTGGGATGGGTTGTCCCCTCTAGTCTTTTCTACCTACTCTAATAACTCACTGTTAGGGAGGAAGCACCACTGGTTTACATACCCAGAGTTCCTCATCAGTATGCACAGACCCTCCCTTAGATGAAAATTAACTGTTGTCTTATTCTGCACCTTAAATTAAAGGTCTAAGTTTAGCTGTCCTGTGTAATGGACCCAACATTTCATTGATATGCAGGAGCACTATCAATTTTTGTCCCAGGTTACAGGGCCTGTGAGCTGCGATAACGTAGCTGGGGGCCAGCCCAGTCCTACTCCTTCCCCCCAAGCTTCTCTATTTCTCTTTGCCAAATTCCTATGACACAAATGTATTCCATTACTTTATACTTCCTTTGTTAGACTTACAAACATCCTCTGACTTATCCCACCCATTTTCCATGGGCCCTTTGAGGAAATTCTTGTCATAGGAAGAATAATGCTGTGAACCTTAGCCAAATCCTTTTTCCACAAAGCAGGAAGAGCATAGGAGCACTGTATTCTTTCTTTGAAAGTGGTTTAAACTTGGAGTTCACCTCCCACATCATGATCTTTTTTTTTTAGCATATCTTCAAACAAAGTGATTATGGGTGAAGGATAGCATGAGCTCAGAACATAAGTAAACTGATGAGAATAAAACTTGCTGCATTGACTGATAGCTGCTTCAGTATCTATGCCCTTCTCCTGTCCTTAGTATTTAATGTTCTTCATTTTATTAATAGGTGATGATGTCGTGGATGAATTAAATGCATTGTGTGTAGAATGGTTCTTCATGGGAGAATAAATATGTGCAATAGTAGATTCACTATGTATATGTGATATGGATTATTTTAAAATTATGTGGACTAACATGATTCTACAAAAGGCAACAGACCTTTGATTAAATTGATATTCTGCTTTTTGAATTATCTTTAAATATTGGGTAATGAAAGAAAGTTGGATTTACCTTTAAAAATGCAGGTGTAATACTATACCCAGAGGCTAATAATACCTGGAAATGTGAGAATTAATATGTATTCTAATTTTTATATTTCTAAAATATTAATTAGAATCAATAGATGGTTTGCTGCAACAATATACACCCTGGTACAGCAAATATAGTGGATTAGAAATAAAGAATAAGAAAAGAGACATATTTGTGTTGTTATATAAATAGCATAAAAAAGAACATAATAAAGCTTCTTAAAGTTAATTAATTTCAGTGCTTTCTTGATTAGTATTTAAGTATACAAACCCACCTTTCTGGCAATTGGCCTACTGCTAGAAACAATTTTGTACCCTTTAGTACTCACTAGTCTCTCCTCTGCTTCATTTTTATTTATTTATTTGTCTATTACATGTTTTTACTGGAGGGCACTCTCCAGAGAGAGAGAGACAGACACAGTGAGAGGGAAAGTGAGAAATCAGCCCCTAGTAGGGTTGACCATACCGCAGTTCCTGCCCCTGCATTCTCCTCCTGGGATCTTAGGCATGCACGGATGTGAGCTTGGTGTGATTTTCAAGCCACTGGGTCCGGGGCATGAACTGTGGTCCTCCATGTGTGAGTCCAGCGATGTAACCACTACACCATCTGCTGGTCCCTCCCTCTGCTTTATTAAAGGGAACCAGTACTCCCAAAATAGTAGGTAATAAGAAATATTAGACAAGAAAAATACTCAAGGTGTATATATGTTTTGAAGAACTAATGTTTCAGCAAAGATTCTGGAATCATCAGCATATTTTTCTCCAAGGAAAGGTAAGTGGGTGCAGCTTGGCTTTTTTTTAAAAAAAGAATTATTTATTGTATCTTATCTTATCTATTATCATCATTATTTTTTATTTTAACGAGAGAGAGAGAGAGAGAGAGGGAGAGGGAGAGAGAGAGAGAGAGAGAGAGAGAGAGAGAGAGAGAGAGAGAGAAAGGGAAAGTGAGAAAGCAAGCTGCGAGGTCTGGGACTTGAACTGCAGTTGACCATGTGGGAGTCCAGTATTTTAATCACCACACCATCTGCTGGCCCCAGCTTTTTTAAAAAAATGATTTCTTATTCACATTTAATTGTTGTACATCTTATAGTGTGCAATATGGGTTTTCAAAGTATACATGCAGTGATAATCAAATAAAAAATATAGATCACCTTCAGTGGAGAACTTTGTCTTTATGTCTGTTAAATATTTCTTTCAATGGTTTCCATCTGCTACAAAAAGTTGAGATTGTGAAATAGCTTTGAGATGAAGACAAGTCTACAAAAGAGTCTCAGTATAGACATGCTGAAGAGAATTATCATGCATGTGTGAGCTTACAAAATAGCTTACAGAAGAAATGTTACATACTGATTAAGTCACATCATAATATTCCTACCCTAAAGTTCTGGCAAGTGTTAGAATACCAATCAGCACTGGATCTTACCAACCCTTAGATTTGATAAGTGGTATAGTTGAAATTTCAAAAAATAGGCAATGTGTATTTCACAGTGGTCAGATAGTGTGAAGGACATCATGTGTGTCACAGATGAGGGAGGGTCTGTAGTGGTCTGCAAAGCCCATTCAAAGCAAATTGTACACAACTTATACACATGAGGTTATGAGTAAGTTACACATTCAACTTTCCAAAAACTGAACATAGCATATGTGCCATCTTCTTTTTTATAAGTAGGAAGATGATTGAAGTGTCAGTGTAAGGAGACACTGAAACTAAATTTTTGAAAATCATAACAGAGGAAGGGGCAGCAGGTGACATAGTGGTTAAGATACTGGACTCTCACATGGTTGACCACAGTTTGAGTCTGGGACCTGGTGACTTGAAACCAGGCATGTGTGTGTACATGTATGCCCAAAATCCTGAGAGGAGAATGGAAGAGAAGGGATTGGGGCATATCCATCCCCCCGGGCACCATTTCTCTCTTTCCATCTCTCTGTCTCACCAGTGAGCACACATGCCCTATAGTAAAAATTTCTAAAAATAAAAACAAAACAAAACAAAACAAAACAAACTTATAATGAACAGAGGCATAGTATTGTGTTCAAATCCCTATCTTATGTGTCTTCTTGTGTTTTAAAAATCAGTGCCACAGGTTGACTCCATGGCCTGGTGGTTAAAGCAGCCAGATCCAACATCTGGCTGACTGTAAGGTTTGAGTACCAGAAATGGTGGCTTGAGAAACATGGAAACATGTGCCTATGTGCTTGAAATCCCCAAAGGAGGGATAAACAGGAGAGAAGGGTTTGCAATGTGACCATTCCTCATAGGAGTGCTTTTCTGTCTACCTTTTGGTCTCAGGTGAGCACATATGTTTTCTAGTAAGACAAAATAAAACAAAACAAAACACACCACAAATTAGTGCTACTGAAAGTGTGATTCATGGGCATGAACTGCTTGAGACTTGTCTGTGATTAGAAAGTTTAGAAGCTTCTTGAGAATTGTTTAGGAAATCATTTTATCAGGTCAAATCCAATCATTTAAAAATTGGGACTTTTCTTTGATATGGCTTAGTTTGTATTTTTAATTTAGTATCCTAGGAGTTAATGTATTTGTTTTACAGATGACCAATCTACCATGGATGGGAAAAATTTAAAGTATAAAAAGAACAAATAGGTCCTTCACTATGGATTAAATATGTCATAACAATAGCAGTTACTGTAAGATGTACTGCTGTCTCATGGCCATACACAGCTTACCAACCACTTCCTCTTTACCATTGAGTAATAGGAAGGTTGTAACACATATGTGGAATGACCAGGTAAAAATGACTATTGAGTGAAACAAGCCAGGAGATGAAGAGACATTGTATGTCTCCACCTAATATATACCAAGTGTTGGCACTCTGGCCAAAACTGAATGACTGAAGGCTATAGAAACTATGTAAATGGCTCTGAACACCAGATACATTGTGGGAAGAGGGTGGGTAAAGGAGTTGAGGAAGATAACTTTCTAGTATGGTGAACTGGACTGGTGAGAATTGTACACATGTTGGAATGTTCACTTTGTAAGCTGGGTAGCATGATTGAGTGTATAAAAGAAATAGAAATAAAAAGAAAAAAAAAGTGACTATGGATCACTTTGAGCTTATAAAGACGATATAAGGACCACCAATAGGAAACTGGCACAGTCAATTGGGTAAGGAAAGATAGATACTGACAGTAATTTTAAAATGAAAATGCTACCTTCTGTCTAGGTGTTAGGCAACATGATTGTGTAGTAGTAGCTAGACAAATATTTTACCATCCTGTCAAGATTTGAGGCATGCACACATGTTCCAGGCATGTTTATTTCTTATTCTTTTCTTTTCCTCTTTTTTTACATTCAATCACTGAACATCTTTACAACACATAATATGAATTTTGCCAGCTTGAATACACTGTATTTAAGTCTAGTTGGAGATATTACTGTATAAATTATTATGAACAGATAATTTTCCATTTTTGTGTCCATTAAATGTTTTCTTTTTCCCCTTGATTCCCTTCCTCTCCCCAGCGCTGCTCTCCCATTTTCTACCCTCTTTCCACACTGTCTCTAATGTCCACAGTTGCTTTCCAAATATTTTTTTGTTTTGTTTTGTTTTGTTTTGTTTTTGTTTTTGTTTTTTCTTTATTTATTTACATTCATTCGCTGTACATCATTATAGCATACAAAATGAGATTTTCCATTCAGAATACACTGTATATTGGCTCAATCAAGCACATCAACATATGTGTTGTTGTCCACAAATAATTTTCCATTTCTTGTTTTCTGTATATTTTGCCTTTTTTCCCATCCTTGATTCCCTATCTCACCCTCTGTCATCTCCCACCCTCCTCCCACACTGTGTCTGGTATCTATTGTTGCTTTCTATGCCTCCCCCATTTTATTGTTTCTCTAAGTATCTTAATAAATCTAAATATTTTCAAAGCAAGCACAGCTGATATATACATATACATGAACACAAGTCTGACTTTAGGTATAAACCTCAGTGAATAGAATGAACATACTATAAAGTAGCACCTAGCTAGGGCTATATAGCTTACTGCAGTCATCAACGGCATGGTAGACTATATGAGATCTGGTTCCCTTAACCTCTAGGTCATAGGCCAGCCCATGTGCTTTATTAAGACAAAAGTGTATTCCTTAATTTCTTAGTTCCTTGCTTTCTTAGGATATAATTAGTCTTTACAAGAACCAGATGGACTTCTGTGTTTGTTTGAAAGGCTCTCTTCCAGAAAAAAGATGAAGATAATGTCTTGTTTTGGCCCAGCCCAGTGACTACCCTGCAGTGGCTTAATGGTTTAGGAAAACCTGATTCTCTCTTCCCATTTTTCCCATAAAAATCTGGAAGTCTCTGCTGCTGAAAGAGGCAGTTTTTGGAGAGTTTTATGCTGCACTATTCTCCCTGACAGTTATCTTTCTGATAATAAGCCTTTCTCAGTGAAAATACTACGCCTTGCCCGGACTTCGGCTTTTGAGTGAAAAGTGATTAGACCTGTTTTCCAGACAGTCTTCTTTGGTTTGCGGCAGCCTCACTCCCATCTCTGCATCTGTGTCCACATGGCCTTCTTCCCTCTGTCTCTGTATCTTCTCTTCTTGTGAGGAAACCCATTATCAGATTCAGAGCCTGTTCTAATACAGGATAATCTCACCTTCCTATTCTCATGAATTTCTTCTGCCAGGATCTTTATTCCAAAGAGGATCACATTGAGAACTTCCAGGTGGATATTTCTTTTCAAATGACACAATTCAACCATTATGACAGTCTTGAAAGTCCTGAAAAAGTGATTTTTTTAGTTTTTATTTATTTAATTTTAGGTTTTCCCCATCGGGCATGTGTGCTTGCTGGAGAGACAGAAAGAGAGAGGTAATGAGACAGAAAGTGAGAAATCACCACCACCATCCCCTCGAAGGGGATGGCCACACTGCAATCCCTTCTCTATCTCCTCCTGGAATCTGGGTATGCACATGCACGCACCCAGTGTGCTTTAAGCTGCCGGGTTTGGCTCTTAAACCACACATTTTCAGGGAGACAGCTCTCTAACCATCCTGGCACCTGCTTGCCCCCTGAAAATGTGATTTTTATTCCATGTCCAATAGAAACTTCATCCTAACATATTTTGAAGGTCTCTTTGAGTGTTGTAATAAATTGTAGGGAACACATGTGGAAGCAAGAAGAGAAATCAGGGAGACTTAACTCTATCATAAAAGCCCAGTGAAGAGGTAAAGGTCTAAACTAGGGTTGTAGCAATGGAGAGGTAGAGAAGGTGGTAAGACAGTAAACAGATAAGACTACAAGGTAAGAAAAGAGAAGAAACATCCTTGCTAGGTCATTAGCCTGAAAAATGCAGGGGAGTATGGGGAAGGCTCAAAAAAGGAAATTTGGTGGGGAAACCAAGAATTCTCTGTGGGACTTGTTTACATGGCTCCATGTTGTATATTGACTTAGATATTGCAACATTCCTGTCCTTCAATAGCTACAATAAAGCCTTTATTTAAACAGTAAGGACATCTTGGACTGCTCCATGCTCTCCAATACATTTTCCCCAGTGTCAGAAGATGGAGTATTTTGAGTATAAATACAGATACGGGTTCTGAAATCTTCTGATCAGTCTTAGTTTGGGAGGCATCATCAAGATTATGCAGAATATACTAATTCCAGTTGCCTGTTACTTTATCATCATGATTGAAACCACTTTTTAAAAAATTCTGACAAAGTACTTGGAGACCCTGGACAGCCACAGAGTGATTTGAAATTCAGGAGTATAGTACAGGATAGCAGCTAGAATCAGGTATTGCATTTTGAGATTTCAAGTTTACAAAATGCCCCCAGGGTATCTCTTATTGTACACAGGTTAAAAAATTAATAGCGCTGAATGCTCTAGGGAATTCTCTGATTATAACAGCTCTTTGGATCTCAGGTTTGAAGACTTGTTTCAGTAAAATTCTCCAAACTTGCTTTAAGGTGAATTTGGGATTGTGTCCTTTGATACAATGGTAGTTCCCTGGGCTGAATAGAATAACATTCATGACTCAGATGATGCCCCAACCTCAAAATATTTGGTGAACTGGAGTGGAGGCTATCTTCCAGGATTTGGATTATCAGGCTGTACAAATCACACCTTTATTCATCTGTTACTTATCTCCATCACTGTCCTGTGCTTTCCTCATGCCAGTGCTCCAGGTGAGTGGGAGTAGGGTGCTGAGGGGAAATTAGCCATTTTAAGGAGTCCAGTATCTTGCTTTTGTTCATGAACAGATGGAGTAGTGGAGAGCTCTGCTGCTTATTCTCCTGCCCTTCTTTTTCTATCTGACTTCTAGAATGAATATATGCTCTCATTTTTTATTGCTTCTCTTTGATAATTACCTCATGGATCCTGTTCTGAAACATTTCCTGTGAGAGTTAAGTTCTTCACCAAGGATATCAGGTTGACGCAGAGGCCACGGACATATACTGTCTCTTCTTTTGTACTAAAAGTCAATTCACCAGATTCTTCTCTGAAGTTACTGTCTCAGTATACTCCCAGCAGGGCTTCCTTCTTCCCCCCATTTGAGTTTGGGTACTAGGAGCAGGCAGGGCCAGGACAAAAGCTAGGCCTCCTGTCCTGGACACAAGATGGGAACTTCTTGTGGTCAGATATCCCTGGATGGCCCCACAAGGCTGTGTTAGTGTGCTATTCTGCATGAACTGGTGTGGAACCCTCTTCCTCATCTCTCATCCCCTCTTATACTGAAGTCTCTTCACTGACGTGTGGCTGATAGTCAATTCATAATCTCTCTTTATCCTGGTGGTTAAGTCTAGAATTTGCTAAGTCAAGATCATCACAGTCCAAGGTCAGAGCTCAAGGTCTTAATAACTAACATAGCTGCCTCTTCTCATATGATCCCTCAGAGAGTGAATGCACTGGTGTGAGTATTGGTGTGAGTCAATTCACTCACTCATTTGAGTAACTTTTTTCAAAACACTTACCATGTACCAAATAATACTGAAATACAGATGATATAAATAAATACTACATGGAACATATCTTGAAGCAGCTGTCCAGTTCTGAGAAATAAAAATGTAAACAAATAAGTACAAGGCAATGTAAGAACTGTGCAAAAGGAAGTGTGTACAAACCTTTTCCTGGACATTGTGAAGAGAAAAGTCAACTCTGCCTTGTAAACTGAGTAAGGAACTTCAGGGCTGACAACATTTGAGCTGATTCCAAGGAATTCATAGGTTGTTAAAATCGAGTATACTTTGGTATACTTACTAAATTATTGGGCCATGCATCTTTTTTTTTTTTTTTTTTTTTTTTTTTTTTTTTTTGAGGGATTTTTTTTGCTATAGGGCATGTGTGCTTGCCAGAAAGACAGAGACAAAGAAAGAGAAAGTGAGAAATCACCTCCCAGGATGCAGTCCCTTCTCCTCCATTTTCCTCTCAGGATCATAGTAATGCACACACATGCGCCTGGTGTGAGTTTAAGCCACTGGGTCCAGGAATCAAACCGCAGCTGACTACATGGAAATCCAGCGACATAGCCATTATGCCAACTGCTGGTCCTTGAGTTGTACATCTTAAACATGTATGATGTTTATGTGTCAGTTGAATCTCAAAGCTGTTCAAAATCAACTGAGATGAAGACTTAAAATTTTGTAGTAATATCACTTGCATTTTTCTGTGTGACTTCTTTTCCCTATGGGACATAATTCTAAAAGTATAAATTTGGTAATGAGATTTAGAGAACATGATTAAGATGCAGAAAGATACATAAAGAGTGAGATACAATGTCCTACTATCACAGAAAGAAGAGGTTTAAAGGAAAGGTAATACATTATACCAAATGTGAGAGACCAAAGAGGATATAGAATTAGGAAAGAACATTGCTTTGATAAAATCATGGTTACAATATAGTCATGAAAATAAAAATAAAACTGAAAAGATTTGAGAAGTCCATGGAATGATACAAAGTAGAAGCAGTAAGTCCTGAACATATCCTTGATAAATTTAATAATAAAGAAAATATTAGACAATAGATCAAAAAGTAATAAGATAATGAAGGTTTTATTGTTTTTCTCTTTTTTATTTTTTAAGAAAAAAATTTGTGTTGAAAAATAGCAAATGTTATCATTCTTAGATATACAGTTCAGTAGTGTTAACTATATTCACATTGTAGAGTAACATATTTCTAGAACTTTTCATCTTACAAAACTGAGACTATATTAATTGAACAACTCCCCATAACCACCCCACTAGCCACTGAAAAGCATGATTTCACTTTCTTTTCTTTGAGTTTGACTAGATACCTTATTTAAGTGGAAGCATAGAGTGTTTTTCTTTCTGTGACTTGCTAATTTCACTTAACATAATATCCTTAAGGTCATCTTTATTGGAGTATATGACAGGACTTCCTTCTTTTTAAGCTGAATAATAGTCATTGTATGTAAATATCAAATTTGTTTTATCCATGCATTCATTGATGGACTTTTGGAAAGCTGCCATCTTTTTGTTTTTTTTTTGAAATTTTCTCTATAGGGCGTGTGCGCTCACCAGACAGAGAGAGACATAGAGACAGAAAGCGAGAAATCACCCCCCAGGGGGGATGGTCACACTGCAATCCCCTCTCCTCCATTCTCCTCTCGGGATCTTGGGCACGCATGCACACGCGCCCGGCGTGAGTTTTAAGCCACCGGGTCCGGGATGTGAACCGCGGTCAACTATGTGGGAGTCCAGCGACATAGCCATTACGCTAACTGCTGGTTCCTGAAAGCTGCCATCTTTTGACAATAGTGACTTGGGTTACTCTCTCTTGCTATACTAAAACATTTTGAGAATGTTTGATAGCAGAACTAAAGAAGTGAAAGCAAAATTTAAAAAAATAGAGAAAATAGATTTAAGAAAGACAACTGGTATCTGTGTTAGTGTATAGCAAAATGAAAGTGTTTGATTTATTTCTGCTCTATATTGCTAACTATTTTTCCAAATTTTTACATTTTCAAAAAGAAGTAGTCTGTGTAGTCATTAAGGGTGTATGGGACTTGGATACTGTGAGCTGTATTGACTTCTGGAAAGTTGGCTTCAGGATATGGGCCACACTAGCCCACTATATTTTTCAAGCTGGTTGGCTGGGATCCAAACAGTGGTAGTCCTTGGTGGGATATGGCTCCCTCTGCACGCAGGGTTAAATGATATGCTATGGAGTTGGTCCTATACTCCCTATTTTTATGAAGTAAGAATCTTTAGTTTCTACATGCAAATGGAACATACAATTTTTCTCTTTCTGTGCCTGTTATTTCACTTAATATAGTTACCTCCCATCCATGTTGGGATTTCATTCTTCTAATGATAAATAGTATTCCAGTGTGTGTGTGTGTATGTGTGTGTGTGTGTGTGTGTGTGTGTCACATTCTTTTTTTATTCATCTTTTGATAGACACTAAGATTGCATCCCTATCTTGGCTATTATGAATAATGCTGCAATAAACATGGTAATACAACCATACTGATTACTTTGACATACTTCCTTTCTTTCCTATGGATGTTTGCCTAGTAGTAGAATTACCGAATCATATGGCAGTTATATTTTTAATTTTTTGAGAAACTTCATATTGTTTCCTGTAGTAGCTATACCAAGGTACACTTCTACCAACAATATAAGAATTCCTCTTTTTCTGCATTCTTGCCAGTATTTTTTACTTTTTTTTCTTTTTCTTTTTTATAGAGGTTTTTGCTATAGGGCGCATGCACTAGCTGGAAAGACAGAGAGACAGAAAGTGAGAAATCACCCTCTGGGGGGATGGCCACGCCGCAATCCCTTCTCCTCTATTCTCCTCTTGGGATCTTGGGCACACACACACATGTGCCCGGAGTGAGTTTAAGCCACTGGGTCCGGGACTTGAGCCACAGTCAACTACATGGGAGTCCAGCAACACAGCCATTATGCTAACTGCTGGTCTCCTTTTTGTATTTTTTATAATAGCCATTCCAACTGGAATGAGATGATTTCATTAGGATTATTGATGTTGAGCATTTTTTTCATACACTATTTGACAATTTGCATGGTTTTTTTGATAATTGTCTATTCATATTATATGCTCATGGTTTTTTTAATTAAATTTTTTAATACAGTCAATCGCATTATTTAGGTTACAAAGTGATATATCAATATGTGAACATTTCTCCCCAGTCCAGTTGATCAAAATATCTTCAACAGACAACACCACACCTCCCCATCCTGCCAAATTTCTGCCTCCGTATCCCTCCTCCAGATGTCCTTCCCCAGGCCCCACTCCTCCACACACACCACATCTGGCATTCACACCCATCTCTTGTGTTTGTACATTCTTTAGTTAATAATTTTCAGTCAGAGAGTGCAGACAGTCGGTATATATTAAGTGGGGACATACAATGTCTCTCCTTCATAGCCTGACTTGCTTCACTCAACAGTAAATCTTCCATATTCTTCCACTTTCTGTCAAAAGCCAAGTTTTTTTTTATGGCTGAATAGTATTCCATAGAGTATATGTGCTACAGTTTTTCACTCCATTCATCTGTACGGGGGCATTTGAGTTGGTTTCATGTCTTAGCAATTGTGAACAGTGCCACAATAAACATCGATGTGCAAGCACTTTTCCAGTGAAGAATTCTTCTGTCCTTTGGGTAGATAGCAAGGAGTAGGATTGCTAGATCATATGGTAGTTCTATTTGTAGATTTCTTAGGAATCTTCAAATTGTTCTCCACAGTGGCTGGACTAATTTACATTCCCACCAACAGTGAAAGAGAGTTCCCTTTTCACCACACCCCCACCAACACTTATCATTTTTTTTTTTTTTTAATCTTAGCCATTCTGACTGGGGTTAGGTGGTATCTCATTGTTCTTTTGATCTGCATTTCTCTTATGATGAGGGATGTTGAACATTTTTTCATATGCCTTTTGGCTATTTGTATGTCATCTTTAGAGAGTGTTTTTTCCAACTCATTCATCTTTTAGTAGGGCTGATCATCTTTTTTTCCAAACAGCTGCCTGAGTTCCTTGTGTATTCTGGTTGTCAGTCCCTTATCCGATGCATAATTTACAAAACCATGTTCCCATCTTGAGGGCTGTCGATTCACACTAATTACTGTGTCTTTTGCCATGCAGAAACTTCTTAGTCTGATGTAATCTCAAGTGTCTATTTTGGGGATTACCAGCTGTGCTTTGGGGATCTTATTTAAGAAGTCTTTCCCTACCAATGTCTCCCAGAGTTTCCCTAGTCTTTTCTAGGAGCAGCTTTATAGTTTGAG
Organism: Tupaia tana; assembly: GCA_026018925.1. NCBI lineage: Eukaryota > Metazoa > Chordata > Mammalia > Scandentia > Tupaiidae > Tupaia > Tupaia tana. The sequence continues at coordinate 24,647,105 of JAKSZU010000012.1, forward strand.
GTCTTAGATTTAGATCTTTGATCCACCTTGACTTGATTTTTGCCAAAGGTGAGAGGTAGGGGTTCAGATTCATCTTTCTGGTGGAAATCCAGTTTTTCCAGCACCATTTGCTAAAGAGATTTTCCATTTCCCACTGTATTGACTGGTACCCCCTGTCAAAAATCAGTTGACTGTATGTTTGAGAATTTATTTCTGGGGACTCAATTCTGTTCCATTGGTCCATGTGTCTGTTTCTGTGCCAGTACCATGCTGTTTTGATTACCACAGCTTTGTAGTATATTTTTGGGTCAGGGAGTGAGATGCTGCCCACTCCACTGTTCTTGTGTTAGAATTGCTTTGGCAATACAGGGTCTTTTGTGATTCCAGACGAATTTTATGATCGTCTTTTCTAGGTCTGTGAAGAATGTGTCTGGTACTTTGATTGACATTGCATTAAATATGTAGATTAATTTGGGTAGAATTTCCACTTTGATTATATTAATTCTTCCAATCCAAGAACATGGGATTTCTTTCCACTTTTTTGTGTCATTTTCAATTTCTTTTTTTAGCTTCTCATAGTTTTCCTCGTGGAGGTCTTTAACTTCTTTGGTTAGATTTGTTCCTAAGTATCTGATACTTTTTGTGACTATGGTAAATGGAGTAACTTTTTTCATTTCTATCTCAGTCTGCCTGTTGTTCATATATAGAAATGCTATAGAATTTCTGCATATTGATTTTGTATCCTGCAACTTTTCTGTATTCGTGCATTACTTCCAGATATTTTTTCATGGAAACCATTGGGTCTTCTATGTATACCACCATGTCATCTGTGAATAGAGAGAGTTTCACTTCTTCTTTTCCTATTTAAATGCCTTTTGTTTTTTCCTCTTTTCTGATTGTGTTGCCGAGGACTTCCAGTACTATATTGAAAAGGAGTGGAGAAAGTGGGCATCCTTGTCTTGTATCCATTTTTAGTGGGAAAGCTTTCAGCTTTTCTCTATTCAGGATGATGTTTGCTATGGGTTTTTCATAGATAGCTTTTATTGTGTTGAGAAATGACTCTTCTATGCTGATTTTGCTGAGAGTCTTGATCATGAAGGGATGTTGTATCTTATCAAATGCTTTTTCTGTATCAATCGATATGACCATAAGGTTTTTATCTTTATTCCTGTTAATATGGCATATTACATTTATGGTTTTGCATATGTTGAACCAACCTTGCATTCCTTGAATAAAGCCTACCAGATCATGATGTATACTCTTTTTCATAAGTTGTTAAATATGATTTGCTTGTATCTTGTTGAGAATCTTTGTGTCTATATTTATCAGCGATATTGGTCTATAGTTTCCCTTCCCTGTCCTGTCCTTATCTGTTTTAAGGATAAGGGTAATAGAGACTTTTTATGCTCATGTTTTAATCAATTTTTCTTCTGGGTGCTTGAGCTGTTTGAATTTCTCATATATCCTGGTTATGAATTCCTTGTTAGATGTATTATTTGTGAATAGTTTCTCCCACTCTATAGGTTGTCTCTTCACTTTGTTGATTGTTCCCCTTACTGTGAGGGAGATTTTTAGTTTGATATAATATAATTTGTCTATTTTTGTTTTTGTTATCTGTGTTCTTGAGGTCTTATACAAAAACTCTTTGACCAGACCAATGTCCTGAAGTGTTTACCTTCTGTTTTCTTCTAGCAGTTTCATAGTTTTGAGTCTTATTTTGAAATCTTTGATTCATTTTAAGTTTATTTTTTTTATTTTTTTGAGAGGTTTTTTGCTATAGGGTGTGTGCGCTCGCCAGATAGACAGAGAGAGACAGAGAGACAGAAAGCGAGAAATCACCCCCCAGGGGGGATGGTCATGCCGCAATCCCTTCTCCTCCATTCTCCTCTCTGGATCTTGGGCACGCATGCACATGCGCCCGGCGTGAGTTTAAGCTACCGGGCCCGGGACGCGAACCGCGGTCGACTACGTGGGAGTCCAGCGACATAGCCATTATGCTAACTGCTGATTCCCCATTTTAAGTTTATTTTTTGTAACTGATGAGAGAGAGGGCTAATTTCATTCTTCTTTTGCCTATGAATATCCACTTTTCTCAGAGCCATTTGTTAAAGAGACTATCCATTTCCCACTACATGTTCTTGACACCTTTGTTGACTATATATATGTGGATTTATTTATGTATTTTCTCTTCTGTTCCATTGGCCTATGGGTCTGTTTTTGTGCCAGTAACATGCTTACTTAGTCACTATAGCTTTGTGTACATTTTGATGTGTGATAGTGTGATGCCTCCAGCTTTGTTCTAATCCATTATGTTAATACATTGTTCTTTGCAAACATTTTTTGACGTCATAAAATATTTTACTTTAAGCATCTATACTATGTTCCTTCACTTGGGTGTTCTATGTTTATTTAAGGCTATTTTTTCAATGCTTTATAATATTAGTATTGTAATAAACATTCTCCTAGATTTGTTTTGCCCATATTGTTTTTGCCAAATAATATTTTTATTAAAAATATATTATCAGTGTATTATTCATTTTTAATGTATTACCTATATATTGACAACTTACCTCTAATGCAGTTTTTAATCATTTGTACTTCCAGTTAGACAGAACCACATCACCAATGAATATCATAAATTTAAAAAATTATGGGGGCCAGCTAGTGGTATGGTAGTTAAAGTACTGGACTCCCACATAGCCTATAGCAGTTCTAGTCCTAAATCTGGAGACTTGCTTTCTCTCTCTTTCTGCCTCTCTCTGTTGTACATGCATGTCCTATGGCAAAATTTGAAAATAGCAACAATAAATAAAGTCAAATAAATAATTTTTAAAAATACAACTTCATGTTGCTCTAATAAACAAGAGATATCTAATTTTAATTTGCATTTGCTAAATTTTACTGAAATTAAAATTTATATAGATTAATTGTCAATTCATGTTTTTACTCTTTCTCTTGTATCATTTATTATATATTTTTACACAGCAGTCATATATTACAATGCATTGCCCTTAACTATTTTTGTAATCTTGCAGTTACTTCTAAATCACAATCCCATCATTATAATGGTATATTAAATAATATTATGATATTAAATAATATTGTGAGCTAGACTTGCTTATTGTCCTAATTCTTTAAATGATTTGTATGTTATTTAATCTTTACATAAACACTGTTAGAAATGTGTTATTCAACCATTATTTTACAAATGAGGAAAGTTAGGCATAGAAAAACTAAATAATTTGCTGTTGGTCCCTTATCCTCTAGAGAAGCCAGGACTCAGACCCAGCAGTGATGCTTCAGAGGCTCTGGTAATAATCAGTGACCTATGCTGCCTTCTTACATTCTCACAGCAGGTGAAATGCCTGTAGAAATACAAACATACCACAAATGCACAAATACACACACCCATTAACTCTTCATTTGAGAGATTAAAATTATATATCACATAAAAGATCCGATGGCTTGTTTTACACTTATTGACCTTGCTGTATCATCAAACTTAGAAGTTACATACTTTTGCATTTTATCTAAAAGACAAAACATGATATCTTATTTGTTGTTTTAACATATATGTTTGTTTGATCAGTTATGCCATGATCCTCTTCCTCCAACCTTCCAGCTTGCAAGCATTTGTGAGCACACACTCATGTGCCTGGTGCGTTTCATGCTGACTGTGCTGGGGACTATGGTCAGTATCTGACTTCCAGCTCTTTAGTCTGGTAAGCTACCAACTTTGTCACAGAAGCTGGGCTTTATTGGCTATATTTTTTAATCCTGTTCAGTATACATTCTATTAATAAAGGAGAAATAATAATATAATGTATATCAGGTAGGATACGTTTTCTCTACCCCTTTATTTTTATTTTTCATGTCATAATTTATATTATTAATTACTCACCTATATAGAATTTTTAATAATCATTCTAAATTACTTTATGTAAATCCTCTGTAAACTTGGTTGGGACTTCAGTGAATTTCTTTATAATATTTCATTATTTTATCCATAAAATTGATTTATATCCAGAAATCTTATATACATTTATATCCAGATAAAATGTTTCATAGTTTTCTTCAAGTAGGTCATAAATGTATCTGAACTGTACACCTTGTTAAGTTTTATCATTGTGCCTGTTGTGAAAGAGTCATTTGTTATTTTTACTATAATTTCTACTTGGTTATTTTGGGTATATAATAACACAAGAAAATGTAATTACTCATATTGTATCAGGCCACATTCTGACCATATAGGTTCGAACTGGGTTTTAGATTTTCTGAAGATATACAATCAAATTATCTGCAAATAATGTTTACCTTTGTCAGTATTTGTTCTTTTACTATTTTCTGTTACCCTTTTAGAAAGCCCCCCAAAATATTGAAAAATAACTGTTAAAATTGGCTTGACTTCTATTTTTGTGCCTGTCAAAAAATCTGTCATAGCAAATTAGCTTTAAAACTCTGGAAATGGGGAAGGTTTGTGGGCTTGTACTCAACAAAAAGTGAATGTGATAAGCAGAGAAAATTACAAAAAAAAAAGTTTAACTGGCTCTACATGTGACTTTTTAAGCAGAAAAAAAAAGAGAGATATAGAAACAGTGAGGAGAACTCACAGAAGTTAGTTTGTAAATTTCTCTGAGTGTTTTTTTATCTGTACATTGGGAATAATAATAACTACCTCATCTGGACTTAAAGACAATATTTTTTTAGTGAAAAAGAACTGTCACCAGGGAAGTACCCAATTCCTGATAATACGTATCATTGGAAAGTGTGCTGAAGACAGATTAGGGGATATTTGAAGGGTACTACTGAGTGCAATACCACTAAGGCAACTATTTTTATTGATGGTTCTCAGTACCCTCTATATGTTGAAATTAAATGTAAGAAGAATTTGAGCAAAGAGTAAGATCCCAGGCTACTGAATCTTCGTTTACTTTAACTTTCCATTGCTGCTCAGAGTGCTTCTTTAGAATTGTTTTGGAAAAATAATCTTTTGAAAATCAGCTTTCATAATATGATCAGTGTGCAATATAAAAATCTAACCGGTTTAAAGCAACATGAATTTACCTAAAAGGTAGATTTGGGAAGCAAATAAAGATTTATGCCTACTATAAACAGCTCTACAGTCTTATCAGGACTATAAATCAGTAGGTGATCCTACTTTGGATCCTGTAGCTCGCTGGAGATAATTTTTCCCCCACTATTATTGCTAAAGGATTCAAAGAGAGAAAATCAGAAATGGCTTTCAATTATTGGAACTACTAACCAAAAAGAAACTCAGTCTTTTGACATAGAGAAAAAGGCAACAGATGGAAATCAATGGCCTGATTTTGGATATTGATTAAGAAAATACCTAAGTGGAACCAGCAGGTGCTGTAGTGGTTAAAGCATTGGACTCTCACATAGCCAATAGTGGTTTGAGTCCTGGACCTGGTGGTTTCCTTTTTCATTGTCCCTCTTTCTCTCTCTGGTCAAATGAATAATAATAATAAAGTTAAATAATATAATTCTTTTTTAAAATAGAAAATATATGTTACTCAGTATTTTTTTAAAAATAACTAATTGAAGTGTTTCCTTTCTTGATGCTAATCTATACACAGGAATAAACATTCATGGGAGAGGAGAACCAAACCTATGTGACTGAATTTGTCTTCCTGGGTCTTTCACAGGATCCACAGACTCAAGTCTTGCTCTTCTTCCTCTTTCTGATCATCTACCTGCTGACGGTGCTGGGAAACCTGCTGATGTTCATGCTCATTCACGTTGACTACAGACTGCACACACCCATGTACTTTTTTCTTCGAAACTTGTCCTTTGCTGATCTCTGTTTTTCTACTACCACAGTCCCCCAGGTTCTAGCCCACTTCCTAGTGAAAAAGAAAACCATTTCATTTACTGGATGTTCAATACAGATAGTTGTTTTACTTCTGGTTGGGTGTACAGAGTGTGCGCTGCTGGCAGTGATGTCCTATGATCGCTATGTGGCAGTCTGCAAGCCTTTGCACTACTCTAGCATCATGACACACTGGGTATGTGTCCAGTTGGTTATAGGGTCCTGGGCCAGTGGAGCGTTTGTGTCACTGGTGGACACCACATTCACATTGCGTCTGCCTTACCATGGAAACAACATCATTAACCATTTTTTTTGTGAACCTCCTGCCCTCCTCAAGCTGGCTTCAACAGACACTTACAGCTCAGAAATGGTCATCTTTGCTATGGGGGTGGTCATCCTCCTGGCTCCTGTCTCCCTCATCCTTGTCTCCTACTGGAATATCATCTCCACTGTGATCTGGATGCAGTCTGGGGAGGGGAGGGTCAAGGTTTTCTCAACCTGTGGTTCCCACCTTACTGTTGTTGTTCTTTCCTATGGCTCAGCAATATTTGCGTACATGAGGCCAAACTCCAAGAAAATGAGTGAAAAGGATAAAATAATCTCTGTGTTCTACTCAGCAGTAACACCAATGTTGAACCCCATAATTTATAGTCTGCGGAACAAGGATGTTAAAGGGGCTCTCAGGAGAGTAACTTAAAAATAGTCTTTTTAGAGGTGGAAATCTCTAATTATGGTGGCCATTTTAGGTATATGAAGACAAGTAATTTTTTTGTAGATATTTCTCATTTCCTCCCCATTCTTACATTTCTCCTCTTGTCTTCCTATCTCTCTAACTACATTTGAACACTTATATCCAGGTACATTTATAGGGCTGCAGGTATAGACATAAAAAATAAAGTTTTGAGTCACTGCCTGAGCTCTCTCCTTCACCCATACAGACCTGGGTGCAAATCTGGGCCTGGTATGGCCAGAGTGAGAAGAGAGCCATGCAGAAGGACATGGGCCCACTAGTGCCTTTGCATTGGTTCAGCTTTGGCTACACAGCACTGGTTGCTTCTGCTGGGATCATTGGCAAAAGCAGGTAGTGTGCCATACCTGGTTGCTGGGCTCCTCTTCAGGAGGCTAGCAGGCCTGGAAGCCTCCTAGCTATCTCAGGATCTGAAGAATGTCTGGGTTTTCCTAGCTGCATCTGGGACCTTGGCTGGAATTATGGGAATGAAATTCTACCACTCTGGAAAATTCATGCCTGCGGGTTTAGTTGCAGGCACCAGTTTGCTGATGGTAGCCAAAGCTGGAATTAGGATGTTGAGACCCCGTCAGTAATGGTCATGTTCACACATGGGCTCATAAAGAATTAAAAATCTCTAGACTTCCATTGTTTTCAACGTATGCAGAGAAATAAGAGCAGCATTTTACATTTTCAGACATTTTACTTAAAAACAACAACTGCAACAAAATGACACTGAACTTGGGGGAAAGTTGATCGTGCTCATTATAGCCCAAGAGAGATGATAAAGTTATAACCCAGGAGCATGGGTCCAGTTCCTGTGTATCGATATAAACTCTTTCTGGATCAGTGAGTAAAGTGTCAAAGAGTAACCTCACATGGGGACCCCAAAGCCCTGTTCCCTACTAAGAGGAACGATGTAAGTAAATCTCTGGATGAGATTTCGGACATTGGTTCTTTCACTTGTCTTAGAGCACAGGCCTATTCTGAAATTATATTAAATGTTCATGAAAATAAAGTTTACTATAAACAAACAAACAAAAAAATAAAGTCTTCATGGTGTCACATTTCTAACATGGCCTTCAATTCAAAATTTAACACTTTGGGGAATTTAAAGAAGTACATTGCTGCATCTCCATTGGGGGATGCTTTCTCTTTCACTTGCGTATGTGTACGAACTCTTTATCATAAATAAAATAAAATAAAGTAAAATAAAATAAAATGAAAATTAAATTCCCAGAATTAAATTTAACTAAAGAAGTGAAAGATATCTACAATGAAAAGTATAAAATCCTGATGAAAGAAATCTAATAAGATATCAAAAAAGGAAAAAAACATTCTATGTTTATGAATCAAAAAGTTAATTTTTTACAGTGCGTACATTCTGTTATTTTAGGCAGAGTTTCACTGTGTCACAACTCTCCTGACTTAGCTTCCCAAGTAGCTGGGACCACAGTTATGATCACCATACCCAAACTTCGAGGGTGGGCTGGAAATTGAACCCAGGCCTTCTTTATTTTTCACACTCATGCATTTTTCTGCCGGGCCAGGTACCTGTATTTTATTTATTTATTGTTTGTTTGATTCATGAAGGAGACAGCGAGAGCAAGAGAGCCTTTAGGTATCTAAACACTATAATCCACCCCAGCCTTCAGCCAGTCCAGATCATGGGAAAGCACATGCCCAGCATACTCAGGAAGGGCTCCGACTTCCACCTGGAATAGTTGCCCAGCCTGCCAAGCAGTCATATCCGTCTCATGCTACCATAAGCACACATACCTTATAGAAAAACCTGTTCAAAAATCTATACTGAACAGAGATGTAGTATTGCCTTCAAATCCATATCTCATATGTCTTGTGTTATAAAAATCAGTACCACTGGTGAACTCCATGGTCCGGTGATTAAAGCAGTCAGATCCAACATCTGGCAGATTGTAAGGTTTCAGTCTCAGACATGGTGGCTCGATAAATATGGGAGTGTGTGCCTACGTGCCTGAAATCCCAAAAGGTGGGATAGATGGGGGAGAAGGGATTGCAGTGTGATCATTCTACATAGAGGGTGCTTTTTCATTCACTTCTCAGTCTAAGGTGAGCACATGTGCTGTCAAGCTAAACGAAACAAAACAAATAAACAAAAAAACACACCACAAGTCAGTGCTACTCAAAGTGTGATTCATGTGCTGATATCATTCCATGAACTGCTTCCTTCTTGTCTGTGATTAGAAAGTATAGAAACTTCTCCAGAATCATTTAGAAAATAATGTTATCAGGTCAAACCCAATCATTTAAAAATTGAGACTTTTCTTTTGTATAGCCTAGTTTCCATTTTTAATTTAGTATCCTAGGAGTTAAGTATATGTTTTACAGAATGACCAATCAATCACGTATGGCAAAAATATTTTAAAAAATAGGCCCTGCACTACTATGGATCCTAAATATGTCATAATAACAACAGCTGGAACTCAAACAGAATGGTGTTGAGCTAGCTCCTTAACCACCATGCCACCTGCTGGCCCCCTGAAAATGTAATTTTTATTTCATATTCAATAGAAACCCCGTCTTGACATATTTTGAATGTCTCTTTTGAGTGTTGTAATAAATTGCAGGGAACACATGTGAATGCAAGAAGAGAAATCAGGGAGATTGAGCTCTGTTATAATAGCCCAGGTAAGAGGTACAGGTCTACACTAGGGTTGTAGTGATGGAGGGGTAGAGAGCATGGTAAGGTAGGTGACTAGATTAGTTAAGAAAGTGAGTAAAGAGAAGAAGCATCCTAGCTAAGTCTTTGGCCTGAGCAATGCTGGGAAGGATAGGGAAGACTCAAAAAGGAGTTTTGGTGGGGAAACCAAGAATTCTCCATGGGACTTGTTTATGTGGCCCCATGTTGTATGCTTCTTTTAATCTCATAGCATTTCTGTCTTTTAATACCTGCGATAAAGCCTCCATTCAAACAGTCAGGACATCTTGAATTGCACCATACTCTGTAGTGCATTTTTCCCAAGTATCAGAAGACATAATATTTTGAATATAAATATAGATACGGGTTCTGAAAATCTGGTTGGTCTTAGTTTGGGAGGCATCATCAAGATGATGCAGAATATACTTACACCAGTTGCCTGCTACTTTATCATCTTTATTGAAACCTCCATTTGGGGAAATTTTCAGAACGCTTGGTGAGAAGCTGAGGAGCGGCGGCTGCCCTAGCTGCGCACAGCTACGCGCACCTTCCCGTTCCCCCACGCTGGCCTCAGCCAGCTCACCGGCTGTAGAAAATGGTGAAAGAAATGACTTACTATGATGTTTTGGGGGTCAAACCCAATGCTACCCAAGAAGAATTGAAGAAGGCTTACAGAAAACTGGCCTTGAAGTACCACCCTGATAAGAATGCAAATGAAGGCGAGACGTTTAAACAGATTTCTCAAGCTTATGAAGTTCTCTCTGATGCGAAGAAAAGGGAATTATATGACAAAGGAGGAGAGCAGGTAATTAAAGAGGGTGGAGCAGATGGTGGTTTTGGCTCCCCAATGGACATCTTTGATATGTTTTTTGGAGGAGGAGGAAGGATGCAGAGAGAAAGAAGAGGAAAAAAGGTTGTACATCAGCTGTCAGTAACCTTAGAAGATTTATATAATGGTGCAACAAGAAAACTGGCCCTGCAGAAGAATGTGATTTGTGACAAATGTGAAGGCCAAGGTGATAAGAAAGGAGCAGTAGAGTGCTGTCCCAATTGCCGAGGTACTGGAATGCAAATAAGAATTCATCAGATAGGACCTGGAATGGTTCAGCAAATTCAGTCTGTATGCATGGAGTGCCAAGGCCATGGAGAGCGGATCAGTCCTAAAGATAGACGTAAAAGTTGCAATGGAAGGAAGATAGTTCGAGAGAAAAAAATTCTAGAAGTTCATATTGACAAAGGCATGAAAGATGGCCAGAGGATAACATTCCATGGTGAAGGAGACCAAGAACCAGGACTGGAGCCAGGAGATATTATCATTGTACTAGATCAGAAAGATCATGCTGTTTTTACTTGGCGAGGAGAAGACCTTTTCATGTGTATGGACATACAGCTGGTTGAAGCATTGTGTGGCTTCCAGAAGCCAATTTCCACACTCGACAACCGAACCATAGTCATCACCTCTCATCCATGTCAGATTGTCAAGCATGGAGATATCAAGTGTGTGTTAAATGAAGGCATGCCAATTTATCGTAGACCATATGAAAAGGGTCGCCTAATCATTGAATTTAAGGTAAACTTCCCTGAGAATGGCTTTCTGTCTCCTGATAAACTCTCTTTGCTGGAAAAACTTCTACCTGAAAGGAAGGAAGTAGAAGAGACCGATGAAATGGACCAGGTAGAACTGGTGGACTTTGATCCAAATCAGGAAAGACAGCGCCATTACAATGGAGAAGCATATGAGGATGATGAACATCATCCCCAAGGTGGTGTTCAGTGTCAGACCTCTTAATGGGGCCAGTGAATAACACTGCTAGCATTTTATATGCAGTAGTGAATGAGTGAAGGACTATAATCATAATATGCTCACTACTTGCTATTGTTTTTGTTTTAATATTCATCTATAGTAGTGTTTTAAAAAGTTAAATGAAGAATAAATGCAAATATAAAAGCTGACTTTGCCCTGTATGTATGATGACTTCAGTGTGCAAGATACAGTTTGAATAGCTGTAAAACCTACAAAGTTCCCTAGCATTTGTTAGGCCATTCCTTGTAATTGATTTCAGCTAGGTACTTGGATGAGCTTAGACCGAAATGCTAGATATATGTATTGACTTCAGTGTATGATCCCTCATTGTCAAGCTATGAAATTAAAATCCTGTATATAACTGGTAATCAGAAGGAGAAAAAAATTTGTAGGAAAGTGTGTGATGGTCTGCATAGTTATTTATATTAAGTGAGACTCATTGTGATGTCTCTGCGTCTATTCTATTGCCTCAACTTGAAAATGGATGGCATAATATAATTTAGCCTGTGGCATCAGTGATAGAAATGATACCTTTCTAAAGGGGTTTATCATAATGTGCTTCTTCTTGAGGGCTTACACCTCTAGAACTGCAATCCCTTCTGTTGTGCCATCTTTTTTTTTTCTTAGTATACATATATAAAAATATATATATGTATGTATATGTGACCAGTCCTGGTTACTCCCAACTCCCCCACTCCCCTTCTCTTTGGACCATGAAAAGCCCCCGAGTAGTGACTTCTGGAGCTGGGTAACTTACAAAGTGAAACAACCTTTACATGGAGAAGTAATTTGCATGTGTGGTATAGAAAGGTGTTATTAGGTATTACAGATTTACTTTAAACCATTTAACTTATGCTCCAAAGTAACTGTAATTTGATGTTGGTAGGATAGCAGATTATGATGAATAGCTTTAATTGTATGTTATAAAGTCAGATGTTCACATGCTTAAATCTGGATTAACAGAATTTAAGCAATTCTTGAAATGTATGAATGTCTCCTTAATATACTGATTACAAAGCAAAAAAAAAAAAAAAAAAAAAAAAAAGAAAGAAAAGAAAAAACAGAAACCTCCATTTAAAAAATACTGACAAAGAACTTGGAGACCCTGGACATTCCTAGTGTGACTTGAGGTTGAGGAGTATAGTACAACACAGGAGCTAGAATTAGGTATTTCAGTATGAGACTGCAAGTTTTACAAAATGTCCCCCAGGGTATCTCTTATTGTACAAGGATTAAAAAGTTAATAGGGCTGATGGCTCTAGGGAATTCTCTGATTATAACAGCTCTTTGGATCTCAGGTTTGAAGACTTGTTCCAGTAAAATTCTCCAGGCTTGTTCTAAGGTGAATTTGGGATTATGTCCTTTGATAAAATGGTAGTTCCCTGGGCTGAATAGAGTAAGATTCATAGCCCAAATGATGCCCCAATCTCAGAATATTTGATGAACTGGAGTGGAGGCTATCTTCTAGGATTTGGATTAGCAGGCTACACAAATCACACCTTTATTTATCTGTTACTTATCTCCATCACTGTCCTGTGCTTTCCTCATGCCAGTGCTCCAGGTGAGCGGAAGTAGGGTTCTCAGAGGAAATTAGTCATTTTAAGGAGTGCAGTATCTTGATTTTGGTCATGTACAGATGTAGGGGGGTATGGGGAGCACTGCTGTTTGTTCTACTGCCATTCTTTTTCTCTATGACTGCTAGAGTGAATATATACTCTAATATTTTATTGCTTCTCCTTAGTAATGACTTCATGAATCCTGTTCGGAAACGTTTCTGGTGAGAGTTAAACTCTTGACTAAAGATATTAGGTTGGCTCAGGGGCCATAGATATCTACTATCTGTCCTTTTGTGCTAAAAATTAATTTACCAAATTCTCCTCTGCATTTTGATGTCTCAGTGCATCCCCATAGGGGCTTCCTCCCCCACCCCCATTTGAGTTTAGGCACTGGGAGCCTGCATGGCCATGACAAAACCTAGACATGATACCTTGGACACACAGATAGGAACTTTTTATGGTAAAACATCCCCGGCTGCCTCACAAGGCTGTGTGTGTACTATTCTGCATGAGCCGGTATGGAACCCTCTTCCTTGTCTCTCATCCCCTCTCATACTGAACTCACTCATTGATGTGCAGTTGACAGTTGATTCATACTCTCTTATTAACCTGGTGATCAAGTCTAGAATTTTCTAAGTCAAGATCATCACATCCCCAGATCAGAGCTCAAGGTTTCGACAACCAACATTGCTCCCTTTTCTCACGCTACTCCTCACAGAGTGAATGCACTGGAGTGAGTATTGGTGTGAGTCTATTTACTCATTCATTTGATTAACTTCTGTTAAACACTTACCATGTGTCAGGTGATACTGAAGCACAGAAAACATAAATCAATCATACCTGGTACACTTCCTTGAAGCAGCAGTGCAGTACCGGGAGATAAACATGTAGACAAATAAGTACAAGACAATGTAAAAACTGTGCAAAAGGAAGTATATACAAACCTTTTCCTGGACATTGTGACAAGAAAGATCAACTCTGCCCACTAGATTGAGTAAGGAACTTCAGAACTGACTACATTAAAGCTGATTCTAGGAAAACTCATGAGTGGTTAGTCAAAGGGACTAGGATGTTCCTATGAAAGAATGTGAAGTTTAGGAAAACCACAGAGTATTTTTGGCTAAATGTCATCATAAAAACAATGAGGGAAGAGGTAAAAAAATATATGCTGTGTATGCTACTGGAAGAAAGGCCACTCCAAACAATGGAAAAGAATGGTAAAATCTGGGCAGAATTGGAGGGGAATAGGATGATGTTCCTCAAAAGGTAAAAAAGGTTTGATCATAATAATGTATTGAATACTTCAAATTTGGTAAGAGAGTAGATCTTGTCTTCTCATCACAGGAGAGAAAAGGAAATGATTACTATGTGAAAGTGGTGAATACATTAATTATTCAGGGATCATTTCACAATGTATGCTTATCAAAATGTGGAGTCATACATCTGAAACATTTATGATGTTTATATGTCAATTATATCTCAGAGCTGTTCAAAATCAACTGAGATGAGGACTTACCATTTTGTAGTAAATCACTTGTATTTTTTGTGTGACTTATTTTTCCACATGTGACATAATCAATCACAATACTATCAATTTTGAGATGAGATTTAGAGAATATGACGAAGATGTAGAAGACTATGAGGAGAAAAGAATGAGATACAGTGTCCTACTATTATAGAAAGAAGAGGTTTTAGGAAATAGTTATAAATTATATCAAATGTGAGAGACCAAAGAGGATATAGAATTAGAAAAGATCATTGCTTTGATAATATAATAGCTACAATACAATAATGAAAATAAAAATGAGACTGAAAAGATTTGAGCAGTCCATGTTATGTTACAAAGTAGAAGCAGCAAGTCCTGAACGTATCATTGATAAATTTAATAATAAAAGCAAAAACAAATATTAGACAGTAGATCAATAAGTATAGGATTAAGGAAGCTTGTACTGTTTTTCACTTTTATTTATTTTTAGGAAAAATAATTTTTTAATTGTAAAAATAAGCAATCATTTTTAGATGGACAGTTCAGTAGTGATAACTGTATTCAAGTTGTAGAGTAGCAGATTATTAGAACTTGTCATCTTGCAAAACTGAGACTATATCCATTGAACAACTCCCTATACCCTACCCCACTAGTCACTGGAAATCACCATTGTATTGTCACTTCTTTGAGTTTGACTAGATACCTCATATAAGTGGAAGTATATAGTGTTTTCCTTTTTATGACTTGCTTATTTAACTTATAATGTCCTTCAGATTGTCTTTGTTGGAGCATTTGACAGGACTTCCTTCTTTTTAAGCTGAATAATATTATTTGTATCTAAATACCAAATTTGGTTTACCCAAACATCCACTGATAGATTTTGGAAAGTTGCCATCTCTTGGAAGTTGTGACTTGGGCTATTTTCTTTCTTGTTAAATTAAAAAATATTGAGAATGTTTGATAGCAGAACTAAAGAAGTGAAAACAAAGTTAAGAAAAATGAGAGAAAAATCAATTTAAGAGAGGCAACTGATGTCCGTATATGTATAGCAAAATAGGAGTCTGCTTGATTTAGCCTGCTCTATGGTGCTAATTATTTTTCAATATTATTATGTTTTCAAAAAGAGATAGCTTGTGTTGTGTTTAAATGTGTATGGAACTTGGATATAGGGACCTGTTTAAGTGTGTATGGAACTTGGATATTGAGCTCTTGAAAGTTTACTTCAGGATTTAGGGAGCACACTAGCCCAGCATGTTTTTCAAGCTGGTTGACTACAATCCAAACAGTGGTTGTCCTTGGGAGATCTCACTCCCTATGCAAAGAGCCGAACTGCTATGATATGGGCTGGCCCTCTATTCCCTATTTTTATGAAGTCAGCATTTTTAATTTCGCATGTGAATGAGACTATGTGATTCTTTCCTTTCTGTGCCTGTTATTTCATTTACCATAATGATCTCCCATCCATGTTGACTCAAATGATAGGATTTCATTCTTTGAATGATGAATGGTATTTCGACATGTGTGTGTGTGTGTGTGTGTGTGTGTGTGTATCACATTCTTTTTTTCATTTATCTGTTGGGCACTAAAGTTGATTTCATATCTTGGATGTTGTTAATGCTGCAATAAACATGCTAAGACATACTGATGTACTTTAATATATTGACTTGTTTTCTTTTGGGTGTATGTCTAGCAGTAGAATTGCTGAATCATAAGAAAGTTAAATTTTTAGTTTTTCGAGAAATTCCATACTGTTTTCCATAGTAGCTATACCTATTTACATTCCCACCAACAATGTAAGCGCTCCTGTTTCTCTGCTTTCTTTCTGGTGTTTGTTACTTTTTGTTTTTCTATAATGTCATTCTAACTGGAACTTGATGCTATTTTGACTTACGTTTTCTGGATGATTAGTGATGTTGAACATTTTTTCATATGCTTTTTAATTATTTCTATTTTTTAAAAAATTGTTCATTACGTATGCTCATCTTTAGGTCTATTTTATTCTGGCTGCTCAAGCTGTTTAAGTTCCTAATATATTCTGTTTATAAAGTCCTTGTTAGATGTGTAATTTGTAAATATTTTCTCCCATTCTGTAGTCTATCTCTTCATGCTATTGATTATTTCCTTTCCTGTGCAGGACATTTTTATTTTGAAAGAATATTATTTGTTTATTTTTGTTTTTGTTGCTGTGCTCTTGAGACCTTATCCAATAACTGTTTTTCCAGACTAATGACCTGAAGTGTTTCCCTTAGGTTTTCATCTAGTAGTTTCATAGTTTTGAGTCCAATTTGAAGTCTTTGATCCATTTTAAGTTTATTTTTGTAATTGATGAGAGAGGGGGCTAATTTCATTCTTCTTCTGCCTATGAATAAATAATTTTTCCAGCACAATTTGTTATAGAGACTATCCATTTCCCACAGAATGTTCTTGGCACCTTTGTTGAAAGTCAATTGGCTATATATATATATATATATGGGTTTATGTATAGATTTTTCATTCTGTTCCATTTCTCTATGTGTCTGTTTTTGTGCCAGTACCATGCTTATTTAGCTACTATAGATTTGTGTACATTTTGATGCAAGGTAGTGTGATACCTCCAGCTTTTGTTCTTTGCAAAAGTTTTTTGATATCATAAAATATTTGACTTTTAAAAATATTTTTATTTAAATTTCTTTTATACATTCAATCACATATGATATTTAGCTTGCAAAGTAAATATTCCAACGAGTATACATTTCTCACCAGTCTAGTTGAGAATATTATACATGTTATCTTCAACAGATAATAACCTCTTTCTTCATCCCATAAATGCCTTGCCTCTGTTTTGTTCCTTAAAGTCCTTCCTCAGACTCTACTCCTTCACCCACCTTCTTCCCACAATTATCTGGTATTTATAAACATTTTCTATGTTTCCATATCTTCTAGTCATTAGGTTTTGGCTATAGAGTGCAGACACTCAGTGTATATTAAGTGAAGACATACAATGTCTTTCCTTCATAGCCAGGCTTGCTTCACTCAGCAGTAAATCTTCCATATTTATTCACTTTCTGTCAAAAGCCAAGGTCTTGCTGTTTTTATGGTTGAGTAGTTTTCCATAGAGTATATGTGCCACATTTTTTTTTCTTTTTTTGGAGAGGTTTTTGCTATAGGGCTCGTGCGCTCGCCAGACAGGCAGAGAGAGACAGAAAGCAAGAAATCACCCCCCCCCCCCGGGGGGGATGGCCATGCCGCAATCCCTTCTCCTCCATTCTCTTGGGATCTTGGGCATGCACACACACGCGCTCACTGTGAGTTTAAGCCACTGGGTCCGGGACGCGAACCACGGTCGACTACGTGGGAGTCCAGCAACATAGCCATTACGCTAACTGCTGGTCCCAATGTGCCACATTTTTTGAATCCACTCATCTGTTCGTGGGTGTTTGGGATGGTTCCATGTCTTAGCAATTGTGAATAATGCTCCAATAAACATTGATGTGCAAGTACTTTTCTGACTAAGGATTCTTCTCTCTTTTGGTAGATATCAAGGAGTGGGATTGCTGGATCCTCCATATTGTTCCCCATAGTGGGCGGACAAATTTACATTCTCATAAGCATTGTAGGAGAGTTCCCCTTTTACCACACCCCCACCAGCACTTATCAATTTTGTTTTTAAATCATAGTCATTCTGACTGGGGTTAGGTGGTATCTCATTGTGGTTTTGATCTGCATCCCGCTTATAATGAGGAATGCTGAGCATTTTTTCATATATCTTTTGGCTATTTGTATGTCTTCCTTAGAGAGTATTTTTTTCAACTCACTCTCCCATCTTTTAATAGGGTTGATCATCTTTTTTCCACACAGCTGCTTGAGTTCTCTGTGTATTCTGGTTATCAGTCCCTTGTCTGATGCATTGTTTACAAAAATATTTTCTCATTCTGAGGGTTGTCAATTCACACTAATTACTGTGTCTTTTGCCATGCAGAAACTTCGTAATCTGATGTAGTCCTATTTGTCTATTTTTCGGTTTATTGACTGTCCTTTGGAGGTCTTATTTAAGAAGCCTTTGCCTACCCCAATGTCTCCCAGTGTTTCCCAAATGTTTTTCAGCAGCAGTTTTATAATTTGAGGTGTTAGGTTTAGATCTTTGATCCACCTTGAGTTGATTTTGTCAATTGTAAGAGATATGGGTTCTGAATCATCTTTCCAAAGGTGGATATCCAGTTTTTCCAGCACCATTTGCTAAAGGAGTTTTCCATTTTACACAGGATTGATAAGTACCCTTATCAAAAATCAGTTGACTGTATGTTTTGGAGTTTATTTTGGGGGGTCCATATTCTGTTCCATAGGACCACCTGTCTGTTTCTGTGCCAGTACCATGCTGTTGTGATTATCGCAGCTTTGTAGTATATTTTTGGGTCAGGGAGAGAGATACCGCTCACTCCACTCTTGTGCAAGATTGCTTTGGCAATATGAGATCTTTTATGATTCCAGACAAATTGTATGATTGTCTTTACTAGATCTGTTATAAATGTCTCTGGCATTTTAATTGGGATTGCATTAAATATGTAGATTAATTTGGGTAGAATTTCCATTTTGATTATATTAATCTTTCCAATCCAGGAACATGGGATTTCTTTAGACTTTTTTGTGTCATTTTCCATTTCTTTTTTTAGCTTCTCATAGTTTTCCTTGTGGGGATTTTTAACTTCTTTGGTTAGATTTATCCCTAGGTTTCTTATACATTTTGTGGCTATGGTAAATGGAATTACTTTTTTCAGTTCTATCTCAGTATGCCTGATATTCATATCTGGAAATGCTATAGATTTCTGTATGTTGATTTTGTATCCTGCAACTTTACTGTATTCATGTATTACTTCCAGGAATTTTTTCATGGATACCATTGGATCTTCTATGTATACAATCATGTTATCTTCTAATAGGGATAGTTTTACCCTTTCTTTTCCTATTCAAATGCCTTTTATTTTATTATTTTTTCTCATTGTGTTTGCGAGGACTTCCAGTACTATATTGAAAAGGAGTGGAGAAAGTAGGCATCCTTGTCTTATACCAGTTTTTAGTGGAAAAGCTTTAAGCTTTCCCCCATTCAAGATAATGTTAGCTATGGGTTTTTCGTAGAAAGCTTTTATTGTGTAGAGAAATGATCTTTCTATGTCAATTTTGCAGAGAGTCTTGATCATAAAGGGATATTGTATATTATCAAATGCTTTTTCTTCATCAATTGATATGATTATATGGTTTTTTGTCTTTCTTTCTGTTAATATGTTGTATTACATTTATGGTTTTATGTATGTTGAACCGACTTTACATCCCTGGAATAAAGCCTATCTGGTCGTGATCTATATTTTTTTTTACATCTTGTTGGTTATGATTTGCTAGTATCTTGTAGAGAAACTTTGCATCTATATTCATCAGAGATATTGGTCTATAGTTTTCTTTCCTTGTCCTGTCCTTTCCTGTTTTAGGGATAAGGGTGATGGACGCTTCATAGAATGAATTTGGGAGTGTTCGACCCTTTTGGATCTTTAGAAATAACTTGAGCAGAATGGGAGTTAACTATTCTTTAAAAGTTTTATAGAATTCAGAGGTGAGGCCATCAGGACCAGGACTTTTCTTTGTAGGGAGGTTATTTATTACTGATTCAATCTCCTGGCTTGTTATGGGCCTATTCAGTTTTCTCCATCCTCCTGACTCAATCTTGGTAGCTTATTTGTGTCCAGGAATTTGTCTATCTCATCCAGATTTTCTTGTTGGCATGTAGTTGTTCATAGTATACTCTAACAATGTTTTGTATTTCTATTATGTCTATTGTTATTTTGACTGCTTGATTACAAGTTTGATTTATCTGGTTCCTTTCTCTCTTCTTAATTAGTCTAGCTAGTGGTGTGTTGATTTTGTTAATCTTTTCAAAGAACCAGCTTTTACTTTCATTTATTTTCTGTAGAGTTTGTTTATTTTCAATTTCATTTCTTTCTGCTCACATCTTTATTATTTCTCTTCTCCTGGTGTCTTTTGTATATTTTTGCTGTTGCTTTTCCAGTTCTCTGATGCATGATGTTAGTTGATCCATTTGCCTTCTTTCTACCTTCTTCTTATGTACACTAATTTTTATAAACTTCCTTCTTATGATTGCTTTTGCAGTGTCCCATAGATTATGAAAACTCATGTTCTCATTGTCATTGGTGTCCATGAATCTTTTGATTTCAGTCTTTATATCTTCAGTAGTTGTGAAGTCATTCAAGAGTATTATGTAGATAATACTTAATACATAATATCTATTATGTAGATAATACTCTTGAATGTATTTTGTGTATTTTTGAGGATTTTTCTTGAAATTAATATCAAGTTTAATTCCATTATGATTGGAGAAGATGCTGGATATCGTTTCTATGCCTTTGAATCTGTAGAGGTTTGCTTTGTGCCCTATCATGTGGTCAATCTTTGAAAAGGTTCCCTGTGGGGGTGAGAAAAAAGTGTATCTAGTGGTTTTTGGGTGAAAAGTTCTATATATATCTGTTAAGTCCATTTGATTTATGGTATTATTTAGATAATTTATCTCTTTACTTATTTTTTGTCATTGTGATCTGTCCAGAGGAGTAGTGGGGTGTTGAGGGCTCCAACAATTATTGTGTTGCAGTCTATCTCTCCTTTTATATCTAACAGTCTTTCTTTCGTATATTTGGTTGCTCTTGAGTTAGGTACACAGATATCTACAAGTGTTATATCTTCTTGATGAATTATCCCTTTTACTACTATACAGTGTCCTACTTTCTCTCTTGGAACCGGTTTTGTTTTAAAACTTATTTTGGCAGAAATTAGTATCGTCCCTCCAGTTCTTTTTTTGTTCCTATTTGCATGGAATACCTTCTTCTGGCTCTTCACTTTTAGTCTATGTATATCTTTATCCATGAGATACGTTTCTTGTAGGCAACACATAGGCATTTCTGTTTTTCAATCCATTCAACCAGTCTGTGTCTCTTGAATGGAGAATTTAATCCATTGACATGCAATGTTAGTGTCAATATTTCTGGACTTGTTCCTACCTTTAAGTTGGCCATTTTCTTGGTTGTCTTTTATTCCTTTATTTCTGGCTGTTCATTCCTTAGTTTTCCTGGAACAGGACTCTTTTCAGAGTTTCCTGAAGAGCTGATCTGGCATTGGCAAATTTTTTTCAGGTTTTGCTTGTCTGCAAAGATTTTAATCTTTTTTCCCATATGAAGATAATCTTATTGGATATAATAATCTTGGCTGAAATTGTTTCTCTCTTAACACTTCCAATATGTCTTCCCATTCTTTCCTTGTTTGCATTGTTTCCATTGAAAGGTCTGGTGTTAGCCTGATGGAATGACCTTTGTAAGTCACTTGTCATTTCTCTCTGGATGATTTTAGTATATTTTCTGTGGTTTTGGCCAAGATAAAGGCTACAATGTGCCTTGGGGTGGATCTTCTTGGGTTGATTCTATTTGGGGTCCTTTGTATTTCTTGGGTCTGGATGTTTGAGTGCTTCTCTAGACTTGGAAAGTTTTCTTCTATGATTTCATGGAGTAGATTTTCCATGTCCTTACTAGATTCTTCACATTCTGGGACACCTATTATTTGGATGTTTGGACTTTTATTGAAATCTAGTATTTCTCATATATTATCTTCACTTTTTGGGTTATTTTCTCTATCTTTTTGGTGTTTTTTTTCCCCTAGGTCAGAGGTGCTGTCTTCTACATTGGAGATTTGATCTTCAACATGATCTAATTGGCTTTTAATACTTTTAAGAGAGTTTTTGATTTCCTGTATTACAGACTTCATCTCTGATAGTTCCATCTGATTCTTTCCTATAGTGTCCATTTCTTCTTTCAAATCATGGAAGGAGTTCATTGTCTCTCTTTTTTTTTTTTTTTTTCCAACTCATAGAGTTTCGTCACTATGAATGTTCTGAATTCTTTCCCTGACATTACAGTAACTTCTGTTTGTTCAAGAGGTGGAGGGGAGTTATTGTGTTCTCTTGATGGAGACATATTTCCTGGTTTCTTCAAACCAGAGGCTCTTCTTCTACTTCTAGCCATTGAGTGATGTATTAACTTTTGGATATCTTTTGGAAGAAAGTTTCTGCCACTGGGAACAATTTGCTTCCCTATTGCTGTGGGCTGAAGTCACTCTGGCTGTATTTAGCAATGTGATCCATGCAGGAAGATTCTTCTATTCAGGTGTCTGAAGAGCTATTTCTCCTTTTTTGCAGGGATTCAACAAAAAGGAGAATCCCAAGGAGCCTTTCCAGCAGGGTGGAAGGGGGACAGATCTCTGAGGTTGGGAGAGCTAGGCTGGGGCCTGAGGAGCTGGAGCTGGGGCCAGGACCAGTGAAAGGTCCTGACTCACTGTCCCTGACTGGTCAAGGAGCTAAAGATGGAACTGAGCTCTTCTGCTGGAGAGCTGGGGGCTGCCCTTTCTGTCAGGGGAGGGTCCTGAGGTTCGAGAGCTGGGCTGGGGCCAGAACTGGAGCTAGGGCCAGTGCCAGTGAAAGGCCCTGCCTCAGTGTCCCTTACTGACCAGGAGGATGCAGATGGAACTGGATTCTGCTGGAGAGCTGGGGGCTGCTCTTTCTGAGGAGGGACTCTGAGGTTGGGAGAGCTTTGCTGGGGCTGGAGCTGGAGCTAGGGACAGAGTCAGTGAAAGGCTGCAAATGGAACTCAAAATATTTGACTTTTTAAGTCAAGAAAGAAAAGAAAAGAAAAGAAAAGAAAAGAAAAGAAAAGAAAAGAAAAAGAAATGTGTTATTTACATCAATATTTTAAAGATGGGGAATACTAGGCACAGAAAAGCTAAGTAATTTGCTGTTGGTCACACATCATCTAGAGAACCCAGGACTCATACCCACCAGTGTCACTTAGGAGGCCTCAGTGATAATCAGTGAAGTATACTGCCTTCTTATAGCTGACAGTACCCCGTATACAGCAGATTTTCACTGCAGATGAAGTGCCTGTAGACATATAAACATACCACAAATACATAAATACACACACCTGTTCTCCTTCCACTTAAGAGATTAAAATGATATATTACATAGGAAACACGATGACTTGTTTTTCTCTTAACATCCTTGGGTATCATCAAAATTGGAAATTAACATTTTACATTTTATCTAAAAGAAAAAAAAACATGATATTTATTGTTTTAACATGCATATCTGTTTGATCAGTTATGCCATGATCCTCTTCTTCCAGTCTTCTGGCTTGCAAGGATTCTGGGCACACACAACTATGCCTGGTATGTTTTCAGAATGACTGTACTGGGGATTCAAACTAGGTCAGTATGTGGCTTCCAGCTCTACAGTCTGGTAAGCTATTAACTCTGCCAAACAGGCTGGGCTGTATTGGTCATATTTTTTATCCTGCTCATTGCTACTATATTAATAAGTGAGGAATTATAATATATCCTATATCAGGTATGGTATGTTTCCTCTAATCTCTTATTTTACTTTTCTACATCATAATTTATGTTATTAATTACTCACCTAGATAATTATGCTAAATTACATTACACAAAATCTCTGTAAACTTGGTTGGAACTTCAGTGAATTTGTTTATAAGATTTTATTGTTCTATCCATAAAACTGATCTTATCGTATATCTCCACTTAATATATACTGACTGCTTACACTCTATGGAGAAAACAGAAAGCTTAGAAGATATAGAAGCATGGAAAATTGTTATGGATAGTAGACAGTGGAGTAAAAGGCTGTGAGAATGGGGAGAGTGTGAGGAAAGAAATTAATTAAAGAAAGAGATGCAAGATATTCATGGTACACAGAAATGGATTATTATCTGTTGATGATAACGTGTATAGTATCCTCAACTAGATGGTGTGAAGTATATTCATGTTGGGTAAATTTGCTTTACAATCGAGGTGATGTATAGTAATTGAATATATAAAAATGCATTAAAATAAAAAAATGGATTTGTATCCAGATATAACATATCCATTTATATTTAAATATCATTTTTCATAGTTTCCTTCAAATAAGTCATACATGTTTGTTAAGTATACATTTTGTTAAATTTAACCATTGTGCCTATTGTGAAATCATTTGTCTTTTTACTATAATTTCTCTTTGGTTATTTTTGGTATATAATAAACAACAAAGTTTAATTATTCATCTTGTATCAGACTATATTTCTGACCAGTTATCATATATTTGAAATGGGTTTTTGAGTTTTTAAAGATGTATAATCAAATTATCTGCAAATACTGTTGACCTTTTTCAGTTTTTGTTTTTGTAATATTTTCTATTGCCCCAAAATGTTGAAAAATAAAATATTTCGTAGTTTTATCAACAGTACTAGGGAGAAATGTTCACCTGTTGAAATATCCATTTTGTAAGACAAATAATAATGTGATTGAATGTATGGAAGAAAATGAAATGAAAAATAAATTAATAAATAAAAGAAAAAAAAAGAAAGATATCAATACCAAAAAAAAAAAAAAAGATCAATTGTTATTTTTCTGCCTATTGATAAACCCATTGTAACAGATTAGTCTTAAAACCCTGGAAATTGGTAAGGTTTGTGGGCTTATCTTCAAAAAGTGGATGTGATAAGCAGAGAAAAACTGCACAAAAGTTTAACCTTTTTTACAGGAAATTTTTAAAGCAGAAAAATATAGGTTACAGAATGAGTAAGGAGTGCTGACAACCAGTTTGAGAATTTCTCTGAGTCTTTGTTTTATTAACTATATAATGGGGATAAAAACAACTACTTCATTTGGACTTAAAGACGATTTTTTAAAAGAGAATGTAAAGAAATTACTAACACGGACTGGGATCGGGAAGGTGCCCAATGTCTGATAATGAGTGTCATTGCCAAAGAATCTTACGCAAAGAGAGTTTTAAAAAAATATGTACAGGAATTGGGTTAAAGCTATTTGAACGGTGCTACTGAGTGCAACTAACAATAAGGCACCTATTTTTCTTGATGGTTCTCAGTATGTTGTTTATGTTGAAAATAATGGAAGAAGTATTTGGACAAAGCACAAGATCCCAGGCTACTAACTCTTCCTTCACTTTAACTTTCCATTCCTGTTTAGAGTGCTTCTTTAGAATTATTTTGTAAATATATAGATTTTTAAAAACCAGCTTTCATAAATAGGACCAGTTTGCTGCATAATAATCTAACTGGTTTAAAACACCATGAATTTATTTGCTTTCCAAACATACCTAAAAGGATGACTACACTGTAAACCTCTCTACAGTCTTCTCAGGACTATAAATCAGTAGGTGATCTGACTTCAGATCATGGAGCTTGCTGAGGATGATTTTTCCCCCCCACTGGTAGTACCAAATGATTCAAAGAGAGAAAAATGAGAAATGGCTTTCAATTGTTGGAACTTCTGACCAAAAAAAGAAACTCAATATTTTGACATATGGAAAGTGGTAACAGATAGAAACCAATGGCCTGATTTTGGATATTGATTAAGAAAATATCTAAGTGTGGTCAGCAGGTGGTGTGGTGGTTAAGGAATTGGGCTCTGACATGGCCGATGGAGTTTTGAGTCCTGGACCTGGTGGTTTGCTTTTTCACTTTCCGTATTTCTCTCTCCGTCTCTCTCTCTCTCTCTGGTCAAATTAAATAATAATAATTATTATAATAAATAAATAAATAAATATTTTTTAAAACAGAATATATCTAATTTACTCAATTTTAAAAAAATCTGATTGATGTGTTTCCTTCTTGATGCTAATCGATGTACAGGAATAAACATTCATGGGAGAGGAGAACCAAACCTACGTGACTGAATTTGTCTTCCTGGGTCTTTCACAGGATCCACAGACTCAAGTCTTGCTCTTCTTCCTCTTTCTGATCATCTACCTGCTGACGGTGCTGGGAAACCTGTTGATTGTTGTGCTCATTCACGTTGACTCCAGACTGCACACACCCATGTACTTTTTTCTTAGAAACTTGTCCTTTGCTGATCTCTGTTTTTCTACTACCACAGTCCCCCAGGTTCTAGTCCACTTCTTAGTGAAAAAGAAAACCATTTCCTTTGTTGGATGTTCAACACAGATAGTTGTTTTACTTCTGGTTGGGTGTACAGAGTGTGCGCTGCTGGCAGTGATGTCCTATGACCGCTATGTGGCAGTCTGCAAGCCCCTGCACTACTCTAGCATCATGACAAACCAGGTATGTGTCCAGCTAGCCATAGGATCCTGGGCCAGTGGAGCATTTGTGTCACTGGTGGACACCACATTCACACTGCGTCTGCCTTACCATGGAAACAATATCATTAACCATTTTTTTTGTGAACCTCCTGCCCTCCTGAAGCTGGCTTCAACAGACCCTTACAGCACAGAAATGGCCATCTTTGCAATGGGGGTGGTCATCCTCCTGGCTCCTGTCTCCCTCATCCTTGTCTCCTACTGGCATATCATCTCCACTGTGATCCGGATGCAGTCTGGGGAGGGGAGGCTCAAGGTCTTCTCGACCTGTGGTTCCCACCTTACTGTCGTTGTCCTCTTCTATGGCTCAGCAATATTTGCGTACATGAGGCCAAACTCCAAGAAAATGAGTGAAAGGGATAAAATGATCTCTGTGTTCTACTCAGCAGTAACACCAATGTTGAACCCCATCATTTATAGTCTGCGGAACAAGGATGTTAAAGGCGCTCTCAAGAGAGTAGCTGCAAGGTAGTCTTTTAGAGGTGGTAATCTCTGACTATGATGGCTTTTTTAGGGGTCTGAAGACAAGTTATTTTCTTGTGAATTTTTTCAAGTTCCAACTCATTCCTTTATTCTCCCCTCCCCGTCTTTCTGTATCTCTTCTCAGATTAGTTCAACAAATTGCTAATTTAAAACAAGGCACCTCGGGAACCAGCAGTTAGAGTAATGGCTATGTCGCTGGACTCCCATGTAGACGACCGTGGTTCGCGTCCCGGACCCGGTGGCTTAAAACTTACGCTGGGCACATGTGCGTGCGTGCCCAAGATCCTGAGAGGAGAATGGAGGAGAAGGGATTGCGGCATGACCATCCTCCCTGGGGGGGGGTGGGTGATTTCTCGCTTTCTGGGTAATTTCTCTATCTCTCTCTCTGTCTGTCTGGCGAGCGCACGCACCCTATAGCGAAAACCTCTCAAAAAACAAACAAACAAAACAAACAAACAAACAAACAAAACAAGGCACCTTGGTAGATACAGAGAAACAATTAAATCAAAAAAAAGAAAAAGAAAGCAAATTGAAGGAGGTGAAAATAAAATTGGAGGGGAGAGAGGGAAAGAGGAAGGTAGGGAGATTGAAGACAAAACAGGCATTTATCTTCTAGCCCATATAAGCTGATAAGAAAATGAAAACAAGGAGACATAAAGTCATATGGCAAGAAACAAAGAGAGGGTCACTGGTGCAGTGGTAACACAATCTGACCCACAGAGGAAGGTCCTGAGACCTCTCTGTGCATGCTGGGCACAGAGATCTTGAGGGGATCTTGACTGTAATCCATCCCTAGCCTTCAGCCAGCCCAAGATCATGGAAAGGCACATGCCCAACATAGGAAGGTCTCCAGTTTGAACCTGGGATGGTTGCCCCATCCTGCCAACAGCAGTGTCCGTCACATGCTACCATGAGTGCACATGCCCTATAGCAAAAATCTCTTTAAAAAAAAACCCTATAATGAATATAGGTATAGTATTGCCTTCAAATCTATATCTCATGTATCTTCTTGTGTTATAAAAATCAGTGCTGTAGGTTGACTCTATGGTTAGTGATTAAAGAAGTCAGATCCAACATCTGGCGGCTATAAGGTAGGAGTCCCAGACATGGCAGCTCAAGTAACACTGGAGTGTCTGTCTACATGCCAGAAATCCCAAAGTAGAGATAGATAGGAGAGATGGGATAACAATGTGACCATTCTTCATAGGTGACGATTTTTCCTCTACTTCTCGGTTTCAGGTCAACCAAAATCTGACTGAGATTTCACAGCATGCTCTGTAGCAAAAACAAACAAACTAAAACAAAAGCAAAAACAAAAGAAAAAAACAAATTAAATGAACAAACAAAACACCACAAGTCAGTGCTATGCAAAGTGTGATCCATGGGCTGGTATTTTTCCATGATTTGCCCTGCTTGTCTGTGATTAGAACGTTTGGAAATGCCTCGAGAATCATTTAGAAAATAATTTTATCAGGTCAAACACAATCATTTAAATATCAGGACTTTTCTTTGTATAGCTTAGCTTACATTTTTAATTTACTATACTTGGAGCTGACATTTATATATTATTACCAATCTACTATGTCTGGGAAAAATTTAAAGTTTGAAAAAAAAAATAGGCTCTGTACTATGGATTTTAAGGATGTCATAATAACAGCTGCTGGGATTCAAACCATGTTTGGCCAGCTCCTTAATCACCATGTCACCTGCTGACCCCTTGAAAAAGTGATTTTTATTTCATGACCAATAGAAACCTCATCCAGACATTTTTTTTTTTTTTTTTTTTGGAGAGATTTTCGCTATAGGGCGCGTGCGCTCACCAGACAGACAGAGAGGGAGACATAGAGACAGAAAGCGAGAAATCACCCCCCAGGGGGGATGGTCACGCCGCAATCCCTTCTCTTCCATTCTCCTCTCGGGATCTTGGGCACGCACGCACACGCGCCCGGCGTGAGTTGTAAGCCACCGGGTCCGAGACGCGAACCGCAGTCGACTACGTGGGAGTCCAGCGACATAGCCATTACGCTAACTGCTGGTTCCCTGGACATATTTTGAAGGTGTCTTTGAGTGTTGTAATGAATTGTAGGGAACACATGTGGAAGCAAGATGAGAAATCAGGGAGATTGAGATTAGGATGTTAAAGTCTCAACTAGGATTATAGCAATGGAGAGGTGGAGAGGATGGTGGATAGGTGGGTAGATAAGATTGCAAGGTAAGAAGAGAAGACACATCCTTCCTAAGACTTTACCCTGAGCAATACTGAGGAGGATAGGGAAGACTCAAAAAGGGGGTTTAGTGGGGAAACCAAGAATTCTTCATTGGACTTGTGTACATGGCCCCATGTTGTGTGCTGACTTAGATTTAACAGCATTCCTGTCTTTTTTTTTTTTTTTTTTGGAGAGGTTTTTGCTATAGGGTGCGTGTGCTCGCCAGACAGACAGAGAGAGACATAGAGACAGAAAGCGAGAAATCACCCCCAGAGGGGATGGTCACTCCGCAATCCCTTCTCCTTCATTCTCCTCTCGGGATCTTGGGCACACACGCACATGCGCCCGGCATGAGTTTTAAGCCACTGGGTCCGGGATGTGAACCGCGGTCGACTACATGGGAGTCCAATGACATAGCCGTTACGCTAACTACTGGTTCTCAGCATTCCTGTCTTTAAATAGCTACAATAAGGTCTGAGTTTAAACAGTCCGGACATCTTGGACTGCACCACACTGTCTAGGGCATTTTCCCCAATGTCAGAACACAGAGTGCTTTGAATACAAAGCAGACATGTGTTCTGAAAGCTTCTGGTCAGTCTTAGTTTGGGAGGCATCATCAAGATGATGCAGAATATACTTACTCTAGCTGCCTGTTATTTTATCATTATTATTGAAACCTCTATTTCAAAAAACCTGACAATGAATTTGAGACACTGAACATCCCTAGTGTGCTTTGAGATGCAGGAGTATAGTACAAGACAGCATTAAAATGAGGTATTTCAGTATGAGATTGCAAGTTTTACAAAATGCCCCCCAGGGTATCTCTTATTGTACAAAGGTTAATAGGGCCGATTGCTCTAGGGAATTCTCTGATTATAACAGCTCTTTGGAACTCAGGTTTGAAGACTTGTTTCAGTAAAATTCTCCATACTTGTTCTTAGGTGAAGTTGGGATTGTGTCCTTTGATAAAATGGTGTTCCTTGGGTTGGAATGAATAAGATTCATGACTCAGATGATGTCCCAACCTCAGAATATTTGGTGAACTGGAGTGGAGGCTATCTTCTAGAATATGGATTAGCAGGCTACACAAATTACACCTTTATTCATCTGTTACTTATCTCGGTCACTGTCCCATGCTTTCCTCATGCCAGTGCTCCAGGTGAGCGGGAGTAAGGTTCTCAGGGGAAATTAGTCAGTTTGAGGAGTGCAGTATCTTGATTTTGCTCATGAAGGGATGGGGGCCAAGCTTTGCTGTTCATTCTATTTCCCTTCTCTTTTCTATCTGGCTTCTAGAGAGAATATGTGCTCTTATTTTATATTATTTCTCCTCGGTAATGACCTCATGAATGCTGTTCTCAAACATTTCTGGTGAGAGTCAAGCTCTTGACCAAGAATATCAGGTCAACTTCAGGGGCCATGGACATCTACCATCTCTCCTTTTGTGCTAAAGTTAATTTATCAGATTTCCTCTGCTGTTTCAGTGTACCCCCTCAGGGCTTCCTTCATTTTTTTCCCGCCATTTGAGTTTGGGCACTAGGAGCAGGCAGGTCTTGGATTAAACCTAGACCTCCTGCCCTGGACACACAGAGAGGGACTTTTTGTGGTCAAACATCCCTGGCTGCTCCACAAGGCTGTGTTAGTGAGTTATTTTGCATGAGCCGGTATGGAACCCTCTTCCTCGTCTCTCATCTCCTCATACTGAGCTCACCCTTAGTTGACATGTGGTTGATACTGGATTTATAATCTCTTGTTAACCTGGTGATCAAGCCTAGAAATTGCTAAGTCCAGATGATTACAGCCCCAGTACAGAGCTCAATGTCTCAACAACTAACATAGTTCCCTTTTCTCACACTCCTCCTCAGAGAGTGAATGCACTGGAGTGAGTACTGGTGTGAGTCTATTTACTCATTTATTAGACTAACTTTTGTTAAACACTTATCATGTGTCAGGTGATATTGAAATACAGATGATATAAATAAATCATACTTGGTACACTTCCTTGAAGCAGCAGTCCAGTTCTGGGAGATAATCATGTAGGCAAATAAGTACAAGACAATGTAGAAACTGTGCAAAGGGAAGTGTGCACAAACCTTTTCTTGGACATTGGGAGAGGATAGGTCAACTCTGCCTGGTAGATTGAGTAAGGAACTTCAGAACTGACTACACTGAAGCTGATTCTAGGCAATTCACTAAAAGCAATTCACTAAAGGCAATTCACAAAGGAACTAGGATGTTCCTTATGAAAGAATGTGAAGTTTAGGAAAACCACAGAGTGTGTTTGGCTGAATCTCATGATAAAAACAATGAGGAAAGAGGTTAAAAATATATGCTGTGTTGTGGAAGAAAGGCCACTCAAAACAATCAAAAAGAATGATATGAAATGGGGGAGAAGTGGAGGGGAGTAGGATGATGTTCCTCAAAGGGTAAAAAGGTTTGGTCATGCAGGAGGAGTACATTCTTGAGACCTAATGCACATTATGGTGACTATAGATATTAATAATGTATTAAAAACTTGAAATCTGCTAAGAGAGTAGATCTTGTTTTCTCATCACAGAATGGAAAAGGAAATAGCTATGACGTGAATGTAATGAATACATTAATTAGCTTGATGTCAGGGATCATTCCACAATGTATGCTTATCAAAACATCGACTCATACATCTGAAACATGTATGATGGTTATATGTCAATTATATCTCAAAGCTGCTCAAAATCAACTGAGATGAGGACTTACTATTTCATAGTAATACCACTTTCATTTTTTGTGTGTGACTTATTTTTCCACATGGGACATAAACAATCACAAAACTATCAATTTGGGGATGAGATTTAGAGAACATGACTAAGATGTAGAAGACTACAAGGAGAAAAGAGTGAGATACTGTGTCTTAGTATTATAGAAAGAAGAGGTTTTAAGAAATAATTATAAATTATACCAAATGTTAGAGACTAAAGAGGATATAGAATTAGAAAAGATCAGTGCTTTGGTAAAATCATGGCTACAATACAATCATAAAAATAAAAATGAGACTGAAAAGATTGGAGAAGTCCATGGAATGATGCAAAGTAGAAGCAGTAAATCCTGAACATATCTTGAATAAATTTAATACTAAAGGCAAAACCAAATATTAGACAATAGATCAAAAAGTCATAGGATCAAAAAAGGTTGTTCTGCTTTTCTCTTTTATATATTCTAAGAAACATTTTAAAAAATTGTAAAAATACAAGATTGTCATTTTTGGATGTACAGTTCAGCAGTGATAATTATATTCAAGCTGTAGAGTAATGTATCTCTAGAACTTTACATCTTGCAACACTGAGTATATCCCCTCCCCTGCCCCACTAACCACTGGAAACCATTTTACTTTCATTTCTTTGAGTTTGACCAGATATCTCACATAAGTGAAAGCATACAATGTTTTCCTTTTGGTGACTTGCTTGTTTCACTTATAATGTCCTCCATATTGTCCTTGTTGGAGCATATGACAGGACTTCCTTCTTTTTAAGCTAATATTCATTGTATATAAATACCAAATTTGGTTTACCCAAACAACCACTGATGGACTTTTGGAAAGTTGCCATCTCTTTGAAGTTGTAACTTGGGCTATTTTATTTCTTGCTAAATTTAAAATATTGAGATTGTTTGATAGCAGTACTAAAGAATTAAGACAAGGTAAGAAAAATGAGAGAAAAATAAATTTAGAAAAATAAAATAGGCTACTTGTGCCTATTTTAGTGTATAGTAAAATGAAAGTCTGCTTGATTTAGGTCTGTTCTATAGTGCTAATTTTTTTTCAATATTATAATTTCAAAAAGAGGCAGTGTGTGTTGTCGTTAAATGTGTATGGAACTTGGATACAGGGACCTATATTGATCTCTGTAAAGTTTACTTCAGGATTGGGGCACACTAGCCCAGTATGTTTTCCAAGCTGGTTGGCTGGGATCCAAACAGTGGTTGTCTTGGGAGATCTGGCTCCCTATGTACAGAGTTTAACTGCTGTGATATGAGTCTGATCCTCTACTCCCAATTTTAATAAAGTCAGTATTTTTGGTTTCTGCATGTGAATGAGAATATGTGATTATTTTTCTTTCTGTGCCTGTTATTTCATTTAACATAATGATCTCCCATCCATGTTGACTCAAATGATGAGATTTTATTCTTTTAATGATAAGTAGTATTCCTGTGTGTATGTGTGTGTGTGTGTGTATCACACTCATTTGTTCATTCATCTCTTGGACACTAATGTTGATTGCATATCTTGGCTGTTTTGAATAATGCTGCAATAAACTTGCTAATATAGTCATGCTGATATACTTTAACATGCTGACTTCCTTTCCTTTGGATGTATGCCTAGTTGTAGAATGGCTGAATCATATGGCAGTTAAATTTTTAGTTTTTTTGTGAAACTCCATCCTGTTTTCCATAGTAGACATATCAATTTCAATTCCCACCAACAATGTAAGAGTTCCTCTTTCTCTGCTTCCTTTCTAGCATTTGTTACATTTTGTCTTTTTTATAATGGCCAATGGAACCTGATGTTGTTTTGATTTGCATTTTCCTGATGATTAGTGCTATTGAACTTTTTTTCTTATTCTTTTGAACATTTTGTACTTTTTGAGAATTATCTATTCATAACATATGCTAATTTTTAAATCAATTTTTATTTTCGCTGCTTGAGCTTTCTGAGCTCCTCATATACCCTGGTTATTAATTCCTTGTTAGATGTGTAATTTGTAAATATTTTCTCCCATTTTGTAGTCTGTCTCTTCACTTTATAGATTGTTTCCTTTGCCGTGGAGGAAATTTTTAGTTTGAAATAATATCATTTGTCTATTTTGGTTTTGTTGCCTGTGCACTTGAGATTTTATTAAAAAACTGTTTGACCAGAGCAATGTCCTGAATTGTTTCCCCTATGTTTTTGTCTAGTAATTTCATAGTTTTGGGTCTAATTTTTAAATCTTTGACCCATTTTATTTTTGTAATTGATGAGAGAGGGGGCTAAGTTTATTCTTCTTCTGCCAATGAAGATCCAATTTTCCCAGCACCATTTGTTAAAGAAACTCTTCACTTTCCACTGAATGTTCTTGGCACCATTATGGAAATCAGTGCTGTGTATATATGGGTTTATTTGTGGGTTTGCCATTCTGTTCCATTGGTCTACGTGTCTGTTTTTGTATCAGTACCATGGTTACTTGGATACTATTAGCTTTGTGTACATTTCAATGTAAGGTAGTGTGATGCCTCCAGCTTTGTCCTAATCTATTATGATAATACATTGCTCTTTAGAAACGTTTTTCGATGTCATAAAATATTTGACTTTTTACGTGTCTGTACTGTATTCCTTCATTTGGATGTTCTATATTTATTTAAGGCTATTTGACTTTTTAAAAGTTTTATAATTATACTAGCACTATAATAAATATTCTTATGGACTTATTTTACCCATATTGCTTTTGACAAAATATTTTACTACAAAATACTAAGACAATTTATATTATCAAAATGTATTATTAATTTTTAATGCATTATCTATATATTGACAGCTTAACTCTCACATAGTTTTAATCTTTTGTATTTCCAGTAAGACAAAACCATATCACCAATGAATATCATAAATCTAAAATATTATGGGGGCTGGCAGGTGGCATGATGGTTAAGGTACTGGACTACCACATGGCTGACAGCAGTTCGAGTTCTGGACCTAGAGATTTGCTTTCTCTCCCTAGCTTCTGTGCCTCTCTTTAGTGAGCACATGTGCCCTATAGCAAAATAAAAATATAACAATAATAATAAGTAAAGATGGATAAATAATTAAAAAATATATAACTTTATGTGATCTGTTGAGGAAAAGAGAGATCTAATTTTAATTTACTTTTGCTAAATTTTACTGAGGTTAAAATTTATTGTGAATGGTCAATTCATGTTTTTATTCTTTTTCTTATAGCATTTATTGTATAGAATACACACAACAGTTATGTGTTACTATGTTTAACCTTAACTGTTTTCCTAATCTTAGAGTTACTCTAAATTGCAATTTGATCATTATAGTGTATATTAAATAATAGTATGAGCTGGACTTGTTTATTATCCTAAATTCTTTAAACGATTTGTGTTATTTAATCTTTACATAAACACTATTAGAAATGTGTTATTTATATCACTATTTTACAAATGAGGAATGCCAAGCACAGATAATCTAATTTTCTGTGAGTCACACATCATCTAGAGACGCTAGACCTCAGACCCACCAGTGTCACTTCAGAGGCCTCAGTGGTAATCAGTGAGCTATACTGCCTTCTTATAACTGACAGTACCCCTTAAACAGCAGACTCTCAATTCAGAGGATAGTTTATAGAAATGCAAACATACCACAAATAAATAAATACACAAATCCATTCACAATGCATTTGAAAGATTAAAATTATATATCACATAGAAAATATGATGACTTGCTTTTCACTTAACAAGCTTGCTGTATCTTCAAACTTGGAAGTTAACAAACTTTTACATTTTATCTAAAAGAAAAAAAGCACGATATCTTATTTATTGTTTTAATGTGTATATTTGTTTGATCAGTTATGCCATGATTCTCTTCCTCCAGTCTCCTGACTTTCAAGGGTTTCTGGGCACAAACACCTGTGTCTGGTATGTTTTCAGACTGACTATCCTGTGGATTCAAACTATGGTCAGTATGTGGCTTCCAGTTCTACAGTCTGGTAAGCTACCATCTGTTGCACACAGGCTGGGCCATATTGGTCATATTTTCTGTTCCACTCAGTATACATTATATGAATGAGGGATAAATGATAATATATCCTGTATCAGGAATGATATGTTTTCCTCTAACCTTTTACTTTTCTACATCATAATTTATATTGTTAAGTACTCACCTAGGTGAAATTTAGAATAATGGTGCTAAATTCCACTACGGAAAATCCCTGTAAACTTGGCTGGAACTTCAGTGAATTAATTTATAAGATTTTATTGCTTGGGCATGGTGGCACCTACCCTATGGCAAGATTTTATTGCTCTGTCCACAAAATTGATTTGTATCAATGTGTCCACTTAATACATACTGACTGCACACTATGGAGAAAATGGAAAGCTTAGAAGATATAGAAGCATGAAACCTGTTATGGAGAGTGGAGACAGTAGGGGAAGAGAGTGAGAGAAAGGAGAAAGTGTGAGGAAAGAAATTAATTAGAAAAATAGAGATGCAAGACATTTATGGGACACAGAAATGGATTATTATCTGTTGATGAAAATGTGTATAGTATCTTCAACTGGAATGGTATAGTGTGTTCATCTTGGGTAAATTCACTTTACAAGCTAAGTGATGTATAGTGATTGAATGTATAAAGATACATTGAAATAAAAAATGATTTATATACAGAAATCACATATCCACTTATATGCAGATATCATTTTTCATAGTTTCCTTCAAATAAGTCATGAATGTGTCTTAAATACTGTTTTAAATTTAACCAAAGTGCCTATTGTGAATAAGTCATTTGGCTTTTTTACTGTCATTTCTATTTGGTTATTTTTGGTTTATAATAACATAAGAAAGTTTAATCACTCATCTTGCATCAGATTACGTTTCTGACCAGTTATCATAGATTGGTTTTTGAGTTTTTAAAGATGTAAAAATTCTCTGCAAAACTGTTTACATTATTTAGTTTTTGTTCTTGTAATATTTCCTATTGCCCTTTTGGCAAGTCCCCCTGAAATGTGAAAAATAACTATTAAAATATGCTTGACTGCTATTTTTATGCCTATGGATAAATCTGTCATAACAAATTAGTTTTAAAACCCTGGAA
The DNA here is from genome assembly GCA_026018925.1 of Tupaia tana. NCBI lineage: Eukaryota > Metazoa > Chordata > Mammalia > Scandentia > Tupaiidae > Tupaia > Tupaia tana. The sequence goes on from JAKSZU010000012.1 coordinate 24,683,867, forward strand.
TTAGGGAACGTTTGTGGGTTTATCTTCAGAATGTGGATGTGATAAGTAGATAAAATTATGCAAAAGTTTAACCTTCTTTAAAGAAAGGCTTTAAAGCAGGAAAAAAAAAAATAGGAAACAGAAACAGTGAGCAGGGCCCACAGAAAACAGTCCAAGAATTTCTCTGAGTCTTTGTTTTATTAACTGTATAATGGAGATAATAACAACTACGTCATCTGGACTGAAGGATGATTTTTTCCAAAGGGAATGTAAAGAACTATTAACAAGGACTGTCACCAGGAAGATGCCCAATGTCTGATAATAACTGTCATTGCCAAAGGATCTTAAGCAAAGAGAGTTTTTTAAAAAGGGGGAGTACAGGAAACACATTAGAGACTATTTGAAAGGTGCTACTGAGTGCAACTACCAATAGGGAAGTTTTTAAATTGAGGGTCCTCGGTTCGCTGTTTATGGTAAAAGTGATGAAGTATTTGGATAAAGGGCAAGATTCCTGGCTACTAAATCCTCTTTTACCTTAACTCTCCATTCCTGCTCAGAGTGCTTTTTTAGAATATGTTATAAATATATATTTTTTAAATCAGCTTTCATAATATGGTCAGGTGCCTTATAAAAATCTGGTTCGGGAACCAGCAGTTAGCGTAATGGCTATGTCGCTGGACTCCCACGTAGTCGTCTGAGGTTCGCGTCCTGGACCCAGTGGCTTAAAACTCACGCTGGGCACGTGTGCATGCGTGCCCCAGATCCCGGGAGGAGAATGGAGGAGAAGGGATTGCGACGTGACCATCCCCCCTGGGGGGTGATTTCTCGCTTTCTGTCTCTATGTCTCTCTCTGTCTGTCTGGCGAGTGCACGCGCCCTATAGCAAAAACCTCTCCAAAAAAAAAAAAAAAAAAAATCTGGTTCAATGCAACGTGAATTTATTGGCTTCCCAAACATACCTATAAGAAAGACTGCACTACAAACAGCTCTATAGCCTTCTCAGGACTATAAGTCAGTAGGTAATCCTACTGAAGACCAAGTAACTTGCTGAGGATGACTTCTCCCTCACTGGTATTACTAAAGGATGCAAGGGGAAAGAAAATCAGAAATGGCTTTCAACTGTGGGAACTACTGACCAAAAATAAACTCAAGTCTTTTGACATATGGAAAATGGTAACAGATGGAAATCAGTGTCTGATTTTGAATATTAATTAAGAAAATATCAAAGTGGGGTCAACAGGTGGTGTGGTGGTTAAGACACTGGACTCTGACATGCCTTCTGGAGTTTTGGTCCTAGATTTGTTGATGTTTATTTTTCTTCCACTTTCCCTCTGTCTCTCTCTGGTCAGATTGAATAATAATAATAATAATAATAATAATAATAATAATAAAACACTTTTTTAAAAAAGAAAATATCTAAACTACTCAGATTTTTTTTTATAAATAACTGATTGATGTGTTTTCTTCTTGATGCTAATCTATGCACAGGAATAGACATTCATGGGAGAGTAGAACCAAACCTACGTGACTGAATTTGTCTTCCTGGGTCTTTCACAAGATCCACAGACTCAAGTCTTGCTCTTCTTCCTCTTTCTGATCATCTACCTGCTGACAGTGCTGGGAAACCTGCTGATTGTCGTGCTCATTCACGTTGACTCCAGACTGCACACACCCATGTACTTTTTTCTTAGAAACTTGTCCTTTGCCGATCTCTGTTTTTCCACTACTACAGTCCCCCAGGTTCTAGTCCACTTCTTAGTGAAGAAGAAAACCATTTCCTTTGCTGGATGTTCAACACAGATATTTGTTTTTCTTCTGCTTGGGGGTACAGAGTGTGCTCTGTTGGCAGTGATGTCCTATGACCGCTACGTGGCTGTGTGCAAGCCCCTGCACTACTCCAGCATCATGACACACTGGGTATGTATCCAGCTGGCCATAGGGTCTTGGACCAGTGGAGCATTTGTGTCACTGGTGGACACTACATTCACATTGTATCTGCCTTACCGTGGAAAGAACATCATCAATCATTTTTTTTGTGAACCTCCTACCCTCCTGAAGCTGGCTTCAACAGACCCTTACAGCACAGAAATGGCCATCTTTGCAATGGGCATAGTCATCCTCCTGGCTCCTGTCTCCCTTGTCCTTGTCTCCTACTGGAATATCATCTCCACTGTGATCCGGATGCAGTCTGGGGAGGGGAGGCTCAAGGTCTTCTCGACCTGTGGTTCGCATCTTACTGTCGTTGTCCTCTTCTATGGCTCAGCAATATTTGCGTACATGAGGCCAAACTCCAAGAAAATGAGTGAAAGGGATAAAATGATCTCTGTGTTCTACTCAGCAGTAACACCAATGTTGAACCCCATCATTTATAGTCTGCGGAACAAGGATGTTAAAGGTGCTCTCAGGAGAGTAACTGCAAAATTATCTTTTTAGAGGTGGTGATATCTGATTATGGTCACCATTTTAGGGGTGTGAGGGCAAGTAATTTTCTTGTGAAATTTTCCCATTTCCACCACATTCCTATATTTCCTCCCTTGTCTTCCTAATTCTCTTCTCAGATTAGTTAAACAAATTGCTTATTCAAAACATGACACCTTGGTAGATACTGAAAAGAAATTAAATTACAAGAAAAGAAAAGAAAACAAATTGAGGGAAGGAAAAAAAATGAGGGAGGGAGAGAAGGAAAGAGGAAGGTAGGGAGATTGAAGACAAAACAGGCATTTATCTTCTAGTCCATATAACCTGATAAGAAAATGAAAACAAGTAGGTATAAAATCATATAGCAGGAAACAAGGAGAGGGTCACTGGTGCAGTGGTAACACAACCTGAACCACCCAGGAAGGTCCTGAGGCCTCCCTGTGCATGCTGGGCACACACAAACATGCCCATGATCCAGACTGGTGAGATTGCAATAAGAACATGAAGATCTGTTGGAGTGCTTATCTCTCTGTATTTCTCTCTTGTGGAAAATAAATAAATAAATAAATAAACAAAAATAAATAAAAGGGAGAGCATTAAAAAACATTAAAGAGAAGGAATTATATATATATATATATATATGCTTGTATATATATACATATTTAATACCCTCAAAGAAATGAGATGATAGAGTATGTCCATAAAATAAAAGGTTTCTGTAAAAATTAAAAAAAAAATAAATAGATTAAATAAAATAGATACAGTTGAAGGGGGAACCAAAGAACAAATAAACAACACTGATCACATCAGAACATGTTTCTGGCATACGGAGTCATTAATTTCATCATTGCATGTATTTATCAAACTACTTCTGAACACACATATTCCAGGTACATTAATGAAGCTGGAGGTATAGACATAAAAAATAAAGTCTTCATGGTGTTACATACCAAAAAAGAAAAAAGGCATCCTAGTTTTATGAATCTCGAAGTTAATTTTTCATGGTGTGTATGTGGTGTTATTTTAGGCAGAGTCACTGTGTCACAGCCCTCTTGGCTTAACTTCCGAAGTAACTGGGACCATAGGCATGGTCACCACACTGAACTTTCTAGGGTGAGCTGGAAATTGAACCCAAACCAAGTTTATTTTTCATACTCATGTAGTCTTCCTCAGGGCCAGGAACCTGTATTTTGTTTGTTTGTTTGTTTTATGAATGAGACAGAGAGAGAGAGAGAGTGCCTCTAGTGGTCTTCATACTGTAATCCACCCGCAGTCTTCAGCCAGTCCTAGATCATGGGAAAGTACATGCCCAGCATACTCAGAGAGGTCTCCAGCTTGAAACTGGAACAATTGCCCCAGCTTGCCATATAGCCATATCCATCACGTGCTACCACCCCCAAGCCTGAAAGAATTTTGTTAAAATTTCCATACTACTCAGAGTGATCTATAGGTTCAATATAATTCTTATCAAAATGCCAATGACAGGCATCCCAGAAAGTCTACAATCTTTCGAACCCTTCTATAAATGTAAATTACTTAAAGAATTATTATCATCATACTTTTAATCCCATGGGCTGCTCAGAGGGTTATATAGGAGTATGAAGTAACTTCTCATAGGAATCTGATTCACCTTCTGAGCCATCAGGGGGCAACAATAACTCCAGTGTATGTATGCTGTGGGGTCTGATGGGGTGGTAGCAGGATGCAAGCCGGATGCCTTATCAAATACAGCAAATGTAAGCAGGTGCTGTGGAACATCCTGTCTTGCAGTTCTGGACTAGCCTCCTCTGGTCTCCCTGGTCCACTCTGGCTGATACAGTTACCCTCTACCTCTGCTGGCCTTTCAATGCAGGCATAAATTGGGGGAAACTGTGCCTTTGTTCATCTTTATAGGCTACCGTTGTTCTGTCCAGATCCAACTGCTCCCTACATTCAGCAGCAAAATCAAAAACAAATAATTCGGGACCAGCAGTTAGTGTAATGGCTACGTCGCTAGACTCCCATGTAGCTGACCACAGTTCAAGTCCCGGACCCAGTGGGTTAAACTCACACCCGGCGCGTGTGCGTGCATGCCCAGGATCCTGAGAGGAGAATGGAGGAGACCAGATTGTGGCATGGCCATCCCCCTGGGGGATGATTTCTCACTTTCCATCCCCCTGGGGGATGATTTCTCACTTTCTGTCGAGCGCACACGCTCTGTAGCAAAAACCTCTCAAAAAAAAAAAAAAAAAAAAAAAAAGGAGTGATAGAAAGTTTTCTTGATTGCAACCATTATCAGGATGTATTTGTATCCTTACGTTATGATGCAGGAAAATGAGAAAAATCATTTCAGAAGAAAGGATTTTGCAGCAGCAAAGTTTTGAGATCAGTGAGATCAGAATCCTCAAAGCTACTGGAGGTCAGTCTTTGACAGACAGTTGTAATGAGAGAACAGTCTATGTGCAGAAGCAGGTGGGTGGGAAATTGGAAGAGAAGTTACTGGGCTTCCTTTGCATTTGAAGTGGGAATATTTTATAGTGCCTTCTGAATCCTTCTGTATGCTTCCTTTTACATGAAGTGTGCGAGAAGGCTATCGGCTGAGAATGAAGGCATGAAACAGTAATTTAAAAAAGGAATGAGACTGGGTTTGGGAAGTATAATAGTAAACCATGTTCTGGAAAGCAAGGCTGAGTATTGTATTGTGATATGCTCAATTAGCAATTACTTTATAAGTTGAAAGTGTTCACAAATTACCTGTGAGCCTTTAAGATGTGGATGATAGAACTAAATGTCTTCAAAAGTGTTAAGAGGAGGGACCAGCAGTTAGCGTAATGGCTATGTCGCTGGACTCCCACGTAGTCGACCGCAGTTCGAGTCCCGGACCCGGCGGCTTAAACTCACACCGGGCGCGTGTGCGTGCGTGCCCAAGATCCCGAGAGGAGAATGGAGGAGAAGGGATTGCGGCGTGGCCATCCCCCCTGGGGGGTGATTTCCTGCTTTCTATCTCTCTGTCTCTCTCTGTCTGTCTGGCGAGCGCACGCGCCCTATAGCAAAAACCTCTCCAAAAAAAGAAAAAAAAAAAAAAAGTGTTAAGAGGAGAAAAAAGCTACAACTGAATAGGTAAAAGGTAGCTTAGTAGAACACAATGTGTGATAAAGAAAGTAGAACAATAAATGGAAAAATGAAAGGATTATTTAAAAATATTACTAAGAGGGAACCAGCAGTTAGCGTAATGTCTATGTCGCTGAACTCCCACGTAGTCGACTGCAGTTCGCGTCCCAGACCCGGTGGCGCGTGTGCGTGCGTGCCCAAGATCCCGAGAGGAGAACGGAGGAGAAGGAATTGCGGCGTGACCATCTCCCCTGGGGGGTGATTTCTCACTTTCTGTCTCTATGTCTCTCTCTGACTGTCTGGCGAGCGCACGTGCCCTATAGCAAAAACCTCTCAAAAAAAATATTACTAAGAGAGTGATAATATTGGGAAAAAAGTAAAGTCTCATTATTTTTCACATATCAATATAAATTAGAAATTTATTTAAAAATTTAAATGTAAATTATAAGGTGAGAATAATTATATGATATTTAAATTATTACCTAAAATATAATTAAAAATTAATAATATACAAATATACTGAGCTTCACAACAATAATGTGAAGTAGGTTTTATTATTATCGTCAATTTGCAGCTTATGGAATTGTAGGCTCAAGGTACAAAAAAAGTTAAATAGCATGCTCAGAATTATACAAGTAGGTGGAAAGTATTGAATTTTAACATCTGTACTCTGACAACTAGCCTTAGACTTAAAATATAATTAATATGGGAGGGAAGGGGATTACTATGTACTAAGAAAAAAAAAGAAAAAACAAAAACAAAAAATCTGTCTTTTGGGACCAGCAGTTGGCATAATAGCTATGTTGCTGGACTCCCACATAGTCGACAGCAGTTCCAGTGCTGGACCCGGTGGCTTAAACTCACGCTGGGCACGTGTGCGTGAGTGCCAAAGATCCCTAGAGGAGAGTGGAGGAGAAGGGATTGCAGTGTGGCCATCCCCCCCTGGGGGGGGGGGGGGTGATTTCTCGCTTTCTGTCTCTCTGTCTGTCTTTCTGGCGAGCGCATGCGCCCTATAGCAAAAAACAAACAAACAAACAAAAACAAACAAAAAAAACTTTCTTCTATGTGAACATAACAACTCAGTAAAATACATAACTTCATTAAAAATGGAAGGAAATTCATCTAAATATTTGTGGAATTATCTCTGGGTGAGGAGATTTAGGTAGATTTTGACAATGTAACACACACTGAATTTTATTTATTAATTTTAAAAAGAAATTCTTTTTTATGTAATAGATAAAATGGAGCTATTTTATTTTGAAAAAACAAAAAGCCAAATGAGAGAAACAGCAATATCTGTCCAAAATAATGTTACTCAGGATCAACCATTTTATTTTTTGATTCAAAACTAAACTCACGGTTTTTGTTCATAGGTTTTGTTTCAACTATTGCCAGACATATAAACAAACAGAGTAGTACAACATTTTTAAGTTAGTGAGACAGTAAATTATATTCCCCCTTTCTTCTTTCAGCAATATACACAAACTCACACATCTACACAAGCCAACCATATGAAACCTTGCAATTGTTGGGACATTTCAAGACAGGATTGGAAAAAGAAACAAAAAAAGAAATGGTGTTTTGTTCTGTTTGCTTGTTTTTATTGTTAATAAGACAGAAGCATAGTTGTTTATCACGCATCTTGCTTATGAAATGCCTCATTTTCTATTTTACTCATTTCTTCACTATTGAAATATTGAATTACGCACTATAAAATACTTCCACATCAAATGCAAAACAAACAAACAATAAAACAATAAACAAGAAAAGCCATCTGTGAGAGTGTCCATAATGGTCAATGCTTAAATTGATAAAAAGAAGTTAACAGGATATCAATATATATACAAACTACTCAGTTGGGACTTTTACACAAGACTGTCTATATGATCTTTTAACAAGGAGAGTTAATCTAAAATTCATGCAAATCTGAAGACTTCTTCTCCATTGAAATTTGCGACTCACTTAGGACACCCAATTGAAACTCTCAGTTCTCTGGTTCTTACATCGGTCTGATATGGATTCCAAATATTAGAGGTGAAGCCCCAAATAGGTGATATCTCCATATCCATTAAAATAAGTGGCAACCTAAAGAAAATAGTACATTAAAAAAAAAGTGAGTAGCAATTTAAAATATGGTAGATTATACCCAACAATTACTTCATGGGGAGATGGTTTAAAGAGCATTTGACAAATGCAGTTACATTTCTATACAAGTCTATTGAGAGACACACTTTGTACAATATTGATTCATAGAAGGAATCTGACCTTGAAGAAGATGAATTTCAGTGAGCAGCCATGAGCCCTCCCTAGAAGGTGGAGTGTGTTGGCAACATATGTTTTCCCAAGACCCTCCTCAAGGCCCCCATGACCTCCTTATTCCTCAGGCTGTAGATCAGGGGGTTCAGGGCTGGAGTTACAATTGTGTAGAAAACAGAGATGATGTTGTCTTGCTTGGGGCTATGGAAGGAACTGGGCAGGACATACATGAATGTGGCAGCTCCATAGAACATCCCAACCACAGTCAGGTGAGAAGAGCAGGTGACCAAGGCTTTCTTTCTGCCTTCACTTGAGGACATGTGGAGCACCGTGAGTAGGATTAGTGCATAGGAGACCAGAATAGCAGCAAGAGGGGGTATCAGGAAGGTCACACCCATCACATACACCATGAGTTCATATCTGGAGGTGTCTGCACAGGCCAACTTCAGTAAGGGTGGAATCTCACAAAGCAGGTGCCTGATCTTATGGGCTTTGCAGAATGAATAGTGCATGGTATATGCTGTATATCCTAGGGCACTCAGGGATGCCAGGATCCAGGATGTGGCCACCATGAGCCAGCAGACCCTCGGTCTCATGAGGACCATGTAGTTCAGAGGATGACAAATGGCCACATACCTGTCATAGGCCATGAAGGCCAATAGGAGGTCCTCTGCACCACCCAGAGTCAGTGCCAGGAACATCTGAAGGGCACAGCCTCCAAAGGAAATGGTATTATCTCTGCTTAGAAAATCCAAAAGGGCCTTTGGGGTGACGACTGATGTGAACAGGAGATCCATGAGAGAGAGCTGCCCAAGTAGGAGGTACATGGGCACATGGAGCCGGGCATCCATTGTGATGACCAGGAGTAGCAGGCCATTGCTGGTCAGGGCCAACATGTACAGCACTGCGATTGTGGCACAGAGCAGCTCAGGATACACACTGTTATTTAGAATCCCCACCAAGATGAAGCCACTTCCTGAGGTGGAGTTCCAGAGCTCCATGTTGTGTGATTTCTTCAGTTACCTAGAACCAAATGGATTCTCAGTGCAAGCCTTTCTAAGGGAGGTCACTCTAGCTTTGGTTTGTCTCAGGTCACTGTGGGGTAGCTAACAGGAATCCCATTAGATAATATCATTTCCTTCTCTTAGCTTAGTCTATTTTCTGATTTCTGAATTTCTCAATGTTTTTATTGAATTATAACAAATCATCAGCTAAGTAGGGAATGGGCATTTTGGTATCTTAATTATTTAGAAATCCCTTCAAATTTGTTATGCAAGAGGATAACCCCCCCAAAAAATATTTTTGTAGATAAATGAAAACATCTTTCCCTAAATAGTGGGAAAATACCCTGGGCATTGGCTTAAAATCTAACCGTATTTTGTCTTAAGTATTCTTAGAATTCTAATTCCGTTTTAGAACTTTCATTTATTAAAATCTCTATTTTCTTCTCTTCTTTATGTGTACCCACCTTTACTTTCCAATCTCACTGCTCTTGAAAGCTTCCTCAACCATGGAATCTCTGGGTTCTTGGACAACTTGATGACTTGTACTCTTCAATCATTTTCATATCTTTGATGAGCACACTGCTACTCTGCTGGAAGGAAAAAGAACTTGGGACTGAGTTGAGTGGTCAGGTTGATTTTGATGTTGGAGAAGATTCTGGAGGAACAGTACAGAAAGTGTTATTCTATTTGCAGGTAATGAGAAGATATTTACTAAGAAAAAAGGAGGGAGAAATGGCAGTAGAAGAGACTGGAGCATGCACAACAGGTGTTTCTTTTTAGCATATTTGGTAAAACGGGAGACATTGAGGGGACATTGAGAAAAGGCGCAAAAAAATATTGTGTCCTGGGAGTCAAAACAACACTCTGAACATGAAAAAGAGAGTCCTCTACCTCGCAAATCTTAGCAGTATGAGGGAGGATGCTTGTCCTTCTGAATCCTGAATCTATAGGACTCTCCCAGTGGAAGGTGTTAAAAAGAGGAGGTGGGGGTGTCGGGGCAGAGTTCACTTTGTTTCCTCTTTATGAATACAGGTCATTCACAGCTGGATGGATGATGTAGGGCACGCTCTGGAAGAGGAGAATTCACAACCAAATCCATCATTTTTTGTCTTGTATCATCTGCACTTAATCCTCCTATTCTGTTGATGTAACTAGCCCAGTCAAGTCAGAGTTGGGATCTTTAATGTTAGGATCATGAATGCCTGATACTAGAGGGCCCATGTGATCCAGCTTCTTTCATTTATCTTGTAAAAATTTACAAAGAACCTTTAATATATAGGCACTGCCTTTTACACTAGGGTAACTACATAAAAGTGAAAAACTCATCCCACAAATACCTACATACTGCCAATGGTGATGCTTAACACATGAAGAAATACATTACACACTATGTTACCATATAAGTGATAGTTCTAGAAAGGACTCCCCAAGGAAGCAGTATATAATCTATAGTGTAAAGATAAATAGGAGCTGGTAAAATTTAAAATAAAAAAAAGCCAGAGTATTATAAATTTTTAAAAGAGAGAGAGAGAGAGGAAATTTGATTATGAAAGACACTGAGACATACTGGGTTGTAGGAAAAGTCACGACACATTTTTGCATAGAAAAAAAATACATTTTAACTTTTCTAACAATGCAATAGTACAAAAATGTCCTCCATGGAGTTTTGCCACAAGTCTGGGCAAGAAGTCAGCCAGAAACAAACAAACAAACAAACAAACAAAACAAGACAAAATTATGTGTCATTATTTTTGGGAGTGTGAGATCTTTTTATTGCCTCACATATGCACCAAAAACCAAAACAACAACAAAAAACTATAGGTTCAATCTAATAAATATTGACTGGGATGTCTTCCTTTTCTGTAGATAAGAAAAAGACAAGGTCAAAGACAAATCCTAGCAAATATTAGACTTGAAATGTTTTATGGAATAAAAAGACAAATGGGTAGGTAAATAGAGAGAGGAGGTCATGTTCTTCTAGATTTCTGCACCAGAAGTTTGGACAGGATTTCAAATGAAGAAATAGCCAAATAGCTTGGGTAAGGTGGTGTAACCGGGACGCAGGATCCAACCTACTGCGTTCTCGCTCTGATTCAAGACTCTTGCTTTCTCTCCTTTTCCATTCACTGGCTCCTCCCTTATAGGGCAATTAGGAAAAGGTCAAATAATATACCCTGGGCCTATTTCTGGAAAATTGCTGGTGGTGCATGGGGACCTCAAATCAATAGAATTCAGCGGAGTATGAGATTAACAGATGTGCATTGTCAGAGTCAATCAACAAGATGGAGCTAAAATTATAGAAGCAAGTTTTAAAAAAGTGATTCCTCTGTGTCATTGTCAGTTTGGGTTTTTTTTTTTTATAATTCCAAAATTTAAAAAATTTTTGTTGATTACAATTGACTTTTTTCTGTGGCATTAAACTTTTAAGTCAAGCAGGCATGTAAGCAAGAAGCATCTGAATTGATTCTAGATGGACTTTTTTGAAGTATTTCTCATTTGGGAAAAAATGCCAGACTGCTAGAGGCCAGAAGAACACACGTGTTCCAAAGGTAGGTATGAAACTTTACAAGAGGCCAGCATGAGGGATTCTAGGAACTCAGGTCTGGCCAGTGATATAGAACGACTGTGGGTGTCCCTATACGTACAAGGTGGTACACATATTCATACAAGGTGCCTAGAATATTGAGGGAGTGAGTGAGCTATCATGTCTGAGGAACTAGGCAATCTGAGAAGCAGAGCAGTATAAGGTCTTGGCCCTAATTCTAAAGACTTCCACACTCCATATACTGCCTTGAGACAGAAAAGTACTTACCTCAGACAGAGAGGGCATAGATGATGGACCAGTTGACTGTCTTAGGATTCGAGATTCAAGAAGTTGAAAAAAGAGGAGGTGGTTCTTTCAGCAGGTGGGATGTAGGGGTGTGTGTGTGTGTGTGTGTGTGTGTGACTGTGACAGGAATCAGAGGTCAAAGGCTCCTCCAGTCACTGTCACTGCAAGCCCTGTCTGGGGTAGAGGTGGATGGACAAAGGCAGCTGAGGACCTCTGCAGGACTCTGGAGAAACCAGGAGCTTCTCTTTTCCATTATTCTTGTAAGAAAGTCCTTTCAGCCTTGGAATGGTTCTGGCTGAGATCTTGAGTCCAAGCACTCAGATTTTCATACATTCCTCTCCTGCTGGTGTCCAAGATAAACAATGAGGACAGCAGAAATTAGGGAACAGGGGTGGGAGGAGCGCAAAAAGAGGCCCGTCAGTGCCCAGCCTCACTGTCCCTGGGGCCACAGAGAGCGGGGCCTGTCCTAGGGGAGTCTTCCCAGTCTCATCCTCCCTTCTGATGTGACCACTCCTGAAAATACTTCTCTAAGAAGTGGAATTTTAATGAATCCCTGAGTGCGTTGGTTGGCCTATCACTCATACAGACTTTACCTACTAAATGAGCTCTGAGGCTTGAGGCCTTGTTCGGCTCTACGTGGTCTCACTTAAGCTGTCTCTGATAGATAGATGGAATCAGGAACTGGTCTAGATTGCCTGCTGTCCAACTTCCTGCCTAAATTATAAAGTACATCTTCTGAGTCCTGCAAATATCATGACTCTCATCTTCCTCATTGTTTCTATAGCCTGGATAATTAAGCTGGAGGGAGTTAATTATATAGCACTTCTGTTAATATCATGCTTTCCTTCATTGACTTTTAATTAGTATCTCACACTAAATTATCAAAACTGTCTACGCTTTTTCAGTACCTTGCTTCTCCTTTCTTCTCCCTCTCGTGCATGTGCACACATCTGTGTGAGCCTGTTGCTCTGTGTCCAGTGAGCTCTGATGCCCAAAGCTCTAGGGTGGTTCCACGGCACCAGCCTCCTCCCAGGACTGCTTTAGTTCATGCCTTTCTCATCTTCAGCTCAATTCTCTGCCTTATAATTATCGTTCTTCAGTCTGTCTTTAATCATTTCATCAGTAAGTGCTGAAAACTGCTGCTGAAGTTGTCATACTTTTTCTTTCAACTTCAAGAAGCTTAAAAAAAAAAGTCTTTCTCTTCTGATTATACAAAAAATATGCACCCAAAAATTATTGCACAAGCATATCAGAAGAAATACAATGAAATGTATTTTTCTCATTGAAGGGAATATATAAAAACAGAAATTTTTACATATTTAATATTGAAGAGCATCACTATTCACAATAGAACAAAAACTGGAAACAACCCTTGTGCTGATCATCATTGGTAGGGTGGATAAATGTTCACAAAAAAGGGTACTTGACAGCCACCCAGACAAAGGAATCATTACATACGGTGAAATAAATAACTCAGCGATTTAATACTGAAGGGGGAAAAAGAGTGCTAATCATGGTATTCCTTTTAAAGATTTTAAAAACTTAAATGAAAATGCACTTTTTATGAATACATGTACATTTATTTAAATCACATGAAAGTGAAGAAAAGAAAATGATGAACATAAGCTCTGGGATAATAGTTACTACAATGAAAGGAAGCAGAAAGATGGACTGCTGATGGTGCTGTGGAGAGGTAAAGCATATTGTCAGGGGTCTGACAATACAGATTTCATTTGGATAGTGAGTTTCAATTCATTCTGGATAGTGAGTTTATGGTAATCAATTAATGCCCCATGCATCTGACTTTCAGACTTTTTTTTTCCCTTTTCATTGGTAAAATAAAAATAAGAAATGATCAATTCCTTGGATGTATATATTCTGTCACCTCTTCATTATCTTCTGTAGGATCTATTTTTACTCCTCGGTCTTTTATTTCAGGGGAAAAAGTGCTGCTTTTTCACCTTGGTGTTTACTTTGCCAGTTGTTACTGAGATTCTTTCTTGTCTTCACTACCTGCTCTCTTCTCTTTGCTACATTAGCTACATTTTCTTCTTATTTCATATCTTAAGCTCTTCCTCTGTCCTCTGATTTAGCTTCAAGATGTGATCAAGACTTTTCTGTTCAGAAAAGTAATCTTTTTTTCTTTCAGACTATTTCTATATATCCCTTCCACTTTTTTTTAGATTAAAAATAAAAATTGTACACATTTATCGAATATCACATAATGTTGTGATGTATGTATACATTGTGGAAAACACTAAATCTATTGGGTTGTCAGAAAAGTCATGACACATTTTTGCATAGAAAAACAGAGAAAACTATGTCATGACTTTCTGACAACCTAATAGCTAATTAATATCTGCATTAGTTCACACATTTATCTTTTTTGTGGTTAGAACCACTAAAATCAACCCATTTAATAATTTTTAGGTAAACAATACATTGTTATTAACTGTAGTCACCAGTTTGTACAATAGACATCTTGAATTTATTTCTCTTATTTAACTGAAATTTTGTATCCCATGACTAACATCTTTGCAACCAACTCCTCAAACTTCCTGTCACTCATTGACCAACCACTATTCTACTATCTGCTCCATTCTCCTCTCGGGATCTTGGGCACGCACACACATGCGCCTGGCGTGAGTTTTAAGTCACCAGGTCCGGGACGCGAACCACAATCGACTACACGGGAGTCCAGCGACATAGCCATTACACCAACTGCTGGTCCCCCGGCGTGAGTTTTAAGCCACCAGGTCCGAGACGTGAACCGCGGTCGACTACGTGGGAGTCCAGCGACATAGCCATTACGCTAACTGCTGGTCCCCCAACTTATTTATTAAATCAAATTCCATGCTTACCATTTCTCACTGTATTGTGTAAGCTCCCTACATACCACTTTTTTTCTTTTCAAAATTATGTTTTTGGGGGAATCTTTTGTGGTAAATATTATTCATTTTTGTTTTTAATTCTTTTTTTTCCTGAGTCTTGAATCTGGTGGCTTGATTTTTAAAATTTTATTTATTTATTATTATTCATACATTAAATTGCTCTACATCGTTTAGATTGTGAAGAGACTTTATCCAGCATGATATACACCTCAGTCCAGCCAGTTGAAATCATCATACACATCCTTGTCAACCAATAATAAATCTTATCTGTGTCCCACAGGAGTGTTACATTTCCATTTCCCCCCCAAATTTTCTTTCCTACTCTCTTCCCCTCCCACAATCTCCTTCCTCTTTGTTTCTAGTGTCCATTACAATTTTTAATACTTTTTATTATTTTTTTTGGAGAGGTTTTTGTGATAGGGCACATGTGCTCACCAGAAAGAGAGAGAGAGACAGAGAGACAGAAAGCGAGAAATCTCCCCCCCTAGGGGGGATGGCCAAGCCGCAATCCTTTCTCCTCTATTCTCCTCTCAGGATCTTGGACACACAAGCACACGCGCCCAGTGTGAGTTTAAGTCACTGGGTCTGGGACTCGAACCACGGTCGACTACGTGGGAGTCCAGAAATAAAGCCATTACTGCTGGCCCCACAATTTTTAAAATTTTTATGTTCTCTAGTCTTTCAGTCTCTACTGTAGAATGTGGACAGTCAATATATGTTAAGTGGAGACATATAATGTCTCTCTTTCATAGCCTGACTTGCTTCACTTAGCAACAAATCTTCTGTATTTGTCCACTTTCTATCAAATTCCAGGGCCTTGTTGTTTTTTATGGCTGAATAGTGTTCCATGGAGTATATGTGCCACAATTTTTCAATTCATTCATCTGTTTGTGGATATTTCGGTTGGTTCCATGTCTTAGCAATCATGAATAAGGCTGCAATGAATGTTGATGTGCAAGCGCTTTTCCATCTGAGTGCTCTCCTGTCCTTTGGGTAGATACCCAGGATTGGAATTGCTGGATCATATGGTAGTTCTATTTGAAGGTCTTTGAGGAATCTCCATATTGTTCTCCACAGTGGCTGGACCAATTTACATTCCCACCAACAGTGTAGGAGTGTTCCCCTTTCACCAAATCCCCTCCAGCACTTACCATTATTTGTTTCTTTAATCTTCACCATTCTGACTGGGGTTAGGTGGTATCTCTTTGTGGTTTTGATCTATATCTCCCTTACAATGAGGGATGTTGTGCATTTTTTCATATGCTTTTTGACTGTTCATATGTCTTCTTTAGAGAGTTGTTGTTTATTCAGCTCATTTTCATTTTTTAATTGGGTTAATCATTTTCTTCCAGGTAAGCTGCTTGAGTTCCCTGTATATTCTGGTTATCAGTCCCTTATCTGAGGCACATTTACAAAAATTTTCTCCTATTCCAAGGGATGTCAATTCACACTAATTACAGTGTCCTTTGTTGTCCAGAAACTCCTTAATCTGACGTAATCCCATCTGTCTATTTGAGGGATTATTGCCTGTGCTTTGGGGGGGGGGGGTCTTGATTAAGAAGTCTTTGCCTACCCCAATGTCTCCCAGAGTTTCCCCAGTGTTTTCCATCAGTATTTTTATAGTTTGTGGTCTTAGGTGTAGATCTTTGATCCACTTTGAGTTGATTTTTGTTAATGGTGACTAGTACCCTTTGTCAAAAGTGAGTTGGCTGTCTATTTTGGGGTTTATTTCTGAAATCTCTACTCTATTCCATAGTTCCTCATGTCTATTTTTGTGCCAATACCATGCTGTTTTGATCATCACAGCTTTGTAATATATTTTGGGGTCAGGAAGTGAGATGCCACCTATTCTAGTCTTCTTGTGCAGGATGACTTTAGTAAAACAGGTCTTTTATAGTTCCAGACAAATTCTATGACTGCCTTTTCTAGATTTGTGAAAGATGTCTCTTGTAATTTTATAGGAGTTGCATTAAGTATGTAGATTAATTGGGTAGGATTGTCATTTTTATTATATTGATTCTCCCAATCCAGGAATATGGGATGTCCTTCCACTTTTCAGTGTCCTTTTCAATTTCCTTTTTAAAGTTTTCATAATTTTCCTTGTAGAGGTCTTTGACTTCCTTGGGTAGTTTTATTCCTAAGTATCTTATACTTCTTGTGGCTATGGTAAATTGAACTACATTCTTCAGTTCTGTCTCTGTCTGCTTGTTGTTTGTATATAGAAATGCTATGTATACAATCATGTCATCTGCAAACAGAGATAATTTCAGCTCTTTTTTCCATATCAGAATGTCTTTTATTTCCTTCTCTTGTCTGATTGCATGGGCTAGAACTTCCAGTACTATATTGAATAGGAGCGGAGAAAGTGGGCAGCCTTGTCTTGTACCCATTTTTAGTGGAAAAGCTTTCAACTTTTCCTCATTCAGTGTAATGTTAGCTGTAGGTTTTTTATAATGGTTTTTATTATGCTGAGAAATGGTCCTTCTATGACAGTTTTACTGAGAGTCTCGATCATAAAGGCATTTTCTAATGCATTTTCTGCATCAATTGATGCCGGAGACCTGCTCTAGCCAGGGTGGGTTGAGAATCGATGGAAGGTGATGCAGGCGAGAAGAAATTAGGCCAAGACCTCTATGCTCTTTAGCATGTTCTCAGCCGACTACAATCAGAGCAAGCTCAAGACTGCAGTGTCAGTGGCTAGGAGACATGCATTTTTATTGAGGGATGTTTACAGGAGTAGGAGGGGTGAGGGGGAAGTAAAATATTTTACTCTAAGAAATGAGGTATTCAAAGTATAGGAACAATAATCATAAAATATGATGCACTGTTCTGTTTGATTAGGTGTAATCAGTCACAGTCCTCAGGGAGAGGGAGTCCATTTGTCTGGTGCATTCTCTTCTTAGATCTTTATTAACAGGAAAGGTCTTTTGGATGAGGGGGCTTTCAGGAAGCTTGATAACTTCAGTCCCAGGCTAGGGCGGCAGCAGATTGCTGGTTACAAAGGCCTAGATAGAAATCTTATCTCGTTAAGTAAAGACATGGTTAATATATACTAAAGTGGAATATCTATATTACAGCTAAGGGGGTGAACCTATTGCCCATATGGAAAATGAATGTAAGCAGCTTAATGACTGCCCTAAAGGTTATTGTGTACTTGGAACCCTCTACGTGCTGTTCTATACAATGGCTGTGGCTCAGGGGAGCAGCAATCTTTCCTTGTCCTGAGATCAAAGGTGACTCATGGTCTTTGTTTGGGGTATCAGTACCTCACGGATGAGCCCCTGAGCCTCTCCCAGCTACTGAGGTCATTTCACCAATTTAGTAGTTTTCCATTAATCCAAACCTTTCTAATGCTATCTATATATTCCCCAGTAGGAGAAGTGTTTCTTTTTTTTTGAGAGGTTTTTGCTATAGGGCACGTGCGCTCGCCAGACAGAGACAGAGAGACAGAAAGTGAGAAATCACCCCCCAGGAGGGATGGCCACACCGCAATCTCTTCTCCTCCATTCTCCTCTCGGGATCTTGGGCACGCATGCACACGCGCCTGGCATGAGTTTTAAACCACCAGGTCCGGGATGTGAACTGTGGTCGACTACATCGGTGTCCAGCGACATAGCCATTATACTAACTGCTGGTCCCTCCAGTAGGAGAAGTGAATGCAGCATTCTTTATTGATATTTTCCAGGCAGGTGGGATGAGTCTCACAAAATAATTCCCATTCACCGCCGCCTTAGGAGTCCGCATTCTTTCAGGATTATTAGTTGGTTTTATTGTAAAAGTTACAGTAAGGTTGGGGTGTTATTTTACCCTTACGGGGTACCAGAGCAGAGAGACTGAAAGCAAAAACAGCACAAACCAGCACAACAAACACAGTTGAAAGACTGAGCTTGCAGCTGTAGTCTTGCTTGCAGCTCTTCTCACCCAAGCCCTGTTTAGACATGAGAGGCAGCTCTTTAGGCTCTGCCTGTGTTGGCTGCATGGCCTCCACCAGATTGAAATAATCATGTGGTTTTTATCTTTCTTTCTGTTAATATGGTGTATTGCATTTATGGTTTTGAGTATGTCGAACTATCCTTGCATCCCTGGAATAAAGTCTACCTGGTTGTGATGAATTACCTTTTTTATATGCTGTTGAATATAGTTAGCAAGTATCTTGTTGCAAATTTTTGCATCTATATTCACCAGGGATATAGGTCTATAGTTTTCCTTTTTTGAAGTATCCTTATCCATTTTGGGAATGAGGGTAATATAGGCTTCATAGAATGAATTTGGAAGGATTCCCTCCTTTTGGATCTCTAGAAACAGTGTGAATAGAATGGGGGTTACCTCTTCTTTAAAAGTTTTGTAAAACTCAGTAGTGAAGCCATCAGGGCCTGGATTTTTTGTTGTTGTTGTTGGGAGATTATTTATTACTGATTCAACTCATTCCGTGTTATAGGTCTATTCAGGCTTTCTATATCCTCCTGAGTCAATTTGGTAGATTATATGTGTCCAGGAATTTGTCCATTTCATCCATGTTTTCTTCTTTGTTGGCAAAGAGTTGCTCATAATATCCTCTAATTGTGTTTTGTATTTTTGTTATGTCTGTTGTAATGTTGCCTGATTTGTTGCAGATTTTACTAATCTGGTTCCTTTATCTCTTCTTTTTAAATAGTCTGGCTAATGGTGTGTCAATCTTGTTTATCTTTGCAAAGAACCAGCTTTTGCTTTCATTTATTTTCTGTATAGTTTGCTTATTTTCTATTTCATTTATTTCTGCTCAAATATTTATTATTTCCTTTCTACTGGAATTTTCTGTATTTTTTTGTTGTTCTTTTTCCAATTCCCTAAGGCATGCTGTTAGGTTGTCCTTTTGCCACCTTTCCATCTTTTTCTTGTGTGCACTAATTGCTATGAAATTCCCTCTTATGACTGCTTTTGCAGTATCCCATAGATTATGGAAACTTGTGTACTCATTATCATTAGTTTCCATGAATCTTTTGATTTCTGTCTTAATCTCCGCAGAAGTCATGGAGTCATTCAGAAGGTTATTTTTTCCATGTATTTGTATTTTTTGAGGGCTTTTCTGAGGTTAATATCAAGTTTAATTCCATCAAGGTTAGAGAAGATGCTGGATATAGTTTCTGTTTTTAATTCTTACTTATTAATGATGTTTCAGCCATGCCTAAGATTCCAGGAGCACATTTATATTTCCTCAGCACTTTTGGAGATGTTTCTTCATTGTCTTATTACTACTATGAAAAGTGCACCATCTAATTGTCTTGATTTAGTAATCTGTCTTTTTTTTTGGAGAGGTTTTCGCTATAGGGCACGTGCGCTCGCCAGACAGACAGAGAGAGACAGAGAGACAGAAAGTGAGAAATCACCCCCCAGAGGGGATGGTCACGCCGCAATCCTTTCTCCTCCATTCTCCTCTTGGGATCTTGGGCACGCACGCACACGCGCCTGGCGTGAATTTTAAGCCACCGGGTCCGGGACGCGAACCGCGGTCGACTACGTGCAAGTCCAGCGACATAGCCATTACGCTAACTGCTGGTTCCCAGTAATCTGTCTTTTATACATGGGAAAAAATTTAAAGATTTTCACCAACATTGACATTTTACAACTTCAGTACTGTACAGATTTCTTCTTATTTTTCTGCTCAATACTTTGTTTTTATGCACTGTAACTTTGTATTAAGTATTTATTTTAAAAGTTATTGTTATTTTTCAACATTAAATTGCTATACATCGTTTTTCAACATTAAATTGCTATACATCGTTTGGCTTGTAAAGAGAATTCACCCAACATGAAATACACTTCAGACCTGTCCAGTTGATAATACTATATATATTATCATCAACATGCAATAAACCATTTCTGTGTCCCACAAATGTTTTGACTCTTTAGCTGCTCAATACTTAGAAAACTGTCCACTCTCTTTTCAAGCATCATTGGTGACAGACAGCAGTAATACTGAGGCATATGTGTACATATATACACTGTACTAAATTTCTTGAGTCCAATGAAGAACAGAACTCACAATTTTGGAATCCCCAGGAAGCAATCACATTGAATTGGAAATAGTCAGGCTAAGAGGACCCTAAAGGAGTTATCTAGAATTCAACAGAAGCTAGGGACACACCTAATGTTCTGGGGAAGAAGATGGGCCACACAAGGAGCTTTTGCTTTTGCCTTCTGGACTATTCATTCAGTCAGCAATTTAGAAACAGGCCTTCAGTGCCTTCTTTAAGGTAAAATAGAAATCTAGGGCCTTGAAGCTCATTTAATTAGAGGAGAATACAGGCATAGCAGGACAGTAAACACACCCATGAGGACTCATTATCATCCTATTCCTGGACCAACATTTACGGGGGAGGCCATTTTTACTGAGTAGATATGTCCCTCTGAAGATGGGGGTAGAATACTGTAGAGGGGAAAGTCATGGGATCAGGACACAAGGTAGCCTCCCCCAGGACAAGGCCTACGTGCACTGTTGGCCTCAGGGACAGTGAAGTGGGGCATGGTATTGTCTCTTTGGGGCAGCTATTCCAATATCTGCTTCTTCTATATTCCTGTTTCTTTCATCTTTACCTTTAGGCCCCAATAGGAATAAAGCAATATCTATGTAAACCAAAGAATTCTGTTTGCCAACTACTTAAGGTCCAGAGGGACTCACACCTTGGGAATCTGTAGAATAAAGAAGTTCCTACTAATTCTCCACAAGTGTAGAAAAGAAAAACAATCTTCTTGATATATAGAAACCTCCCAGAGACTGTATTAGCTGCTTGCACCATGCCCTGCTACCTTCAGAGAAGACGTACAGATCAGTGAAGGAAATAGAAAGACCCTGACATCTGATCTCAATTGGACTCCTCAGACATTTAACCCAACTTAGCAAAAAATTAAGCCAACTGAACACTGCTGAACAAAATTACACTCTCCCTCTCCATTTCTACTAGAACATTCTCAATCTTCAAACAACCTCCAGGGCAGTCTGGGTTTCTGGGCAGCTGTACTTCTTACCATCTAAGGTAAGGACTTGTTCTTCTTTCAGGGAAATGTGTAGGTTCTGGGCATGTGGGGTTCAAAAATAGAGTTCAAAGTAGACTCTAAGTGTTTAAACCATTCTGTCATCCAGGTTCTTAAGGGGCTTGTGCTCCAAATCCATCTCAGCCCCTCAATTCTTGGTTATCTGAACACGAAGTAAGAACTGATTAGAACTGATAAAGGGTTTCCTACAGTACAGATTTGGGTGTCAGCTTCCTGATAAAAATCTCAGCACCTGCCTTTAGACCCTGTGGGTGTTGTGGATCTTTAGCAAAGTGTTTCTGGACTTGATAATGACATTCCCCAAAAGCTATCTAAGAAAAGATGATATGCTCAATACAGTCTCATGCTTTTTTACCATTAAGATCCTATGACCCCAAAAGAGGCCAGTGGAGACCAATTAAATGTTACTAGACACACACACACACACACACACACACACACACACACACACACGTAAGGTATGGGGAAATGGTTTACATATTTAACTGCATGTTCAGAGTTGACTTTCTGTCTGTCCACTTCCATGATGCTCAACACCAACTCCTGTCAATCCAAGGCTCCTGTAACTATGTCTTCTCCATGGGATTGGATACCACAGCAGTTTTCCAAAAAAGATGCACTTCCTACCTATTCCTGTGACCCTTCTACCCAGAGTAGATGCTAGGCCTTACAGGAAGTACATTGGAGATCTGAGTCAAAGGCAGAGGAGAGGGAACAGAATTACAGAGTTTGATTCCAATATACAATAGATGCTCTTTTGTTTTTCACCACTTCTCCCCAAAACAAACACCCTAATATTTCTGGAAAGATCTCATCTCTTATCATATTTTGAGTCCTCCAGTCTCACATCATATCATAACTTGTTTAAAAAAAAATCTGGGGAAAGTCGGTGGTGTGGTGGTGAAGGCAGATGGATCCCACATGACCAATTGTGTAGTTTGAGTCTCAGACCTGGTGGCTTGAAAAACACACTGGGCATGCATGTATGCACACACAGAGTCCAGAGAGGAGAAAGGATTGTGTTCTCTGGCAAGCACACACATTTAATGGCAAAACGAACAAACTAAACCCATCTGTTTGGCTCTAAAGCAACACCTTCTAAAAAGATACCATTCTATGGTCTCAAACAGTCCAGAAACTCTTATCTCTCAAGCTCATGGAGAATATGGAGTTGGCCAAGATGGTAACTAGGGTGCATGTACTTTAGCTCTTGTAATGAGGTTTCTGTCTGTAACCTTGAATGCTGTGGACATTTACTATATGAAGAAAAAAGTGGAAGTTCTTCACTGAAACTGATTTTCTGTACCTGTTTAGAATTTAATATTCAAAACAGGCCTATGCTAAAACATAACTGAATATTTAAGCTATTAGTCAAACATTATACTTAAAACGCAGGAGCAAAAATAAGGGCATGTGAAGCAGAATTTTTTCTTACTCTTAAGAGAGAATTTTATCTTTCTGGAAAGATACATGGGCAGGTTTAATGTTTTGGAGAATATTTTTATAACTGTCTCCTGAAGTTAGCTATTATTGTGATTCTTTTCCTCCATATAAATGGCTCTTCTTAAATTATGATTAAGAGTCAAAAATACAGAAATTAAAAGGCAAAGTCAGTTACTCATGGGAAATGTGTCATTTCATTGATTTCTTCTTGCATAACCTATGGGGCCTCTGATATTACAAAACTAGTGTCCATATCAGCAAAAATTCACTGAGAATCCATTTGGTTCTAGGCAACTGAAGAAACCACATAGCATGGAGCTCTGGAACTCCACCTCAGGAAGTGGCTTCATGTTGGTGGGGATTCTGACAGACACTGGATCTCCTGAACTGCTCTGTGCCACAATTGCGGTCCTGTACATGTTGGCCCTCACCAGCAATGGCCTGCTGCTTCTGGTCATCACAATGGACACCCGACTCCATGTGCCCATGTACCTCTTGCTTGCGCAGCTTTCTCTCATGGATCTCCTGTTCACGTCGGTCGTTACTCCCAAGGCCCTTTTGGATTTTCTAAGCAGAGATAATACCATTTCCTTTGGAGGCTGTGCCCTTCAGATGTTCCTGGCACTGACTCTGGGTGGTGCAGAGGACCTCTTACTGGCCTTCATGGCCTATGATAGGTATGTGGCCATTTGTCACCCTCTGAACTATATGGTTCTCATGAGGCCAAGGGTCTGCTGGCTCATGGTGGCCATATCCTGGATGCTGGCATCTCTGAATGCTCTAGGACATACTGTGTATACCATGCACTTCCCCTTTTGCAGGTCCTTGGAAATCAAACACCTGCTTTGCGAAATCCCACCCTTACTGAAGCTGGCCTGTGCAGACACCTCCAGATACGAGCTCATGCTATACGTGACAGGTGTGACTTTCCTCCTGCTTCCTCTTTCTGCCATCATTGCTTCTTACACACTAATCCTATTCACGGTGCTCCACATGTCCTCTAGTGAAGGCAGGAAGAAAGCCCTGGTCACCTGCTCTTCTCACCTAATTGTGGTTGGGATGTTCTTTGGAGCTGCCACATTCATGTATGTCCTGCCCAGTTCCTTCCACAACCCCAAGCAAGACAACATCATCTCTGTTTTCTACACAATTGTCACTCCAGCCCTGAACCCCCTGATCTACAGCCTGAGGAATAAAGAGGTCATGGGGGCCTTGAGGAGGATCCTAGGAAAACACTTCTTACTAACACAGTGAACCTTCTTGCAAGGGTACATGACTGGCCTCCCATCATTTCTGTTCCAATTCAAATTGTTATGCTCATATATTCCTTAATATATTCTGAGATGATATATATGTACATTTCTTAAAATTTCTACTCTTTTCTTACTATGCCCTGGTGTGTATAGAGATCTTAACTCGCTTGGTACATGTCACTATGGCCTTGGAAGCACATGTGATAAAAGTGACTAGTAGAAGGAAAAAAAAAAGCCTTGAACAGATATGTTGGACTTGCACTATGATAGAGCATTGCCCTGATGTATTATCACAGAGACATGGTGTCAGACTAACTTCCCATTTCAACATGTAGCAGTGAGAGACAGCAAGTTATGTGCTGACCAAACTGTGCTAACCTTTTAGCCTCAAAGAAGATCTGCTTTTTCAAACTAGATTTATAAACCATTAATACAGAGAAAGGTCCACAGAAAATATATTGGACTTTCTGTCAATTAAGTCATTTTTAAACAAGCAGTGAAGAAGAATAATAGATATATGATTGTATTCATATCCTGAGTCTGAGGAGAAATTCATATTAGTTACATAAATATGTCCTCACTTAATATATACTGAGTGTCTGCACTCTACGACTGAAACTAATTGACTAAAGGATATATAAACACAGTATATAGATGTAAATACCAGATACAGTGTGTGTGAAAGAGGAGGGTCTGAGGAAGGACATTTGGGGGAGGGATAGGGAGGCAAAGAATTAATGGCACAAAGAGGTGTTGAAGATATTTTGTAGTTTTATCAACTGTACTAGGGAGAAATGTTCACCTGTTGAAATATCCACTTTGTAAGACAAATAATAATGTGATTGAATGTATAAAAGAAAATGAAATAAAAATAATTAATTAATTAATTAATTAAAAAAGAAAGGTTAAAAAAAAGACAAATATCTCTGTCAAGCTAGTGTACAGGTTAAGTAAAGGGAGCCTGGCATTTCTACTTGGAAACTTTCACAGAATATTTTTGAAATGGGGCATTTTTACATCTCCTAAAATTAAAAATAAAATAAGGTTGAGAATATCTAGGTTTAAAGTGAGGAGTAGAAATACAATAACAATGAGAGAAATCTGTTGTCTACATTGCTTAAATTTTTTTAAATAATGTGACCTTATATATATGTGGATGCTTTTTCAAACATCTGAATAATGCAAAGAGTTCATATTCTTCAAGTGATTTTGAGTGTGCACACACACACACACACACACATACCATATGCAATATTATGTACAGTCTGTGTGCCCGGGAAAGGAAGTATAAAATGTTTCTAATTCTAGCTAGGCTAACTATGCTTTATCATTTCATTTATTTATTTTTTTTTTTCAAAGAATATACTATTTATTAAAGCAAGGGAAACAAAGGGCCTCTCCCTTCAAAATCTTTTCTATTGAACATAGCTTCAATCAACAACTGAAACATACAAATGCAAGAAATATGTATAGGTAGAAGAAGTGTGCATTCACACCCAAAATGCGACACTAATTGAAGTGAAAACTCCAGCAAAGCTTTGTAGTTGCCTGGATGTCCCTAGGGGACAGTAAGTCAATGCTTATCAGCCGGCCTCAGAAGAGACAATTTTGATTAATATCAGACCCATCTGACTCAGTCTATTAAACCCTGAAGGAAGGATATTCTTCAGATATAAAAGATATGTCTTTGATTAATAATTCTTCCCCATTGCCATTCCAAGCATTAACAACTATGTGGCACCTCTAGAAAGACAGCGCCTTTGAATTCTAGGAAGACACACTTACTAAGATACCCAGGTTCCCCTCCGCCACTTCTCGATTCTCCCTCGAAGCAGCAGCCCAAGTGGTGGAGGTGTCGCCACTGGAGAAGCAAAACCCTAGTTACATAATTTATTACGCTGTCTGCAGAGTTAGGGTCAATTAGTTGTGACATAATTCCTGCTTGAAGATAATGAAAGCTTAATAAAATTGACAAAAGCCTGAAGACAGAGGGAGTGACTGGAACTACACTACCTGCTGGCTGACCCAGGCCTGGCGGAGTTTACACCACGGCCATCGCACTTCTTTCCTTTGCCTACCAATGGGTTTCAGGATGCACGTAAGAGGAAATTGCTTAGTCCACCGTAAAGGGGCTCTGTGCACTGTGTAGCTAACGTGCAGTTGTCACACGGGGAGTGGGAAGAAATCAATTCCATTTCGGCTGTTTCCTTTTAAACTTCTGCCCAATCAGCACTGCCCTCCTCACATGGCTGCGTTTTTCCTGATGTTCATGATCAGCCTCCTGCCATATTCTCTGTAGTCCACGGGCTTCACGTCCATCACGGTGGCCTTAATTCGAGACTCATCATTGTAGGTCTCCAGTTTGACTCTGATTTTGAATGTGAAAGACCGAAAGTTGGCGTTCTGGAAAACTTCCTCAAATGCCTGCTCGTTCTTCTCTTTTAATTCTCCAAGATAAACAGTATTTTGTCCGAGAATAGCTTCGGCAGATTCCTGGAAACAAGTCACCCACTGATTCTCCTGAAAATCTGCAATATTTACGGACAGGATCATGCGGTACTTGAAGTTGGGAAACTCGCTGTCGCACTTCTCACAGCGGTACAATCCGTTCTGTTGGTCGATCACTTTCTTATTGCAATCCTGACTCGGGCAGGCCTGGTACATGCAGTTCTCTTTGCGGAGATAGACCACTGTAGCCACAGAGCTGAAATAATCTGCCTTGTCACCTTGGCCCAGGTTCTCCGATTTGACCTCGTATAAAGTTTTCCAGTTGGTGTTGCTTCCTACTCCTCCTCCACCCTTTAGATCAGAGATGGAAACACCATCTAAGGCTTGTCCTTCTGAGTCGAACCATCCACGAAGTTTATAGGCCTCTGGGATGTCAGGATTCATAATGACAGTGCTTGAAGATAAGACAGAGAGGCTCCGGCCACCAAAATCCGAAACTCTGGCACCTTTGACAGCCAACACGGGCTGTCTAGAACCATCAAATTTATCAGCATCTTCTCCCCAAAGAGTAGTGGTCACCACTTTCCCTGACGTGTCCATCAAATAGATATTTCTCTTAGAGACTTCCCTGTTGGTAGATTTCACTGTGATTTTAGTGACGTCTTCGTAGCTCTTGC
Organism: Tupaia tana; assembly: GCA_026018925.1. Taxonomy (NCBI): domain Eukaryota; kingdom Metazoa; phylum Chordata; class Mammalia; order Scandentia; family Tupaiidae; genus Tupaia; species Tupaia tana. Next base: position 24,711,187 of record JAKSZU010000012.1, read on the forward strand.
AGACCCCTATTATGTCTACGAGCGAATCTTTGGACTTGCTCTCTAGCTCATCAATCTTTGTGAAATCAAACTGAACGGTAGGTAAGTGATGATCATCCTCACAGGGCATGACAGAAGTCTCATTATTGAAGGTCATCTCATAGTCGTTTTTAACAGTCGTGAATTGTTTGTTGGCAATCTTCAGGGTGCCTTTCGAGAAATAATACACCTTGTTCACTTCAATGAGGGGAAAGAACTTGTCCACTTGCTCATTGAAAGCAGTAGCTCTGATCTCACCAGTTTCATCCACTAGTTCTATGGCGAAAAGCTTCCCTTCCCCTCGGGAATTGCTCCAGGTCTGGATCTGACTTTTGTTGGTAACACGAGCACAGATGGTCCACTTGGATTGGTAAGGGGTGAGGCTGGCAATGGGCACCACTTTGGACTGTGTGCCCCCAGAAGTGTTGGACAGGCTGGCACCTCCAGCTTTCCCAAATATCTTTGAGGCACCGTAAGCCTTAGATGTACTGGAAGCCATTCCCGGGCTCCCATTCTGCTGCTGGGGCTTGCTGGTTGGTGGAGCGGCTGCTGGGACCGGAGCAGAAACGACTTGCTGCTGTCCATGTCCTTCATTATAGGGCACTGGATTGCCAATCTTTAATCCAACAGCTTCAGCTGATTTCAATACTTGTAACTCCATCAAAATAACTACTCTCCTTCCATCTTTCAGAGTGTTAACAATAAATCGGTTAATCTGGCAAATACAGTTGCTGGACAACCGTTCTTCCTCAACCAGAGGGTTCAGCTGTGTTGCCAACATGAAAGAGGACAGCGTGTTCAATCCATCACTCATGAGCAGTCGATAACGGGGTGGACTATTCCCCGTCGTGATGGGACGGATGTTAATGACTTGGAGGATGGGTTTTATGGATGTGTCTCCTTGTTGCATTATGGCCGCAATGGCCCCTTCGCTCAGGTGGCCCACCATGACTCCGCCGCGAGAACTCCCGCGCTCCGGCTCCTCCGCAGCCCCTGCTTCACTCTATCATTTCATTTATTAGTGTGGGAAGAATTTATGTCAATAGTTGAGAACTTAAGTATGTTAAGTAAAGCCTCAAAATACCTTGGTGCAGTAGGAGGTGTTATTGTTGAGATTAGCGCTTTGTGAAAACTCAGAAACTTTTTCCTTTCCAGAGTAATCTTAAATCACTTAATCTGTAATGCTAAGCTATAATATAAAAGCTAATCTATAAAGTTAAACCATGCTCACTATTAAAAGAGAAAATTCAAAGGGGCTGGCAGGTGGTGTGGTGGTTGTATTGCTGGACCCCCACATGGCCAACTGTGGTTCAAGACCCAGACCTGGTGGCTTGCTTTCTCACTTTCCCTTTCTCTCTATTTCTGTCTCTGTTTGGACAAATTTAAAAAAATAAATAATAATAGCAAATAAAATTGAATAAATAATTCTTAAAAAAAGAGAAAATTCAGAAATTTAGAGAGAAAAAAAAGTCACCTATAGAGTTTTGTCTTTCTTTTTAAAATTGTATATCTATTTTACAGAATTTGTATGTACATAATGCTTAACATTTTAATTTTTGCCATTTAAAATTTGGTGAATTGTCTTTCTTGTTACTGTATGATATTTTAGAGCCATGATGAAGGAGGGGATCAGAGTACCTGGATTAAAACCCTTTCCCCGTTTATCATCTGTGCATTTTTTGACGATAAAGGTTTTTTTCTTCTTCTTTTTTTTAACTTCAGGTTGCCTATCTGAAAGGTTGTGGTAATTTCAAAAATAATCTCATGATGCTGTTGGGTGGATTTAATAAACAATGAATATCAGACAGTTATACCGCACTCTGGAAAATTGTGCATGAAACTTTTTGGGTACTATATGAATAAATAGTAATGAGTCTTGAAAAACTTAATATTATTTTATTTTTAGATAGGAAACATCGCTTATTCTAGTTATTCTTTTTTTTTTTTTTCTTGAGAGGTTTTTGCTATAGGGTGCATGCGCTCGCCAGACAGACAGAGACAGAGAGACAGAAAGCGAGAAATCACCCCTCAGGGGGGATGGCAACGCTGCAATCCCTTGTCCTCCATTCTCCTCTCGGGATCTTGGGCACGCACGCACACGCACCCGGCTTGAGTTTTAAGCCACCAGGTCCAGGACGCAAACTGCGGTCGACTACATGGGAGTCGTGCGACATAGCCATTAACGCTAACTGCTGGTCCCGATTCTAGTTATTCTTTTATTGACAAAATTATATCTATTTATGGTATAACACATGTTTCAATATATATATACATTATGGAATTGTTAATTAAGCTCATTAACATATTTTTTGTGATAAGAACAGTTAAAATCTACTTTCTTGGCAATTTTCAAGTAAGTAGTGTATGGTTATTAACTATAATCACTGTAATGTACAATATGTTCCTTAAATATATTCCTGCTGTCTAACTAAAATTTTGCCTCGTTTGACTGACATCTCTTTGATCCCCCACCCCTCAGCCTCTAGTAATCACGATTTTACTCTCTGTTTCTATGAATATGAGTTTTTTTTAGATTCTACATATCAGAGAGATGATGTAATATTTCCCTTTTCATGCCTGATGTATTTCACTTAACAATGTTCCTTCAGTTCATCCATGTAGTTGCAAGTGACAGAGTTTCCTTTTTTATTAAGATTGAATGGTTTCTATTGTATTTGTGTAATTTGTCATCTGTTTATTCATTTATGAACATTTAAGTTGATTCTGTAGTTTAGCTATGATGAACAATGGTGCAATCAGTATGAAAATATAAATACTGATTTCATGATCTTTGGATATATATCAAGTAGTGAGATTGCTGTATCATATGCTAATTCTATTTTTAATTTTTCCCCATAAAAAATTTATTCTTATTCTTATTTTTATTCATATGTTCAATCACTATACATACATCATTCAGATTGTAAGGATAATTTACCCAACATGAAATACATCACACATCAGTCCAGTTGAGAATACTATACTGGTCATCTTCAACAGGTAATAAACCATTTCTGTGTCCCACAAATGTCTTCCTTCTCTATTTTTTCCCCAAATTTTCTTTTCTCTCTTCCCATATCCCACTCTCTTTCCACTTTGTCCCCCGTGTCCATAACAAATTTCAATGCTTTTATGTCTTTCAGTCTCCACCATAGAGTGCGGATAGTCAGTGTGTGTGTGTGTGTGTGTGTGTGTGTGTGTGTGTGTATAGCTATAGGGCACGTACGCTCACCAGAAAGACAGAGAGAGACAGAGAGACAGAAAGTGAGAAATCACCTTCCAATGGGGATGGCTACGCCACAATCCCTTCTCCTCCATTCTTTTGGGATTTTAGGCACGCATGCATGTGCACCTGGTGTGAGTTTAAGCCACTGGATCCAGGACTCGAAACATGGTTGACTACATGGGAATCCAGCAACATGGTCATTATGCCAACTGCTGGTCCCCCCGTTTTGTTTTTTAAAATGGCTGTCCAAATTTATGTTCTCACTAACAGTGTGCAATATTTATTTCTCCACCTTTTCACCAACACCTATTATCTTTTGTCTTTTAGATAAAGTCATGCCAACAGGTAGGAGGTGATATTTCATTGTAGTTTTGATTTGCATTTTCCTAATGATTAATGATGTTGAGCACCTTTGCATATACCAGCTGGTTATTTTGATTTCTCTTCTTCTTCTTCTTCTTTTGAGAGATTTTTTGTATAGGGTGTGTGCTCATAAGAGAGAGAGAGAGACAGAAAGTGAGAAATCACCCCACATTGAATCCCTTCTCTTCAGTTTTCCTCTTGGGATTTTGAGTAGACATGCACACATGCCCAACGTGTTTCAAGCCACGGGGTCTGGGACTTGAACTACAGGCAGCCATGTGGAAGTCAGCACCTTAACCACTATGCTACCTGCTGACTCCCTTGATATCTTCTTTGGAGAAATGTTTATTTCAGGTCTTTTGCCTTTGTTTTGCTCCAGTTACTTCTTTTCTTGTTATTGATTTGTTTGAGCTCGTAATATGTTTTGAATATTAACCTTCATCAGATGTATGGTTTGCAATGTTCATATAGCCTATAGGTTGTGTCTTCACACTGATGATTGTCTCTTTTGCTATACAGAAGCTTTTAAATTTGATTTAATTCCATTTTCTATTTTTATTTTTGTTCCCTGTGTTTTGGGAGTCATATATTTTAAAAAATCATTGTCTAAATTAATGTGATGCAGTTTTCCCCCTGCTTCCTTCTAGTAGTTTTAAAGTTTCAGATCTTATGTACAAATATTCAATTCATTTTGAGGTTTTATGTGTTTAAGTATGTGTGTGAGAGAAAGACAGAGAATGAGAAAAAAAGAAATAAGGGTCAAATCTAATTTATTTTTTGTATACAGTTACTCAGTTTGTCCAACGCTCCTAATTGAAGAGACTGTCCTATTCCCACTGTGCATTCCGACACCTTTGTCAAAAATCAGTTGACTATAAATGCATGGATTTTTCCAGCCTCTCTATTCTGTTCCATTGATCTATAGGGCTGTTTTTATGCTAATACCATGCTGTTCTGATTACTACAGATTTGTAGTAGATTTTGAAATGAGGTTGTGTGGTGCCTCTAGCTTTGTCCTTGTTGTTCAAAATTATTTTGGCTATTTAGGCCTTTCATGATTTCATACAAACATGGTGGGGTTAATTGATGATTTATATGAGTTAAGCCTTCAATCCAGTGGGATATAAAAGAGAGATAGTTGGAGGGGGATGGAGAATACTTTGAAAATATTTGTCAAGGTTCTCTTTTACTCCTACTTTCATGAGGAAAGAACATGCTCTTGCCTTCAGTTAAAAGACAAGAATTTCAAAAACAGAAGCATTTTGTTAATTAAGCGAGGTCCTATGTGACCAATATAAAGAAGCTGTGTCACTTGATTCTGGATAGGGGATCTCCTTACCATGAGTTGAATTTTGTCCTTCCCAAATTCATATATTATCCCCATAACTTCAGAATTTACAGATAGGGCCTTTAACTATGGAATTAAATTAAAATGAGGCTGTTAGGATGGGCCCTATTCCTATCTTACCAGTGTCCTTCTATGAAGAGAAAACGTGGACACATAAAGAGACACCAGAAACCCAGTCTGGTGGTGCAGTCAGTAACGTATTGAACTGTAGCACTGGAAGCCCATGGCTGACCATGAGTTCAGATTCCAGAATCAGCCTGAAAACACAGAATGCATTTATATATGCCCAGATCCTAATGAGCAGGAGAGCTGTGGGAAGGGTATTGCAGTGTGATGAGACCCTACTGAGGTTGCTTCTCTTTCTCTCTCTCTCTCTCTCTCTCTCTCTCTCTCACACACACACACACACACATTCTCTGTTATGAATGAAATAAGAGAGTGAGAGAGACAGCCACTGGGGTACCTGTACAAAGAGGAAAGACCACATGAGGACAGAGAGAGAAGGTGGCCATCTGCAAGCCAAGGAGTGAGGCCTCAGGAGAAAACCAATCTCTGACACCTTGATCTTGACCTTAGCTTTTCTTTTCTCTCCTCTTCCCTTTTCTTCTTCATTCTCTTTCTTTTCCTCTTCCCCTGTTTCTTCCTCCTCCTTTTCTTCTTTCTCTTTTTCTTCTTTTTCTCCTCTCTCCCTTTTTCCACCTCTATCAACCCCAGCTAAATCTCAATTCAGTAATTATGTTCTCCAGGTCGCAATATTTTTTATGATTTCCCATATCATCCACCTTTAGTGTCAAGTCTTCAACTGACATTTCTGAGCTCTTATCAATATTATCAAACCCAAAAGTTACCTGTTTTTATATTTAGCCTAATTTTTACACTCTCCTGATGTAACATTCCTGGCTGATATAGTTTTCTATAGATCCACAGTAATTGGAAGCAGGTTGGCAACAGTTTTATTTAGATTCCTTTCACTGGGAGTTTGGTGAAATGTGTAAAGAAAAGGAAGCTCCACTCTAAGTAATGAGTCTTATTCTAGTTGAACATACATGGAAAATTTTAATTATTATTACCTCTCCAGCACTAAATACTTCTTGTTTTAGAGAGAGAGAAAAAGAGAGAGGGAGAATGTCTGAAAGAATAAAAACTAAATTGTTGCCATGACTTTGAGATTTTGTTTTGTTTATACTTCTTACAGTATTCTTTTAATGGTCAAGAAAAGAAACATGTAATTTTAATTTCTCAATCTCAAACTCACCTTCTTTCACTCTCCCCACAAAATGAATGCTAACTCTGAAAGTAGGTCTCATTTTTATTGTAGGGAGAGAACTACAGACAGCTGGAAGGATGAAAAGAGCAGTGAAAACAATTAAGATCATCTGAGATAAAGCAGTATTTAGTTGTGAGAGGAGAAGGGATCAGATTCAGTACTACAGATGGGATATCTTCTATAGGTAACTTGACATTTCTCCCTTGCCAATCTTAGTATCTTGTCTTTGTCTGTGGTTTTGGTCATTCTGGCTATAATTCTTGGAGAATATCTTCTTGGGTTGATGCTATTTGGGGTCCTTTGTATTTCTTGGGTCTGGATCTTTGAATACCTCTCTAGGTTTGGAAAGTTTTCTTTCAGGATTTCATGGAACATATTATCAATGCCCTTATGAGTCTCTTCCCTTTCTGGGATACCGATTACCTGGATGTTTGGACGTTTAATGGTATCTAGTATTTCTTGTACATTATTCTCCCTTCGGGGGGCTATTTTCTTGGTCTTTGTGGTGGATTTTACTAGTCCAGCGATTCTGTCTTCTACACCTGAGATTCGATTTTCTGTATGATCTAGTCTGCTTTTAATTCTTTCAAAGGAGGTTTTGACTTCTTGTATTATAGCCTTCATCTCCAACAATTCCATTCAATTCTTTTTTATGGTGTATATTTCCTCTTTCAGCTCTCACAAGAACTTCCTCACCTCCTGGAACTCACCGGCTCTTTTCTTCTGGAGTTTGTTGCCTCTCTTTTCTTCCATTTCTGTTAGCTTTGTCACTATGAATATTCTAAATTCTTTATCAGAAATTTCTTTTTTAAATCATTTATTTATTTTTTTATTATCATCATAATCTTGTTTATATTACATTGGATTTCATATAACTTTACAGTGTATTACATTGCTTTTTCAAAAGGGAATGCCATGGGAACCAGCAGTTAGCGTAATGGCTATGTTGCTGGACTCCCACGTAGTTGACCGCGGTTCGCGTCCCGGACCCGGTGGCTTAAAACTCACGCCGAGCGCGTGTGCGTGCGTGCCCAAGATCCCGAGAGGAGAATGGAGGAGAAGGGATTGCGGCGTGACCATCCCCCCTGGGGGGCGAATTCTCGCTTTCTGTCTCTCTGTCTCTCTTTGTCTGTCTGGAGAGTGCACGCGCCCTATAGCGAAAAAAAACCTCTCCAAAAAAAAGGGAATGCCATGCATGTCAGTCAATACAAAGACATTAAAATCCCCACTTCATCATTCAATATCTTTTCATTGTTTTCCCCAATCATTATTATTATTATTACAATTATTTTTTAAACAGTAAATCACTACTTCTCATTTTGCTTGTAAAAAGACTTTACCCATCATGAAATACTTCTCAGACCAATCCAGTAGGGAATACTATATACGTCATCATCAACAGGTAGTAAGCCATGTCTGTGTCCCACTAACGTCCTGCCTCTCTACTGTTCTCTTGCTATCTTTCTCTATCCTCTTCTCTTCACTCCCCCCATTCCACACTGTCTTATTCTTGTTAAGTACTTTCTCTGCGTTTATTTCCTCCAATATTTCATTCCCTACCATAGGGTGCAGATAGTCAGTATATATTGAGTGGATACATACAATATCTTTCTTTCATAGCCTGGCTTACTTCACTCAGCAATAGATCCTCCATATCTGACCACTTTCTATCAAATGCCAGAGTCTTGTTATTTTTTATGGCTGAGTAGTATTCCATAGAGTATATATGCCACACTTTTCCAATCCATTCATCAGTTTGTGGACATTTAGGTTGGTTCCATGTCTTGGCAATTGTGAATAATGCTGCAATAAACATTGATGCACAAGCACTTTTCCAACTGAGCATTCTCCTGTCCTTTGGGTAGATACCCAGAAGTGGGATTGCTGGATCAAATGGTAGTTCTATTTGTAGATCTTTGAGGGACTATAGCAAAAACCTCTCAAAAAAAAAAAAAAAAAAGAAAAAAGAAAAGAAAAGAAAAAGAAATGACCCTTCTATACCAATCTTACTGAGGGTCGTAATCATAAAAGGATGTTGTATTTTATCAAATGCTTTCTCCGCATCAATTGAAATGATCATATGGTTTTTATCTTTCTTTCTGTTAATGTGGTGTATTACATTTATGGTCTTGCATATGTTGAACCACACTTGCATCCCTGGGATAAAGCCTACCTGGTCATGATGAATAATCTTTGTTATACGTTGTTAGATACTATTTGCGAATATCTTGTTGAAAATTTTTGCATCTATATTCATCAATGATATTGGTCTGTGGTTTTCCTTTTTTGTCATGTCTTTATCTGTTTTGGGCATGAGGATGATGGAGGCTTCATAAAATGAATTCAGAAGGTTTCCTTCCTTTTGAATCTTTAGAAATAATTTTAGTAGGATAGGGGTTAACTCTTCCTTAAAAGTTTTGTAGCATTCAGAAGTGAAGCCATCTGGACCTGGGCTTTTCTTTGTTGGGAGGTTATTTATTACTGATTTAATCTCCTGGCTTGTTATGGGTCTATTCAGGTTCTCTATGTCCTCCTGATTCAATCTTGGTAGATTATATGCATCCAGGAATTTGTCCATCTCCTCCAAGTTATCTTATTTGTTGGCATATAGTCGCTCATAGTATTCTCTAATAATATTTTGTATTTCTACTATGTCTGTTGTAATATTGCCTGTTTCATCACATATTTGATTAATCTGGTTTCCTTCTTTCTTCTTCTTGCTCAGTCTAGCCAATGGTGTATCGATCTTGTTAGTCTTTTCAAAGAACCAGCTTTTGTTTTCATTTATTTTCTGTATGGTTCGTTTATTTTCTATTTCATTTATTTCTGCTCGAACCTTTATTATTTCTTTTTGCCTGGCATTTTTGGGATTTGTTTGTTGTTGTTTTTCCAATTCCCCGAGGCATGATGATAGGTTATCTATTTGCCATCTTTCCATCCTTTTCTTATGCGCACTAATTGCTATGAATTTCCCTCTTATGACTGCTTTTGCTGTGTCCCATAGATTCTGGACACTTGTGTACTCATTATCATTTGTTTCCATAATTTTTTTTTATTTCGGCCTTAATTTCTTCAGTAGTGAAGAAGTCATTCAGAAGTAGGTTGTTCAGTTTCCATGTGTTTGTGTATTTTTGGGGTTGTTTCTTGAAATTAATCTTGAGTTTAATTCCATTATGGTCAGAGAAGATGCTGGATACAGTTTCTATGCCTTTGAATCTATAAAGGCTTGATTTGTGTCCTAACATATGATCAATCTTTGAAAAGGTTCCATGCCAGGTGAGAAAAATGTATATGTTGTGGATGTAGGGTGGAAAGTTCTATAGATATCTGTCAAGCCCATTCCATTTATAGTATCATTTAGGTCCTGTATCTCTCTATTTATTTTCGGTCTAGAATATCTGTCTAAAGTAGATAATGGGGTGTTGAGATCTCCAACAATTATAGTATTCCTCCCTATCTCTCCTTTTAACTCCAGCAGTCTTTCCTTCACATATTTAGGTGCACCTGAGTTGGGTGTATAGATATTTATAAGGGTTATGTCTTCTTGCTGGATTATCCCATTTACTTTTTTTTTTTTTTTTTTTTTTTTTAATTTTTTTTTTTTTTTTTTTTTTTTTTTTTTTGGGAGAGGTTTTTTCGCTATAGGGCGCGTGCGCTCGCCAGACAGACAGAGAGAGACATAGAGACAGAAAGCGAGAAATCACCCCCCAGGGGGGATGGTCACGCCGCAATCCCTTCTCCTCCATTCTCCTCTCGGGATCTTGGGCACGCACGCACACGCGCCCGGCGTGAGTTGTAAGCCACCGGGTCCGAGACGCGAACCGCGGTCGACTACGTGGGAGTCCAGCGACATAGCCATTACGCTAACTGCTGGTTCCCATATCCCATTTACTATTATATAATGCCCTTCTTTGTCTCTTCTTACAGACTTTATCTTGAAATCTATTTTGTCTGAGATCACTATCACTACAACAGCTCTTTTTTGATTTCCATTTGCATGGAATATCTTTTTCCAGCCCTTCACTTTTAGTCTATGTATGTCTTTAGCCATAAGGTGAGTTTCTTGCAGGCAACAGATAGAGGGTTTCTGTTTTTTTTATCCATTCGGCCAGTCTATGTCTCTTAATTGGAGAATTTAATCCATTGACATTCAATGTAATTACCGATATTTCCATACCTGATCCTATCGTTAAGTGAGCCATTTTCTTGGTTGCTTTTTTTTCTCGTATAACTGTCTGTATGACTTTTTAATTTTCCTGGTATAGTACTCCCTTCAGAACCTCTTGAAGAGCTGGTCTGGAGTTGGTAAATTCCTTCAAATTTTGTTTATCCGAGAATGTTTTTATCTTTTTTTCCCATATGAAAGATAATCTTGCTGGGTATAGTATTCTTGGTTGAAATTGTTTTTCACTCAACACTTTGACTATGTTTCCCCATTCTTTCCTTGCCTGCATTGTTTCTGCCGAGAGATACAATGTTAGCCTGATGGGGTGACCTTTGTAAGTAACTTGACATTTCCCTCTTGCCAACTTTAGTATCTTGTCTTTGTTGTTTTTGCCAGTCTGGCAATGATGTGCCTTCAAGAGGATCTTCTTGGGCTGATTCTACTTGGGGTCCTATGTATTTCTTGGGTTTGGATATTTGAATGCCTTTTTAGGTTTGGAAAGTTTTCTTCCAGGATTTCATGGAATAAATTATCTAGGCCCTTATTATTTTCTTCCTCTTCAGGGATACCAATTACCCAGATGTTGGGGCACTTGATAGTCCTACTTTTATTACTTTCAAGGGAGGTTTTGGTTTCCTGTGTCACATTCTTCAACCCTAGAAGTTCCACCTGGTTCTTGTTTAAGGTATCTATTTCTTCTTTCAAGTCATGAAAGGACTTCCTCATCTCCTGGAACTCCTTGTCTCTTTTCTCTTCCATCTCAGTTAATTTAGTCACTACAAATATTCTGAATTCCTTATCAGACATGTCCACGACGTCCATTGTATTGACTGTGGGTGATGTAGGCTTGATGATTTCCCTTGGGGGAGAGGCCTTTTGTTGGTTGCTCATACTTCTTGAGCCTCTACGATTGTTCCTAGTCATCAGGAAATCTATACGTTGCTTCCTAACTTATTTAGGGTATCTCTTAGTGTTAAAAGTTGTACAGGATTAGAAAATTGATTATTTCTTTTATGGTTGGCCTACCTGTTACTCACCATTAACATTAACTGTTGCCACTAGTCCTGGATGGCCCAAAGTCCTCCCTGTTTCTAAGGAGTGGTAAGCCTCCAACTGACCTAATAAGCAACACCTCAAGAGCAAAGAAAAAGAAAACAAAAAAAAAGAAATTGTGTGGCGTTTATGCCGTGCGCTATTCAAATCACTAAAATTCAGAGAGTCCAAAGGCAAGTGGGGAAGGGCCAGAGGATGAGTGACAGGTCCTGAGCAGAGGGACCTGCAGGCCACCTGGTGTCTGGAACTGCTGGCCATCTCGATCCGGTTTGCGGGTGGGGTAGGGTGCGAGTCCATCTTAAAGTCCCATGCAACGAACCTGGGATCCAAAGAGGAGTAGGGGTGGGGATGCACGAAGGTCCAGGGCAGTCGGGCCTGCAGCCTCAGGCTGCCTGGTGTCCGGAACTGCTCAAAACCTTTTGCCTATGACACGTGATAAATTATGACCAAAGATACCTTTACAAAGATGACAACATTCCTAAAATTGACCAAATAAAGTATTATTTCTGTCACTGATATAAATATTCTATCAAAATTCCAGTGTTTTCTTCATGGATACCATGTCTGGCAGAGCACAGTCGGCACAGCGGCAGGTTCTCCCCAGCGACCACACAGAAGGAACTCAACAACTTATTTATTAAATCAATTTCTATGTTCACCATTGCTCCCTGTATTGTATAAGTTCCCTACACACAACATTTTTTTCTTTCCAAAATAGTTTTGTTGAGGGGAATCTTTTGAGGTAAATAGGTTTTTTTTCATTTTTATTTTTAATTCTTACTCATTAATGATGGTTCAGCCATGCCTAGGATTCCAGGTGTGCATTTATATTTACTCAGTATTTTTAGAGATGTTTCTTCATGAAAAGTGCACCCTCTAATTGTTTTGATTTAGTCATCTGTCTTTTATGTATGAGAACATTTTAAAGATTTTCACTCATATTGACATTCTACAACTTCAGTACTATATAGATTTCTTCAGTTTTTCTTCTCAATACTTAGAAAATTGTCTAATGTCTTTTCAAACATCATTGGTGACAGACAACAGCAACATTGAGGCACATGTACACACATATAAGCTTTACTGAATTGCTTGAGTCCAATGTGGAGAATTCACATTTATGGAATACCCAGGAAGCAATCATGCTGAATTGGCAATAATTAGGTTAAGAAAACCATAAAGGGGTGTTGATTCACATTGATTACTGTGTCCTTGGCAGTGCAGAAACTTCTCAATGTAACGTAATCCCACTTATTTATTTTTGGGATTACTGGCTGTGCTTTGGGGGGTCTTATTTAAGAATGGGAAAATATTTCTGTAAACTATGCATCAGATAAGGAACTAATACCCAGAATACACAGGGAACTCAAGCAGCTGTCCCAACAAAAGATGATCAACCCTATTAAGAGATGGGAGAATGAGTTGAAAAAATCACTAAGGAAGACATATGAATAGCCAAAAGGTATATGAAAAAATGCTCAACATCCCTTATTATAAGGGAAATGCAGATTAAAACCACAATGAGATACCACCTAACCCCAGTCAGAATGACTAAGATTTCAAATAAAGCCATCTTCCTGATACATAGGAAACTACTCAGAGACTACATTAACCTGTGCCATCTCCTAGTGAAAGGGGAACTCTCCTACATTGCTGGTGGGAATGTAAATTGGTTCATTCACCATGGAGAACAATATGGAGATTCCTCAAAGATCTACAAGTAGAATTACTATATGATCCAGCAATCCCACTCCTTGGTATCTACCCCCAAAAAAGTGCTTGCACATCGATGCTTATTGTGGCATTATTCACAATTGCTAAGACCTGGAACCAACCCAAATGTTCATGAACAGATGAATTGATTCAAAAAGTGTGACACATATACTCTATGGAATACTACTCAGCCATAAAAAAACAACCAACAAGACCCTGGCTTTTGACAGAAAGTGGATGAATATGGAAGATTTACTGCTAAGTGAAGCAAGCCAGGCTATAGAAGAAAGACACTATATGTCTCCACCTGATATATACCAACTGTCCTCACTCTAGAGCCAAAATTGAGTGACTAGAGGATATAGAAACATAGAAAATGGTTATAAACACCAGATACAGTGTGGAAAAAGGTTGGGTGAAGGAGGAGAGTCTGAGGAAGGACATTAAGGAGAAAAATAGAGGGGCAGACATTTGTGGGACAAAGAAATGGGTTATTATCTGTTGAAGATAATGTGTATGGTATTCTCAACTAAACTGGTGAAAAATGTATACATGTTTGAATATGAACTTTGCGAGCTAAGTGACATATATGATTGAATGTATAAAAGAAATTGAAATAAAAGATAAAGAAAATAATTTAAAAAAGAGAACCAAAAAAGGGTGAACTAGAATTCCACAGAAGCTAGGGACTACATCTAATGTTCTGGGGCAAAACACTGGCCACACAAGGAATTTTTGCTTTTGCCTTCTGGTCTATTCAGTTGGTAATTTAGAAATAGGCCCTCAGTGCCATCTTTAGGTTAAAATAGAAAATTAGCACTTTGGTGCCCATTAATGAGAGGAGAATATAGACCTAACAGGTCAGGAAAGAAGGATTCATTATCATCCTATTCCTGGGCCAGCATTTCCAGGGGATGCCACTTTTGCTCAGCAGATATGTCCCCCTGAAGATGGGAATAGAATGTTGTAGAGGGCGAAAGTCATGGGATCAGAACACAAGGCAGACTCCCCAAGGACAAGACCTTGGCTCACTGTTGGCTTCAGGGACAGTGAAGTGGGGCATGGTAGTGTCTCTTTGGGACAGTTCTTCCAGTATATGCTTTTTCCAGATTCCTGTTTCCTTCATCTTCACTCTTCGGCCCCAATAGGAATAAAGCAAAGTCTAAGTAGACCCATGAATTCCATTTGCCAACAACTTCAGGTCCAGAGGGACTCACTCCTTGGAAACCTGTAGAACAAAGCAGTTTCTACTAATTCTTCACGTATGTAGAACAGAAAAGCCATCTTCCTGATACATAGGAAACTACCCAGAGACTATATTAGCCTGTGCCATCCCCTGCTATCTTCAGAGAAGATGTACAGAGGAGTGGAAGAAATAGAAGGACGCCAATACCTGATCTCAATTGGACTCCTCAGGCATTTAATGCAACTTAGCAAAAATTAAACCAACTGAACACTGCTGAAAAAAAAAAAAAAAAAAAAAAAAAAAACAGTCTCTCCCTTTCCATTTTTACTAGGACTTTCTCAGCCTTCAAACAACCCCCAGGATAGTCTGGGTTTCTGGGCAGCTAGACTTCTTACCATCTAAGGTAAGGATTTGGTTCTTCTTTCAGGGAAATGTGTAGTTTCTGGGTGTGTGGAGTTAAAAACTAGAGTTCAACGCAGACTCTATGTGTTTAAACTAATCTGTCAGCCAGGTACCTAAGGGCCTTGTGCTCCAAATCCATCCCAACTCCTCAATTCTTGGTTATCTGAACGCGAAGTGAGAATTGATTAGAACTGAGAGTCTGCTACAGCACAGACATGGGTATTAGCTGATGGAAATCTCAGTGCTTGTCTTTAGACCCTATGAGTGTTGTCAGTCTTTAGGAAAATGTTTCTAGACCTGATGATGAAACTTCCCAAAAGCCGTCTAAGAACAGATGCTATGCTCAGTATACAGTCTCATACTTTTTTACCATTAAGATCCTATGGCCCCAAAAGAGGCCAGTGGAAACCAATGAAATGTGTGTGTATATGTGTGTGTGTGTGTGTGTGTGTGTGTATGTATGTGTGTGTATATATATATGTGTGTGTGTGTATGTGTGTGTACACACATATATATATGGTATGGGGAAATGGTTTCATATTTAACTGCATGTTCAGAGTTGACTTTCTGTCTGTCCACTTCCATGATACTTAACACTGACTCCTGTCAATCCAGGACTCCTGTAACTATGTCTTTTCTATGAGATTTGATACCACAGCAGTTTTTGAGAGAGGATGTACTTCCTGTATATCCCTATGGCCCTTCTATCCAGAGTAGATGCTAGGACTTGCAGAAGTTAGAGTGGAGATCTGAGTCAAAGAAAGAAGAGAGGGAATAGATGGTCTTTTGTCTTTTACAATTTCTCCTCAAAACAAACACCCTAATATCCTTGGAAAGTGCTCATCATTTATAATATTTTTAGTCCTCCTAGGCACACACAAAAAAATCTGGTGCAAATTGGTGGTGTGGAAGTGAAGGTAGATGGATCCCACATGGCCAGTTGTGTAGTTTGAGTCTCAGATCTGGTGGCTTGAAAAACACACTGACCACGTTTGCATGCATGTACAGAGTCCTGAGAGGAGAAAGGATTGTGGTCTCTGGCAAGAACACACAGTTAATGGCAAAACAAACAAACAAAACCCATCTGTTCATCTCTAAAGCAATGCCTCCTAAAAATACACCATTCTATGGTCTCAAACAGTTCAGAATCTCTGGTCTCTCAGGCTCATGGAGATGCCAAGATGGTAACTAAGGTGGACGTACATTAGCTCTTGTAATGAGATTTGTGTCTGTAACTTTGAATGCTGTGAACAAAAGTGGACATTTGTTATATGGAAAAAAAAAGCGGATGTACTTAAACTAATTTTCTGTACCTGTTTGGAGTTTCATATTCAAAACAGGTCTGCGCTAAAACATAATTGAATATTTAAGCTATTAGTCAAACTTTATACTTAAAACACAGGAGCAAGAATAAAGGCATGTGAAGCAGAATTTTTCTTTATTCTTAAGAGAAAGCTAATTTTATCTTTCTGGAAAGATACATGGTCAGGTTTAATGTTTTGGAGAATATTTTTATATAACTGTCTCCTGAAGTTAACTATTATTGTGATTCTTGTTCTTCATATAAATGGCTCTTTTATTAATAATGGCTAAGAGTCAGAAATTCAGATATTAAAAGGCAAAGTCAGTTACTCATGAGAAATGTGTCATTTCATTGATTTCTTCTAGGGTAACCTATGGGGCCTCTAATATCATAAAACTGTGTCCATATCAGCAAAAATTCACTGAGAATCTATTTGATTCTAGGCAGCTGAAGAAACCACACAGCATGGAGCTCTGGAACTCCACCTCAGGAAGTGGCTTCATCTTGGTGGGGATTTTGAAAGACACTGGATCTCCTGAACTGCTCTGTGCCACAATTGCGGTCCTGTACATGTTGGCCCTCACCAGCAATGGCCTGCTGCTCCTGGTCATAACAATGGACACCCGACTCCATGTGCCCATGTACCTCCTGCTCGGACAACTCTCTCTCATGGATCTCTTGTTCACATCAGTCGTTACCCCCAAGGCCTTTGTGGATTTTCTAAGCAGAGAAAACACCATTTCCTTTGGAGGCTGTGCCCTTCAGATGTTCCTGGCACTGACTCTGGGTGGTGCAGAGGACCTCTTACTGGCCTTCATGGCCTATGACAGGTATGTGGCCATTTGTCACCCTCTGAACTACATGATCTTCATGAGGCCAAGGGTCTGCTGGCTCATGGTGGCCACATCCTGGATCCTGGCATCTCTGAGTGCTCTAGGACATACTGTGTATACCATGCACTTCCCCTTTTGCAGGTCCTTGGAAATCAAACACCTGCTTTGTGAGATCCCACCCTTACTGAAGTTGGCCTGTGCAGACACCTCCAGATATGAGCTCATGCTATACGTGACAGGTGTGACTTTCCTCCTGGTTCCCCTTTCTGCCATCATTGCTTCCTACACACTAATCCTGTTCGCTGTGCTCCACATGTCTTCAAGAGAAGGCAGAAAGAAAGCCCTGGTCACCTGCTCTTCTCACCTTACTGTGGTTGGGATGTTCTACGGAGCTGCCACATTCATGTATGTCCTGCCCAGTTCCTTCCATAGCCCCAAGCAAGACAACACCATCTCTGTTTTCTACACAATTGTCACTCCAGCCCTGAACCCCCTGATCTACAGTCTGAGGAATAAGGAGGTCATGGGGGCTGTGAGGAGGGTCTTGGGAAAACAGTTGTTGCAAAAACAGTGAACCTTTTAGTAAGGGTACGTGTCTTGCCTCGACCATTCCTTCTCCAATTCAAATTGTTACACTCATCTATTTTTTAGTATATTCTGAGGTGACATGTATGTATACTTTTAAAATTTTCCCTCATTTTTTGCTGTGTCATAGTGTGAATAGAGATATTAACTTGTTTGGCACATGTCACTTTGGCCTTAGAAGCACATGTTATAAAGTGCTGTGACAATGCTTAGGGAATAAATGTAAATTAATTAATTAAAAGAAAATGTGTCAGGAGAAAAAAAACACAAAAACTTTTTTTTCTTTAAATAAAAAAAGCATTATAAATACCTATTTGATGACTGCAGTAAGCTATATAGCCCCAGCGAGGTGCTACTTTATAGTATGTTCATTCTACTCACTGAGGTTTATGCCTAAAGTCAGACTTGTGTTCATGGATATGTATATATCAGCTGTGCTTGCTATTCAAAATATTTAGATTAATTAAGATCTTTAGTGAATCAGTAAAACGTGGGAGGGGGAAGGGCATAGAACGCAACCATGGATACCAGCGACAGTGTGGGAGGAGGGTGGGAGATGGTAGAGGGTGAGAGATAGGGAATCAAGGATGGAAAAAAAGCAAAATATACAGGAAACAAGAAATGGAAAATTACTTGTTGACGATAACACGTATGTTGATGTGCTTGATTGAGCCAATATGCAGTGTATTCTGCATGGAAAATCTCATTTTGTATGCTATAATGATGTATAGTAATATGAATGTAAATGAATAAATTTAAATTAAGAAACATGACTGTAGGGGGAAAACAAAAGCCTTCAACAGGTGTCTTGGGTTGTGTGATAGAGCATTGCCTGATGCATTACCACAGAGTCAAGGTAGCAGATTAAAATCTCCACTTCAACATCATGTAGCAGTGAGAAACAGCAGCAGTTATGCACTGACCAAATTTCACTAGTCTTTTAGTGTTAGAGAGAGACTGCCCTCTTCACACCAGATTCTTAAACTATTAATAGATAGAAAGAGTCACAGAAGATATTCCTGTTGACTAAGCAGTTTTTAAACAAGCAGTGGAGAAGAATACTAGACATATAATTGCATTCATATCCCAAGTCTGAGGAGAAATTCATAATAATTACATAAATAAAGATAGATAACTATGTCATGCTAGTGAAAGGGTAAAGGGAACTGGGCATTTCTACTTGGAAACTTTCACAGAATCTTTTTGAAATAGGGCATTTTTACAACTCCTAAAACTAAAACTAAAATAAATAAAATAGGATTTAGAGTGTTGAGGGTTTTTTTTGTTTGTTTGTTTTTTGTTTTTTGTGGTTTTTTTGAGAGGTTTTTTGCTATAGGGCGCGTGCGCTCACCAGACAGACAGAGAGAGACATAGAGATAGAAAGCGAGAAATCACCCCCCAGGGGGGATGGCCACGCCGCAATCCCTTCTCCTCCATTCTCCTCTCGGGATCTTGGGTACACATGCACACGCGCCCGATGTGTTTTAAGCCACCGGGTCCGGGACGCGAACCGCGGTCGACTACGTGGGAGTCCAGCAACATAGCCATTACGCTAACTGCTGGTTCCCTAGAGTGTTGAGGTTTAATGCAAGAAGATAAAATGAACAATGAGAGAAATCTGTTTTACATATTGTTTGGATTTTTAAAATAATGTGGCCTTATAGCTATGTAGTTGTGTTTTCAAACACCTGAATAATGCAGAGTTCATGTTCTTCAGGTGAGTTTATATGTGTATGTATATACATATATATGTAATATGTAATATTATATATAGCCTGTGTGCACAGGAAAGGAAATATAAAATATAGGAGTCACTCTAGGTAGGCTAACTATGCTTTATTGCTATCATTTTATTTATCAATGTGGAAAGAATTTCTGGCAAAAGTTGAGAACTTAAGTTTGCTAAGTGAAGACCCCAGATCCCTTGGAAATATGAAAAGTTATGATGCCATATGGTGCATTGCAGGGAGACATTCAGAGTTACAGAAACACTGCGAGTTTAAATCATAATTAGCAAAAAGTATAGCAATAAGAGTTTGGAGCAGCATTTAATAGACCACAAGAGACACCTTATGTCTGACAAAAGGCTGGATTTTTAGCCCATCACTGTGGATTTAAGAATGTGGAAACAGGGATCAGCAGTTAGTGTAATGGCTATGTCGCTGGACTCCCATGTAGTCAACCGCAGTTCAAATCCCAGACCCGGAGGCTTACACGCCAGGCGCACGTGCGTGCATGCTCAAGATCCCAAGAGGAGAATGGAGGAGAAGGTATTGTGGCATGGCCATCCCCCCTGGGGGGTGATTTCTCGCTTTCTGTCTCTCTGTCTCTCTCTGTCTTTCTGGCGAGCACATGCGCCCTATAGCAAAAACCTCTCCAAAAAAGAAAAAAAAAAAAAAAAAAAGAATGTGGAAACAGAATTTCCTTGTTCTTCACAGATCATGTAGTAGATGGAGGATGCAAGAAGAATATTCAAAGAGATTAATCAATTATTTTTATCTTGGGCTAACATTTTTAGAGTTTACTCTGCCTGGTGTTGCATGGGATGGTCCATTTCCTCAGAGAAAAACTGCAGAAAATAGTTTTTGAGCGTTGTGATGCAGTGATCACACATTTCCAAGATTAGTATTCTATTCAATTTTTTTCATTTTATTTTAATTTCTTTTATATGTGTAATCACATATGTCACTAAGTTTGTAAAGTGAATGTTCCAACATGAGTACATTTTTCATCAGTTTAGTTGGGGATACTATACATATTATCATCAACAGATCATAACCCATTTGTCCCGTAAAAATCTTGCCTCTCTATTTTTCTCCTTAATGTATTTCCTCAGACTGCCCCCATTCTTTCACCCTCTTCCCACAGCATATCTGGTATCTATAATCATTTCATGTTTTTATATCTTCTAGTCATTCAGTTTTTACCATAGAGTGTGGACAGTCAGTATATATTAAGTGGAGACATACAATGTCTCTCCTTCACAGCCTGGCTTACTTCACTCAGCAGTAAATCTTCCATATTCATCCACTTTCTGTCAAAGGCCAGGGTCTTGTGTTTTGTGGCTGAGTAGTATTCCATAGACTATATGTGCAATGCTTTCTCAATCCATTCCTCAGTTCGTGGGCTTTTGGGTTGGTTCTATATCTTAATAACTGTGAATAATGCTGCAATAAACATAGATGTTCAAGCACCTTTCTGACTAAGCATTTTTCCACCCTTTAGATATATACCAAGAGTGGAATTGCTGGATCATGTGGTAGTTCTACTTGTAGATCTTTGAGGAATCTCTATATTGTTCTCCACAGTGGCTGGACCAATTTATATTCCCATCAGCAGTGGAGGAGAGTTTCCCCTTCACTACATCCCCACCAACACTTATCTTTTATTTTTTATCTTAGTCATTCTGACTGGGGTTAGGTGATATCTCATTGTTGTTTTGATCTGCATCTCCCTTATGATGAGGGATGTTGAGCAATTTTTTTTTTTTGGGGGGGTGCCAAAACCTGGGAACGAAGAGCATTTTTTCATATGCCTTTTGGCTATTCATATGTCTTCCTTAGAGAGTTGCTTTTTCAGTTCATTCTTCAATCTTTTAATTGGGTTGATCATCTTTTTCTTGGTAAACTGATTGAGTTTCCTGTGTATTCTGGTTATCAGTCCATTATCTGAAGCATAGTTTACAAAAATATTTTCCCATTTCAAGGGCTGTTGATTCATGCTAATTACTGTGTCTTTTGTCATGCAGAAACTTTTTAATCTGATGCAATCCCACTTTTCTACCTTGGGGATTATTGACTAAGCTTTGGGGGTCTTATTTAAGAAGTCTTTTGCCTACCCCAATGTCTCCCAGAGTTTCCCCAGTGTTTTCCAAGCAGTAGTTTTTTTGGGGTTTTTTGGGGGGTCTTAGGTTTAGATCTTTGATCCACTTTGAGTTGATTTTTGTCAATGGTGATAGGTAGGTTTAGATTCATCTTTCTGCAGGTGAATATCGAGTTTTTCCAGCACCATTTGCTAAAGAGGGTTTTCTTTTCCAACTGAATTGACTGGTACCCTTTGTCAAAATCAGTTGACTGTATATTTGGGAGTTTATTTCTGGGTGTCTATTCTGTTCCATGTGTTCACATGTCTGTTTTTTGTGCCAATACCATGCTGTTTTGATTATCACAACTTTATAGTATATTTTTGATTCAAGGAGTGACATACCACCCACTCCACTCTTCTTGTGAAGGATTCCTTGGCAATACGAGGTCTTTTATGATTCCAGACAAATTGTCTGGTTGTCTTTTCTAGATCTGTGAAGAATGTGTCCAGTACTTTTATTGGGATTATGTTAAATATGTAGATTAATTTGGGTAGAATTGCCATTTTGATTATATTAATTCTCCCAGTGCAGGAACATGGGAAGTCCTCCCACTTTTTTGTGTCACTTTCAATTTTTTTTTTTTTTAGCTTCTTATAGTTTTCCTTGTGGAGGTCTTTAAGTTCTTCAATTAGATTTATTTCTTGGTATCTTATATTTGTTGTGGCTATGGTAAACGAACTACTTCTTCAGTTCTATCTCAGTCTGCCTGCTATTCATATATAGAAATGCTATAGATTTCTGCATGTTGATTTTGTATCCGTCAACTTTATTCATTTATTACCTCCAGAAATTTTTTCATAGATACCACTAGGCCTTCTATATACCATCATGTTGCCTGCAAATAGAGATAATTTCACCTCTTCTTTTCCTACTTGAATGCCTTTTATTTTCTTCTCTTTTATGATTGCATTGGTGAGGACTTCCAGTCATATACTGAAAAGGAGAGGAGCTCCTTCTGGCCCAAACCCAGTGAAAAGCCAGAATCAATGTTTATTTGAGACAGGCTTAGCCCTGCCCTTTTAACCAGAAAGCCTCTGCCCCAAACACCTCCTTCCAGCTCAACACCCAGTGGAAAGCCAGGTAGAATGGTCTCTGTCTTTTTTCTGTCTCTGTCTCTGTCTCTCTCTCTCCCTTTCTCTTGAAAATTTTCTGTTATATGCTTATACATGTTTCTTTTATTTTAATCTGTAGGTGCTGTCTCTTGTCTCTGACCTCTCCTTTCTCTTGCTAATTTCAGAATCCATGTGCATCTGAGTCGGGCCTAGCCATGCCCCTTTCATGTGGTGTGCTAACACACCACACAATTCTCTCTTTTTTTTTTTTTTTTTTGCCCTGTTTGTAAATAATTTTTTCCCCTTTTCATTGTTTTGTTTCCTGGGGTTTTGTTTGTTTGTTTGTTTTGTCTTTTTCTCTTTGTTTCCTTTCTTTGGCCTGACTTTTTCACCTTGCTTCTCACCTTCCACACATTGATTGTCTAGGCAGATCTAGGTGCACAGTAGTGAAACATCTGAATACTTTAAGCCCTGCAGCTCAGCCCAGGTACCACTATTGCCTGAAACTGTGAGGCCTTTGTAATATCAGGTTCCATTGACAAGAGTGCAGGTTGCTTAGTGAGGATCAGGGAAACAGAACGGGAGAAAAATTGTAGGCCATCTCCTTCCACAAGCCTCTAACACTCAGAATTAACATCAAAAAGGTAGAAAGTAATGTTTATTCCATCAGATGACCAGAAATCACCACTGCAGAGGCACAATAAATATGAGAAATCAAGAAAATATCTCTCCTCCAAGGGGAAAGAACAGCCCTTCATCATCCACAGACAGTACAATGGAACTTGTAAAAATGTCAAAGAATTAAGGCTATTCATAATGACAAAGGTAACAGAGATGCAAGAGAAGAGAGACAACAAACTCCAAAATATGTGGGAGAAAAGAGACAATGAGTACCAGGAGGTGAAGAAGATCTCCCACTAACTGAAAGAGGAAATACATACCAAAAAAAATAATAATAATAATTAGATGGAACAGTTAGAGATAAAGGCTGTAATATAGGAAATCAAAATCTCCCTTGAAAGTATTAAAAGCAGATTAGATCATGCAGAAGATCAAATCTCAGATGTAGAAGACAGAACCTTTGACCTAGAAAAAGTCACCAAAAAGACCAAGAACCCCCCAAAATGAGAATAATATGCGGATAATACTAGATACTATTAGATGCCCAAACATCCAGATAATCAGTATTCCAGAAGATGAAGAAATAAGGTCATTGATAATATGTTCCATGAAATCCTGGGAGAAAACTTTTCCAACCTAGAGAGGCATTCAAATATTCAGACCCAAAATATACAAAGGTCCCCACATCAAATCAATCCAAGAAGATCTTCTTCAAGGCATGTGATAGCCAGATTGACCAAAACCACAGAGATAAGATACTAAAATTGGCAAGAGATAAAGTCAAGTTACTTTCAAAGGATATCCCATCAGGCTAATGTCAGACTTCTCATCAGAAATGATGCAAGAAAGGAAAGAATGGCAAAATATGTTCAAAGTCCTAAGTAAAAAACAATTTCAGCCAAAAATATTCTATCCAGCAAGATTATCCTTCTTGTGGGAAGAAAAGATCAAAACATTCTCAGATAAACAAAACCTGAAAGAATTTACCAATACCAGACCAGCTCTTCAAGAAGTTTTGAAGAAAGTACTATACCAGGAAAACTAAAGACAGAAAGACAAATAAGAGAACAAAAAATGATCAAGAGAAAGGCCAACGTAATGGTTGGGACAAGTTCTGAAATATCAATAATAATGTTGAATGTTAATGAAAGGTCAGACCACAATAGCACTGCAAATTCAACAAAAGAGAGATTACATGAGACTGAACTGGTGAAATAGAATTTTATGACTTTTTCCTAAAACATTACTGATTTTCTTCTATGCTTTCTCTTCTAGATATAAGGATTTTTGTTTTCTTTTGAGTCATTGGGTTCAGTAATTTGATTTAAAAAAAAAGAGTTTTTTAAATTGAAATATGTTGTATGTCCCCACTTAATATATACTGAGTGTCCGCACTCTATGACTGAAACTGATTGACTAACGGATATAGAAACACAGTAAATGGATGTAAATACCAGATATAGTGCATGTGAAAGCGTAGAGTTTGAGAAAGGACATTTAGAAGAAAAATAGAGGCAAAGCATTAATGGGGCAAAGAAATGTGGTATTATCTGTTGAAAATACTTTTATAGTTTTATCAACTGGACTAGGGAAAAGTGTTCACATGTTGAAATATTCAGTGTGTAAGCTAAATAATGTGATTGAATGTAAAAGAGAAAATGAAATTTAAAAATGTTAAAAAACTAAAACTAAAAAAAATAATAAATTGAAACATGGACTTTTATCCCTTCCTGCTGACCCCATTGCAATTGGAAAATATTTGTGAGTATTCTTATTTTAAGGCAGAATGGTTATTTGTATAAGTTCAATAACACAATAGTATCTGTTGCCTTGCATCAGAAATTGAATTCTTATGGGGTTTTGTGCAAATAACAAATAACAGACCAAATTGAGATTAACCTAATTTTTTTTCCCAAATAAGTTAGTTTATACCTCTGTTTAGTAAAAGGGCGAATGGAGAGAGGAAAAAAAAATGTTTCAGAAGAAAATTATGGTATACTTGTCATTGGATTCTAACTGTCCATACTTTAAGATATTTTGTGAATCAATAAAATGTGGGAAAAAAAAGTTTAGCATGGAAGAAAGCAAGGTGAAAGGGAAAGGAAAAAATGGGTAAAAGTATGCTTAATTCACAAAAAAGGAGAAACTATTTGCTGATGATAATGTATATATTAATATCCTTCTCTTGACTGACATGCATGATATTCATACTGGAAAAAGAAATGTATATCATGAAGATGTGATAAAATGTAAATTAAAATTAATTAACTAGTTAATTAATTTTAAAAAAGGAATCGAGAAAGTGAGCATCCTTGTTTTATACCAGTTTTAAGTGGAAAAGCTTTCAGCTTCTCCCCATTCAGTATGATGTTAGCTGTGGGTTTTTCATAGATAGCTTTTATTGTGTTGAGGAATGACCCTTAGATGTTGATATTGCTGAGAATCTTGATCATGAAAGAATGTTGTATCTTATCAAATGCTTTTTCTGCATCAATTGATATGATCATATGGCTTTTACCTTTCTTTCTGTTAATATGCTGTATTACATTTATAGTTTTGTATATGGTGAACCATATTTGCTTCCTGGAATAAAGCCTACCTGGGTATGATATATAACCTTTTTTACCTGTTGTTGGATACAATTTGCTAGCATCTTGTTGAGACTTTTTGCATCTATATTCATCAGAGATATTGGTCTATAGTTTTCTTTCCTTGTCCTGTCCTTGTCTGTTTTAAGGGTGATGGAGGCTTTATAAAATAAATTTGGGAGAGTTCCATCCTTTTGGATCTTTAGAAACAACTTGAGTAGAATGGGGTTAACTATTCTTTAAAAGTTTTGTAGAATTCAGAAGTGAACCCATCAAGACCAGGGCTTTTCTCTGTTGGGAGGTTATTTATTACTGATTCAATCTCATGGCTTGTTATGGGCCTATTCAGACTTTCTATGTCCTCCTGACTCAATCTTGGTAGATTATATGTGTCCCGGAATTTGTTCTTCTCATCCAGGTTTTCTTGTTTGTTGATGTATAGTTGTTCATGGTATCCTCTAATGATGTTTTGTATTTCTATCATGACTGTTGTTATATTGCCTGCTTCATTGCAAATTTGACTTACCTGGTTCCTTTCTCTCTTCTTCATTAGCCTAGCTAGTGGTGTGTCAATATTGGAATTAAACTTGATATGAATTTCAGGAAAAATCCTCAAAAATACACAAATACATGGAAACTAAATAAACTACTACTGAATGACTTCACAACTACTAAAGAAATAAGGACTGAAATCAAAAGATTCATGGAAGCCAATGATAATGAGTACACGAGTTTCCATAATTTTGGGACACTGCAAAAGCAATTATAGCAATTAGTCCATTCAATTTTTAGCTTTCAGAATGAAGCTCCTAAAAACTCAGTTCATTCTCTAATCTGCTAACAGGGGAAAGTAGTTAATCTAGTACATGCGACCCTGTGCAAAGAGACCAACAAGTGGTGGAATGGTTACATCATTGGACTACCATGTAGTCAATCCTGGCTAGAGTCCTGGACCCAGCGGCTTAAAATTCACACCAGGCATGTGTGCATACATGCCCAAAATCCCAAGAAGAGAATGGAGGAAAAAAGATTGCAAGATAACCATCCCACACCTCCCGGGGATGAATTCTTGCTTTCTGTCTTTCTGTCTCTCTCTGCCTTTCCAGTGAGCACACATGCCCTATATAAAAAAACTTCTCTTAAAAAAAAAAAAAAAGACTCTGAGAAGAATTTGCTGCAACCAGTCAATTCTGTGACAAGACAATGAATAATTTATTTCCAAGCTTTGTTTCCTGCCATACATTTCTTTCCTTTTAAGGTACTAACTTACTATGTCTGTGCTTTTGCTTTGAAACTGTACACCCTACTCATACACCAAGTCTCATTTCTATGGAGTTATCTTCATGAAATGTCCTTAATCTTTAAATAAGCTATTACTGGGGCCAGCAGATGGTTAAGGGGTGGTACTCCCTCATGGTCAACTGTGATTTGATTCCCAGACCCAGGTGGCTTGAAACTCATGTCAGGTATATGTGTGTGCATGCCTAAAGTCTCAAGAGGAGAATGCAGAAGGGATTTCGGTGTGGCCATCAACCCTGGGGGGTAATTTGTCATGATCACTCTCACCATCTCTCTCTGTACTTCTCTGGTGTATACACTCTATAGCAAAAGGAAACTTGAAAAAGAAAAAGCTATTGCCTTTAATTTTATCCCCACAGTGTTCTTTTGATCTTATCTTAAAAATATTTATTTTTTTAATTGAACTTTTATCATTGTTCTCTTTGCCTGCGTTATCTGTTAGTGAATTTCCAGTTTTTTTTATGGAAGATACTGAGTTCCACACATATTTTGGAGTCTGGGAACAGAGTTTGCCCAGAATAGTCATTTAATGAATATAGAAGAAAATAAGCTGAGGCAATACAGCGGGGGGAGAAAAGTGTGAGAATATTGCATCCATGTTGTAATCTAATCACTTCAGGTTTGAATGTGTGTTGGAAACAATCTTTCTGACCTCACAAATGGATTAATGAGGGCTCTGTCTTTATGCATAGATGAGTGTCACTATGATGGAATTATAAAACCAAGCTTTCTCTGGCTCACTCTTACCCTCTCACCATGTGATACCTTCTGCCACATTATGACACCACAAGAAGGCCCACAGCAGATGCCAGAACCATGCTCTTGGACTTCCCAGCCTCCAAAACTGTGAGCTAAATAAACCTGTATTCTTGGGAGATTACACGGTGTATGGTATTTAGGTACAGCAACAAAAAAGGAATGAAGATGATCACAGTGTCCCAAATACTTTTTTAAGTGTCAGAAATCACCGCTTCTGAATGAAGACTATCTCCCTGTCAGCTTCCTGAGAGCCCCTTTCACATCCTTGTTCCTCAGGCTATAAATGATAGGGTTCAGCATGGACGTCATAACTGAATAGAACACTGAGATGACCTTATCTTTTTCATTCATTGTCTTGGAATTGGGTCTCATATAGGCAAATATTCCAGAGCCATAATAGAGAACCACAACAGTAAGATGGGAACCACAGGTGGAGAAGACCTTGAGCCTCCCCTCCCCAGACTGCATGCGGATCACAGTGGAGATGATATGCCAGTAGGAGACAAGGATGAGGGAGACAGGAGCCAGGAGGATGACCACACCCATTGAAAAGAGAGCCATCTCAGCATTGTAAGTGTCTGCTGAAGCCAGCTTCAAAAGTGCGGGAGGTTCACAAAAATAGTGATTAATTACATTATCTCCCTGGTATGGGAGACACAGTGTAAATGCACTGTCCACTGAACACACAAAAGCTCCAGTTATCCAGGACACAATAGCCAACTGGATACAAACACTTTGTGTCATGATGGTGGAGTAGTGCAGGGGCTTGCACACAGCTGCATAGCGATCATAGGACATCACTGCCAGCAGTACACACTCTGTACACCCTGCTAGGAGGAAGACAATGATCTGTATCGAACATCCAGAAAAGGAAATGGTTTTCTTTTTCACAAGGAAGTGGACCAACATCTGGGGTACAATGCTTGTAGAGAAACAGAGGTCAGCAAAGGACAAATTCTTGAGAAAAAAGTACATAGGTGTATGAAGTCGAGAGTCAGTTTGAATCAGGATTATTATCAAGAGGTTTCCAAATATAGAAAGAAGGTAAATGATCAGGAAGACACAGAACAACAAGATCTGGATCTTGGGATCCTGTGAAAGTCCCAGCAAGATAAATTCAGCCACAGAAGTTTGGTTCCTTTCTCCCATTGATGTTCCTTCCTATTTACCTGTCATCAGGAAGAGAGCAGAGGCATTCTGAGTTTTTGTTTTCACAAACTTCGTAAAGAAACATGGTGTAAATTAATAAATTTAGTTGAACTATTGGCTTTCAGTGGCTTCCTAGTTGGTGCTTGTTAGCATTAAGATGTATGCTGTTGGGACCAGCAGTTAGCGTAATAGCTATGTCACTGGACTCCCATGTAGTCGACCCCAGTTCACGTCCCGGACCCGGTGGCTTAAAACTCACACCGGGCACGTGTGCGTGCGTGCCCAAGATCCCGAGAGGAGAATGGAGGAGAAGGGATTGCTGCGTGGCCATCCCCCCTGGGGGGTGATTTCTTGCTTTCTGTCTCTGTCTGTCTGGAGAGCGCACGTGCCCTATAGCAAAAACTTCTCCAAAAAAAAAAAAGATGTATGCTGTTGTTTCCAGAAATTTACAGTGTTCAAACATGTGTAGTTCTCTGATCCACTTGGAAGGCTATGTATCCCACTCTGTATGGTTTCTTAACTAACTCCAATGTCAAAAATATTAAGTATTACTGAGTTACTGTGGAAATACAGTAGGAGAATTAACTTTGATTCAATTTCAGTTTTACTTCTCAAGAAATACTTATTGGTTTCTTATACTTGTCAGAGAGACATGTATTAATAAAGAGAGAGGAAGCTGGGGAAAGTACCCCTCAATGGGGTAGAGTCATGCCACCCTCAATGGGGTATAGATCTTTCACAATGACATATAGTCATACGATTTCTACTTTCCATCAGGATTTGGGTCATTCATGCATACATGCCTGGCATGTTTTTCAAGGCAGGGCCAGGATGTGAATCATTGTCAGTTATATGGGGTTCATTTCGTAGCTGGCCCAAAATACTTTGTATTTATCTAGATTAGCATTCTGAGAATGAAATGAACTTACTCAATTAATAAAAACTCCTACTGCTTTTCAATTTCAAAATACCTAACAGCTCATCACAAAACAGAAGTCAGTGACAAATTTGTTTATAACAATAGAAGGTTCAGCCGTAATTTGGAGGGTCAAACAAATAACATGTGACATTTCTTCTTGTTTTTATCCATAATGTTTTTCTTTTTTAAAAGTTTGTCAGAGGGTACATGTGCTTGCCCATGACAGAGAGAGAGAGAAAGTTAAAAAGTACTGTCCACTGGCAACAGTCACACAGCAGTACCATCTACTCCATTTCTCCCTTCTTTCAGGAGTTTGGGCATGTACGCAAATATGCCTGTAGTGTCTTTCAAGCCACTGGGTCTGGGACTCAAACTATGCAGTAGGTCATGTGGGATCCAGCTACTTTAACCATCACACCACCAGCTGGCTCCCCATTGTGTTTTTCTCTAAAGAGGCTTTTAAAATAGAAATCTAAATGGGAGAAAGGAAGAAAATCAAAATTTATGTCCATGACCCATAATCCTCTGTATAAATACTTCACAAGGCAAGAAAAGTAGAGATGACTGTGGTGCCACTGCACAATTCTGAAGCCTATAAAAAGGCCTTGGAGTTTGGATACCTAGTTGACTTGAACAGATTAGTTGCACCTACAGGAGTGCCTATGATCATGGTTAGTTAGAAGGTTGAGAGATTGGAGGAGAATATTGCAATGTGAAGACCTTATCTAGAGTCTCTCTCTTTCTCCTCTCTTTCTCTCCCCCTCATTGTCTCATGCAATAAATAAATAATAAAGAAGAAAAGTAGCATAAAAATGTGACATTCAGAAATGGAACATAATTAAGACTTGAACCATGGTCAGCCATATGGGTGTCCAACACCTCAACAACTCCACATCACCTGCTGATCCTCCAGACTCTTTTCTTATACTTTGTTTCCATCAATTTTGACACAGTCTCAACTCTTTTCTTTAAATATTTCTTTCACTCTATTTTCTCTGGAACATCAGTTACATTTCTGTCAGTTCTTTTGTTTTTTATGTTTTCAGATAACTCACATCTTTTAAGTTTTTTTCTGATTTATACTTTTTAAATACGTTTTATGTCTTTTCATCCTTCAATTGAATGTTTTCTCTTTTCCTGTCTTCCTGTTCATGAATACTCTCTTTATGTGCATCTAATATGTTGTTAAACCACATTTTGTGTTCTTTTTTTAAACATTCTGTTTTGGGTTCTAAAATCCTGGGGGTTTTTCATAGTAGTATTAAATTCTCTGACTTGTTATCTAATATCATACATATGTTTTAATTCACAATATTTTAAAAGCTATGTCAGGTAACTCCAATATTGGGTTTCCTATTTGAGTTCCTATGATTTATTGTCTTTTTTTCTCTCCTTTTCATTTTAAAAAATTTTTAATTGACACATATTAAGTGTACATATTTCATAAAAAGACAAAAGAAGAGATTTTTGACTGAGAAAGTTTTAAAAACAAAATAATATAACATCTTAAGTAAACAATAGTTAACATCAAACCACATATTCAGTAAGTGTGACAAAGTGAAAGTCATTGATGGCTATGTAAATCTAAGTCTCATCACATATCTCTAATATCAATACAGAAAAACAATAAAAACAAATACTCACCAGGGCTAGCAGTTCACTGTGGTTCAAGTCCTGGACCTGGCAGCTTGTTTACTCACTTTATCTCACTCTCTCTTTCTCCCTCTGGTGAGCACATGTGCCCTGTAGCAAATTGAAAAATAATCAAAATGATAAATAAAATAAATAATTACTAAGAAAAAAGCTACACCAAAATCAATAGTTTGTTATAAATAGAGGGTAGAGAAGCTTATGCTTTACCTGAATTAGGGAGGAAAAAAAAATCCCATAAACAACAAATTATTTCTCATAATGGTGATGTAAATTTCTTCAGAAAATAACAATGTGACAAAAACAGAGAGAAAGAGGAAAAACTAGGGTACAGCTAATGAATGAGTTACAGTCACCATCAGAAAAAGAAAGTTCTGTTTAAGTGGAGAAACACTGAAAATGAGTCCTGAAGGTTTAGAACACTGACTTTGGGGAATTGGGAATGTGTGATTTAAGGAACCAGCATTAGAAAGGCATAATTTCTGAGATAATAAGTTTAAGAGGAAAGTGGAAGCAGAAGGATAAAAAAGAAATATGGGAAACTTAGAGTCCTTGAAAGAAAAAAGAGAGTTAAAAATCAAGGGCAACACAATCATTCCTCCCCCCCCCCCAAAAAAAAAGATCCATTATCTTTACCTTCTCCATCTCCTGTATTATGGCTGTTCCTTCTAATAAAGGAATAAATATATTTATCTTCTTTCCTTTACTTTAAGCTCTTGAAATTGTGTTTTTCATTTCCCAGTGAATCTCTTTTACATAATTCAAAGTGACCTTTCTTTCTTTCTTTCTTTCTTTCTTTCTTTCTTTCTTTCTTTCTTTTTATTATTATATTTTTAATTTTTTAAGAGGTTTTTGCTATAGGGCACATATGCTTACTGGAGAGACAGAGAGACAGAAAGTGAGAAATCACCCTTTGGGAGAATGGCCATGCCACAAGCCCTTTTCTCCTCCATTCTTCTCTCAGGATCTTGGGCACCCATGCACACATGGGTGGGTTTTAAGCCACCAGGTCTGAGACTTGAACCACAGTCAAGTACGTGGGAGTCCAGCGACGTAACCATTATCCCATCTCCTGGTCCCCCAAAGTGACCTTTTGGTGGCTAACCATATTGTTTTTGCTTTTAGTTATCTTGCTTGACCTGTCTTTGGTCACATTCAAAACTACAGATATCTCCTGAAGCTGCACTCTCGTTTGTCTCCCCTTGTACTTCTCTTTATCCTGGTGCCATTTTTCTTTTCATTTATGGTCTTTTTCTTTCTGTTTGTTTCCCTCTTTTCCTCACTTTCTGAGCCTATGCATTCTCTCCACATAACTCACCTGCCATTTTGACTTCAGTTATTTAATTGTTGATGACTCTTCAGTTTCTACAAAGTAAATGAGGGTTTTTTTTTTTTTTTTAAATTCTAATTTAAATATCAAAATTTCTATTGGACATCACTGACAATTCTTGCATATATTACAGAAATAATAGTAACAATGATGATGATGGTGATAGTATAAGTTTTGACGATAACTTGGTTTTAACATGTGCTCTATGAGTTAATAAATTATCTTAAATTAGGTAAGATAGATATATCTCAGTTTCTACATTTCTAAAATGAGATATCAGTGTCTAATTTTCATTCATTTGCTGCAAGGAATACATTTAGTCATTTTCATAAGCATAAAGTTAATATTTGACATATGATAAATTTTAATTATCTAGAATATTAGTAAATATGTATTATTTATTGTACATATGAGGATACTTTACATGCATTTTCCAATTTAACTTTCAATTACAACCAAAACTTTGATTTGTTTCTATAACTTATATTCTACACAGATACTCCTGGTGATTTTTTTTTGTATTGGTGCTAATAACACAGTTTCCTATACTAAAAGTGGGAGTTTTTTAATTTATTCTCTCCTTTACCTTCCACATATTTGACAATTAAAGATTAATAAGATATTTACCTCAGAAGATTCCAAATCTCTCTTCTCTATATTCCCAGTGTCACCAACTTATGTCATGACCCCATAGCTGCTGTTTATTGTAGCTGTCTATCACCTAACTCCTATATTGCTTCCTCCAACTTATTCACATATAATAGAATAATCTTTTGAAAATGCTGATCCTTTCATTTTCAATCCCCATTAAACCAACTCAATAATCCTCCATTACTCATAGAATTAAGGCCAAATGCATATTCCAGACCTTGAACATTTCTGACTTGCTGCAGATGTCTGCAAGGCATCGCTCCCTACTTGCTCTTAGCCAATGTCCTGCACACTGAAAGGTACATGAACCTGTGCCTCTGCCAACAGTGCTTCCTCTCTGGATGTTTACTTCTTGCTTTAATAAAATGATAAATTACCAGTCATCCAACACTACTCTCCTCTACTGCCACCTCATTTTAGTTTTCACTGACTTCATTAACCTGAGTTTTTATTTCCCACCCCTCTTCTCTAGGTTTTATACTTATCACATAATACATCTTTTACATCATACTATATATGCCTGTTCAACTCATTCTTTTAATATTTTGTGAATTCTTTGAAGATAGAGTCTGTTTGTGATTTTTATCTCCATTGCTTGACGCAGATTAAGTTTTTAAATAAATATTCATCGAATGAAATCAATAAATTCTTTTTTTTGTTTGTTTGGAGAGGTTTTTGTTATAGAGTGTGTGCACTCACCAGAGAGACAGAGACAGAAAGCAAGAAATCACCCCCAACCCCCAGAGGGGATGCCCACGCCACAATCCCTTCTCCTCCATTCTCCTCTCAGGATCTTGGGCATGCATGCATACGCGCCCAGCATGAGTTCAAGCTACCAGGACTGGGACTCGAACCACGGTCAACTACATGGGAGTCCAGCAACATAGCCATTATGCCAACTGGTAATTGAAAAAAAAAAATGTACTGGGTCTTACAGTAGCAAAAATCCCTCAAATAGTTGTCTTATTTGTGGCCTTGACTTTATATTAATTTCTAGACCCAGGGATTTTCAAAATCAAAAGAACAAATTTCCCTGTAGTCTCCCGTCCACTAGAGATAGGTAAAGTTTAAATGGATAAGGCAGGAAAGTATCTGACAGGGTTACATTTGCTGGGAGATGAAGTCAACATGAGAGGCAATTACTCTAGAGATTTTAGGAATCTTCTGTGTCGAGTCTAGTCCCTGCAGATAACTGGAACAGGGGCAGAATTTCTGTACTGAGTTCTGCATAAGAAGAGTTCAAGATAGTTCCATAGGAAAAAAAGAAAAGAAAGGAAGAGAAAAAAAGGGAAGGGAAGGGAAAGGAAAAGAAGAGAAAAGGGAGAAGGAGGTGCTGGCAAGAAAAAGACCAATTCTTTACCAACCCTGCAGAAGCTCCTGCAAATACACAGCACCCTTGACATATTCCCTGCTCTCTCACCCGGCAGGCTGAGCTGAGGTGAGCACAGGGGTCACTGGTGATGGGTTTAGGACTGAGTTCAGGATGGTGAAATCTGCAGGCTGTGTGCTCAAGTCCCACTAGATAGTTTTCAGGGCATCTTTATTCTTAAGCATTCAGAATGTTTCTCCATCCTAAATATTTATCAACCATTTGTCTCAAAGATGCGAACCTAAATTCTCCAGGGACCAAAACAGTAGATTTTCCTAAGAGAAATTTGTTTAAAATGAGGTCCTGAGAGCTGATGTAAACAGTGCATTCCCATGAGTTCTCACTTCATAAGATACCCTGAAGTATTTTATATTATGTTTATACACACAAGGCAACATTTCCGAATCTCCCCTGGTTTCAAACTTTCTTTAAAAAAGAGAAAAAACTTAAATTGGTGCATAGAATCATATATATATATATATATATATATATATATATATATATATATATATTATATATATGTTATATATAATATATATTTTATATATATATAGCTTATTATAAGTGTATCAATTTTCCACACAATCACATCAAATTCTCTTTGCTCTCTTGTTGCCTTTCTTAACCTCGTAAGTAAAGAAAGCTATATTTTTATTGCTTATTAAGAGAATTTATATTATTATATTAGTTGCTTTTTAATTATACTGATTAATATTTAGAGACTTAAAGAAAAAATTGAAAAAGTATTTTAAAAGCTAAATTAATTGCAAACTTTAGGTTGTTCAAAACATTTTGTGCACTTTGATTGGATTAGCAATGAGTTTAGATAGTAATCTCTTAATCAAGTAGCCCTGAGGTTGCCAAATCTCCCAACATGAAGAATAGCTTTCCTTGTTTACTAAAGTGTGCCATGCATTCATTTTACTGTTCACTCTCAGGTTGCAGTTTATATGTATCTCATTCACCAAATACACACATTACAGACAGACTACATGGAATGATCCATGTGGACTGGAACCGAGGCTTCCAGCTGATAGCCACATCAGCTGCCAGACATGTGTGAGTGTTAAACCTTCAGGTAATTCCAGTCCCCAGTTTTGAAACACTCAAGGTTTACAAGTAGAACATAGACAAACTCCAGTCTGAGTCTTGCTCAAACTGCAGAGTCATAAGTAGCCTTTAGTTTTGGAAGCTACTAAATTTGAGGATGATTTGTTACATGGAATTAGAAAGCCGAAACAGGAAATTTAAATCATAATGAGGTACAATCATCAAGCAGAATGGCTAAAATTTAAAATCCTGGCAGTACTGCATGTTGATGAGGTTATGGAATAATCTGAACTCTTATACATTGCTAATGGGAGTGTAAAACTTGCATATCCTTGTCTTGTCCCAGTTCTTAGAGAAAATGTTTTCAGTTTTTCCCTATTCAGTACAACATTAACTATAGGTTTTTCATATATAGCCTTTATTGTGTTGAGGCACATTTGATCTTACACCTAATTTGTTGAGTATTTTTATCATAAAGGAATGCTGAATTTTGTCCAGTGCTTTTTGTGCAACTACTGAGATGATCATATGATTTTTGTCCTTCATTTATTTGTGCCATATCATATTTATGGATTTGTGCATGCTGAATCATCCTTGTGTCCCTGGGATGAAATCCACTTGATCATGGTATATAATCCTGTCGATGTGTTGTTGGAGTTAATTTGCTAGCATTTTGTTTAGGAGTTTCGCATCTATGTTCACATATCAGGGATATTGACCTCTAGATTGTTTTTGTATCTTCAATTTGTTTTGGAATCAGGGTAATGCTGGTCTCATGGAATGAGTTTGGGAGAATTCTTTCCACTTCAATTTTTTGGAATAGTTTAAGGAAAATTGATGTTAATTCTTTGAAGCTTTTGTGGATTCAGGAATAAAGCCATTCAGTCCTAGGCATTTCTTTGTTGGGAAACTTTTATTAATTTTTAATTTGCTGTAAGGCAAGTGTGATTGCTAGAAAGAGACATAGAAAGACAGAGCATGAGAGAGAGGGGGAAAGATAAATCACTCCAAGGGAGGGGGGGTGGCCATGTTGCAATCCCTCCCCTTCAGCCTCCTCTCTGGATTTTGAGCACACATGTACACATAACTGGCATACTTTTCAGGTGCTGATATGGAATTCAAACACACAGTTGGCCATGTGGAATCCAGCTGCCTTAACTACCACATCACTGACTTTCACTGCTGGGAGACTTTAATTACTGAGTCAATTTCTTTAGTTGTTATTGATCGATTCAGGTTCTATTTTTCTTCCTGATTCAGTTTTAGTACATCATCTGTTTTGAGGAATTTATCCATCTCAACTAAATTTTTCAGTTTGTGAGCATATAGTCACTCATAATAGACTCTAAGTATCTCTTGTATTTCTGTGGTATCACTTGTAATGTATCCTTTTTCATTTTTATTTTTACTTAATGTAGTCTTTTTTTTTTCTTTTCTTAGTCTAGCCATCCCTCACCACCCAGGTATCCCCAAAGCTGACCCTGGGCACTTGTGGGAGAGCATCTTTTTCAGGAAGTCCACTCTCCTGTTCACAGCCACAGTGTTGGAGTTCCTGGAGAACTCAGAACCCTGCATGTCCCTAAAAGTGTGATCACCTGTGGCCTGGCTCTAGCCAAGAGGAAGCAGCCTGGCAACCCAAGCAGCCCCACCCACCTCTGGCCCCTGGCCTTGAGCTGAGCTGAGCTGAGCACCACCGTCCCAAGTTCCTGGAGCTAGGCACTCACTGTGCAGACTAGCAGCCCAGGAGTGAGCTCTGGACACGATGCAGTAGGCATGGAAGTTGGGAGGACCCACTCTGCACACCCAGGGCCACACACATACATCCTGAGCCCCTAATGCCCAGCCTTGCACTGAGTAGAAAATAAATCAGCAGCCAGAAAAATAAAATAAAATAAAAATAATGGCTGAGAATGTTCCAAAATAATGGAAAAACATAAAACAAAATATACAAGAAGGTCAGAAAATACAATATGTATAAATAGTGATACAAAACAAACAAAAATAAATAGGCATGTTTTATTCAAATGTATGAAAGCCAAAGATAAATAGAAAGTCTTTGAAGACAGAGAGAAAAGAAGTAGTACATAGTGGTGAGGAAAGAAAGAAATACAATAGACTTTTCCCCTGACAGTATGTAAGCCAGAAGACAGTGGAATGTTGTCATTAAAGGTAGAAAAAGGAAAACCCTGTCAACGTTGAATTTAGTAAGCATTGAAACAAGACAGATTTGACCACTACTTTTCATACAAGCTTTGAAGGAACTACCGAATAATAATAACTCAGTTACTATTTAGGGCTTCTTTTTATTATGAATCAATAGCTTAGAGGTGAAGATCTCTATAGTCCATTAAGCCTCCACTGATCGGTCTACTTCCCCATGAAGACCTACTGAAGTAAAGTGATAAGGCAGCATGTACTAAGATGTAGTGCTGCTTCTAAACATAATTTGTAGGAGGCAGACCTGAAATTTGAGTTCAGATGTGCATACGTACTGAGTTGATTTTTCAACCATGAAGCAATCTTTTGACTCCACAATTGATTTTTAGCAAGTCTGAGGTATCAAGGCCTTCATTTTGATTTCATAAAAGTAAGCTCTCTTGCATGAGTATCTAAAAATGGGTGAAAAAAAAGTCAAGGTTCATGCTTCTAAAACTAAAAATAACCAGGGAATGGAGCCAAACATGAACATACATTTCAACAGAAAATTGATAAATGAAAAGTCAAACAGATAATTGCTGAAGAAGGAAGAAACCCATGATGGCTTATGCTGACTTTAAAACAGAGTGGAAAAATTCAAACTTTATTAAGAGTAAAAGGAAATGCAGTTAGATATGCAAAGAACCCACTGGTATTAAAGTTGCCATGAGGGTCTTATGACTGTCAAAACTTGATGTTGTTTTCAATCTGCCTCATATTCAATTTCAATAACACAGAAATTTCTTACCACAACCTCAGTTTTGACCCAACAATATTAATTTGTAGATCAGAATCATAAAACTAATAACTCCATGCTAACTTTCTGTTTTATGAGAAAGAAACATACAGTCCTTAATTCTAAAAAGGCCATTTCCCAGTTACTCTCCCAGGAAAGGGACTAGAGAAAGTATATGGAATTGCATTATAACATGTTTAGAACAATTTTTAAAATGCACCTGTAAAGAAAAATCAAAGGCCAATATTCTAAAGGAAAACAGGAGGAAATACTGACACTATTTTGCTGTACTATGGAGATACATGCTAGTCCATGATCACTTCCTGCATTACTTTTTGGATACTTAATTGAATTGGCCTTAATTGCGTAAATAGTGTGGAACAAAATTAGGAAGGATTCATCTTTAATCTAGCTCTGAAAGAAGCATGAATGGATGCAAACTCTAATCACAGACCACTGTAGATCATTAGAGCAATTTAAAACACAATTTCCACTCTTTTTCTTTTTTTTTTTTTTGAAGAGATTTTCGCTATAGCGCATGTGCACTCACTCGCCAGACAGACAGAGAGAGACATAGAGACAGAAAGCGAGAAATCACCCCCCAGGAGGGATGGTCACACCGCAATCCCTTCTCCTCCATTCTCCTCTCAGGATCTTGGGCACGCATGCACACGCGCCTGGCGTGAGTTTTAAGCCACCAGGTCTGGGACATGAACCGCGGTCGACTACATGGGAGTCCAGCGACATAGCCATTACGCTAACTGCTGGTTCCCACAATTTCCACTCTTGAAAATCTTTCACACAAATTCCCTTTGAACTTTTGGACAGGTTTCAGACTTGCAAATCCTTTGGGTTCTTAAAGGCAAGTGAGAACTCATTGAGAAGAAAAATAAAGTGGGAGTCTCGCTGATTTATTTGACTCAAAAATGACAATAGTAAAGTGAGGTTCTGGGTGGGTTAGGAAATAGGTGCTCTGAATTTTGTCATCATAGAAGTGGACCACTATCTCCAGCTGTTCAGGTCAGATGTTCATCTGTCAGGATCATGATGACATTGGACCAGTGCATAACCAGCCTGTCACCGGGCAGAGACACCACGGCTGGATACTGGTCCACTCCCTTAGAGGCTTCTTTATAGGAATGAGGGTAGTGATAGCCAGGACCCTGAAAGCTCTTGGAGCCTCAGTTGTCAAAATTTAAGGCCACATAAGCAGTGTCATATTTCCTGATGAAGCTAGAAATCTTCTCAAGAAGATCTGGGTTTGCTTTTGCAGTCAATGTTTTCATTTTTGTAGTTTGTCAGCTCAGTGATTCATGAAAGTA
This sequence comes from Tupaia tana, assembly GCA_026018925.1. Taxonomy (NCBI): domain Eukaryota; kingdom Metazoa; phylum Chordata; class Mammalia; order Scandentia; family Tupaiidae; genus Tupaia; species Tupaia tana. Next base: position 24,751,205 of record JAKSZU010000012.1, read on the forward strand.
AAAGCTAAACTTGACAAGGAGGATGCTTTTTAATTTGAATCAGCCAAAGGAAAAGTTGTGGGGACTGAATGACCTTCTGAGACTGCCCTCCAAGTAGATGTTTCTTGGTCTCCTGCAGCTTTTCAAAGATCTGGTCCTGGTCGACAGCTTGGTGTGAGCACTGTGTAAGTTAACCAGAGACAGGAGAAACTTCTACTCTGAAACGTGGGCCTGGGCCTTCCGGAGGTGACTCAGAACATCGACTTCCAGCTGAAAATTGCTTTCCAAAGGACTGAGGATTGGGTGATGAAATGAGCTGTATTTCTTGAGGATGCCGTCCAAAAGGCTAAAGAGCTCTTTGGCTCTGATGAATTTCTTTTTTTATTTTTTTTTCTTAAGAGAGATTTTTAGCTATAGGGCACATGTGCCCAGAGAGAGAGAAAGAGAAAGAGAGACAGAAAGTGAGAAGTCATCCCCTAGAAGGAATGGCCATGCAATAATCCCTTCTCCTCCATTCTCCTCTCAGGATCTTGGGCATGGTTGCATACGCACCAGCACGCAGTACTGATGAACTTCCGTGTGCCGAGGATACACATCTTCTCATAGAAGTCTGCAATCTCCGTCTTAGCCTGAACAAAGAAGCAGATCTGCTTGGGCAGGTGGGAAAAGAGTTCTTCCATGTGACGTGCAGTTTTACCCAGGGTACCACCGCCAGTTACCACCTTCTTCAACTCATTATGCAGGGAAGTAGAGATGGTGTGGATGGAATGGTTCCTGCCAAAGAAAGACTGGCCCCCTAGTTTCTGCCCCATAGTTGAGACTGTGATAGAGTTTCTCAGCCATGGCCAGCCTTGGCAGGCCACCAGCAGCAACAGCCAGCTGTGCTCCCTCCATCCCCCAACCCCGGGCCCTTGTTTGCCTCTTGTTCCTTCTCCACATAGTCCTTGACCTTGTCATATGAGAAGATACGGAGAAAAGAATGACTCCAGCACCACCTGTTCCCCCGGGACTGGGCTGCCAGCAGGTAAACTCCTTCATGAGAGCTGTGCTCCTGTTTGACCTACATGGCTCTCCTCTTTCTCACACTTGCAGGTTCTGCAGGGTACATCGTCTACTTATCTTTGCTTATCTTCTGCTTATCCAGAGCTATTTCCAGAAAGTAAAGTGAGACAGGAAATTTATTGTCATTGAAGGGAAACACATTGAGGTAGATTGTTATCTATTCCTGTAATGTCCCAGTTCTGTGACCTTGGGCAAATATGAACTTTTATTGGTTTACATTTTATTGTCTTAGAATAATACCTACCTTATATGATGTTATGTACAACAAATGTGTATGCCCTTGACAGAATAGTTGCAAAACAAATGGGAGCCATATTATTATTCCTCTACCCTGCACTCTATTTAACTATTTTATCAATCCCAACGACTTCTATATGCTGAATCTGATATTAGACCCTTCTATTTCTACAAGTGCTTTCATTTCCCTTCAAACTCTGACTGAGATTTTCCCTAGTCCTTAGTTGAATCAACCTGCATATCCCAGGAAGAGAAACATTGTACCTACATACAGTGATATTTTAATACTTTTTCAGTATTCCATTTTTTAATTTAAATATTGATTAACTTTATACAACAATATGAGAGATATAGTTCTTATTTCTTGAAGGGTTAACAATAATGAAATAACAACAATAAAAATATGCTTTTGCAGTAAACACAGGGCCATTTATTTACAAACTTGAATGGAATTTAGACATTGCTCCCATGATTTGCTTTCCATAAATTACTTGTAACTATTTTCTTAGTTTATTCTGAAACTATTGAAGTTAGCATTTCTAATTCACAAACCAACTCTCAGCAGCATACCCAACTCTTTCAGAACTCTTTCCTTTCCTACTTTCTTTATCCCCAATTGTAATGCCTGTAGGCTGTCCCCTGCAGTCAGTGCTACCTTGATACTTGGATGTATTCATGCCCACCCCAGTGAACTAAGGAGTGGACCCTGAGAAATTCTTTAGTGTAAAATAATGTTATTCCCAGCACTGATCACAACACCTGAGGTGTGTTCTAATTAGTGCACAAGTATATTACTTGTCCTGGGCATTGACAAGCAGTATTGAAGATTAAGTTCAAATGGGATTTACTCTGACTTTGTCACACATGGAGTTAGTTTTGTACTTCAAGTTCCCACTGTGTGTGTGTATTTGTTATTCTCAATTGTTCTATTGCAGTATGCCTTCCTCTCTTTTTCCCTGTGTGAGTGGGTGTGTATGTGTGTGTCTGTGAGTGTGTGTTTCTCCTCATCATTCTCCATTGCTCTATTGGCATCTCCCTCTGTCTCGTTTGTGTCACTCTCTGCCTTTCTGACTGTGTCATCCTTGCTTAATTCATTAAGGTTCTGCTTTAAGCACACAGTTCAGGACTCGATGCTATTATTTTCATCACCATCTTTTACATCAGCAGTCCTCATGTGCACGAGATGAGGTTCAAGACACCAGGTCCAGGACTTGAACCGTGGTCAACTACTTGGGAGTCCAGTGACATAACCTTATGCTATCTCCTGCTCCTTCTTTATACCATTGCAAGATCTCTTAATGATTACCACTTCTTCCTCCTTGGTAATCTCTATTCTCCATCCTCCATCTTCATCCAGGAGACAGTGATCTTCTTAAATTTCAACTAAATAATGATATTCTATGTAAAATGCTCTAATTACTTCTAATTGCTTCATGTTATTTATAAAACAAAAACGAAAATTCTTATCATGACCGAAAAAGATGTTACAAAACTCACAACTGATTTTTATCTTCTTTCTCCTCTTTTCCAACTTTACTCCAACAACACAAGGTTTTATTCTAGCCCCTAAGTCACAAAACTTGGATTCTAGTTCAGGTCTTTACAAGGCTCCTCCTTACTTTTGGAAAGTTTCTTCTTCCGGTCTTCCACATTGCAGCATTCTTCTCTTCTTCCATATTTAATCTTTTTTTTTTTTTTTTTTTTTTTTTTTACATTTGGACAATTGGATTTATTCTATTGTGAGAATACATGTTATACAAAAGTACCTTCAATAACCTTCATTCACACAGATAGCCTCCTTTAGACCCTTACCTGTGTACGTGCTGGAGATGCCACTACAGAGACAACAGCATTAGGAAATAGACTTAAAACTTTTTTGCTCGGGTTAAATGATTAACTCTCAATTTCCCTTACTTTATCAGACACATCCCTGCTTGATAAAGGCACAGGTTATACTTCCGCTCAATAGCTACAATCCTGTCATATCATCAGGAATGCTGCTCCTTGAAGTTTCTACATTTCAGCCATTTCTTATATTGAAATAGCTAAAAGGTCACAGTGGCTTCATACCACTGTGAGGGAATAAGTAACAATGCTTAATTAAGGAGCAATGAAGACCACATTAAAGGTCTCTTATGGAAATCATGATTAGGGGATGAATGTAAATTAATTAATTAAAAAAAAGTTTCAGAAGAAAAAAGAAAAGAAACTATTGCCTGGACCTAGTGAAAAAGTTAACTTCCTTTTTTCCCCACCAGATTTAATCTTAACTATCATATCTTCAGAGCAGTTTTTCCCAACAGTCCCTACCCTTTACCCCTCAGTAATTTTCCTCCACATCACATAATTCTATCATCTTGTAATTTTTTTTTTTTGGAGAGATTTTCACTATAGGGCGCGTGCGCTCGCCAGACAGACAGAGAGAGACATAGAGACAGAAAGCGAGAAATCACCCCCCAGGGGGGATGGTCACGCCACAATCCCTTCTCCTCCATTCTCCTCTCGGGATCTTGGACACGCACGCACACGCGCCCGGCGTGAGTTTTAAGCCACCGGGTCTGGGACGCGAACCGTGGTCGACTACGTGGGAGTCCAGTGACATAGCCATTACGCTAACTGCGGGTTCCCTAAAAACGTTTTGTGGAAAAAGATTTTGTTTTTCTTGTTTATGATTAATTTTTTTTTGAAAATTTTTTTATTTATTTTTTATTTCTTTATTTACATTTTTTAATACATTCAATCACATTATTTAGCTTACAAGGTGGTCATTTCAATATGTGAACATTTCTGTCCAGTCCAGTTGATCAAAATATAACAACACTACCTCCCTGTCTCAACAATGCTGTCTTCGTATCCCTCCTCCAAATGTTTTCCTCCAGGCCCCACTCCTCCACACACACCACATCCGGCATTCACACCCATCTCTTGTGTTTGTACATCCCTTAGCCCGTCAGTTTCAGTTATAGAGTGCGGACACATGGTATATATTAAGTGGGGACATATAGTGTCTCTTCTTCATAGCCTAGCTTGCTTCACTCAGCAGTAAATCTTCCACATTCTTCCACTTTCTGTCAAAAGCCAGAGTTTTGTTGTTTTGAATGGCTGAATAGTATTCCATAGAGTATATGTGCCACAGTTTTTCAGTTCATTCATCTGTACAGGGGCATTTGGGTTGGTTCCGTGTCTTAGCAATTGTGAAAAGTGCTGCAGTAAACATCGATGTGCTAGCACTTTTCCAATGAAGAATTCTTCTGTCCTTTGGGTAGATGCCAAGGAATGGGATTGCTGGATCATATGGCAGTTCTATTTGTAGACTTTTGAGGAATCTCCAAATTGTTCTCGATAGTGGTTGGACTAATTTACATTCCCACCAGCAGTGTAAGAGAGTTCCCCTTTCACCACACCCCTGCCAACACTTATCATTTTTTTTTTTTAATCTTAGCCATTCTGACTGGGGTTAGGTGGTATCTCATTGTTGTTTTGATCTGCATTTCCCTTATGATGAGGGGTGTTGAGTATTTTTTCATATGCTTTCTGGCTATTCATATGTCATCTTTAGTGAGTGTTTTTTACAACTCCTTCTCCCATCTTTTAATAGGGTTGATCATCTTTTTTCCAAACAGCTGCCTGAGTTCCTTGTGTATTCTGGTTATCAATCCCTTATCTGATGCATAATTTACAAAAATATTTTCCCATTCTGAGGGCTAATTCACACTAATTACTGTGTCTTTTGCCATGCAGAAACTTCTTAGTGTAATGTAATCCCAGTTGTCTATTTTGGGGATGATCGACTGCTTTGGGGGTCTTGTTTATGATTAATTTAATTACTTTATGGTGCACAGTGAGGGTTAAACAATTGCTGATGTGCTTTTTTTGGCACAAAAAGTAAATGGTGACTTTTGGATGAGGGAAAATAAATAGATATTAAAAGTCTTCTGACAGTTATAACTATTAAACAAACATATTCTGATATGTATCTAAGTGTACATAATAATGAGTAATATATTATGTATTAATGTACTGGAATTATGATGATTCCTGGAGCTGAAATTATGATAGTTTCTGGAATTGGAAAGACATGTATGAATTTTAATTTTTCCATTTATAAACTATGTTATCTTAGAAATATACTTTGTCTAGCTTTCAGGATTTTTTTAATCTATAAAATAAGGTAATGTCTATTTATTTTTGTTAAAAAAATAATTATGTAACATGCCTTCCATAGTTCTTAGGATATAATCGATGCCCAATACATGTCAGTTGTCTATTTAAGTAACAGTGCTTGTTACCTAGCAGAGGGTAATAACTTAAGTACATAGAAAACTATAACAAGACAAAATAGAAGTGTCACAGGAATTATGAGAGTTGAAAGTTAAATAGCAGCACATCACTTGGAAAAAATTAAGAGACTATGGAAAATGTAGCATTTTATTATAACTTTGAGACTAGTAAGGGCTTTGATGGGAAGATGAGACAAATTGGAGAGACTGCTGATAAAAAAGACGGTGATGAAAATAATAGCGTTAGTCTCAAATACCTGCTCATCTTTAAAAGTTACGTTTTGGCATCTGACCTGCTGGCCTGCTTTGTTCTCTGTCAGGCCATATTGAAAGTCTCTCAAGGTCCTCTGAAATGGCAGCCACTCTAATGTCTCACCCATAATAAATTCTCTTCCTTTACTCTTCTAAATCTCTATTGATGGATATTTATCCTATAGCTTAAATTGATTAACACAGTAACTTATATGAAACATCTTAATACCTAGAAAAATGCAGGACGGTCTCCCCTTGGCTTAATGGTAGAAGCTTCCTTGAATTCTATCCTCTTCTGTTTTCCATAGTCAGGTTCAACAACTGAGTTCTTCTTCTTTTTTTTTTTTTTTTTTTTTTGAGAGGTTTTTGCTAATAGAGCACGTGCATTCATGAGAAAGACAGAGAGACAGAAAGTGAGAAATCACCCACCGGGGGGATGGCCACACCGCAATCCCTTCTCCTTCATTCTCTCGGGATTTTGGGCATGCATGCACGCACGTCCCATGTGAGTTTAAGCCACTGGGTCCAGGACTTGAACAGCAGTCGACTACATGGGACTCGAGCGACATAGCCATTATGCTAACTGCTGGTCCCAGGTTCAACATCTGAGTTCTATAAACAGGTCTTAAATGGGAAGATGAAATAAAAGAAATTAGTTTTTAAGCACCTATTTTAGGTTAACCAATCGAATGATATCGCTTCATCAAAATAATGAGAAGTGTAAGACTGGAAAACAGAGAGACTAGAGTGAGCTAAGGTCACATAGTTAGAAAATAAAAAGGAAGGCTCTGTATCCACTGTTTATGTAAATACGTTACTTAAAGGAGACTAATCAGAATGCCACACCCTTTACTAGACAAATCACCACAATTCTCATATCTTTGTCATCTCAAAAAAAAAAAAATGGCACCTTATAATTTGCTCATACATTTGTATTTTTAAAGCGAGCTGGGTGGAAGTATGGCCAGAGAGCAGAACAGAAAGGACTCAGAGGTCACAGGAGAAAGGGGAACACTTCCTTCCTTTCTCTTCTGACAAGCAAAGCTCTGCCAGTGGCAGTTGGTGCCACCCTGGGAGGGAAGGTAGAGACGCTCACAGAAGGCAGAAACCAATGCCTCTGTGTCTTTCACTAGGCTTTCTTATTTTTCTTCCTGTTCCCCATCTTTTCCTTTATTGGCAAGGGTCACTCACCAAATTTTATAAGAAATATCCTCTTCACCAATCATTGAGCCAGTTTGAAGGATCAGAAGAAAATTCCAGGCAAGAGAGACCCAGTAATCTTAAATTTCTTTATTTTCTAGTCAATGAAGTAGAAATCAACTGATCCACAGCACAGGGCTCTTAGTCAAACCTGAGACTAATGGGTGGAAATAGGGTGAGGAAAAATGAAGCACAAAGAGTATAAAATTTAGCACTCACTCTCAGGTTTCATGTGCCCTCAGCACCTCTCTTCCTTCACCCTCATTCCAGCCCTGTGCATTTGGGCTCTCTCTAGATAGCCTTGGTAAGGTCCAGATGAGTTTCTTTTTCCTCGGAGTATTAGAATAAGGCTACATTTTTTCTAAGGGAACTGAAGTGAAGAAACTGACTTAAAAAAAAAAAAAGGCAATAAGAAAGCCTAGAGAAAACAGTTTACAGAGAACAGTCATTGGAGCTAGCCTAGTAGCTCAGTGGTTAACAGAGTCAGACCACACATAGCCAACTATAGTAAAAATCTTGTACCCAGTGGCTTAAAAAATATGGTGATAAGGGCCATCAGATGGTGTGGGGGTTAAGGTACTAGACTCCCACATGACTGACTGTAGTTCAACTTCTGGACCTGGAGGTTTTCTTTCTCTGTGTGTGTCTGGTGAGTGATTATAGCAAATTAAAATAATAATATTAATAATAAATTAAATTAAATAAATAATTATAAAAAAAGCTAAAATAAACCTTTGAATGTTCAGAAAAAAGAAAAAATATGTTGAATATCTGCATGTGCCCAAAATTCTGACTGATAAAAAAATGGAGAAAGAAGGATTGCAGCTTGACCATGCTATACTGGGGAATTTCTCTCTCTCTCTCTCTCTCTTTCCATCTGTCTCTATTTCTCTCCAGTAAGTACATTTACCCTCTGAAAAAAAAAAAAAAAAAAAAAAAAAAAAAAAAAGCATTTATTAGTCACTTAAATATTTGTGTTACTATAACCATTTCTGGGAATTGATGTAAGACTGGAAATCGAAACTGGAATTCAATTTCTAGTGTTGTGGATTGACCCCTATAACAGGAAGCAGCTGTGTGGTGGAATGAATTTGTTTGTGAATCTGATATTGAGGCCATGGGACTGCTTTAACCCGTCATTAACGTATACTGTATTGACCGAGATTCTACCATGTACAAATAATAGAATTGCACCACAAAATAATCTCAAGTGGATCAAACAAAGGTTCTAATATAGAGAGACTCACAGCACAGCAATAGAAAGACACAGGAGATAATACAAGGCCCAGTACAAGAGCACAAGAGAAATCCTCCCAAGAAACTGTAAGACGCTGGCACCCATCTGGGCACTCAGAGATTTAGATTAAACCCTTAGGAGCTGGAGTTTCTTGATGCCTCATATTCTGGTATATTTGATCTTTAGGCCAATTATGTAATCTGGATAAAATAATCTGCATTTGAATACCTCCTTCAGGTCAAGCACTGGGCAAGATCAACCTACGGCATCTCATTTTATAGTCATGACCACCACTGAGCTAAGTATCAATAGATAGTACCACTGCCACTAATAAATTCATCCCACCACACAATGCCCCTTGAGATATAGGTTTCCCTCCCCACACTCAACACATAAGTAAACACAGCTAGTAAGTGCTGAATCCTGAGCACAGATCTATCTCTGACTGACATTAAAACTCTTGCTCATTAGAAAATATCTGTTCTTGCACGCTAACAAAAAAGAGTAGGAAAAGATGCATCTCATTGTTAAGACACTGTACCAATACTCATTTATCCTCTTTGTCTCTAAAGTCATCTCACTGAAATAGTTATTAATACCCCCCACATACACCCAAGGAAACCAGCTCAGAAAGATATGCTAATTCCTTTACTCAATCCTCACCATTTCTTGATCACCTGTATCAGGGATTCCCAGTCCCCAGGCCATGGACCCAGTGCTGGTTTAAGGCCTGTTGGGTGCTCCCCGCCCACCCGCCCACTGCAAAATCTCTCCTCATAAGGGAAATGCAAATTAAAACTACAATGAGATATTATTTAACTCTAGTTAGAATGACTAGGATCAAAAAAAATAAAGAACAATGTGTTGATGAAGCTGTGGTGAAAAGGAAACTCTCTTACGCTATTGGTGAGAATGTAAATTAGTTCAACCTCTATGAGAACAATGTGGAGATTTCTCAAAGGACTACAAATAGAACTTCCATATGGCCCAGCAATCCCACTTCTTAATATCTACCCAAAGGTTAAGAAAACATACAATTGTAAAGACATCTGCACACTCATGCTTATTACAACATTATTTATCATGGAACCAACTTAACTATCCCAAAACTGATGATTCAGCTGAGAAACTGTGGCATGTATGTACTATGGAAAATTACACAGCTATAACAAGCAATGAGATCCTATTGTCTAACTCAAAATGGATGAATATAGAAGATTTAATGTTGAGCAAAGTGAACCACACTTTAAAAGATACACATTGTATATCCCCACTCAATTTGACTGAGTGTCTTTACTTTACGGCAGAGGGTGAGACCAGAAGAAGTGATTGATGGTGGAGAGGATCAGTGTGGACGCTAGTGACAGTAAGGGGGAAAGGGGTTGGTAAAGAGTAGGTGGTGGATGGTAGGTGTTAAAATAAAGAAAAAAGATTATAGCTGACAAACTTTTGTTTACAAGAGAAAAACAAATAAAAACCTGTTTTTATATTGTCTGAAATAGTTCATAATCGTGTGTATCTGTTAATTTATGTCTTCAAAAGAACACTTTGCCTAAAAGACTGACTAGTGTGCAAAAACATTTACAATCTTTTGTGAAACTGCAGTTCATCATTAATTAGTATCTGTAAGTTATTGTTATAAATATCACCTATTTTTTTTTTTTTTTTTTGGAGAGGTTTTTCGCTATAGGGCGCGTGCGCTCGCCAGACAGACAGAGAGAGACATAGAGACAGAAAGCGAGAAATCACCCCCCAGGGGGGATGGTCACGCCGCAATCCCTTCTCCTCCATTCTCCTCTCGGGATCTTGGGCACGCAGGCACACGCGCCCGGCGTGAGTTGTAAGCCACCGGGTCCAAGACGCGAACCGCGGTCGACTACGTGGGAGTCCAGCGACATAGCCATTACGCTAACTGCTGGTTCCCACCTATATTTTTGATACATGTGAAATTGCAACTGAAATTTATTTTGCCAATATGTTATGAATGAACTGAATTAAGTTTTTGTTGGAAAAACATTGCGGACTAAGGACCACAGTAGCACAGCACAGACATGCTATATAGGCTCGTGCAGGTGAGCTGTGCAGATGTTCTGGGATTGGGGGTGGGGGGAACATTTGGGAAGGATTTCTGGGGGAATTTGACAGAATGAGTACAGAATTCATGTGGAACAACACACATGTCAAACAAAACAGCTTTTGTAGAAAGATAGACAATGCTAATTCTAGTTCAAAGGACTTTTCACAGGAAACAGAAATGAACAAGTGTGATCAGCACAGGGAAAATGCTTCTCCCTTCACCCCTAAATGACTTGAGAAAGAGCACAGTAAAAGCAGGTAAAGCACTTTCCATGAAGAAGTAACTCTACTGTGTTTGTCTCTTCTCCCAAGTTTTTTCTCTACCCGATTTCTGCCATGTTCACTCCACCCTCACCACCAAGCAAATTTGTTGCACCACCCATCTGGCCCTGGAATCTTAGGCTGTCCTCCTCACACTCAAGACCTAAGTAAACACAGCTAGTAACTACTGGATCCTTGGCTTGCATGTATAGAAACACATGCACCTGCACACACAGATCAACCTTCGTCTTCTATTTCAATACTTTTTAAACCCAGGAATCACAGTATGATATAAATAAAATACCTTTGTTAAAAACTTGTTACATAATTAAATTTATTTGTGGGATACATTTTTTTCAGTACATGACTACAATGAATAAAGATCAAATCATATTAATTAGCACATCCATCATCTCATTTGTCATTACTTTGTGTTGGGACTGTTCAAAATTCTCTCTCTTCCAGTTTGGAATAGACAATAGAGTATGTGTAGGGTCATGAGAAAATGGATATGCAAGGGTTAATAAAGAGAGTCTAAGATGAACCTTACTTAAGGACATAAATTTGCTCAAGGTTAAGGGCCCAAGGTAAAGAAGAGCTTTTACAAGTGGGGAAAGAAGCACCCCAAACCCCTCCAGCACCACCTCCTGTAAGCAATCACCGGTGGCTGACACATGCTCTGTACTCCTGAGAAACGACCCGCACTCCCATCCAGACCAGAGCCTGCTGAGTTTGTCCTCATCCTCCCCCTGGGAAGGAGGCCCTCCCCACCAAAAGGCATGAACTTAAGGCACTTGCTTAAGTTTCACACTGGATATTTTCTCCAGATCTCTCCCGGCCACTCCCCGCCATGCTCTGAGCTCTAATAAACTTAACTTCTGCTCATGTTCACATTTCTGCCTCTAATCCTTTTTTTTTTTTTTTAAGAGAGGTTTTTGCTATAGGGCACGTGCATTTGCCGGAAAGACAGAGAGAGACAGAGAGACAGAAAGCCAGAAATCACCCTCCAGAGGGGATGGCCACACTGCAATCCCTTCTCCATTCTCCTCTCAGGATCTTGGGCATGCACACACACGCGCCCGGCATGAGTTTTAAGCCACCAGGTCTGGGATACGAACTGCAGTCGACTACATGGGAGTCCAGCGACATAGCCATTACGCTAACTGCTGGTTCCTCTAATCAATTCTTTTACCACCTGCACACCACCCCTACTGTCCCACTGTAGTGTACTGTTAATTATAGATGTTATATATACTACATAGCAAAAGAACTTATTCTGTTGCCAGCTTAAAGTCAGGCAGCCATTTCTGTGAATAATCTAGAGGTGAAGCAAAAAGGGAGAAATGGAGTTTATTTAGCTGTGTTGGAGCACAGGGAGTGGCCGAGAGCTAATGAGTTGGCTGTGAAGCTAACTCTCCAAACAGAAATTTCCAGCCCATTTTATATTGTTACTCTTCTCGTTTGCCTATCTTATCTTCATGATTTTCCCAAAATTGTTCTGTGCACCTTTTCCTTTCATATGACATTTATGACCCTGTTTCTGTTCTAATGGCAACACTGAATCTGTTAACTCCCTGCATGACTTGTCACATACATGGATAGATCAAGGGAAGTTACAACATATGTCTTTAAGCTATACTGTCTAACAAAACAATCTAAACATCTGTGAGTAATTTTTACGTTAAATGATAATATCATTACAATTTTTCCAATTTAACCTGTTACATTGTGTCCCTTAAGCAAACATTCTATCTTGTAAGAGTTCTCCTCTGGGCTTCACCCAGTGCATTCTAGAGACCCATTATCTAGAACAAGTGCTGTAAGTGTCCTCTTCTAAGCAAACAGGCTTATGTAGGACACTACCTGTTGTAATAGTTACAGATTACATTAGTTACAGAAGCTATAAGCACCAGTTAACCTTTAACATATAAGAAAGAGGAAAAAGGTAAAGCTGAAAACACGGTTAAAAATTTTTTTTCCCGGTTACAATTCCTTTTATTTAACTCTCACCTTGTATCCATTATCCAGCACCACTCAAAAATCCCAATCCCCTAAACAACCTTCCTCATAATCAGCAGAATTTAAAAATAACAACGTATGACACAAAAACAAAAGTGAAACCAGTTTTTGACTTCCTGCTCTGAAGAAAAAGGCAGTCCCCTCTCTCACTCACACAGAGAGCCAGACCTGGGCTGGAACTGTGAGCCGGCAGCCTACCAACCTCAGAGAAGGAAACTGCTCTCCACACAGATCTCTCTGGAGGAACCTGAAGATGGGAGTTTGTCCACAACGACTCAGGTAGGTGGTGAAGGAAATGGGAAATGGGATAAACAGATACAAGATCAGACCCAAAGTCTAAGAGCGAGATGGAAATTGATGGAAACAGTCAAAGGGAACAGACAGAAACACAGAGATTAAGGCGAGCTAAGAACAAATACGAACTTGGTTTCCTCGTTGCACTAAAAAATAACTATAAACCTAGAAGAAGAGAGAGTACAGAATATAAACAGACAAGGGACCAGCAGTTAGCGTAATGGCTATGTCGCTGGACTCCCACGTAGTCGACCGCGGTTCGAGTCCCGGATCCGGCGGCTTAAACTCACGCTGGGCGCGAGTGCGTGCGTGCCCAAGATCCCGAGAGGAGAATGGAGGAGAAGGGATTGCGGCGTGGCCATCCCCCCTGGGGGGTGATTTCCTGCTTTCTATCTTTCTGTCTCTCTCTGTCTGTCTGGCGAGCGCACGCGCCCTATAGCAAAAACCTCTCCAAAAAAAGAAAAAAAAAAAAAGACAAGAAACAAGTTGGGAGTTTGTATTACCAAATAAAAACAAATTTTGACTTAAATAAAGAGAGATTTTATTCAAAAGGATTAATGTAACACTGGGAAGGGATATTGTAATAGGGAGGACAATCCAAGCAAAAGAGCTCCAAGCAACACAAGACGAGGCAAAAAGGGATTTTTTTTTTTCTTTTTAAGAATTATTTATGGGACCAGCAGTTAGCGTAATGGCTATGTCGCTGGACTCCCACTTAGTGGACCGCAGTTCGCGTCCCGGACCCGGTGGCTTAAAACTCACGCTGGGCGCGTGTGCATACGTGCTCAAGATCCCGAGAGGAGAATGGAGGAGAAGGGATTGTGGCATGGCCATCCCCTCTGGGGGGTGATTTCTCGCTTTCTGTCTCTCTGTCTCTGTCTGTCTGGCGAGCGCACGCGCCCTATAGTGAAAACCTCTAAAAAAAAAAAAAAAGAATTATTTATTTACTTATATTTATTGTCATTTTAATTTTGCCATAGGGCACACATGCTCGTGAGAGAGAGAGAAAGTGAGAAAGCAAGCGGCCAGTCTAGGACTCGGTCAGCACTCGGCCTTGGTGGAGTCCAGTGCCTCGACTACCAGGTCACCCTCTGGCCCCAGGGACTTTCTTTTATGGTGAGAAGTGGAATGTGTTTTCCTTGAGGCCAGCAAGTTTTTAGAAAGGGCTTTTAAGTGAGAACTTTTATCCTTACTCAGAAGGAGTGGAGGTAAAGTTCGGGAATCTGAAGGAAGGAGAGATGTTTATCTGTCATTTGGTCAAGAGAGCAGACACTGTGTTCCTGTTGAACAGTGGGGTGAACAGTTCAGTGCATCTTTTTTAAGGGAAAGAATGAAGAGTGTAAAGTACATGTGTCTGGCCTGGTATGAGTGAAAAATAAGAAGTGTGATTCTTATCTAAGTCTTGTGAGGAAGATTGGTTGTTTGCACTATGCATTTTTAAAGAACACAAAATGGCGGGTAGATTAACCACTGATGTTTGCCAGAAGCAATTGAAAATTTAATATTGTTAACCTAACTCATGATTACTAGCTGCTCCTGTGAGCACAGGAAAGAGCTACTAACTTAACCAGTAAGATCAATAAGATCAATGACAGACTTCACAAATAAAGAGAAGCTTGAACTGAAGCAGAAGTTTAGAGCCCAGGAAGACAAAGCCGGGACGGGCTCCAGTGCAGAGTCAAGGAAGGAGCCGAAGGGGAGGGAAGGCTGAGGAAGAGCGCGGTGTGGCTTCTGAGGGGGACAGTGCACTCTCACAGGTGATAAGAAAGGGAAGAGTAGAAAGGGCAGGAATCATAAATCAGTTGTTGCCAGATAACGAGTCAGAGCCAATTGTTTTGATTGTATTATAAACCGTAACAGAGGTTTCAAGATTTTGTACAGAAGAAAGGAAATGATTTAAATATAATTTTCAGGATGTAATATGAAGAGGGACTACAATGGGAAAAGAAAAAGATTCAGCACTTATTTCAACAGAGCAGTTAACAAAGTAGGGTAAACTCAGGGCTAGGCAGTGGCGGCAAGGTAAAAGCTGACCCTCTGTGAAGCTCTATCACATAGCAATTTCCTGCTCAAGTGCAGAGACCACCCTGGGTTTTCTGGGCTTATCTCCGCCATGAGCTGGGGCTGGCGGGAGGCTGTGGGGAGAGCACAGCCCCAAAACCAGGTGGGAGTGCTGTCTCTCTCTTTCTAAGCACACACCTCTTTCTCTTTCCCTGTCTTTCCCTTTCCCTCTCTCTTTGTGTGTCTCTCTGCTCATGGAAGAAGTAAAATTAAAAAAATAATAAACATAACAAACTAATTCCCATAGGAAGTACAGCTACAGGGAAAGAACTAGGTAAAATAATATTCCAAGACATAAAAGTTGATCACTCGCCATTTCCCTAATAAAACTAGATAGATTTCCCCATTGGAAATGTTCCTGGAAGAAAACTTGGCTAAATCGGGGCTGGCAGGTGGCATGGTGGTTAAGGGAGCTGGATTGCCACATGGCTGACCGTGGTTTGAGTCCTGGACCTAACAACTTGCTTTCTCACTCTCCTCCTCTTTCTCTCTCTCATACTCTGTCCCTCCCTGGCCAAATTAAATAAGTAAATAAAGTTAAATTAAAAAAATTTTTAAAAACAAAATTTGGCTAAATGGTTAGAGCTGGGAATCTAGGGTGAATTTCTAATTACGCGAGTCCAAGTGCCGAGTCCTAGGGGAGTCCAAGGGAACAGTGAGATGTAGGCTAGCAGGCAGAGGCTGAGACAAGCTAAAATCTGGTAGAAATCAGAACAGTCCATAAGAGCCTAACACACCCCATGAGCAACAGCTGAGTCACGAGTCCTCAAAGACATGTTCTCGGGAACCAGCAGTTAGCGTAATGGCTATGTCGCTGGACTCCCACGTAGTCGACCGCGGTTCGCGTCTCGGACCCGGTGGCTTACACCTCACGCCGGTCGCACGTGCGTGCGTGCCCAAGATCCCGAGAGGAGAATGGAGGAGAAGGGATTGCGGCGTGACCATCCCCCCTGGGGGGTGATTTCTCGCTTTCTGTCTCTCTGTCTCTCTCTGTCTGTCTGGCGAGCGCACGCGCCCATAGCGAAAAAAAAAAACCTCTCCAAAAAAAAAAAAAAAAAAAAGACATGTTCTCCAACCACATAAGCGACACTAGACTCACATTACAATCCATGCATTGCCTGCTGCTTTTCTTCTTAGCTGATGGTGCAGCAGACATGCAGCACTCTGTGTTGCTGGACCCACATTGGAAGGTTTTGGGTTCACATCCAGACATCTCCCTAAACATGCCAGGTGTTGTATGTGGCCAGTGATTTTGCTGGTCTAAAGGTAGGAATTTATCATGATGTAGAGACTGCATTAGGGATGCCTTCCTCCCCTCTTTCTCTAAAGAAAAGTTTTTTAAAGCGTGAAGGTTTTAAAATATTCTGAGTTTTCTGTTTTGTTTTTTTGTTTGTTTGTTTTGTTTTGCTTTTTTGTGTTTTTGGGATTTTTTTTAACTTATGCATATATTTATACCTTCACGGTCTGCATCCCCTAAATGTAAACTTTCAAAGGACAGGCTCTAATCTGTCTTATTCCTTACTCACTCCCAGTACCTACATTTCCCGCCACACTGAAAGCCCTCAATAACTATGTGTGCAATAAATTCTGGAATTTTTAGCATGTATTTCAGAATCTCTAATCCATGTTGTTTGTGTAATAAGACTCTTTTAAAAGAACATTATCAGGCCAGCAGATGGCGTGGTGGTTTAGGACACTGGATTCCCGACTGTGGTTCGAGTCCCGGACCTGACAGCTTGCTTTCTCACTTTCTCGCTATCTCTCTCTCACTCTCTCCCTCTCTGGTCAAATTAAAGTAAATAAATAAAGTTAAATAAAATAATTCTTAAAAAAAAGAAAAGAACATTATCATGGTGGGTAAAGAAAGGATAGCCCACAAAGAAATGTCACTAAAATGAGTAGGATTAAAGTGATAGACTTGGTGATTCTAGTATGAATATCAGGTTTATAGAAAACTTTTTTTTTTTTTTTTTTTTTTTAGAAAAAGATAAGGGCAGAAGACAAAATCATGAAAAATGGATGGGGCATTTCAGCAATTCATCTTATCAACAAACATTCTTGACCTAGATATGCTAATTTCAAACTTGTTTGGGGAGTCTAGCGGTAAGGAAAATATAAAAAAGGCAAAAACTTACAGTGGAGCAGTATCTAAACTGAATTTAAATAGAACGGAAAGACTTGAGTATGTTTTCTGTCCAAAGTAAAGCAAGCATGAAGTAGGATCTCAAGATATTTTTTTTTGGAAAAGTTTTTGCTATAGGGCATGTGCTCTCACCAGACAGAGAGAGAGAGACAGAGAGACAGAAAGCGAGAAATCACCCCCCTGGGGGGATGACCACACCGCAATCCCTTCTCCTCCGTCCTCCTCTCAGGATCTTGGGCACGCACGCACACGCGCCCGGCATGAGCTTTAAGCCACCGGGTCCAGGACACGAACCGCGATCGACTACGGGGGAGTCCAGCGATATAGCCATTACACTAACTGCTGGTCCATATCTCAAGATATTTTAACTTAAACCTAAAATATACAAAAACAATACCCAAGGGGAGGTATCTAGAAGCAGTCTATAAAGAGCAGCAATTAGTATTGCAGAACTTAGGGACATTCTTCAGTGGGGCTAGAAGGAAGAACAGAGGATGGATATTATAGTTTAAATATGATAGTGAAGATATTTGAAAATGACAAAGATCTAACCAGATGCCTTCCCTATTCTCAAATTAAAAAGTGAGGTCACTAAAGGTGATAAAAGCCTCAACTAGTGCTTTGGATATTATAGACCATTTCTGCACCCCAGCCTCCTCTCATGCTGCTGGATTGCAGGTTCAAGGGACCCTCTCGGATATTTTCTTTTCTTTTTTAATTTTATAATTTCTTTTTTCCCACTTCTTTATTTTATTTTATAATTTCTTACACTTAATTGTTGTGTACTTTTGTTGGGCACAATGTTTCATCTTTTTCTTGTACTTCATCAATCTTGTCTTGCTCCTCTCTCTGCTGGGGCCATACACACGTGGCAGCAACAGCCCAGCTCCCTGCAAGCTGCAGAGGTGGTGATGACTGGCTCTCCTCACAGGCAGTGGCCATATTCCTTCTGACTTACAGCAATTTCTCTGGTCTCACTGTGGCTGAAGGTTCGGCTGGACAAGGCAGTAGTGAGAGGCAGTGTAACTCTACTACAAAAGCAACAAAATCTCAGAATGAATTTTGGAGGAGACAGATATTCAAACTGTAAAACCAGTCAAATCTCTGATGAGACCACAGCCTCAGCCAACTCTTAGATTACAACCTGTGAGACTGGAAAACAGAGAACATAGCAACACTCGTGCTTGGTCTTCTGCCCTACTAGATAGATGAGATCATAAATGTATGCAGATCTAAGCTACAAAATGTGTGCTTACTTGTTACGGCAAGATAAGTTGCTCATCTCAAGGGGAAACAGTTTTAATAATCTTCATTTTAAAATAAAAAGAAAATCTTGGGGGAATAAGTGGCTAACTCAAGAGCATACAAGTGTTAAAAAGTAGACAATAAACTCTAAATCTAGCTTTTCTCTTATTGCATTGTGCACTCTCATAGGGAAGAAATCATGATTGTCTCTGCAACTGCCAATTTAAACCATAGTTCTCACTTTCCTTGTCCATGATGGGTGAAGCTATTTGAAAAACAGCTTTCTTGTTTGCCTTTCACCTCTGAGGATGAGGATAACATTCCTTTATGAATGATCAACATTTTATGGTTCCTGATTTAGGTTAGATAAGGTGCATCCTTGTAAGGCCCAGAAGTAGAATCGACTTACAGCCTTAAAGGAAAAAGAGGTGACGCTCACTTTCAAAAATCACTTTATCAAAATTAACATATACTCTGTCTCCAACCATGAAAAAAAAAAAAGAACCTAATAAGGAAACGCTTGACTTCTGTGTGTATCTATTTTCAAAATCTGGGTCTATTTAGTCTTCTCTGTCCCTTCATCAATTAAATTTTCTCAAAATTCTCATCTTTTATTAAACATAAGCTAGCAGAGTTGTTTATTCTTTAATACATTTGGGGGGAGCACTGGAAGAGGGTGGAATATGACCTTTATTGAGTTTACCCACTAGAGTGGATATAATGTCTGTGGAAAATCAAGTGTTTGTTACTATAACTTCTACATTACAATTAAAAATCCAGTTTTTAAAAGCAGTCAACCAATCAAAACCCACTACTTTGGAATTGATAGCTGTTTTGAAGCCACAGTAACACTTAAATATGGTTGAGACTCAAATGCAGAAATTTGGTTGATTGAAAAGCTAATTAAACTTTTGGGACCAGTAGTTGGTGTAATGGCTATGTCGCTGGACTCTTATGTCATCGACTATGGTTCGAGTCTCAGATCTGGTGGCTTAAACTCACACCATGCATGTGTACGTGCTTGCCCAAGATCCCAAGAGGAAAATAGAGGAGAAGGGATTGCAGTGTGGCCATCATCCCTGGGGGGGTGATTTGACGCTTTCTGTGTCTCTGTCTCTCTCTCTGTCTTTCTGACGAGCACACACGCCCTACAGCAAAAACCTCTCCCAAAAAAGAAAAGAGAAAAGAAAAGAAAGAAAAGAAAACAAAAGGTAATTGATTACTTTCAACTTGCTCAAATAGAATTACAAAAAGGCAAAATTGTGACTTTTTATGAAGATACAGTCCACTGGAATCACCAACACTGGACAGCTGTTAGAGTATTTAGTCTTGAGATAATACAAAATCCAGGCATCCTTAAGACAGTCTTCTGTTGTCCTTTCTTCCCAATCAGACATTTGTGAATGTGTGGAATGCACCATCACCAGCAATTGTAGCCTTGATGAGAGAGCCCAATTCCTCATCTCCATGAATAGCAAGTTGCAAGTGATGAGGAGTAATATGCTTGACATTTATGCCTTTTGATCCATTTCCTGCTAGTTCAGGTACCACTGCAGTGAGGTACTCCAGGATCGCAGTGTTGTACACAGCAATAGTCACACCCACACATTCATGGCTGGTCGTCCTAAATTTCAGGTGTCAATGAATGCTGCCCATTGGGAACTGGAAACCAGCTTTCTGCAAGGGGTCTTTATCTTTCCTAGCCCTTCCCAGCCTTACTGCCAGCCATTTCTAATGCTGCTGCAGCTCACAAAAGCAAGACAGCAAAAGGGCTTGTTAGACACACAGCGAGATACCACCACTTACTCTTTCAACACATGGTGATTCAGTGATTTGAAGTGCCCTTCAATACATTTTTTAAAGAGGTTTTGCCTTAGGGTGTGTGTGCTGCTGGAGAAAGAAAAAGACAGAGATAGTGAGAGGGAAAGTGAGAAATCATCCCTTAGAGGTGATGGCCTTGCTGCAATCCCTTCTCCTCTATTTTCCTCCTGGAGACTTGGACACACACATACATCCACCTGGCGTGACTTTGAAGCCACCAGTCCAGGAACCGTGGCTTGCCATGTGGGATTCCAGTGATATAACCGCTACACCATCTGCTCATCCTGCCTTCAATACATTTTTAAAAGAAAAGTCAAAAATATACTTATATATATATATATATATATATATATATATATATATATAAAGAGAGAGAGAGAGAGAGAGAGAGAGAGAGCTTTTTGCTAAAAGATGTGTGTGTTCTCTGTAGAGACAGAGAGACAGAAATTGAGAAATCACCCCTCAAGGGAATGACCATGCTACAATCCCTTCTCCTCCATTCTCCTCTTGGGATTTTGGGCACTCACACACATGCACATAGGGTGAATGTCAAGCCACCGGGTCTGGGACTTAAACCATAGTCAACTGCATGGGAGTTCAGTGACATAACCATTACTACATCTGCTGGTCCCAACAACACTTAGTCCTTCTTTTTTAAATCTTAGCCATTCTGACTGGGGTTAAGTGGAATCTCATTGTGGCTTTGATTTGCATGTCTTCTATGGTAAGGGATATTGAACATTTTATCATATGCTTTTCAGCTGTTCATATATTTTCCTTGGTCAGCTGTCTGTTCAGCTCATTTGCCCATCTTTTAATTGGACTGAATTTTTTTTTTTTATGGGTAAACTGCTCAAGTTCCTTGTATATTTTGGTTATCAGTACCTTAACTGAGGGAGAGTTTGTAAATATGTTCTCCCATTCCAAGAGTTGTATTTTTACTCTAATTATTGTTTCATTTGCAATGCAGAAGTTTTTTAACATGATATAATACCACTTTGTCTATTTTTAGGATTATTGCCTGTTCTTTGGGGCTTTTATTTAAGAAGTCTTTGCTTACTCTGATGCCTCCAAATTTCCCTGTGTTTTCCACTAGTAGTTTTATAGTTTGAGATTTTATGTTTAGATCTTTGATTTATTTTGAGTTGATTTTTGTTAAGGGTGAGATATAGGGGTCCAGTTTAATTTTTCTGCAGGTGGACATACAGTTTTTCTAGCACCATTAGCTGAAGAGATTTTCTTTTCCTCATTGGATCGTCTTATGTCCATTGGCAATAATCAGCTGTCTGTATATTTTAGGGTTATTTCTGCAGTCTCGTTTCTGTTCCATTGGTCTATGTGCCTGTTTTTGTGCCGGTATCATGCTGTTTTGATAATCACTGCTTTGTGATATATTTTGGGGTGAGGGAGTGAGAAGCCTTCTACTCCACTCTTTTTACACAGTATCGTTTTGGCGATACAGGGTCTTTTATAATTCCAGACAAATATTATGATTGTTTTTCTAAATCTGTAAAGAATATCACTGGTAATCTGATTGGGTAGGCATTCGTAGATTAATTTGGATAGAATTGACATTTTGATTATATTAAGTCTCCCAATTCAGGGACATGGGATATCTTCCCACTCTTTTGTGTCATTTTCAATTCTTTTAAAAACATTTTTCATAGTTATCCTTGTAGAGGTTTTTGACTTCTTTGGTTAGGTTTATTCCTAGATATCCATGTGTGTGTGTGTGTGTGTGTGTGTGTGTGTGTGTCTATTGTAAATGAGATTGTTTTCTTCTATTCTACTTCAGTCTGATCATTGTTGGTGTATAAAAATTCTATAGATTATTGTATGTTTATTTCATATACTGCCACTTTATTTTATCACTTTTAGGAGGCTTTCTTGTGAATTATTTTGGATTTATATGTATATAATCATGTAATCTGCAAATAGAGGTACTTTTACTTTTCTTTCTCTGTTTGTATGCCTTTTCTATTATTTTCTTATCTGATTGTATTGGCTAGGACTTCCAGTATTATTCTGAAAAGGAGTGGAGAAAGTGGGCAGCCTTGTTTTGTTCTATTTTTTAGTGGAAAAGCTTACAGTTTTTCCCCATTGAGTATGATGTTAGCAAGGGTTTTTCATAGATAGCTTTTATTGTGTTGAGAAATGTCCCTTCTATGAACCAACTTGTGGTTTCATGTATTTCTGTATAGTATAATTCATTTATTTTCTATTTTATTTCTGCTCTGATCTTTATTACTTCTTTTCTCTTTGTGATTTTTGAGTTTTTGTTCTTGTTATTTTTCAGCTCCCTGAGGTATGTGGTTAGATTATCTATTTTCCACCTTTCCATTTTTTTTTTCTTGTGAGCACTAATTAGTATGATTTTTCCTCTTATGGCTGTGTTAGCTGTGTCCCACAGATTAAGAAAACTCATGTGCTTATTATCTTTCATTTCAATGAATCTTTTGAGTTCACTCTTAATTTCTTCAGTAGTTGTGAAGTCCTTCAGGAGTAGATTGTTCAGTTTCCTTGTGGTTGTGTATTGTCGAGGGATTTTTCTGCAGTTAAGTTCAAATTTAATTTCATGGTGGTCAGGAAGATGAATTCATAAAGGCTCATTTTGTGTTCTATCATGTGTTTAATCTTCAGAAATGTTCCATGCAGGACTGAGAAAGATGTATTTTGTGCTTGTTGAGTGGGTAGTTATAAAGATGTCTGTCAAGTCCTTTCCATGTATAGTATTTAGATCATGTATATCTTTGCATATATCTTTTCTAGATGATCTGTTGTGAGGGGACAGTGGAGTGTATAGACCTCCAATAATTATTGTCCTCAGTCTATCTCTTCTTTTAGATCAAGCAGTCTTTCATGTATTTGAGAGCTCCACTGTTGGGTAGATAGATATTTATAAGTTTTATAATCTTCTTGGTGAATTAGCCTTTTAGTACTAGATAGTGTCCTCCTTTGTCTCTTCTTACAGTTTTTGTCTTAAAATCTATTTTGTCTGATAGCAGTATTGCAACTCTAGTGTTTTTTTTTTTTATTTCCACTCACTTGGAATATCTTTTTCCAGTCCTTTACTTTCAGTCTAATTTTGTCTCTATCCATGAAGTATGTTTCTTATAGGCAGAATATAAAGGGTTCCTGTTATTTTATCCATTTGGCCAGTCTGTGTCTTTTGATTGGAGAATTTAATACATTAACATTCAATGCTATTGTCAATATTTGCAGACTTGTCCCTGCCATTTTGTTAGCCATTTTCTTGGTTGTTTTTTGCTCTCTTAGTTCTGTTTCTTGCTCTTTAGTTTCTCTGAGATAGTACTCCCTTCAGTACTTCTTTGTTTAAAAAAAAAAAAAAGTTGATTATTTTCTCTCTTTTTAAAATTATCTTAATTAACTTTATTTATTTAAATTTGACCAGAGAAAGGAAGAGTGAGAGGGAAAGTGAGAAAGTAAGCCATCAGGTCCAGGACGCGAACCATGGTCAGTGATGTGGGAGTCCAGAGCCCTTAATCACCACACCACCTGACAGCCCCTCTTCATTACTTCTTGAAGAACTGGTCTAGTGTTGGTAAATTCTTTCAACTTTAGTTTATCTGAGGATGATTTGATTTGTTCTTTAATTTTTCAGTTCTTTAGAGTTCTGTAATTGCATGTACCTATACTTCTCTTTGATCTGCATTAGCTACATGCCACTTTACCTCTTCTACTGTGTCAGTGCAGTATTCACAGTGGAAGTTTGGGGTTCAGATTTACAAAGAGGGTTCTTCCCTCCCCTTTTGCTAGTGTGAGTGTGGAGAGATCTTCCACAGCCTCACAGTGCTCAGATGTTTGGAACTTATATACCTAGAATATACCTAGACTTAGCAGGTCACTATGTAGCTGGGGATTGACCTGAGAGGTGACAACATGAGGATGATATGCAAAATCTGTGTGGTGCATGACAAAAACAGGACATGATCCCCCCATCCTAACTGGACATGGATCTTGGGTGAAAGAGTTGCCTAGTCCAGAAAGAGGTAAACTGGAATTAGCACAAGAAAAACAGCTCCACCCACCTTCTTACACTGTGGCTGCAGAAATGGGGAGATGGTCTCAAAGAATACAAAACTGACTCTGATCTCCCACCAGAACAGACAGGGATCTTGGGTGAAAGAGCTGCCTGTATCTCTCTGCTCCTGTTTGGGAAAGAGAGTAAACTGCAATTAGCAGAAGAAATACAGCTCTACGTACTTTTTTATACTGTGGCTGCAGGAATGGGAATATGGTCACAAGGGACCCAAAAAAGGGCTCTGAAACCCATCATAACTGGGAAGGGATGTTGGGTGAAAGAGCTACCTGCTTTTATTTGCTCCTAGTTGAGAAACCACATATGCATTTGAAGTCCATCCCTCAGCTTAATGTTCTCTGTGGAATTGATTCTGTGTAAGAGGAAGTGGCAAAATAAGGTTAAATCGCAACTCATCCTGACAGCTACGCAAGCTACCCATGTCAAGAGCACCAACACTGTTTTACACATACACACAAAAATTTTGAAAAATATAGTTAAAGCAATTAAAGGCGAGGGGAAAAAATACTTGAAGACTTGCATCATTAGTATACTCATGATTTTGGCCATATGGCTCCCACTTGCTAAAGTCAGGTCAGTCAGGCTAACTGAGTGTCTGTTTTTCACACAGCCATGGCCACAGCACAGTATACCCCTGATAAGCCTCTGCCCAGATGTGAAAAAAGACAAGATCTCCAAAAGATGCTGGACGAAGTAGGACTGGCACTGAATACTAGTTGCCCAAACTGCAGGAGCACCTAGGAGTGACTTGTGCCCCTACTTTACAACACCTGGAAGAAAAAGATCTACAGAAGCTGAAATCCCACAGACAACATCCATGGGAGAAAAAGGCCCTGGAGAAGCTGTTTACCCTGTCACGCTCACATGGTCTTTCGTTACTGGAATCTCAGGAGGGGATTATCAAGAAAGAGCCACAGCAGGCAAAACAGGAACTGAAGGCGCTGAGGGAGGGAGGAGACAACAAGAAGAGACACTGAGGGCAAAAGAAGCAGAGATGAGGCAAGCATTGGAGAATCATGAGAAAGATAAGCCACTCCCTCCACAACCTCTAGGTGAAGTCATGGAAAACATGCAGAGAAAGCTGAACTCAATAGAGGGGACACAGTCCCACAGGCAAAATCTCCCAGATAAAGAGCTATTGCAATGGGCATCTGGAGGGCTGGCCCTCCAGGGAATTTATAAAACCCGCCTCCAAAGTAGCCTAATTGAGAAGAGAGAGCAGCTACTCAGTGTCCCTGAGAAATTTACACTCTCTGGTCCTGAGCAGCACACACGAATGGAAACAAAGGAATTTACATCATCTCAAGCAGAATCCATGTTCACTCAGACTATGGAGAAGCTAGGCTTTAGTATAACTGCCTCCATCAAGGGTGGAGGTTGGGGAATTAGTCTAGAAGCTGGAACTGACTACAGCAGACATTCAGAAACTCAGGAAACCAAACAATCAAGTTCTGAGCACTCTTATTTCTGCTCAATCAAGTTTAAATACATCCCCATGGCCTCCTTCCACTTTCCTGTTGATCAGCTCCAATTCTCCAAGGCTGCTCTCCAAGAACTGAAATGCATGGAAGGCCTTCTGGATCCAAATGCAGGTCCAGACAGAATTTCCTCATTGAAGGGCAGAACTGAACATTTCTTCTACAGGTTTGGTTCTCATGCTAACCAAGGGCCTCTGCACCTGGGAGGAATCTACTGGTGGAAGGCTGTTTCAGAGGGTTTCCAACAGAAACAGTTGGCAGAAGTGAAAAAGCAATCAGCAAAGGCTCTGGATTGTTACATAAGTGGCAGCTACAGTGGCTTTCAAGCAAAAGTTGGTGCAGGCATGAATGTATCAAACTCTCATTCAAAAACAGACACTCAGAACAAAACATTGCAAAATCTCCAAACCCAAATCCAACTCTCTGTGGCTCACACAGGTGGTCCACCAGAAGCCAATGGCCTTGTCCAGTGGGAAAATGGCCTTGGTGCCACCAATCAAACCTGGTGTGTCATTGACCGGGGGCTTCAGCTGGTACCCATCTGGGACATCATACTCTCCAGCCACAGAACTGATTTTAAGAATCCCATTAAACTGGCTAATTTCCTAAAAGAGAGCTACACAGATCTGACTAATCTCAAAGCTGACATCCAGGTTGGAGAGGAAATACTGAATGTTGAGAAAGAAGCTAGACTTTTCCTAGAGGACTTGAAACACTGGGAAATATCTGATCCTGAGGAACAGCTTAGAAAACTGATAAATTTCATGCAAATGTTGAGTCAAAAAATAAAAAGTTATGACATTTGGATTAATGTATGCCTCACAAATTGGGATCTGCAGAATTTTCTAATAAACATTGTTGGCTTTTGTAAAACGTCTTCCAATTTTAATACTAAATTCATTAAATCTCAGTTGCGCAGCCTTCTGGATCCACACATCTACAGAGTGACAAGCTTTCCTCAAACTGACTCCATCATGCAGTGGATCTTCCAGTCAGAGCCACAACAAAAGCAAATCAACATCTCCCAATTTTCAGGATTAATTAAAATCTTAAGAGAGACCCAGAATGACCTCATGGAAGTGAAAGCCAAATATGATTCCCCAGAAAAGGTGGAGGAAGTTCAACGAAAAGCCACTTACGAGGTCAGCTTGGCTCTCAGCAGCTTCTTGAATTATCTCCAAGAAACAGACCAGCCAGAAATGCAGCTCTTGCTACTTTCCATTGCATCTGGTGCAGGTTATCATGAGGCAAACAAAACTTTTCAGTATCTCCTGGGTTATGAGGAGTTAAGCTTTCTACAGAATAAAATGGAAACTGCCCAAGATAAATACCAGGAGCTCAGAAATATTCGCAGCTACAGGGCTCAGGCTTTCCTTGTGCTCACAAGTCTGACAGCCACAATTGGAGTCACTGCTCTTTCTCCAGAAGAGAAAACACAACGCCTGATTTTAATAAGACAACACAAGGGGCTATCTCTGTCAAAAGAAGTAGCACAAGTCCTCACCAAACTTGGGGCAGACCATGATTGGGAAAACCTAGAGAAAGACTTGAGATTGCTCATCACTGGGGATTATAAAGCCATAAGCCCTTCTTTGCAAATGGATGATATGATAAAGCAATTGCAAAGTCTCTTAGATGAAAAGAAACACTCCTATGAACCACATGGTAATAAATATAAGAAGCAGGAAGTGATAGAAAATGGAGCCTTTCTAGACTTACTCCAGCGCCTAGGCCTAGAACACTATTACCCACAAAAGATGAGTAAAGCAAACTTCCACTTGATCTATAAGAATTCTGTGTACAACACTCATCCCAGCTCTGAACAGGAACTTCCCTTCTATTTTCTGCAGAAGCTACTGATGCTGGATTATGGCCTGAGACGCTTGATCTTTGAAGATGATGGAAACACAGAACACCAAGTCTATCCAAGTGCTTCAAGCCAGAAAAATGTTTTTGATCCATATGAAGACTATACTGAAGATAGCAACAGTTCCACTGAACTTTTGATAACTCATTCCAGACCCCACATTCACCCAATGGATATCCAAATGGCAATCTTTCACTGTGCAGATGATTTTGCCAGACGATATATTTTGACCAAACTTAGCATTTGTCAGTTTGCCCTCCCCCTTGTGGTGCCTAATCCCTGCACTTTGCAGATTGAATTCTCTCTTTGGTCTCTTGGTCAAATTAGGAAAAGTTGGCAACAAGCAACAAAATTACCAAAAGGAAACAAGAGTTTCAAGAATTTACAGATGTGTCATGTCTCTACTCCCATTGTGTCCTTCATTAGAGTTGGAAAAGACCTCTCTGCTTCCAAATCGCAGATCATGAACTGTGTTCTCAGTGAACGTAAACATGATGTGTTTTTCCACCGACACTGCATAGGAAGCAGCAAAGACTGTCTCCTGATGGAGGGTGTAGTAGAAATTTGCTGGTTCTGTCCTGGAGGAGAAGATGAGGACAGATTTGACAACTGTGTGGCTTTCACCAATCTTCACGGAGATGCAAAGGAAAATCAGCGACAGCTCACCTTCCTGCAGGAGGTCTCTTCTCTCATTGTGGTCCTCATGTCAACTTCTGATAAAAATGAAGAAAACAAGAAAATTGTCCGTGACCTGTGCCAGTCACCACAACCTTTGATTTGTTTGCTTGATGACAAAGATAAAAGTAAGGACAAAAATGCTGACAAAAAAGTGAGTATTGGTATCAAGGATAGAAATGAGGCAGAATTAACAAAGGAGCTCACAACTACAATCAGACATTTGCTAGAGCTCTCAGATATAACTCACAGTTTAGAGGATTGTTCCCTGATTGCTCACAAGCATGGGTTCCTTATTGATGAAAATAAGAGAGATTGCAAGGAAGCCAAAGAAAAGGCACAGGTTGTAATTGCCCTACTAAGAGAAATGAATGTAAGTGAAATGAAGGAAAACTTACTACCACTACAGGGTCAACTATGGCACCTGTGGTGTAAAAAAGACAAAGAACGTTATCATCTGAGAGAAAAGGGGAATCAAAGCATTGAACAACACAAGAGTGAGATTGAGACAGCAAAACAAATAATTCGTCGTGAACAGTTGGCCAGAGCCTTCCCTATCAATGATTTAATGCGATCTGTCCTTCAAATTCTCCAAGAATATTCAGAAACACACTGCAAACTCTACTTCTTGCAGTGGCTGAGTGTGTTTTTGGACAACTTGACTGCAGGACATTTGGAAAAACTACGTGAGAAGCAAAGATCTCTGTGGTCACAGGTACAGAATGAAAAGAAAAAGGTGCCAAAGATCACCTCCCTGAAAGGCTGGCAAAAGGAGATAGAAGCCATCTCCACAGAGATTAGCAAGTGTACCTTGGGAATCGATCAACTTCTCAGAGAAGTTGGCCAGATCTATGAAGCTCTGGAAGAGGCATCCTCCATAAATGATACCCTATTTCTCTCCCTTCCCCAAATTGCTGCAGACCTGATGATATCTGGGGCACCCATTGAGCTGATGGATGGGGATGTGTCATATGTGCCCCTAAAGTGGGTGGCAGCTGTTTTTGACAAGGTCTCTGAGAAACTTGGAGACAAACGTCTATTTGTTCTCTCTATTGTTGGCCTGCAGAGCTCAGGGAAGTCCACACTGCTGAATGCACTGTTTGGGCTGCAGTTCACTGTTAGTGCAGGCAGGTGCACCCGGGGGGCCTACATGCAGCTCCTGAAGGTGGAGGAGACCTTCACAGAGGAACTGGGCTTTGACTTTGTGCTTGTTGTGGACACAGAAGGACTTCGGGCTCCAGAACTCAGCAACAAATGCCAGGATCGGGACAATGAGTTAGCAACCTTTGTCACTGGACTTGGAAACCTGACTCTCATCAACATTTTTGGAGAGAATCCATCAGAGATGCAGGATATCCTACAAATAGTTGTCCAAGCATTTCTGAGGATGAAGCAAGTGAAAATATCCCCAAGTTGCCTCTTTGTCCATCAGAACATGGGAGAAGTTACAGCTAAAGACCAAATCATGGAAGGGCGAAGACGACTAGAGCAGAGGCTAGATGAAATGGCAGCCATAGCTGCTGAACAAGAGCAGTGCTCAGATGTAACTCGCTTCAGTGATGTCATTAAGTTTGATGTCAATACCCACGTCTACTACTTTGCTCATCTCTGGGATGGCAATCCCCCAATGGCCCCTCCCAATCTTCGCTACAGCCACAATGTCCAGGAACTAAAAAATAGAATTCTTATGACTGCCAAAGAGGAATCCAGGGGAAGTCTCATGAAGATATCAGATGTAAAATTCAGAGTTCAAGATTTGTGGAGGGCCCTGTTGAATGAGAACTTTATTTTCAGTTTCAGGAACACCCGAGAGGTCATGGCCATGAGTAAACTGGAAACCATGTATAATGAATGGACCTGGGAGCTGAGGAGTCACGTGCTGAGCTTGCAGAACCAGCTGATGAACCAGATTCAGAATGGAAAAGTACAGACAGTCAAAACTTGCACACTTGAGGCTCCTGTTACAGAAAAATATGAAGCTGTCAAGCAAGAACTTGACAAATATTTTACAGAAGACCCAGATAATGAAATACTAATTCAATGGAAAGCAAATTTTGAACAGAAGCTAAGAATCCTTAAGGAGGGACTCATTGCAGACTGCAAAAGAAAAGCCAATGAACTTATTAGTTTTAGAGAAAGCCAAAAAAGACTGGATAAGAAGAAGACAGATTATGAAAGTGAAATATTGGAAAGAAGCCGAAATTTGGCTTTAAGTATAAAGGATAAAGAATTGAGTGAGGAAGAGTTATGTGAAAAATTCAATCCACTTTGGACAAAATGGGTCTGTGATGTGTCCTCAACTCTTCCTCAAGTTAAAGAGCCAAACATTGATGTGGATTCTGAACACATCCTTTTGGAATATTTCAGTAAGGAGATCGACATTGCAGGCATACTGAAGAAAAATTCTGGAGAGAAGTTTCAAATCAATTATGACAAACATGTGATAATGAATAAGAAAAGCTATTTTAGCACAAGGCAGTTGGGAGTCCAAGATATAGACTCCATTAATACAATTACTGAACGCATCATTTTGAAATTTAATGAAACTATGAGTGATATTTGGAGGCAACGGCGTGATTACAACTCATGTTATTTTCATAAAATCCTGAAAATAATAGATAATGAAGTGAAATCAGCAGCCACTGAAGGAAGATACACATTCACAAGTAAATATAACATTGACTTAGCTTTGTGTTTATTCCAAAGAGCATCAGAGAAGTTTAAAGAAATACACAGGGCATTCAAGAGAGCAAACGATCCTGTAAACTACCTGGAAAGCAAGAAAGATGATTTTTTCATGAGTTTTAAGATCTCTTGCCAAGGAGCAACCTCCATCAAGACATTTGTTGATTTTCTGTGGCATAAGCTCACTCCTGCTGTTTCTACCACCATATGGGAAAAAATGCCTCCTAAAATTGCTGGAGATATGCGAGTTACCTGCCCTGCGTTCAACGGAAATAGGTCTAACCTGGAGAAGCATATTCTTATCTCTCTGGCTGAAGAAGAAAACTTTGATAATTACTGGCAATACCTCCATAATTCAGAATTATTTTTCAGGAGCTACATTGAAAGCCATATTAAAAAATATTGTCTGGACAAAGGAGGTGAAAAAATAAAGACTTTCATTAAAATAAGTTTAGAGGACATTAAGAATGCCATCCTCTCTGCCATTCTTGAATCCACAAGAGTAGCTAAAGATAAAAGCAGCACTGCCTCTGAGTGGCTGGATTTGTTCTGTGATCACCTGGGGAGCAACATGATCTTCCCACGGAGAGACTTGATAAGCATTGAACACCAGGAGATTAAAGATATTGAGTTTCTCAAAGAAGCCATGAGTGCAGCTTTGGATCCTGCAATGAAGACAGTAGAAGAGAATTGTTCTAGTGTGCCTGTAGAACTGATGGTCCCTGAAATTGAGAAAATGCTCTCTGAACATCTCTGTGGCTGCTGGAAACAATGTCCCTTCTGTGGAGCGATTTGTACAAACACAATTGCTACACACGAAGGAGACCACAGTGTTCCCTTCCACCGTCCTCAGGCTGTCAATGGATGGAAGTGGTATAAAACAGAACACTTTTCCCTTGATTGCTGCACTAGTTTGGTAGCAAGTGATGCTACCTTTCTTTTTAGAGATGACCTGCGAATCCCATATAAGAATTATCGGCAAGCAGGAGGGGATTATGCCACGTGGAGCATCACCCCAGACTCATCCACCCAGCCATACTGGAAATGGTTTGTCTCTCACTTCAGATCAAAGCTAGAAAATAAATATAAGCAAAATTTTACAAGTAAAGGTAAAATCCCTGATGAATGGGCCAAGATTACAAAGCAGGATGTCCTTGATGACTTGAAAAAACTATAATAGTCAATAAGCACAACAGATCCAATATCTGAATAAGAGTCACAGTACCTGAACAATCCTAATCCACCCCCTCTTACAATCAGAATTTTTGCTGTTTCTATTTTTAAAATGAATGATGTAAAAAAAAAAATCAGTTAACATTGTAAGAGCAAAGATTTCCTATAAAGGACTTTCTAACCCTCTGCCTCAATTTCTTCTGGTTTAAAGAAAAATTACTAAAATATATAAACATGAGGTAAAAATAAAAATCCTCTTAAAATAGCAACTGCAGAGAACCAGCAGATGGCATAATGGTTATGTCTCTGCACTTTCACGTAGTCAACCACAGTTCAAGTACCAGACCTGGCGACTTAAAACTCATGCCGGGTGAGTGTGCGTGCATGCCCAAAATCCCAAGAAGAGAATGGAGGAGAAGGGATTGCACTGTGGCCATCCCCACTGGGGGATGTTTTCTCACTTCCTGTCTCTCTGGCAAACACTTGTGTCCTATAGCAAAAATCTCTCTTTGAAAAAAAATCAACTTCAGAATTTAAACTATTGTTCAGAATACTGTTTTTAAAAAAACAACAAAATAATAATAATAATATTTTTTTAAAAACAGTTTTCTGTTTTTTGTTTTTTTCTCACAGAAAAGCATTCTAACAGAGGAAAACTCACAATCATTTCAGGCTACAAATTTGTATAAAATAATTATGTGGTAGGCCAGTCAGTGGTATTCTGGTTGAGGTGGCTGGTTTTCACACGGAGAACTGGACAGTTCAACTTCTGGACTGGTGGCTTGAAAAACACACCAGGCATGTCCAAAATACTAAGAGGAGAATGAAGAAGAGTGATTGTGGTGGGTTATCCTTCCCGGGGGTGCTTTCTCTCTTTCCCTCTCTCTGCCACTCCCTGGTGCAGGTGATCTATGGCAAATTCAAAAAAAAATAATAGTAATAAAATTATATATAGACATTTTAAGTAATATATAGGCCTTGGCTAAAAACTGTAAGACCATTATATTTAAATTTTTCTAATTTTATTTTCTTTTATAATTTCTCATCTGCATTTAATTGTTGTACATCTTTTATGATGTACAATATCATTTTTCAAAGCATGCACGTAGTGTGTGATAACCACATCAAAGAAATTATCATATACATAGTTTTAAACAAAGACCCTGACATTCTTGTGTCTGTTAAATGCTTTTTTCTCCAGCCCCTGCCACCCATTCTCCCACTATGCAGCCCCCTCTAACATAGAATTTGGTATTTACATTTTCCTTCCTTGTTACTATGTCTTCACATCTTTTAAGGTCTGCCATAAGGTGCAGACATTTGGTATATATTTGGTATATGAATGGCCAAAAGCATATTTTAAAATGTTCAAAATAGATGATTGTTGGTGATAATGTGTATACTTTAACTGGACTGGTGTGAAGTGTATTCATGTTGGATAAATTCATTTTACAGGCTATAGTGATGTATAGTGATAATAAAAAATACATTTTAAAAAGTTTGATGTCCCTTATTATAAAAGAAATACAAATATTTAATTTTGTAAGAAGTTGTTTTTTTTAACTCTCAGAAGTTTGAAGAAAAGTTATAATCTTTTTAATGTAAAAATATCCATGGAGAACTGGCATGTGGCTTAGTGCTTAAGCCAGCAAGATCCCACATGGCTGATGGTACAGTTTGAGTCATAAGCTGAAAAACTTGAAAATACGTTGGATGCATGTATGTGCATGCTGAAAGTCCTAGCAAGGTGGAGAAATGGAGAAGGGATTGCAGCATGTCATGCTCCACTAGAGGTGCTTTCTCCTTCGCTTTCTCTGTCTGCCTTTATGTCTTTCTCTGGTGAGCACACAAGCATTTTGACAAAAAATAAAAATAAAAATGTAGGAAAAGTTTATTAGTCCCAGGCATGGAAATATTTAGACATACTCCATTGTAGGAAAACAAAAAAACAAAAAAACAGAGAGTTGAACAAAGACCCATCAAGCAAATCTGAAAAACAAACAAACAAAAACCCGCTTTGTTTTGTTTTTTAAATTTAATGAGAGGCTGATGGGAAATGTTGGGAAAAAGGAACAAAGTTTTGGTTAGATAGGACGAATTAGATCTTTTGACCTATTGCATAAAGAAGTGACTATAGGTACCCTCTTCTTACCTGGTATCTTGGCAATTGCCTGTGCATTGCTGGGGGAAAACTGCCTCACAAACTTAAGAATTAAATCCTGTTGTTGCATACGAGTCCAAGAAAGATCAGCTCCTGGGACAAAATTTGTGATTATCAGGCAAAAAGAACTATTTTAATGAAGTCTGTGGAAAATGTCAAATTTTATTAAACCAGTAATGATTCCATAAACTATTATTTAAGGAAAAAAGAACAAAAAGCATGCAGCTTGATATTATATATATGTATATATATATATATATATATATAATACATATCCTATATATACACACACACACATCTATATATATATATATAATAGTCAAACTTTCTTGAGATCTGATATTTCTTTTTTTTTTTTAAAGAGAGATTTTTGCTATATGGTGTGTGCACTCCCTGGAGAGAGAGAGAGAGACAGGAAGTGAAAAATCATCCCCCGGGTAAATAGCCCGGTTACAATCCCTTCTCCTACAGTCTCCTCCTGGGATTTGGGCACACATGCACACATACCTGGTATGACTTTTAAGTCACCAGGTCCAGGACTCAAACTGCAGTTGGCCATGTGGGGGTCCAGTGATGTATCCATTATGCCATCTGCTGGTCCAGAGATCTGATATTTTAATGAGAAAAATCTTCATTTACACATCAAGATGTAAGGAAATGTTTATCTCTAAGCCAGACACATTTGTGCCTCTTCAAACCAGTTGAGTCACAGGTAAAGATCGAAATAAAAATGAAGTGAACCAAGAGCCTAGACAGAGTCCCCCTTCTGCAAACTTCCGCTTTCTGCTGAGTTCTTGAAACTGATATTCTGAAGGAATCCTAAAGAAAAGAAGAAAATATCTTCATGTATATAAAGGTATCCAAGGCTTCCATTTACAGGTACACTCTCCACCCCTCCATGGCAGTGAAAACAGCCCAGGGAACAGCTGCCAAATGACTTTGCTCTCCAGATCTGCGAATGGGAATACTGACTCTGACCCCTGTGTCACTCCAAGGGCTTCAGTGCATATTCTCAGTCTCAGGTCGAATGACTAGTGTCTAAAGCAGTCTCGGAACAGAAAAGTTACAAAAGAAACACACATTTTTAAAGAGTATTACTTTAATTTTATTCTCTGGAAAATAGCCAGGTGAGAGTTGGAAGGACCACCTAACACCGTAGAACTGAAACCATGATGGAAGCACAACCCCGGCACAGCAAGCTGCCTGCCTCTCACATCACTGCATCCTGGAAAACTCTTCGGTGTGGAATCAGCATTTGCTGGCTCCTTTTCATATTTGCTTAAGCAATCCCTGAAAGTTTTTAAGAAGTGTCATATATATTTTGATACCTCTGCTTTTTAAGCCAAAATTGTTGTGTATAAATAAAAATAATATTTGCAAAATTCTCTATTTAAGCAGTGTGATTATTAACTGAGACCCAGATGTTGTTTTCATCCAATCATGAAAAGATTGGAAAAAGGTAAATGGGACTAGAGAAGAGATGGTTATGTAGGGATAGAGTTTTCTGTGATAGCATTGGAAAGAGTGATGTAGCCTTTATGGTGGGATCAGGATTGCAGGAATTAGTGTCAGGGGATGGGTGTCACTAGGAGAGGGTACATCAGGGACACAGAGGAGTAGGAGGAATAGAGTCTGTAGAGATGAGACCACCTAGAGGTGGAGGCACTGGGTCCAGGTATAGGTTAGCAGTGGCCAGAGTTAGAAGGGGACAGTATGCCCATAGCCAGTAGAATGGGTCTCTCAGAGTCATTAAAAGGAGGGAATGTAGAAACTCAGGAATTGAAGATCACCACGTTAGTATATTTAGGGATATTCCAGTCAGGTAAGGCAGGGATCACAAGCAAAGTGAGAAAAAAGGAATCACGAAGTCTGTAGTGATGGGGCCAGGCGTATGTGCATGTGTGCCCAGAATCTGGAGAGGAGAATGGAGAAGAAGGGATTGCAGCATGGCCGTCCCCCTGGGGATGGTGATTTCTCACTTTCCTTCTCTGTCTCTCTCTGTCTCTGGCAAGTGCACGTTCCCTATAGCAAAAAGCTCTAAAATAATAATAATAAAGAAAAATAAAACTGAAACGGTGATGGAAACAACCCTAGCATAGCATGATTCCTGCCTCACATCACTGCATCTGACAGACCATTTAAGTTCAAGTAACAATTGCTAAATGTCTTTTATATTTTTTTACATAATTTATAAAGGCCTTTAACTTCAAATGATCATATCTCATAAGTTAACTTTAATTTACCAGCCAAAATTATTGTGTATGAATCAAAATATGTGTATAAACCCCATGGGGAATTACCAGAATAATATTTTGTTTATTTATTTGTTTATTTTTAGACATCCAACCACTGTATATCATTACAGCTAGTAAAATTAGTTTTCCCAGCATGAATACATTGTATATTAGTCCAGTTAAAGATATTACCATACACGTTATCATCAACAGATAATTTTACATTTTTGTGTCCCTTAAATGTTTTGCTTCTTTTCCCCCTTCACGTCTTCCTTTCGCCCTCTCAAAAATTAGAGCAATTATTAAATGAGATACAAATGCTATTCCCAAAAATTCACCAAAAAAAACTGGAGAAAAGTAAATTGAGATAAAGAGAAGATGACTATCTAGGAATAGGGTTTTGTGATGTAGTGGAGAGAGTAATGTGTCCATCCTGGTGGGGTCAGGACGGAAGGAAATGACAGTGTCAGTGGACTGGGCATCATTTGTGGAGGAGACACCAGGAACAAGGGAGTGGGGGAATGGAGACAGCAGGGATGAGACCATCAAGAGTAGAGTCACAGGGTCCAGGTGTAGGTTCAGGCTACAGGCAGCCAGTTAATAAGGTTAGTGAGGACGCGATTCCCATGGCTATTGGAATGGGTCTTTCAGGGCCACTGAAAGAAGATAACATAAAAACAGGAATTGGGGATCAACGCATCTGTAGATTTAGGGATATTCCCATCAATTAAAGCAAGAATCTCAAGTAAAGTGGGTCTGTAGGGATGTAGCCAGGGGAGAGATGGAATTTAGGGCAATGTAAAATCACGAGGTTAAGGCTGGAGTTACTTACTTGTATGTGGAATCTACAAATTCAAGCCCTTAGAGGTATAGAGTAGAACGGTGGCTACCAGAGACTGTGGGGAGAAGGAAAATGTTGGAAGAATGCACAAAGTTTCAGTTAGAAGGAAAACGTTCTATTGATCTCCTATGAAGAGAGGTCACTATCGTTACTAGGAATGCATTGCTTAATTCAAAGTTGCTAAAAGAGTGGATTTTAAATGTTCTCATCAGAAAGAAATGGTAAGTGCATGAAGTGATGGATATATATATATTTTTTTGAGAGGTTTTTGCTATAGGGCACGTGTGCTCGCCAGACAGACAGAGACAGACAGAGAGACAGAAAGCGAGAAATCACCCCCCAGGGAGGATGGCCACGCCGCAATCCCTTCTCCTCCATTCTCCTTTCGGGATCTTGGGCACACATGCACATGCGCCCGGCGTGAGTTTTAAGCCACTGGGTCCGGGACGCGAACCATGGTCAACTACGTGGGAGTCCAGCGACATAGCCATTATGCTAACTGCTGGTCCCTAAGTGATGGATATATTAATGAGCCTAATTTGCTCCTTCCACAGTGTATTTATGTATGAAAGCATCACAATTTACTACAAATATATACACAATCATTATTTGTTAATAAAAATAAAAATGAAGATGTAAATTTCTTCAGTTAATTGTTGGAAATGTGCACTGAGAAGTTTTGAAGGAGATCTCTGTCAGAGAAAGAGAATATGAATATAAGAAAGTAAAAGGAATGTGTTATGTCTAGAGCTAGGGGTTGATTTTATTTCAGACAGTGTAGAATGACAAAGGAAACTATTTTTATTTATTCCTTGCTTCAAAATTGCAATTCTCTTTACTCCAACTCCTCAGTAAAATCTAAAAAAGTCATTCGACAATTTGTGGTGGTGCTGAAGTGCAAGAGTGCACTAGTCAGTGAGGGAAAGTGTGAGTACTCTCGCTGAGACATTCCTGGGAGCTACTACTGCTGCTAACTTTGTAGAAGTAATACCTGTGAGATCTTGGCATGTAATTTAGTTTCTGTGTGTGAAGGTGCTTTTATCTACCGATGTAGTGATCCCAATTCCTGTTAAATAGCACATTTCACATGTTGTTGGGAAGAAGAAAGGAATTGCTGTAATAGAAACCATTTAGGACAGAGATACACTCACACAGTAAGCACTCTAAGCATAAGCTATTACATTGCACCAGCTCTCCCAAAGTCTTTATTCCTTTGCATCTGAATAACATTTTATTAGAATACACTGATAGGTTGAGACAGTCTCATCACCTGAGGTTTACTGACATAATATTCAACATGGACTCCTTGGGAAGTCACATTTGAGAACATAGTAGGTTCTTAATAAATGTGATTATAACTTCACAGCACAAAATAAATACCTCTTGGCACTTATCCAAACACTAATCCATCAAACACTTAGAAAAGTCAATGTCAATATTCTTTAATAGTGTGACATTATCTTAGGTTCTTAGAAGGCCTGGGACATAGATTTGCAAACAAATGACTTATTAGAGAAGGTATCTCAGTAAAATGAATGAGCGAGAGGGAAGGGGGAAGGGGAAGGTAATTCAATAGGAAGAAGTAGGCCCCACCTACAGGATGATGCTGTGTGATACTGGAGACATGGGAGACCCCAGGATCAAAAACCAGTTTGACCTGAGCACTCCTGTGGCACCTGAGATCTTGACTTGCAAGAGGTTTTGAGGGTGGGTATCATGGCATAGGAGGATCCAGTCAAGGATCTCTCTCTCTCTCTCTCCCCCATTAAAGAACAAAACATACTTTAAAGAAATTAAAAAGTGGGCCAGTTGGTGGTCGGAGGTCAAGGTGGCTGGATCCCTCATGTCTGATTGCACTGTTCAAGTCCTGAATCTGGAGGCTTGACAAACACACCAGGAGCACTGTATGTCTACCCCCATAGGGAGTGTGCTTTCTCACCTTCTCTCTCTGTATCTCTCCAGCGAGTGTATGTACCCTCTAGCAAAAATAAATAAATAAACAAATATATAAAAATAATAATAAGATTATGAGTAAGTATAATTCAAATGTTCAGTTAGGGAATGCCTACTTGCAGTTGTCCTTAAGAGCAGAAACTCAGAGATTAGATTGCTTGGTTGTGCATGGTCTTAGTAAGAGTGTCACAGACACTCTCACCCATGAATTTTCCTTTCACTTCCATTCTAATTATAGTTAGCCTTCTTATGGCCTCCCCTCTTATATCTGAAGGCCTACTTCAATAGATTGGCTTCTGGCAGAAGCTACATGAAAGCTGTATGCCTTTCTCTTACCACCGGATGGTGAGAAAGAGCCTTATAAGGATAATTCTAAGGGCTTTTCAGCCTCAGCATTTAGAGTAGGATAATTACTTGTTGTGGGGAATGTCCTCTGCACTATGAAATGTTTAGCCACATCCATGGCCTCTACTTACTAGATACTAGGAGTGCTCATGACAGTCATGAAAACCAAGCACAAAAGAAAAAGGTACACTGGTATATACTTTTTTGATCTTCTCCTTCCTCTTCTAATGTCTCCAACATTGCCAAATGTCTCTGAAATATCTGGATTGCTCAATCTCACAATGACCGTGCAATGAGACCGTGAAGGGTTTTAAATAGCAGAGAAAACGAATCATATTTTGATTGAATTTTTGAAAAAGTTTTTTTAAAGTAAATAATGTACTCATTGGCAAAGCTGGAAAAAGTGGAAAAACATTTTTAAACAGGAGATTAAAAACAAATAAAATCCTACCATTCAATTAGCTTCCTGAGATTGGCGTGTACATAAAGAAACTAGCCAATAAAATAAATAAATAAATAAATAAAAAGAGGTAGGGGTTGGTGACAAGACAGTTTACAAAGTGCAATCATTCAGGCCGTCCCTGTAACTCGATGGTTAAAGCAGCTGCATTTCACTTGGCCAACTGTGACTGGAATCCCGCCCCTGGCAGATCGACAAACACACATGGCATGTGTGTGTGCATGCCAAAAAGCCTGCCACATGGAAAAATGGAGAGAAAAGATTGTGGTATGACACTGCTACTTTGGGAGGTGATTTTTCTGTATCGTTTATCCCACCCCTTTCCCTGAAGCCTGCCTCCAACAAGGAAATTCTACTCTGACAAGGAAAAAAAAATTTGTTCCTCAAAAATCTAAAAATAGAACTACCTTTCAATCTAGCAGGTCCATTCCTGGGTATCTACCCAAAGGAAAGGAATACACTGAGAAAAACACTTGTATATCAATGTTTATTGCAGCATTATTCACAATCACTGAGAAATATAATCAACCCAAATGTTCAAGAACAGATAAATGGATTGAAAAAATGTAGCACTGTGGAAAACTAAATAAATACTGTGGAAAACTACTCAGCCATAAAGAACAGTGAGACCCTGGCATTTGACCGAAAGTAGACCAATATGAAAGATTTAATGCTAAGCGAAGGAAGCCAGACTGAGAGGCATTGTTGCCTCACTTACTGAAAGTGTACTCTCTAGACATAAACTAAAAGACTGGGAGGTACATCATCATGGAGAGTAGGGGCTGGCAGGTGGCATGGTGGTTAAGGCACTGGACTCCTTTATGGAGAACTGTGGCTCAAGTCCCAGGTATGGAGGCTTGCTTTCTTACTTTCCATCTCTCTCTTGCTCTGTCTCTCTCTTTCTGGGGAATACATGTGCCTTATAGCCAATTAAATAATAATAATAATAATAGTAAATAAAATTAAGTACAT
Organism: Tupaia tana; assembly: GCA_026018925.1. Taxonomy (NCBI): domain Eukaryota; kingdom Metazoa; phylum Chordata; class Mammalia; order Scandentia; family Tupaiidae; genus Tupaia; species Tupaia tana. Next base: position 24,792,276 of record JAKSZU010000012.1, read on the forward strand.
AATTCTGTTTCTAAAAAAAGGCATGAAGACCAAGTGTGGATACTAGAGATAGTATGGGCAAAAGGGGACAGGACAGAGGAAATCAGAGGGGGGAAAAGCACAACATTTATAGACACAAAAATGGAAAATCACCTGTTGATGATAATGTGTATAGTAATATCTTTGGATTAATATATAATGTGTTCAGACTTGGAAAATTCATTTTGTATGCTGAAAATATGTGACTAAATGTAAATAAATAAATGGGGACCAGCAGTTAGCATAATGGCTATGTTGCTGGACTCCGATGTAGTTGACCACGGTTCGAGTGTCGGACCCGGC